>JAMJFZ010004023.1:11462500-12062500 GCA_026225945.1 Cricetomys ansorgei | reverse complement strand
AAAAGACCCTGGATGGTCAAAATAATCCTAAACAAAAAGAATAATGCTGGAGGAATTACCATTCCAAATCTTAAAATATATTACAGACCATAGTAATAAAAGATGAAAGTATCTCAACAAGTGGAGCTATGGAAAACGGATACAGAGGATGCAGAAGAATGAAATTAGACCAGTATCTATTACCTCGAACAAAAACTAAATGGATCGAACACCTAAACTTGAAATCTGAAACACTGAAACTGCTAGAAGAAAATATAAGCATACGTTATATGATATAGGTAAAGGAAAGGACTTTATAAATGGAACTCCATTTGCCTAAGAATTAAGGAACAACTGCCAAGTAGGACTTCTGAAAACTAAAAGAGCTTTCCACATTGCTAAAGAAACAATCTACTAGTGCAAAGAAAGTCCACAGAATAGGAGAAAATCTTTGCCAGCTATACATCTGACAGGATTACATTCAGAATATATAAAGAACTCAAAACAAAACAACAAACATTCAAAAAATGGGCCTGGGACCCAACAGGGAGTTTTCTAAACAACAAAACGACTAAGAAATAGCTCAAAAGCTATTTATCATCTCTAGCAATTAGGGAAATGCAAATCAAAACAACTTTGAGATTTCATCTTACCTCAGTCATAATGGCAAAGATTAACAAAACAAACCTACAACAAATTCTAAAGGAGTGGTAGGGGAAAGGGAACCCTCATTCACTGTTGGGACTACAAATGAGGACAGTCAGTGCAGGGAATTCTCAAAAAACTAAAAATAATGATACAACTATATCACTCCTTGACATATGCCCAAAGGACTTGACATCCTACTCCCCAGATACTTGTTCAGCCATGTTCATTGCTGCTCTATGTACTAAACAACCTAAATGTCTTTCAACCAACAAACAATGAAAATGTGGTACATATATACTATAGAAAAATACTATTCAGCTGCAAAGAAAAATGAAATCATGAACTTTGTAGGTAAATGGATAGAACTAGAAAAGATCATATTGAGTGGAGTAACCCAGATCCAGAAAGAAACCATCAAATGAGCTTTCTCACTGCAAGCTCCTAGCTGCAAATCTTCAGATACGAGTACGGATCCTGGACTAATTGCAGAAGGAAACCAGCAAAGTAAAAAGGGACCACTGTGGGGAAGGGAAGAGCAGGGGAGAGCAATAAAGAAGGAAAATAGCAGGTACAAGTGATCTGATCAGGAAAGGAGAAAGGAGGGGTTCTAATTAGGTAGAAAGGATATAAATACAGAAGGAAAGTAAAATAACGGTAAGGATGTCTGAAAAAGCTCTAAGAAATCATACTATTAACTATCTTAAAAAATCTATAATACATGTAATTCTGTGTAAATATACATATATAGTTTAAATAAAATTTTCTCATCTGGGCTTACAACGTTCCCTCCCAAAGCCAAAGATCACCTAACAAAAACTCAAATACCAGGCATGAGGTTGTTGGTCAGGGCTGTCCAAGAGACCCCCAAAACACATGGGCTAATGTTATTGCCATTGGCAGCCCAGCAAAAGTGGAAGCTACGTGCCTGTTGCTGAAGATACCATGAACTTCATACACAAGGCCCAGAGCTGGAACTGAACTGAACGAATATCTCTTCCCAGAAGATTAGCCTTCACAATACCAGAAGGCACCATACAAGCTACTAAAGGATGGAAACAACCAACAGTCCTTCCTAGCTATGATATTTATGAAGCATAACAACCAGCATGGCATATAAACCTAAGGATACAGTAGTGGCACGGGGCATACATTAGCAGTAACCAAGACCTCTCTAATTGGCCATAAGAACCACTCAACTCAAAAAGAGACATAGGTACTGGAAACCTAGCCAAGTACTCAGTGATAGCAAAGTCATGGGTCTTGGAGAACCTACAACTACCACTGTATTAAATCAGAATAAGCACTAACTACAATCTAAATACTTGTCCTTATACCCAAAGATAAATGTAGTCTTCGCCCCTTCTCTCTGCAACAGAGATCATTAAAGAAAACCACAACTGATAAAAAAAAATTTTCAGGCTGAGCCCAATACCAATGGATACATCTACAAAACACCCATACAGGTGTTTTGGCTAAGGCTAAGGTTTTGTTAAGGCTAAGGGATCACTGCAGAAGAGGGAGCAGAAAGAACTAAAGGATCAGGGAATTTTCTGGGACTGTGTTACCTAGTTCTATGTCAGAAGCTACACCCGTAAAGTCTCACCAACATGACTGCCTAAACATGAGCTGAACAAGGACAACACCAGATATGCCAAAGTGGATAGGCAAATACCACAAGTCCTCAACTCTACACAAAGAACTAAAAGAAATTAAGAAATGCTGAGAATGGGAGAAATAGTCTTCCCCAGGAAAAGAGCACACCAAATGGTTATGCCAAATGGTCAGGCCTGAAAGCATACATACAAGTAACATTATACAGACTGAGCAGGTTGCATTTATGTATTTAGAAAAAAAATACACACACACACACACAATTAATGAAAAAAGAGGACATGAATTTGAAAGAAAGCAAGGAGGGGTGATTGGAGGAAGAAAAGAGAAGGGGGAAATGATGTATTATCATCTCAAAAATAAATTAAAAAAGAGAACTAAATAAAAAACTGCTGGGTGTGGTGCTTCATGCCTGCAATCTTAGCACTTAGGAAGTAGAGGAAAGGAACAAGGGATTTGATGCCAGCCTTAACTACATAAGATCATGTTGGGGGAAGGTGATGGAAAAGGAAAAACAAAACAAAAAAAAAAAAAGAAAAAAAGATGACTTTCTATATCTAGCCAATTTATAACAATCCTGAGGCCATTGTTTGAAGACTTTCTAGATTTTGATATGCTAGAGACTTGTTATTCTCCACTTTTAGAGCTCACTTAAGAAGTAAACAGTGCCTGTTTCAGATCAGCTTTAAGCCTGATATGAAGCTAATTCTTTGAATTTAAGCTTCTTTTACCCTAATTATATTTTCCACTAAGGCCTGACAAGACATCAGAAAGCAATGAAACTCAACATAGGCCAAGTATCTCTTTGTTAGCCAGAGTAGGAAAGAGAATCAAAAAGCATTGGTCCAAATTCCAGTTCAGTTGGAGCTTTATTCTATGCTTTGATCTATACTTAAATTTTTGCACCTGCCTAGTTCCAAGCGTTCTTAAATAGGTAGATAAGATTTCATATATCCACTGAAACTGTAAAATCCTGGAGAACTGTATCACATCACGGTCTGATCCCAAATACCACCTTTGAACTGCTTGGCTTTTTTTGGTTTAAAAAACGATACAATGTCCTACAGTACACACAGATTGCTTCCCAGGCAGACTGGACTTGCATGCAACTTTCAGAGGCACCTAGAATGAGAATGGAATAGGTAAGGGCCCAAGCTGTGTTTCCAATCAGTTCCTGTCAAATCCAAGTCTGCTTTGGTACTACTCTGTGAAACGCTTTCTAGTTTGGACATTACCAAGGAAATATCTTTTTGTTTTTTCATGAAAAATACTCTACTATCCAAGGAGTAGTCAGGCTGCCTTTACTGCTCCCACAAAAGCAACTTTTCCACAGCTACTCTGCCATTTCTCTGGTTTATTGATCATCTTTTCTCAAAGATTTCTCCATTCAAAAAATTAAAATAAAAAATATTAAGGACCTGCATCCATTCATAGAGCTATTCAGCCTACTCTATATTCAAGACTTTCCAACATCCTTCTCCAGGGTCTAGCCTGATAAGTATAGTCTTTACCACTCATTAGGGAAACCTCTCTTTGCAACAGAGACCACTACAAAAAAAACACAACCAATCAAAATGTACAGTTGTGAAAGCCAGTTCCAACAGATACATATCTACAAAACACTCCCACACCTAAGGCTCAGGGGATATTGCAGAAGAAGGGGTAGAAAGATTCTAAGACCTAGAAGATCAGGGAATTTGCTGTGAGATATATCTCCTAATAACATCAGAAGTTATACTTGTAAAGTCTCACCAACATGACTGCCCAAATTTACATGCTAAACAAGGACAACACCAACAAACATCCCAAACTGGATAGTGAAGACCTCACAAGGCCTCAATCCTACACAAGGAACTATAGGCAACTGAATAAAGCTGGGAGCTAGAAAGATGGTCTCCCCTAGCGAAGAGCACTCAAATCGGTTGTCCAGTGCTAAACAGTCAGCTCTGACAACATAAATACAAGTAACAATATATGGATTCAACATGTTATATTTAGGAATATATATGTATATACAAATACATATATTATGCAATAATAATTAGTAAAAAGGGGGACTATGAATCTGAAAGAGACAGAGGGTATATGGAAAACTTTGAAGGGAGAAAGGGAAAAATGTAATTAAATTACAATCTAAGAACAAAAAACATTAAGTACCCCAGGGCAAGATATATAGTCAATAGATATATGGTCAATCCAGACATTACCAAAAGGATCACAATATATAAGGAGCAGAAGAGCTAACATCTCCAGCTGTGTTTTACTGACTGAACACACTTATTTAGTGCCTCCCACATGCCCAAGGCATATTTTACAGAAGTCAAGTAAGGACTTACTGCTTAGGTATATTTTAGTACAGCTGTGAAAAAAACTAGGGGATAGGTTGCAAGTATCTTATAGGAAGAACACTACAGGAAGGAGGAAAGTTGCAAAGGCCCTGAGGCAGGTATGTACTTGATTCATATAAGAAGAGTTTACAATCTACAGTAAACAAGAACATGTATGGCCAATCAGAAGGGTACTTGGCATCCAGACAATAAGAGTGAGATTCACATGATGGTAGTAGCAGAAGTGAGGAGCAGTAGGGTACTCTGGTATGGTTTATATGCTGTATTCATGTATTTGTTAATGAACTGGATGTGGGGCATCCGGAAATGGCTTCAGGGATGAGTCTAAGATCTCTGTCCTGAGTAACTCCAAGAACAGAGCTGCCAGTTACTATGGTGAGGAAGACCACAGGAAAATTGCTTTTGTTTGCTGTTGTATTGGGGAAAAAGAGCAACAGTAATGATGAAAACCAGGAGTTTAAGATTAAAATATGTTAGTTATATATATATAAAAAATATCCAAGTTGAATTGTCAGGTAGGCTCCTCTAGTGCTTATGGGAATGGTCTAAGACAGACAAATATCAGAGAGCAGCATATATATTATATTTTTTCATCTTTATTTTTCTTTAACTTGGTCTCCACTCTGGACCATTATTGCCTAATGCCATTAACTGTGTGATTTAAGTGATTCGGCTTGCTGTGGTTTGAACCTGAAATATTCCCATATTGTTCATGTTCTGAGTGCTCAGTCCCCAGCATATGACACTGTTTTGAAAGCTATAAAGCATTTAGGATGCACTACTGGAGGAGACAGGTCATTCAGGGTAGGCTTATATGGCCTATATGCCACTTTCTGCCTGCCACAATGTGAATAAGCCATCATCTCAAGTTTACAAAACCACAGATGGAACCATCCCACCTGACTTCCCTACCATGATGCTCTGGAATTCCTCTGAATATATGAGCAAAATAAACCTTTCCTTCCTTACATTGTTTCTGTCCAGTATTTTCGTTATAAGCCACACAAAAATCACTAACATAGGAACTCAGCTCTAAAGTACATAATCAGAACCATCCAGAAGAAGGATACAAGTTGATTTGGTATATAGCTCCACAGCTTCTTAGCAAATCTCGATTCTGAAAGGACTCAAACTGAAATGGTCCCAACAGAGAGAAGGATAGAAATGATTTTCACTCCTGCCTTAATGTTTAAAAAAAAGGACAGTATCACGTTCTGTTTCACTCACCTAGTAAAGACATTCTACAGAGGCTTCTAGTCACATATGGGAACATGACCTTAACAGCTACTGGTAGCTTAGTTAACCCCAGCTATGCTTTATTAGTCATGTTTATAGATATAAGCCTACTAAAAAGACTGCTCAGTGGTTAGATCAATTGCTGCTTTCTCCTCATCTTATCAAAGACTACTGCATAAAAATGTATCCCAAAGAACAAGGTCTTGGTTATTCACCCTTTGGATGGAAGAAGCATCACTACTATTCTAGGTAGAGACAAAGTCAATCCAAGCTAAACCATCCTATCACTGAAGGCAATGATTATAATAATTATCACTTTAGCCTTGGATCAATACAAAGATCTATCATTTTATCTTTTAATAGTAGCAGCTCAATCAGTAAACTTGATTCAGCTTCACCTGCTGCGCAGGACAATGTACCCACAGTAGATACCCAGGTACTAAGTGAGAGTACCAGTGAGAGCCTATTCAGGCCCAACCAAGTTCTCAGATATTGTCATTCGAGAGATGAAACTTTATTTCCTTTCTGCTGAATTGGGATTGGATTTAATGACTCCCTTCTAACAAAATGAAAGTATATGTAAAAGTGGACAATTCTATAAACTACTTACAAAGGCACCATGCTTTCCCTTGCTTGCTCTCTGAGGATAGGGTTATGGGATTGATGCCATGATGGTGAATACTCACCTGTTAGAGGCCCTCAGAAAGAGGGCCTGTGAAAACAAATGTGAGTAAGCCACTCTGAGAACAGATCCTTAAGTCTTATTTAGTCAAGCCTTCAGGTGACTAACAAGTCACTTGAACAAGTAACAGACAACAACTACACCAACTGATAAAGCATACATTACCCCATTTTCATGAAGTGGAAAAATCAAGTTTGGAAATTATTTGATGTCTCAAATTATGCTGCTAGTAAAAGACAAAGCTAGAATCTAACTTAGGACTGACTCTAGAGACCATGCACTTTGTACTGTACTGAGGGGAAAACCAGAACAGAGTATATAAAAAAAATGACAATATACAGTATGAATAAGTGAAAATAGCAAAAACCAATTTTTCACATGTTATTCTTACTTACCTATATGCTAGAATAATCCAAATATAGAGTGAGACCGATTAATCTCTCAGAGTTTAACTATGCCACATAACATAAAAAGCACAGTTTTGAATTTGGAAATCAAAGATACCTAGATGCTACCAAGCCTCTATTGGTTTACCAACTAACTAAGCAACCTAGCACTGGTCATCTAAAATCTTTTGAGATTCAGTGTTTCCGTGTGTAAAATGGGACTAACACCTACACATTATTTCATAGGGGCTTTGAGAAGATTAAATCACATCTCTATACTAATCTAACAGAAGGTAAGAACTCCATCAGAAATAAACACTAAGAATAGGCATAATGGTGCATGCCTATAATCCCAGAATTTGGGAGGCAGATACAAGAGGATTGTACCACATCTGAGGCTAGCCTAATCCACATAGTAAGATCCAAGCCACTAAGATATATAGTGAGACCTGTCTCCAAAAAAACCAAAAAACAAAAACAATAATAAAAAGCAACAGAAAAAAAAAATCACTTAGACTTAACTATCATTCCTGGAAGGAAAAATTCAAGCCTTATACTCCAGAGTTATTAAGCAGCAGGAATGAAACAGATGCTAGTTTTTTTATGTGTTCTTCCACCTGTTCATATAAACAGGACTTTCACTGTAGCTCTAATAAAGCTTACTCAGGCCAGTCACTGACAAACTATATTGATTAATGGTCTGTTGTAGTATCTTACTTCATATGGGCTTGTCATTTAATAATACTTAACTAGTTCCTGTTGGTGTGAGTTAATTAAACCTTCATATGGTGACAGAGCAAAAGCCCCTTCCCTTCTCAGGGGAGTAAAAACTGAGTGGTAAGAATGAGAGAGAAAAAGCAACAAAGACTACCTTAGAAGAGCTTACTGACCCAACTTGGGAATTAGCTTGCTCTCTCCTTTCTTAATCACATGTTTTACCATACACTACTTATTGAGTCCCAAAAGAGACTGTTACTCAAGAGTACTTGACCTGATTTCATTACCTCGGCTGTCTTTAGCTGAGGGCAAACAAACCTTTCTCCTCATCTTCTGTTGCCCAACCTGCATGCTCTTAGAGCAAGGCAACAGCTTCTCTGTCAAGTTGCAAGCTGGAGAAAAGTGTCAATTCAGGCAAGGGAAGCATGCTCAGATGAGATGCACATTAACTAACAGAATAGACCTGAGAGGTATAAGGCTTCACATGTCGGACATTTTGGTGTTCACCTTTAAAAGAAAACTTTTAACCTACTAAGAACTTATTTTCAAAGAGAATCTACTCTTAAAGGTGTAATCAATGAGTGAGTTGTTTCCAAGTAAACACATTCTTTCTGCTAAATAATCTTTCTGCTTCCTTTATTAACCTATCCAATCTCAGAGATACCTTATCTCTACCACAAGCAAAATAAAGGCTTTGACAGAAGGCAAAGGGAAGTTAACTTAAGGCCAAGAACTAAGCCCCAAAAGGGACATGAGACTGGTCCTGTGGAATCAAAGATGTAGGCTTTGGTACAACCAGCCTTCTCTACATTAGATTCTTACTGGTGTGAAGACTCAAAACTAGTCTAGGGCCTGTGTTGCCTTCTGTAATACCACAGAGATAGCACACTGGTTAGACAATAGTTCTTAATCTTGGCCATAGACTAGAACCACCTGGGTGCTGGGTTTTCTGGGAGCTGTTTTTTTCCCCCCTCCTCTTCTTTTCTTCCCCCCCCCACCCCTTCCTTTCTTTCTTTCAAAAGTATCTAACTATGTATGTTGCCCAGGCTGTTCTCAAACTGGCAAACTCCAGTGTTTCTCTCACCTCAGCCTTCCAAGTAGCTAAGAATATAGGCACGTGCTAACGTGAATGGCTTCTCAGCATGCTTTAAAAAGTCTGATGGCCAGGCATTTCAGATTAACAAAATGAAGTTTGAGAATGCTAGTCTAACTATTCCTTATTAAGAAGTATGGCTCAGTAGACTTTTTGTTCAGCATGCATAAAGTTATAGGTTTAATCCTTAGCACATTAAAATCAGGTACGGTGATGTGTGCCTGTAATCTAAGCACTTGGAAGGTGGAGGAGGCAGGAAAATCAGAAATTCAAGATTATCCTTTACTACACAGTGAGTATGTAGAGGCCTGTCTGGGACACATGAGATTCTGACCACCCCGCCTCCCAGTTAATAATTAAATAAAAATAAAACCATTTCTGGCACCAGTGTTAGAAGTATGGGACTGTAAGAAAGGAATGTCCCATTAGACAGATAAAGCTATATAAAGTACACTAAGGTTAGTGGTCCCCCCATCTTGAGAAGCTGGTTGTTTCCATGAGAAAATTAGGATCAAAATTCATTTCCTTCAGTATTAAACTCTCCCTTGTATCCAACTGAGGGTACTACAGACTTAGTAATACCTTAGGGAACCTTAAAGATTACAAGATTAGAATACACTTCCTCTAACTCAAAGGCCTTTCAATTGTCCTGTGCGGAACACAGCAGCATGGCCTGTGCTTGGTAGCACAGGCTCTGGTGCTAGAGTGCCTAGGTGAAAATCTGGCTCCACTAGTTAACTCAGCAACAGCGGACCAGTCATTTAATTCCACAAAACCTCTATTTTCTCATTTGGCAAGTCAATATAATAATAGAATTTACTCCATACATTTATGAAGAGAGAGGAACACACTGCCTGGCATACAGGTATACCTAACATAGAATGTTAGTTCTTCTTATTATGAAAGATCAGCAGCATCCTAAGAGTAGTGCAGAAATAGTTATTTGAGCTGAAGGTGATGCTTATTAATGCTCAGACGTACTATGATTATGCTTTCAAAGACTTCCCATGTAGACATATAACTTCGAGTCAAAACCAGCTGAGGCTGAAAGAATGCCTCTGGGCAACCTCCTGATTGAATGAATGACCGCAAAAATACTGCTTTTATTCAAGGTGCTATAAAGGTGCGAGATGTTATTCCTTTCAATAATGACACTCACCATCACCACACAGTATCTTGTCTAGTTGGAAGCAGGGCACATTCTTCCAGAAATCCTATGGTTTCATTCTAAAAAAGTATTCACATGTAAAGCTCCTAAAGATGATCCCATAGATTTATCTCTACATAAATCTTTCTATAGTCCTTCCTCAACAAAATAAATTAACAAAAATTAAAACCTTGTCATCCTAAAGCAATGGAAAAAAATACTGTATTGGGGAGTCAAGACCTAGCATCTAGGCTAGCTCTGACAAAAACTCATTACAGGACACATTTTACTTTTTGGGGTCTTAGCTTCTTGTGAATAATGCACAAAAACTGAGATTAATGTTATTAGGTAGCTCCAACTTGTATAGTTCTATTTGCCTGTGAAATTTTCTGCTATAGCCTCATCTTTAAGATGCCATGTACCAATAAGATTTCCTTAAAAACAAATAGCTTATATTAACCTTGCACAATATAATTTCACAAATCTGTCCATAGTTACTCCTATAAGACATGGTTTATGATCTTACACAATGTTCGGTTATATAAGATGCTACTATTTAAACATTCTGACATGTGATTTTCATGTGACATGCTAATGTTATTACATAAAAGAAACAATAATTTCATATAGTAAGTCTATTATAATTAATACTCCTATCAAATTTATTAAGTAAGTGCTAATGGTATTATTATTTTACAAATTAGGAAATGGAAACATAGAAGTTAGGAACTTGCCAAAGTTACACAGTTAGTATATAATAGAGTTAGGATTTAAAACCAGGCAGCCATGCTCCCAAACCTGTAGTCTTAGCCATATGTTACATTCCTTCTCAAAATGGAAATAAGAATTTGAAGGCCCGGTATCCAGAGCAAGGTAGTATCTCAGAAGGAACAAGAGGCTAACACTGAAGCCTTTGATTGGTTGTACCTTTCACTTCAATAGTGGCATTTGCTTTAGGAGCGCTGACAAAATGATATACACAGTGGTATTCGCCTGAATCCTCAGATCTTGGTTTATTGATCCTGCAGAGATAAGAAGAAAAATAAAATGAGGTAACTGGGAATAGTCAAAATATAACAGAAGGCAAATCAAACAGGCAACAAAAAGGGACCACACTTTCCAAATCCGACTCTTTATTATACCTTATCTCTTCCTAACTAAAAACAAAAACCTTCCTCTATGTATTCCCAAACATTAATGGGTTACTCCCTGCTTGGTGTCAGTAATAAAAATGGAATGAGCTTCTCAACCTTATGATGCTATAGTTTATTGGGAGAAACAAAGATATAAAACAAGCAATCAAAAGTGGAGGGCTTTACCAAGCACAATTTACTTTGAAATACAGAAGAACCATCAATAAAAATTTACTCTACTGCAGGTTCCAAACAGATAAAGGGGATGGGGTGTTTTCACAAGCCCCTTCCAAGCTTCTATGAAGATCTGATTTAGAAGCATGCCTTTCTGGGAAATCAAAAAGAGGCCCAAGCATAGTTTGTTTGTTTGTTTGTTTTTTAAGGCAAACAACCAAACCTACCAGCAAAGCATTTACTCAGAGATCCAGCTTTAAAAAAAAAAAAAAGCATGATACACACACACCATGCTATTTTCAATATGATAAACTTGCTTCTACCTCAAAATCTCCACACAATACTCCTTTACTGTTTTTCTCATCACTCAGCATACTTAAGCCTGTTTCTATCAGGTCTGGGCTCACATTTCACTTCTACCCCATCTAAATTTGCTCCTCCATGACTCACACTGTGGTTCTTTACAGCACTTACCACAATGTATAATCATATATTTATGATACTGCTTGATTAGTATCTGTCTCTGCAACAGACCAAGTTCTATATAAGTAGTAACTGTCTAACTGGTACATAAATTCTACACTCAGCCCTCACTTAGAACTCATATTGTAGTGAAGAAATGAGTAAACAAATCAATAAATGAACAAACACAAAGTCAGAGCAAACAACTGTGTGCAGACCCAGACCAACTTAAGAAATTACTATAAGAAGCATGTGTGGCCAGAATATTAGTTCTTCCCAAGTCTCACAGCTAATGCCAACCTTATATAGACTCAATTTACTCCATCCTAAACACACACACACAGTGAGGGGGGGGGGAAGAAGAAAGGGAGAGAGGAAGGCAGTAAGGCAGGCAGGCAGGCGGCAGACAGACATTGGTAACTGCAGAAAACAAAAAATCAACTGCCCCAGACTAGAGGATAAGCACTAATACAGGGCTGGGTTCATATTCTTCAGAACATCAATTAAAGGATTATCAAACCTCCACTGCAGAAATTAATGTTTAATAAAAACTCCTAATCTTAATCATCTTAATCACTTACTGGCCCAATGAATATATCCATTTTATTGTTCATTACAAAAAAAGAAAAAAGAAACACAAGTTAGGAAACCATAGATAAGAACTGACTCAGCACACCTGTATCAGGACAATATTCTAAAGGGAACAGTCAACATCTTCTCAACTTGACACAAATATCGCACCTTGTATCTGTGCTCTCAAAAGGAAAATATACACAAATCAGCTGTTCTTAAGTATTCCAGAGTTTGAGGAATGAGCAACAGCCATATTTTCAGGGTTTGGCTGACTCTGAATTCTATAAGGAATACTTGGGGGATAGGGCGGAGACTCCCAAGCCCTGGGACATACCTATGTGTTTACAATCTCCCAAAACCATTCCCTTGGACTAACTACTGGGAAGGAAATTAAAGCAAACAGAAAATGTCCCCTACAAGGTAAGTAGAACAGGCTTCTGAAGCTAGTTCAATGGCTGACTTCCTGAGTAGCCGAAGAAAGTCTAAGCTGTTATTCCATAACCTGGAGACCATCAAATAAACTGAGACAAAAAAGGAGTAGTGGCAAAGAGAAAGTTGATAAAGTCAAGCCAAAACTTCATTTACTTACAGCTGACACCTCTGTGGCCAACAAAAAACCCAGGCAAAAATGACTGGATGCCTACTTCCTTGAAAAGGGTATTATTTTTTTTAAAAATCTATAAAGTGAAAGAACAAACCAGAAGTAAATACCACCCAACAGCTCCAACTGGTTAACACTTTCCAAACTATGAAAACACAGCTGGGGCTACATTCTCAATTTAGCATCAGAAGAAACCACAGTGGAGACAGATTAACTTAAGTTGCCATTAAGGTATGGTCCAGATAGGGAGGAAAAGAATTCCAGAAGTAAATATGGACCCTTAAGATTGGTACTGAAAAATACTGCAATATTTAACCTTAAAGGCAGCCAAGTCCTACTACTCTCTGAGCCTTAGTTTCCTCATCTGAAAAAAGATGAAGACCTACAAACTCACATAGATCAATTAAATAAGGGGCATGAGAGATCTCAGAGACATATTCTTGCTGCTAAGTACAAAGGCTTTCCAGGCCTTCCTTCAGTATTATTTCTTATAACATTCTGCCAAGCAGGATTAGCTGATTCTTTCCAGATCACTTTGCAACCAGAAACAAACTTTTCTAAAAGATATGGTGCCAAGTGTTCTAGACATTCTAAAAAGCACCAAATCACTGAGGTTCCAGGAGACTCGACTAGCTCCTTTATTCAGAGCTTATTTCTAGGCTACCAACCTCACCCCAGATCACTAAAAATCACTGTACTGACTGGTCCTGATCAGGTTATGGTGATGTTATTCCAGAAGACAATTCATTAGGACATCTACCCATAGGAAAGATTCCTTGTCCCAAGAGTCTATTTCAAAGCTAACTTCAATTTGTTCCTTAAACTATTAAAAGTTAAGTCAAGTAGCTATATTCTGAGACTCAACTATTAACTAATAATACTGATTCCCTGAGCAAATGACTCCCTCTTGTTCTCCCAGAGAAACCAGGTTCAATTCCCAGCACCCACATGGAAGCTCATAACTATAGTTTGTGCTGCTGTGTCACTCACAAAGAGAAACGAGGAAGCATTTTCATAGACTCAAACCCTGTCAGACTTCGGCAGAGGGAGCCACTGTCATGGCACAGCACCATCGTGGACAGAGAAACCCTAAGCATCTGAACTCAGGTGTTTTTATTGATACAGAACTCCTCAGGTTTCTACTGATACCATATGCACATCATTAGCAATCAACTTCCCCCACATAATTCCAATACCTGTAGACAATTCAAAATGCTAAGACCTAGGCAGACCCTCACCCAACAGTGCACAAAACAGTATTTTAAATACAACTAAAATAAATTTTTACAGCATGTAACTACTGTAACTCCAGTTCCAAGGGATCTGACACCCTCATACAGATATACATATAGGCAAAACACCATGCACACAAAGTTAAAAATATTTTTTAAAAATATTCTCAAATTAATGTTTTCAAAATGTACATGTAAATTCCTAATGAGGCTGAGACATATTAAAAGAAAAAGTCTTTAGAGAAGCATGAAAACACACATCATTATAGAGGCAGAGGTCCAGTTTAAGAACCAGTTCAATTCACTGTAATAAAATAATTCACAATCCCTCCCCCCCACTCTCTCTCTCTTTTTTCTCTCTCTCTCACACACACACATTTTTGTTGTTGTTGTTTTGGGTTTTTTTTTGTTTTTCAAGACAGGGTTTGTCTATGTAGCTCCAGCTATCCTGGAACTCACTATGTAAACCAGGCTGGCCTTGAACTCACAGAGATCTGCCTGCCTCTGACTTCCAAGTGCTGGAATTAAACCACTCATAACCAGCATATCTTTTTTTTTAAACATTTATTTTTTTAGTACATGTACACATGTGCACACAAAAGACAACTTGCCAGAGTTGGCTCTTCCATTTCACATGTGGATTTCAGAGACTGAACTCAGGTTGTCAGGCCTGGTAGAAAGTACCCTTACCTACTAAGTCATCTCACCAACTCCACGATATATATTTTAAGTAGCATTTTCATACTCATATCCTAGAAATGTAAATTGCTATTATGAACAAGTAATCTTATCCATACTCTCTCCCTTGTTCCCAAGAGTGTTAATCCCTCTCACCTGTATTCCATGTTGCTAGAATTCTTACGAGTGGCAGTGAGTTCTATCCCATTCTTTGTCCAGTAGCTGTACATAAGGGTGTGAGCGCTGGAGGTGAGGTTACACTGAAGGGTGACAGGAAGGAGGGTTTCTCGAATAATAACCTCTTCACTGGTGACAATTCTTGGCTCTGTAATTAGAGTACACAATGACAGAGTGCCATAGCTTTCCATTGTTTGTAGCCCTGGCCTGAGACTTGGGTGGGGTAAGTGGGGGAGACTAGAAAAAGAGGGAGGGTAGACAGGACTACATTAGGACTTTCACTTTATCACTTTGGAGGAAGTTAAAAAAGGAAAAACAATGATTATAAGCAAATGACCACTAGCGCAGACAACAACCTGAAGACCAATTGGCCTAGACGTGAAAGAATGGGAGTATTACATGTGCTTGCACTGGCAACAATCCACTCACAGTTCTGAGTACTGCAATTTTATGAAGAACCACCAGCCAATTCAGCATCTATAAGAAAATGGAGTTCTGCCTTGCAGTTCTGTATTCAAAGGCAGTGTGTCATTTATATAACAGACTCCTTAAGGAGCCACTGGGCCTTAGAACAGCAACACATAATACATGTATGGTTGTTCTCACATTGGAATCTGTTAAACCTAGAGCAAACCAGCCATGGCCATCATATAAAAAAAGATACTAAAAGAATATTTTCCATTGGAAGTCTCTTGCATTCTTTAAAATATGAGGAGGGTAACTTCTTAAAGAACCACTTTAAAGAACCACTTCTCCAGCCAATATCTATTCACAAAACAACCGTTTTCAAAATTGTACTTTAAAACACATTGCATTGCAAGACAATTCAATTATACCAGAGTGTTAACTGTCTTGGCATATGGGCTCCTAGAAACTTAGAACTGCAAGGCCCTTAAGGTTTACTCTTCTCTTACGAGCTAGAAAGTGAAATGCTTGTAGAAGACCATAATTACTAACAGTGGTAAAAATGGCCCTATGAAATAAATCTGACTGAGTTTCCTATCCCTGCCCCCACCAATCCCAACACCTTCTAGCCCCCAAAAAGCCTGCACCTTAGCACAAGGTAAAGATTTTTTGTTCTGGTTCTATTCTGGATTTGGATAACTTGAGGTAACACTTTGTCTACAAAAATAATCTACAATTAGCTAAATAGAACCCATTAAGCAGAAAATTTATAAATCACATTGAACCATTCCTAAAAGGTTTATCTCGAAAGAACTTTAAAATTTTCATTTTATAATCAGGACTGTACTGCTTGTGTTTTATCTTTTCCCCGGCTTAGTTTTGGTGGTTTTTTTTTTTTTTCCCTACTTTGGATCATATGTTTTCTTTCAGGTGAAGTCTCAACCAATCACCTTTCCCCATCCACATTAAGAGGTATTTGCCTCCTCCCCACATCCCTTCTCAGACACCCATGAATGATTTCCCACTTCCCTGTATCTGGCTACTTCTAGTATATATTCCCACAGCAGCTCCCCTCATCATTTTATAAAGAATAGTTCTAACTCTTGAGGATAGAACTGCCTCCCTCTTCAGAAACTGCTTCTTTCTATAGTTCAGAGGAGGGAAGAGGATGGAGAAGTCACAAGATACTTGGAAAATGTAATGCCTTAAGGACTTCCTAACCCATGTAACATTTCTGCTTATAAAGTCAGTATCTTTCTAATCTTATGATAAAACAAATCTTGAAATTGTCTCAATTAACAAACTGTTTCTAACTTATTTCCAATTCTGATAACAGTTTAATAGTTATCTTCCATTCAGCACTGGTCCTATTTAGTAACACCAAACAGGGTCTCTATGTACAAATAATGGAGGCATAGCAGCCACTAAGACAAAAGCAGATGCATGTAAACACGTTAGCGCAGTGGTGTCCCATGGTTTCAAGACACACTAAACAGAAGCCAAATCCCTGGGCTTTTAAGTAGTCGAGCAGAACAGCTGCAAACCCTGCAATGGAAGGCGCACATACACCATCAGCAAAAAGCATCACAATTCCAAGAAAAAAATAAAACCAAGCAAGAACGGAAGAGAAAAAGATAGAACCAGTACTCCACAGAAATTTAAAAAATATCAAAAGCAACATTAAACCCAAACACACTTTCAAGTTTTCACTGAATTTTTATTGTCCAATTTCACTTTCTGTCCCACTTGGGAATTCCCCGGTTCTTCCTCTCAGATTGCACTGAGAAAGGGTGAACTCTGAGAACGAGGCCAAGAGTTTCCAGATGTTTATATACAAGGAGGCAAAATAAATGCTACGCTTACCTGTAACGATGCAAATGATCATTGCAGCTCAGGGAGATTAAGAAGGTGATGAAAGCAATCTGGTAGACTTTCTGCCAAGAAATCTTAGAAGGCAAAAGAAAGTACTTTTTCCCTTAAGTGTTAAGAATCCAGTAGAGAGTCAGCTGGGAGCAAGTTGGTTAGGTTTAAATATGATTCTGTACCATAGGAGAACTTTAAGGTGGGGTAACCTGCCTCCTGTGATTACTGCATGCGAAACTAGTGCTAGGCTGAGTTCCTTGGCTGCAGTATTACGTTTGTATTCTACACCAGTATGAAGGTGAGATTTATTTCTGTGGCCCAGTAACCCAGTGAAAGTTCAAGAGAGATGAACATTAGAAATTCAAATATTGTAACCTGTCACTGACTCCTATTTAGAAGCATCAGGCAGGACCCTTACTCTAGCCACCATGTGTATATAAAGAACATATTATGGCAAAGCAAGCCTAAACTGGACCATTTCTCTTACAGTTTACAATACTAAAAGAGTTTTGGGAAAAGTACTGCTAGTATACCATTCTTAGAAAATGTCAATCTCCCTAAGGAGACAGTGTTTCTAGGGAGGCCTAAGATCACAAAACAATTCAATTACAGTTAAATTTGGGGTGTTACAGCTAACTTGTGTTAACCAACTGATGCAGATATCCAAAGAAAGACTGACTAGCCAGGCTGGGCTCAAGTATATACCCATAAGTTATGAAACTTGTTTCTAAATAAATTGGGGAAGTACTATATGCTCTTAGGAATTGATACATAGGTAACCCCAAAGCCCTATTTTTTAATTCCCTAGACAGGGGGTCTTTTAAGCTAGAAGTTAAGGTTCTTGGAAGTAAAACTACCAAATGCCCAACCTATGACTATGAACTTCTATAGACCTTTGTGGCCATTTGGATAATTCTGCTTTTTATTAAGGAAAGGAGCAAGGGGGGGGCAGGAGAAGGAGGCGTGCAAGGGGAAAATTTATTTTAAAAAAAAAAAAGAAAGAAAGAAAAGAAGAAAGGAAGGAAGGAAGAAAATTGCTGGGTTAATGTTCCCCATTTTCACATAGACAGGTTCTTTTCCCCTTTACAAAAGCAGGTTCTCTGATTCAGCAGTGCCAATTGCAACAGCCTCTCCTGTCTCCCTTTCACACCCCTCCCCCAGTTTTCCAAGTGGATACAAAACAGGCACTAATTTGCTCTTTTTCCATTATAAGAGAGTGTGTGTGTGTGTGTGTGTGTGTGTGTGTGTGTGTGTGTGTGTGTGTGTATTCATTCAGGGCCCTCTCATATTACTGTGTTATCACCAAATTGCTAACAAAAATAGTATACCTTTCTACTTAAACTTAATTCTCTTAATAAGTCAGTTCTTTATGCTAAAAATTGCTACAAGTCTGAGCCATTCAAGATCATGAAACAGTATTGAGGCCCCTTCATTAAACTGACAATGCCCCTCAGCCATAATCAAGTCAAATGCAGGAGTAGAACCCTTCCTGGTGAGAGCACTGATTCTGTGGTGGGCTCTTTCCTACCATG
The DNA here is from genome assembly GCA_026225945.1 of Cricetomys ansorgei. NCBI lineage: Eukaryota > Metazoa > Chordata > Mammalia > Rodentia > Nesomyidae > Cricetomys > Cricetomys ansorgei. The sequence continues at coordinate 12,043,823 of JAMJFZ010004023.1, read as the reverse complement.
TACGTTTCAGAAAGAGAATTAGCTACTCAAACCTGACTTGTACAACAAAGAACTGGTGTTGGGATTTAACTCCCCACTCACATACCTCCCGTTTCCAAAATATTTTTGAGTTTGTCATTCACCGAGATAAGAAACTGTACAAACATCAAAATCAAGCTGTCTGTGAACAGGAATCAGATCCAATTCTGACTTTGAAGACAGCACACTAGTTTTAAAAATATAATTTACAGCTTCAGACCACCTTGCTCTTGGTATCAAAACTAAGGGAGAGAATCTCAGGCAGCTGCTTTTAAGAAAATAAGCCCAGTAAGAACTGTGCTGTTGTATTGGAGGGCTGCTGTCAGAGAAGCACATGCCACTGCTTTAGAAAAGAAAAAGAGCTGGAGCTATGGAAATATCCAAGCTTACATGCCACCCAACAAAACATACACTACCACACTGCACCATGGCAACATTCCATCAACAGAACAGGATGACACCAAGTCACAGTAAGGGGAAAGTCTGGGCAGACACAAATTTAAAACCATAGAGGTGAAGGCAGCTAGCTATTCAGAGAGCTTCCAACAGATGAACAGGGGAAATAAAAAGTAGTTAGAGCAGGGAGAGAAACAAAAATAGAAAGTCACCAGAGAAGCAATCAGCAAAAGGATAGCAGGAAACCTACTACAAAATTAAAGAGGAGGGAAAGAAACAGTTTCAACACTACCCTCATTCGACTGCCTGGCATTTGTGCTTTAAAAAAATTTTTTTGCTTCCCCAGTTCTCCCTCCCCACCTCTTCCCAGCGCAGCTGACTTTGGACAGTCATGAATTTCCTCAAGTTCTTTGTTCCTGAGGAGAAAGACACAGAGAAGGGTTGGGGAATAATGAAGGTAGAGAAGACAGCAAATTAAAAAAAAAATTGCCACAAATGTTTTTATACACTACAACCAGAAGGGTCATGGATTTGAAAAAACAAAGACAAGGGGTGGGGTAAGCGAGATCATATTAGGGTAGAGGGAAAGGAAGCAGAAGGGAAGGGTCATCGGGCCACCTCTAAAGACTACAGTACTACTACTGTAGGGTGCTGGACTCACTCTGAAGGACGCTTATGGTGGCCTGGGCTCGAATCCATGTTATGGAAGGGTTTTGCCTCAAGTCATTCCTCTTGGGGTCGTTGCTGGCCCTGCACTCGTAAGTCCCAGAGTCCTCCAAGGTGAGCCGGGTTATTCTCAGCACACTCACGCCGTTTGACCCGTAGGCGGTGTTTACGGTGACACGGCGCTTCCGAGCACCGTCCCACAGCTGTCTGAAAGACTCTGCCCGGTTGACTTCTGCGTACCACCACTGGATCTCTGGCGTGGGGCTCCCGACCACGTCACAGTACAGCTCAAAGGCGTCCCCCGTGAGCTTAGTTTCTGACATGGGCGACTTGACAAACCCAGCTAGAGGGAGGGGGAGCAGGAATGCAGTGACAGGCCAACCAGAAAAAAAAAAAAAGAATCAACAGGTGTTAATAATTTAAAGGAAAGAAAAGAAAAGAAAAAAGCAAATGAGTTGCAGAGAACAAAAAAAGGATTCATTTTTAAACTATAAAGAGACAGTAATAGCAATTCATACAAGCTTTTAGAAGAAGAACCACCCTGGGAAGCTTATGAAGCAAAGGCAGGCCAATTACAAGCTGGGGCAGCCCAGGTGCTGGCCAGGCAGAAGCAAGCCCACTGGAAAGCATTTTAGCAATGGGCCCAGCTGGTAGGAATGAGAAAGCCTCAGGTCTTGGGAAGAGCATCCTTCCATAAAGCACAAAACCATTACCTTTCCAAACTCAAGCAAATGATGGAAGATAACAGGAAGTGGCAATAGGTTTTTATGCTAAGTCAGGATCTTTTTTGAATGGGTAAACATTTCCTTAGAGATGCAGTATCTTTCCTATGTCTCAACAAGAAGTATCAACTGATCTACTGATATCTTCTCTTGTAATAATAATAACAACAATATTCAAAGTTCTAATTTCAGCTAAGGGCAGCAAAATTCTCACTTGCAGTATAGTTTAGACTTAGTTTAGACTTTTCTCATCTGCGAATCTTCCCTGGGCTGATAGCAAACAAACAGCTCAGCTGTCTATGCATCTATCTGAATACAGACCCTCAGAAACAGAGAAAGATGGCACAGTCTGTACTTCACACCAAAATGAAAATAACTATTGAGCTCAGCTCAGGAGCTGAACCAACATTAACAACAACCCAATCAATGCCAGTGAAAAGAGGGACAATGCTCTTCATGATACTATAAATTCTACTAGCAAAATCTCCCGAAAAGCCCGTCTTTGAAATAATTGTGGCTCTCTCTGACAGGCTCTCTCTACGAAGAGTAATTGCCTGGCTGCTAGCAGTAAATTCAAAAAGGATGAGAAACGTACACTGATAAATTAAACTGCAGGGTGAATGAAGGTTATACCTCAACTTGCATTCTAGGCACTGCTCAGAACTAAAGCTGATGCCTATTTCTCTCTGCCTATAACTTGCTTTCTATAATGCAAGGTAGTATTGGCAGAAAGAGTTTTAAAAAATCATTATCATCATCCAGGCTTATTTTAAAACCTAGAGTAGAGCCTATAGTGAGAAAGGCACCAAGGATCACTCACTCATCAATTTCTCAGGTTTGTTTAAATTTCTACCAATTAGACAATGCCCTAAAGTATATTTAAAGGAGAGCATTCTGAGTGGCTTGGCTCATGAGCTAAGCACACTCAACTGCAGTGAACAAAGTCAGAATCTACCAATATTAGACTTAAGAACACTCCAGAGGACAAGGAACAAAATGCAAGTTTTCTATAGTCTAGAAGCCAAGGATGTAATTAGCTAACTAAAAAGGGAGGTTGCCAAGTAGAAATTTTCCTGTTTATAACCATAGTAGTATCTGCCTTTAGAGATGAATCCCACTCTGTGGATCTAAAAAGACTAAGAAGGTACTGGTTATCATATTCAAGTACAGGTCAAGACCTCTAAATTCATACTGGCCTTTCAACTAGCTTTCAGAGTGAATAGTATAGAAATACAGTAATCAACAGGCTTAGACTACATGTTGTACTTTGAATATGCTATTTGAAATTTCCCCTTTAGATCTAGAATTTATTCCTTGTTAAGAAACTATCTAATACAAGCCCCAACAGGCCAAACAAATGTCAATCCAAGACACAGAAATTGTTTAATAAATATAAAAAAGAGCTCCCCAAGGTCCTGTATAAAGCTGAGCTTGCTGCTAGATAAAATGTTTATTTCAAGGGCCATGTCTCAATCAGCCTTATAAACTGCTACCAAGTGTTAAAAAGTCAATGCCTACAAATAGAAGGGGAGAAGTTAAGAAAGCTGGTAGTTACTACCAATTTTATCACCAATGGAAACCAGTTAGCAGTAAATTCTTGAAACACTATAAAGATTGTTTTAATCATACTCCTGACCACTTAATAAAAACTACACTTTACTATGACATTGTCCATGAACTCGGGGCTATTATATCCCTCAGATACTGTAATTTTGTAGTTGACAATGTCCTAGAAACCCATCAGTGGACTTCTGTGTTTTCTACTTTCTTCTAAATAGCACAAAGTTATTAGACTAAAGCCTGCTTACTGAACTGTTGACTATGCTAATATAAAAGGGATGCTCCAAACCACCCAAAACCCACAAAATTCCAGTGAAACCCCGAATCCCAATATTACACAATTCAAAGGTATCAAGAAAAGGATCTAAATATGATTCTCACTACACGAAACAAAGTAAAATATTTGGCCTGGTCCTGCCACTCCTGGCAAGATTTTCTACCAAAGAGGAAAAAAATATTAATCTAATTCAGTTCAAACGCCTACTGCGGTCAGGCATGGTGGCACATGCCTCTAATCTTAGCACTCAGGAGGCAGAGGCAAGCCTGGTCTACAGAACAAGTTCCAGGACAGCCAGAGCTATACAGAGAAACCCTGTCTCAAAAACAAACAAAAACCTACCTGCATCAATGAAATCAAGACCAAGTCAAATTTATTACTTGAATTGGTAAATTATAGGATGGAAATTTAAACTTTTTTAAAAACAAAGTTAAAGGAGCTGGAGAGATGGCTCAGTGGTTAAGAGCACTTGTTGCTTTTGTAGAAGACCTGGGTTTGGTTCTCAGAACCAAATGGGTCTAGTACCAGAGAATCAGACTCTCTTCCGGCCTATTCCAGAACTGTATACTCATATCATACAGCCATGCTGCCAAAATCATCTAAACACATAAAATAAATATTTTTAAAAAGACTTAAAATATCTTAAAACACACAGGATTCTACATTCTAAAGCCACAATTACCATTGCTTATTATTAAAACATAGGAAATGTTTTCTTTAATATATTATTAATTATTTAAAAATTTCATACAATGCATTTCAAACATATTTACCCCCGCCTCATCACTATACCCCCTAAATCTCCCAGATCCACCCCTACATCTTTTTAAATAACCCAGAGTCCACTTTGAACTCCCCATGGATATAGGGATATCCACTGGACTGTGGTCTAGCTAACCAGGGGCCATATCCTTAAAACAACAAAACAACCAACCAACCAATCAGCCAAACAGACAAACAAACAAACAAAGGAGTTCTCGCTATTCGAGGAGCTTCCAATAACTCCTCAGTCAGGGAAGGAGGCTCACAAGCTCCTTCTCCCTACACCAAGCAAACATTTTCTAAGTAGGTGTTATATTGCTGGCACTTTATAAACATTATTCGCAATGTTGCTTTATAAGAAAGGTATTGTTACAGACTCTTAAAGATGGAAGTATAATCCAAAAAAAAAAAAAAGGTAGTGTTAGAAGCCGGGGATACGAATAAACCCTTGCTTGGATTTGCACCCCTAGCATTGGGAGTGGGGGAAGGATGTTTTTGCCCATCATCATGAGCGTCTAGCCTAGAACTCAGATATATCCAAAGCATGGTCCCTTAACACTGTCCACAACATTATGGAACAGTTTCCATAATCATTTAAAAGTAAATTAAGGATATATTTTTACATTTAATTTAGCAAATTAGTAATTCTTGAATACAAAACATTAGGCATCCTCCACTAGAATGAGTTAATAACCAAGGTCATTTAAATGGCTAAGCCTGAGTGTACCTGGGACTAAGGTGTCTTTCATTACTTTGGTGCTCTTTCCCACAAACTGTACTGCCCCTCCAAAAACTATGAGATTCTCTGATAGCTGAACACTCATTTAAAAAAGCATGTAAATAGATCCATTTCCCCTCCAAACAGGAGAAAAGAAAGAACTTCTCTATATAGCACTGTGAAATAAATCACAATTAGCAAGGGAAGGTTATTAGCAATCATCCACCTCATTATCTACCTAAAATTAGCTCCAATTCAGAAGAACCAGCTTTCAGAAGCAGCTCAGAACCTGACTCATTGTCCTGCCTTTCAAACAAATTGTGCCTTCAACAACTGCCTAAAGTCAGGGACCACCAGTGATAAAGGACTTTTAGGAAGATAGGGAACAGAAATTGGTGTTGAAGGCAGGTAAAAATGGAGGCAGCAAAACCTGGAAAATGTAATGCAAAATTGCTTAGCTGAGGTTGGGGGATAGGAGGTGGAGATGACAGCTGGGGCTAGCAGCAGGGAAAAGGAGGAGCTCTCTGGCAGGAAAAACTGGATGTGTAGTTATGAACGGTGTGCAAAGAAAAAGGGAACATAGAAGAGCAAGTTGAACCCAATATCAAGAAAACTATCTCCACATAGACACTAAAGAAGAGAAAAAAAATTTTACCACCAAATTCTCATTTGCCTTCAAGGCAACCATAGTACAGGTAACATTCCCTCAGCTGACTATTGCCAAGGTCAGGTCTTTAAATATTGCCTATACTTGTCACTTCTTTTAAAAAAAAAAAAAAAAAAAAAAAAGCTGTTCCTTTTAAACCCCTCTACCGATGATTTCTGTGGGAGGCTCATGCTGTTCTCCCCTTCATATCTCACAATAAAGAAATGATAGCAAAAGATGTAAGAAAATGTCTCTGACCTACTGATAGTTCAGTGTGGATACAGGGAGTGAGTATTTCAAATCTGCATGGAATTTCTGTAAAAATGTCATAGACTTGAACCTACATAGCTTGCCTATCTTTACTGTTAATGTATCATCGCTAAACATCAAACAGGTCAAAGTCCATAGGCACTCATTCCATGTATACCAACCGAGAGAGTACAGCAGGCCTGAGGCCTGGGGATAGCAGAAATAGGACAACCTCATTTTCTGTAACAGAAGATATGTTGGAGGGTGGGGGTTGGTGATAAACTATTGAATTATCCTAATCACTAGACTAAGTAGCAATGGCAGCCAACACAAAGCATTTTTCAAATTCAATCCTGCTCTGTTTAATCAAACAGAATGTCAAAAGTGTAGGCATTAAGATCATTATAATCCAAAGCACACCCTTGATTCTGAAATTATACCACCCAAAATAGCAATAGCATTTTGGTTAGTCTAAATTAACTAGCTTTTCTGCTTTGGAAAAATAGGGAAATATAGTTGATGGGGGAAAAAAAAGTCTATACAGTTTAGTGATTAAATTTAATAACAATAAAATCAGATTGCCTGGGTTCACATGAGGTTCTGTTACTAACTGTAGGGCAAGTGCCCTAACCTCTCTGAGCCTCATCTGCTTAATCTGTAAAAAGGAGCTAATAATAGCAATTTCCTTAGAGGGATATTGTGCGGATTACATAAAACAGCACATAGCACATACAAAGCACACAATTAATGTTACCTATTATTGTATGTCTCCATAGAAACAAACGCTAAATAGACCCTATACAGCAACCTTCGCACTGCTTTACAACAGATTGGGAAACAGAACTTCAAACACACACAAAAATAACTTTAACTTAGAATCCAACTTAAAAAGAAATATTAACCATAACTTTTCAAATAAAAGGAAGATCACTGTGGCAACGTTAACAGGACAATGTAAAGTAAGGAAATTCTTCATTCCTTCTTATTCATTCGGCAAGCTAGACTTCGATAGAGTGGTAACAACAGATACACATAAGTAGACACAAGAAATTAGCAGTAGTTAAGAGTTGTAAGCCACTGCAAAATTACAATGGAGGAAGTCCAGTAAGTATAGAGGTAGTTCAATGTTATAAGACCAGCCCAGATTACAAATAAAACTCTGCCTCAGAAACATAGAAAACAACAAATAAAAAAAGGGGACAGTATATATTCTTCTTAAAAATAAAGAACAGGCCTATTTTTAGAAACAGGCCTGTCTCTGTGTATAAATGCATGCATTCACGTATGTGCCCATGTACCAAGCGCACATGTGGAGGTCAGAGGACAAGTTGCATTCATCAGTTCTGTTCTTCTGTGATGTAGGTCCCAGGGATCAAACTCAGGTCATCAGAACCGGAAGCAAATGACTTACTGAGACATCTCACCAACTCAGAACAAGGCCTATCAATTACAAGTTAGCTTAACAATTGAGATACAGGAAAACACTGGACACTGGTTAGGACAAACTGTATATTCAGAAAAACTTGAGATAAAATCAGAGTTCTAGGATTTTTATTTGGATCAAATTAGTTTAACTTCAGCCTGAAAATAGTGTAACACTTTGGGTCAGTATCTCCACAACTTAAATTCTCTTCATTTAGAAAAGTTTCTTCAAAGCGGAATGATGTCATGAAGATCATGTAACATGTGGGAAAGTTCTGTAAAACTAGAGTACAATCCACACGTTAAATAATTCCAGGAAAGACAAAAAAAGCACTGGAGAGAAGTGATCTTCAGTTTTGCTGTCAAATCCCACTGACAAGGCAAGCATAATCTTCTGAGCTCTGTGAGCTTAAAAAAGTTAACTGATGAACCAGGCATGGTACAAGCCTTTTATCCAGCACTGAGGAGACAAAGGCAGGTAGATCTGTAAGTCTCAGGCCAGTCTGGTCTACATAATGAGTTCCAGGCCAACCAGGGTACACAGTAAGACCCTCTGTCCGAAAAAAAAGTCACTGACAAAGAAAGAAAAAGTTCAAAGTATGACTGAAAGGCCACCAGCTTGTCTCATCCCAGAAAAAATACAAGCACAGAATCTCTGTAGTGTTGCAGACCCAAGACTTGACATTCTGAGTCTACATTGTACTACTATTAGATAAATGGATTTATCTAAGGGTCTCTCTATTAAGCCAAGAGCTCACCTTATAGGGAAATGGATGGGAGTCTTCCATTTCTTCAATCTCAAATTCCTCATCTGGAAAATGGGAACAATAATTCCTATCTTAACCATGATGGTAAAGTGAAGTTCACGTGAACCATGTATATAAAATACCTGCAACCTGTGAAGTTACAAATATAAGATTGTAAAATGGATTATGTAAATATTCTATTCTATAATTTAAAGAATAGTTCAAACCAGTTGTAGGTATTCTGTAGGGGGTACTTTTAAAAAATTGGAAGAATGTAGTCTTGACTCAAGAGACTCACTCCCTGGGGAATGGGGGAAACTTATCTAGACTATCTGATTGTGTTGCGGGAAGAGTCCTCACTATATAGCCCTGGCTGGCCTGGAGCTTGCTGTATCAACCAAGCTAGACTCAAATTCATTCGGAGAGCCACCTGCTGAGTGTGTGCTGGGATAAAGGCATGTACCAACATGCCCAGCTGTAAATGTTTTTAAACCGTTATTCATTGTGTGTTTGAGAGTGTGAATAGCATGTGTGTCATGGAAGCCAGCCAGTTCTCTCCTTCAGCTGTGGGGTTCTGGGGATCAAACTCAGGTTGTTAGATTGTGTGGCAAGTGTACTTGCTGGGCATCCCAGTGGCCTGACTATCTGAATTTTCATTTTTCAACTTTCCAAAAGAACACTGGAATTCATCAGTCCAAAGAATTCCAACATGTTTCAAATAGGAACTTAACAATCTTAAATAAGATTGCATGTAAAAATAAAAACAACTTATAACCAATTCTGGCTTTTAAAAAAAGGTCTTATGGGGCTAGAGAGATAGCTAAGTGGTTAAAAGCACTGGCTGCTCTTCCAAAGGACTCTGTTTCAACCTTCTAGTGCCCATATGGATACTTATAACTGTCTGTAACTCCAGTTCCAAGGAATCCAATGCCCTCTTATGGCCTCCATGAACACCAGGTACACATGGAGGCAAAATACCAATAGACATAAATGTCTTAAAATATAGAACTTGTCACCAAATATAAGGAACAAATTGAATTAGTTTTGGCTTGCTTTCTTCCTCCCTCCCTTCATGAGACAGGTTCTATGTAGCTCTGGCTGTCCTGGAACACACTATGTAGACCAGGTTAGCCGTTAAGGTCACAGAAATCCATCTTCCCCTGCTTCCCAAGAACAGGGATTAAAGGCACGCTTTACACCTAGCTGAACTTTAAGATTTAAATAACAAAGAAAGAATAAGCTTAGAGTGAGCTCTTATATTTTTCTTATAACTGCAGTTCCAAGGGCTACCTCAATATCTAATACCCTTGGTGTGTGCTCTAAGAGATTAAATGTTCTCCTTAAAAAGTTATAAAAACAGTGTCTTCACTGAGTCTAGGCTTTTAAAGTCATCGAGTAGACAGTTTAATCGTTAAACATATACCTTGAGACTAAGAAACATTTTTTTTAACCCATAGAGCAAAGAAAATCAGATCAAAGAAAGGGAGACCAAATATAAATCAGGTCCTATTTGACTTTGATCTTGGCTTTTTAAAGCTAGTAATGTGTCCAGGTGAGAAAATACAGCAGCCACAAGCGGTCAGAAAGCTAGTCTTCCTTGGAACTTTAAGTAATCTGCTTTGAGAGGGTCTGTTTTGTTTTATGTAGCCCAGGCTGGCCTTGACCTCACCATTCTCCAGCCTCAGTCTCCTGAGACAGAAGATTATAGGTGTAGGCCACCTGGCAGAGAGGTGATTCACCTTTTAATTCCAAAAATAATACTCAAGTTGCTGGTACACTTGGGCCCAGCAGAGCTCATTTTGTGATCCGTTTGTAAGTCAAAGAATGTTCATAATGAAAGGTTTGGCTCAAAAAAGCAAACCCTCACATGTTTATGCAAATGCTTATAAAAGTCTTTTTATCCCAAAAGACCATCAAATATAGCTACGAACCAAAATGGTGCTCTTTGAGAACAGAAACAATTTAAAAACAAAAGAAAAAATTGTAGATGAAGAGCATTTTAGAAATATAATTAGACTGGCCCTGTGGTTAAGTTTTATTAAAAGTAAAAGTAAATGATATGCTATTAAAGTTGAATATACCAATTCGACAATTTTTTGCTTGACCAAAATTAAGTCATGCTTCTGATTCTTCTAGGATCATCTATGTATGTCCCTATGTATGTATAAAGAATTCTGCTATGTCAGTTTTTTTTTTTTTTAAATTCACCTATCTTCAGTATCTGCCACCCCTCAGTATATGATCAGATACCCTTTTCCAGACCTCAGGTAAAGTCTGATCACTCTGGTCTGCCCATAAGAATTCTGTTAGAAGCTGAACAGGTGGTACACACCTTTAATCCCAGACAAAAGCAAGCAGATCTCTTTGAGTTCAAGGCCAGCCTAGTCTACATGTGTTCCAGGACAGCCAAAGCTACATAGTGAGACCCTGTCTTTTAAAAAAAAGAAAAAAAAAAATCCTGAATCCTGTTAGGTTGGTTTGTCCAGAATCCCTCTTACTCCTAATGTTTCTTCTGAAGTTTACCATCCACTGACCTCCATCCTTCTTAGCTATAAATTCTTCTTGCTTATACTGTATTCAGGATGGAACATAACCCTCTATTGTAAAGCACCAATGAAGTGGTTCCTATACTTACTGTCTGAACAAAGTCTTCTTTTTTGTGCTTTAAAAAATATCACCAAATATTTTTTTCGTAAGTTAAATAAACCATTCTCAAATATCATGAGTAATAAAAACAAAAGCTAATTTCCACTACTTTTCTATGAAACATATGCCTCTACAGTGTAACTTCTAATAACAAGTTCACTGTCTCGACGTCTACTAATAACTGGGATTAAATGTTAAAGATAGCACAGTTTAAGATGGGCCTGATGGTTCACGCTTGTAATTCCAGAATTCTGATGACTAAGCTAGGAAGACTGCTATGAGGCCAGCCAGAGCTACAAAGACCTTGCTTCAAAAACAAAAACAAAAAACAAAACAAAAAAAAAAAATCCAACCAACACCACACAATTCATCCCATTCTTCAATCATTATACATCCAATGAACATAACACATGTTGTTCAAGCTGATCCTCTAAATATAATCTAGAAAATATTTTAGTTCAAAGATATAGCAAACACCCTCCCTTATGTTTTTAAAAGGATTCGCCAGTTAACTGTATTACACAGTGGGAACTTTATTATTCACATTCCAAGGTGTTAGGTGATATCAGTTCTCCTTTCAGCTATTGATTTATTTCCAAAGCATGATCTTTGTTATTAAAAATCAAAGGCAAATTTTTCCTTAGATGATAAAACCCTAGAGCAGTGTTTCTTGGACTTTTTCATGTATCAAAATCATTTGGAGAGCTTATTAAAACATATTGCTGACTCCAACCTGAGTTTCTGACTTTGTACATCTAAAGTGAGGCCTGAGAATATGTCCAAATTCTGATGCTAATTTAACATTTTGTCCAGGGACACATTTTGACAACTCAGGTCTAAGATACTATGAAACTGCTACATGTCGAGGTTGTTCAAACAGAAGAAAAGTAAGACAGCAAAAATAACCACAGTTATTCTTTAAACCATATAAAGATTCGTCCAGCAGGTGAATTTATGTTCCGAGGCCAAAAGTAATAACAAAAAACACACTACATTCCAGAGCCATGACTTTTGTTTTGTATTTTTACTTTTGTGTTTGGTTTTTATACAGGGTCTGAGGCACCACCTTAGGTGGTCCTCTAACACACTACGTACGTAGTCAATATTGGCCCAGAACTCCTTATCTTCCTCCCTCAGCTTCCTGAGTGCTAGGATTATAAACAAGTGCTACTATCTCTGGTTTGTCTTGTCTTTCCAATTTTTTAATCTATAAACTGAAAACACACCTTCAACCTAATTTGTTTACTCAGGACCTACTTTCCAAGTACTATGCATAGGAATAGTTAAACTTTGTTCCTTAACAGCATCTTGATAGATTCAAGAAAAAACTTTTGACAAAAACCAGCATTTCATCCTGATAAATGTCATGAAAAGGCTGGTGGGTGGCACATACCTTTAATCCCAGCACTAGAGAGGCAGAGGCAGGTAGAGCTCTGTGAATTGCCAGATTGGTCTACATAGTGAGTTCCAATATAGCCAGAGCTACATAGTGAGACCCTGTCTTAGAGGGAAAAAAGAAGTTCTGGAAAAACTCAAAATAAAAGGAACACATCTCAACATAGTAAGTGCTATACACAACAAACCTACAATTTCTCATTATATGGGGAAAAACATTTTCACTAAAAGCAGGAAAAAGGCAGAGATGTCTACTTTCTCCATTCTTATTCAATAAAGTACTGGAAGTCTAAGCTACAGTACATACAACATGATAAGCAAGTAATAGGAATATGGACCAGAAAGGAAGAAATCAGAGTTCTCCATTTGCAGATGGTATAATTCAATACATATGAGATTCTAAAGATGCAAAACTCTTATGCTGGTAACACTTTGCACGACATAGGCAGGACACAAAATTAACACACAAAAAGCAATAGCCTTCTGATATACCAATGACAAATTGAAAAAGAAATCAGGGAAACAATCCCATTCACAAGAGCCTCAAAAACAACAATGACAACTGTGAAATAAACTTAACCAAAAATATGACTCTATAATGAAAACTTAATCAAAATTCCAGTGACATTCTTCACCAAAATAGGAGGGGAAAAAATCAACCATAAAATTCATAGAAAATAGAGGGGACCCACAATAGCCAAAACAACCTTGAGCAAAAAGAATGCTGTTGGAGGTATCGCTATACCTGATTTCAAGTTTTATGACAGAGATATAGCATGGTATTGGCACAAACACATGAATCAACGGATCAGAATAAAGATATAAGGCCACCTGATTTTTGGCAAAGATGCCAAGAAAACTTGAGTATCTACATGTAGATAAATGAACCAAATCCTTAACTCTCTCACCTTGTACAAAGTCAACTCCAAAGGGATCAAGGACCTCATCATAAGACCTGAAACTCTGACACTGCTACAAGAGAAAAGTAGGGAATACACTTTAAGATACAGGCAGGTAAGGGCTTTATGAATAGAACTTATATCGCTCAGGAAATAAGGACAGCAATCAACAACAATTAGGATACCACAAAATTAAAATACTTTTATACAGCAAAGGCAACTGCCAATCAAGTAAAGAAACAATCTACAGAATGAAAAAAAAATCTTCCCCAGCTATTTATAGAACAGAGGATTAGTATTTATAATATACACAGAATCAAACCTAACATAAAAAACAAATCAAACACTGTGTCATGATACTGAACAGAGTTCTCAAAAGAAAAAGGTAATACACATTTTTAGAAGTATTCATTATTATAGACCATTCCAATACTCTTTGTTACCTAAGAATTTGATAGTAAGACCCTACTGCTGATGATACATGAGTTAGAGAACATAGGGAAATCAAGCTTCAACCCTATTGGCTGGCTTTCACAGTACTGGAAGTTACTATAAAAAATCCTGCGGAAGCCCACTATTTTGCAAAATAATTAGATATATATATATTTAATTATATATTGTTTAACATATTATCTATTACATATTTATTTTATATATTATAATTTTATATTATACACACACACACATACTTTTTTTTTTTCAAGGAGTTTGAACACAAGTATCTGGTATGGGCAGACATGGGTATCAAATGAAAAAATTAGTACCAGGTGTGGAAAACTGCACTATAAGATATTGACCAGGGGAGTGTGAGGGGGAACCCAGAGGCCTCCAAAACAACACAAGCTATTATTATTCTTCTTGACTGTTTACCATAACTAGACAGGGTAAGACCCTATTCCTAAAGACACAACACACTTTGGTTTTAGGACAATAGACAAATCTAGCTGGAACTCATTTGCTTCCTGCTGACTAGCTTTCATAGTACTAGAAGGTGCTATGGAGGCAGCCGGGGAAGAAAAGCTATCAATGGTGAGCCTTACATGCTGTAATACCAACCTGCTGGGCATACACCCATTGGTGCAAGAGTGGCATGTAGGTTATAGGAGAAAACAACTGATTTCTGGTTGAATTCAAAAACTTCTCTAGAAGAGGGAATTCATACCTGATACTGTAAACCTGGTTGAAAGTCCAAGGCTGGGGAGATGACAGGCCCTAGCTGGGGAAACCTACTACTGTTGTTTTACTAAATGGACATACTGCCAAACTTCCTTTTAAGTATTTATGTTTATATACATAAATCAGTGCCACTCTCTCAACTGACCAGAAAAGCCTCTTCTCTGCAGTGGACAGAGAGATTCACAACTGGTCGAAGTGCTGAGAGTCATTCCTGAGTGCTCAGCCCTCAATGGGACATCTTTATCATGACCCCTAAAGTATCAGAGAACATTGCAGAAGAGGGAATGGAAAGACTGTTTGAGATGGAAGACAGGGAGGAATACTGAAAAATGCTGTCTTCTGGACATGATATAGCTGTTGCATTCATGAATTCACTGCAGCTATAGTTACCTGCACAAAATCAAGCCAACAAGATCAGTCAACATTCTAGCAGGCAGCACTAACTGGACTCAAGAGGATTTATTTTAAAGGGGGAGGAGCATAAAGGTGGGCGGTAGGCATGAGCAATGCAGGAAAGAAGAAGAGGGGTATTGTACACATTGTACAAAACTATGAAATTGTGAAATAAAAAAAAGTTGAACAAAACCCACAGTACATAGTACTCATCAAAATGCAATAAAAATGATAATGGACACTTGTAGAACAGTATATACAATAAAAACTGAGATTTTAAATGTGATAAAATCTGAGTAGACCCCTGTCAATGGTCAAAAGAAGAAAGACTGTCTTGAGGCAGAAACACCATGAGCAATATTAAAGAGTCAAGGATGTCCAGTTCTAAATAAAGATTAAAAGGGCCAACAGTTTTTGAATTCTATTATTCAGTTAGTTGCTGGTGTGACTCAGAAAAATAAGGAAAAGCACCCTGTAGACTATGAAAAGCAGTCTGGGCTCCTTTCCCATGAACAAACATTCTGATCTGAATGGTGGCAACACAAAGGATGTCAGAAATGAAGAACAGTGTCAGAAAAGTTTTCAATCTCCTTCAATAATCCAAATGAAAAAATGAGTCTGGTTGTAGAAGTATAAAGAAGGTAAGGAATGTGTGAAATGTTTACAAGACAGAATCAAATGAACCCAATGACCACTGAATAAAACACTATACCATAAATGGAGTAAAGGAAGGAAGACTGGGAATTACCTTTCTAGACAACTTTTTTTTTTCTTTTTCTTTTGATTTTTTTGAGACAGGGTTTTTCTTTGTAATGCTGGGTATCCTGGCACTGGCTCTGTAGATCAGGCTGGCCTCAAACTCAGAGTACTGCCTCTGCCTCCTGAGTACTGGGATTAAAGGCATGTGCCACCACCTCCCAGCATCCAGACAATACTATAACATTAGTTCCTTTTTTTTTTCCTTCTGCTTTTCATCTAAGCCCATGACTTAGATCTAAAGCATATTACCCAAACTGGAAACAGCATTGAACTTACTTGAGTAGAATGCATGATGATATTATTAACTTTCATAAAGAATCCTTAACCTCTCAGAAAAAATTTCCTCTCTGGAAATGCTCTTTTATTTTTTATAGATAGGATCTCATTATGTAGCTCTGGCTGACCAGGCTGGCCTTGAAGTCACAGACAGCCCCCTGCCTCTGCCTCCTGAATGCTGAGATTAAAAACATGGGTTAACATATCCGGCAAATCTTCTCAACTTGTGAGAAAGAAAATATATAGAATCTCAGCCTGAAGCCCAAGGCTAAGCAAATTCCTTCCTACATTCTGAAGTAAAGAATACTTAAAAAGAAATAATATTCTACAAGCATTTCTAGGGAAAAATATCTAGACAGTAACTTCTACTTTAGGTTGTGACAATAAGTTCATCAGATATTGTAATATTTGTGTGTTTGTTTTTTTCCTATCTTCGTGGCCTCATCCATATTTCTGCAAAGTTAACTTAATCTGATTTTGAAAAACAGGAAATGCTGAGCATGATGGTACATACCTAGAATCTGAGCATTCAAGAGATAGGGGCAGGAAAACTTCAAGTTCAAGGCCAGCCTAGACTGGACAAACCCTATCTCAAAAGCAAAGGAAGTTGGTAAGATGACTTAGCTGTTAAGATAAAGTAATTGGATGCTATGAAATCATGAGGATCCAAGTCCAATATCCAGTACGCATATTTAAAAAGAAAGGAAAAAAGCAAAAAAAAAAAAAAAAAAAAACATAGTGCTGGCATATGTTTGGAATGCTAGCATTGTGAGAACAGAGATAAGTCTATCCCTGGAGCTTGCTAGCCAGCCAGCCCAGCCTACATAGCAAATTCCAAGCTAGTGGAAGACTCTGGAAAAGGGGGGAGGGAAGAGGAAAAAAAAGTAAATAAAAGGTGACTTCTAAGAAATTACACCTCAAGTTGTCTTCTGGCCTCTACATGCGTACACAAACACATGCACCTGCATACCTATATGTGCACTCCATACATGAAATACACATACACGTGTCCCTGACTCCCCATCCCAGACAAAAGACAGCCAATAGAAAACAAAAGGATGTGTTACAGACAAGTGACCAAGAGACTCTTCATTTCAACAATGATACAGAATGAAGCATTTCCTTTTCCCTCCTAGGCTCCCATTTGTCTTTCAATTTTAAAAAGTGAGGCTACTCAACAGGACTTTACCAAATTTTACTTTGAAACTGATTAATATACTGATTGACTGCAGCACTGTAGATAGAAGCTAAGACCTCACACACTCTTTGTGTGCGCTGTGCTACTGGGATATATATCCTTTGCCCTGTTTCTTCTTTCAAAATTTTGAGATAGAGCCTCACTATGTTGCCCAAGCTGGCCTGGCCATCAATTCATTCTGTAACACAGGCTTTCCTTTAAATTGTTATCCTCCTGCCTCAGCTGGGATTACAGCCTGGCTTACTCTGAATGTTTAAAAATAAGTTATGATGGGCCAGCAAGATGGAACAGAAGGTATAGGTGTTTACCACTTACTCCTGGCAACCTGAGTTCAATCCCCCATGGTAGAAGGAAAGAACCAACTCCACAAAGTCTTCCTATGACCTCAACACATGTGACTGCTCTAAACACAAAAAAGCTTAAAAAAATATTACAAATGGAGAAAATATTATCTCTTTTACATGTAAGACCACATTAACAATTACACTGAAATATTAAATGTTATCACAAATTAAGTCATAATAGTGGCAATAATTTTTACATAGTGAAATTAAGATATTCCAAGATATATATCTAGTATATATATTATTTATAAAAGTTGTATTTCTTTCCAAACTCTCAAAAATTGGTATTAGTTCATTCAGTAACATGGCAAGTCATGCTTAAATAAAGCAATTTCTTCATCCTCATTACATAGAAATTTATCATATATTCATCCCACTGTTAAACAAACCCTACTCACAAAATTTGCTATTCAGTCAATCTGTAACACTTCCTTAAAATTAAGCACACTAATAGAAAACTAATGTTATTCAGCACTAGAAAGAAATGAGCTACCAAGTCATGAAAAGACATGGAGAAATCTTAAATGTACAGTGTTGTCTGAAAGAAGCCAGTCTGAAAAAGCTATTACATAGAATGATTCCAATTATATGACATTATGAACAAGCAGAACAGTAAAAAGATCAGAGGTTACCAAGACACGAGAGGAAAGGAGGGATACAGGTAAGGTACAGAGGACTTGAGAGCAGTAAACCTACTCTCCGATACTGTAATACTGGCCACACACATGTTTATATATATAACACACACATATACATACATACATATATATACACACATATACAACATACATATATATTCTCAAATATAATTGGTATACATGTGTATATCTAGGAATATATTTATACAATAATAAACTATATCACTGCTATAGTCTTCATTATTATTTTGTTTATATAGTGTATGCACATGTGTATGTGTAAGTGTGCATGTATATACAGACCTGAGGTCAACATTGAGGTCAATCCCAATCACTCTCTCCCTTAATCTTTTGAGACAGCTGGAGCTGCTCAACTCAGCTACAGCTACTGGCTAATGAGCTAGATCTTGCCTAACTCCACCACCCCAGCACTGGGATTACAGAGGTATACCTGTACTTATACCTGGCCACTGGTAATTCAGCTTGCCTGACAAACACTTTACTGTCCTAGCCATCTCCCCCGCTCTCATTAATTAATTAATTCTAATTAATTCTTTTTAATTTAAAACATCTTATATAGCATTAGTGAGCCTGCAGTTTACTAAATTCATTAGGTAGACCATGGTGGTCTTGAACTTCTGATGACCTTCCTGCCTCTCAAGTTCTGGGGTTATGGGAATGAAACCGCTACACATCTCATTGATTTTTTTTTTTTTACCTTAAAAACATTACGTTGGGGCTGGCTCAATGGTTAAGGGTGCTGCTCAAGAAGACTGAAATTCAGATCCCAGAACTCTCACTGGGCCTTTCACAACTGCCTATAATTGTAGCTCCAGTGGTTCAGATGCCCTCTTCTGGCCTCTGCAGGCACCTGCACAGATATGGCACACAAGCATACATACGTTAAGAATTAAAAAACAAAATTGATTTAAAAATTATGTCAAAACCCATAGAATGCAAAACACTTAAGAATGGACCTCAGGACCAATTATGGACTTTTAATGATAGCAAGTTGAGGTTCCTCAATGTAACAAATGTACCTATCTACTGGGAGATGTTAACGGTGAGACTGTATGTATAGAGGGAGAAAGGTGTGAGGGGGAATTGTCTGTACCTTCTCATCTTGTTGCGAACCTGAAATTATTCTTTTTAAAAAATGTGTATTTTTAAGCCAGGTGGTAGTGGTAGTGGCAGCAGTGGCGCACACCATTAATCCCAGCACTCAGAAGGCAGAAGCAGATGGATCTCTATGAGTTCAAGGCCAGCCTGGTCTACAGAGTGAGTTCCAGGACAGCTATAGTTACAACACAGAAACCTGTTTCAAAAAACAAACAAACAAACATATAAATGTATATTTTTAAATAAAAATTAAGCATTAACTGAAAAATACTAGGTTGGAGAGATGTCCTTGGTTCAATTCCCAGTACCCACATGGCAATTCATATTGTAACTCCAGTTCCAGGGGATCTGACAACCTCATACTAATGCACATAAGATAAAATTAAATAAATTATTTTTTAAAAGAAAGAAAAATACTTATGTTCTAAGAGTTATCTACTTTGTGTCTCAGTGTGCTGATTAAATTCAAATAGACAAAATGAAACATGAAAAACCATTTTTAAAGCAATGGAACTGATTCTCCTCAAACAAGCCACTAATTCCAACTACAGAAGACAGTACTTTCTTATACTACAGAGATAGAATGCTCACCCACACAGCGTAATTCTAGAGTTACAAATACTAGCCTTACTGACAGCAATGATGTATTTACTGCGGACAACTAAAACTAGTTTTATTTAACTATTCGAAGTTAAATCCAAATCCTAGAATGACTGACATGGTATATATACTTTGCTTTCATCTCATAGACTCTTAGACATCCATCAAGTACTATCTTGGTCGCCTTTACTACAGAAATCTTATGCAGGCATAGAGTTTAAAGAATGTTTGGCATTACCGATTATTTCCCATTTTCTAGAACTAGTGTTCCAGCCAGTAAACTAGAACTTTGTTTGATCTCCATCTAGTTCTTACTGGAACATCTCCAAAGAGGTTGCTAAAACTATATACTTGCAAAGACTTTCTTCCCATTAAGGGATAAAAATATTTCTTCCCTTTCCCAAGCAGAGACTTAATAGTATGCTTCTGTGCTTTCCTATCATGTAGACATTCTTAGATTTCAAAGTCAGGGTAAGACAAGTAAGCTCTTTCTCATAAAGAGGATGACAAGCTTTGTAATAGCATTTATTTTATTGGTCAGGTCTGGTGGCTCATGCCTGGAATCCTAACTACTTAGGAGCCAAAGATAGCAAACTCAAGACATAAGTAATTCAGCAAGACCTTTACTCAAAAATAAGAAGCAAAATAGGGATTAAGGCAGGATAGCTCACACATGTAATTCCAGCACTTAGGATATTAGGAAATCACTGTGGGTTTGAGCCAGTCTGGATTACAAAGTAAATCTGGAACCAGCCTGAGCTAAAAACGAGACCCTGTCTCAAAAATAAATAGAGCTGCAGCAATGGCTCAGCAGTTACAGACAATGGCTGCTCTTCCAGAGGGCTCAGGCTGGATTCTAGCACCCACAAAGGAACTCATAACTGTCTCTAACTCTTAGTTCCAGGGGCTCACAATACCTTCTTCTGCTCTCTTCAGGCACTGCATGCATGTGGTGCATATACATACATGCAGGCAAAATACTCACACATACAAAATAATCTTTAAAAAGTAAAAAAAGGGCCAATTGGATAGCTCAGTGTGTAGAAGCACTTGCCATGCGACACCAGGAACCCACATTAAGGTGGAAGGTGTGAAACAACTCTATGAAGTTGCCTCTGACTTTCACATGCCTAAATTCAAGAAAGACACATTCTAAATAGTTTTTAAAGTTTAAAAAAACAAAACAAAACTCAAAAGGAGTCAAGGGAGTATGAGGATATAGATCAATATAGGAGTGCTTCCCTAGCATGTGCAAGGCCTCAAATTAAATCTACAGTACCACCAAATTAAAAACAAAATGTAAAGTACTGAATCCATTTGCATGGGATTATTTTCATGTTAATTTATAGATTCTGCCTCAGCTTTAAAGGGTTTGTCTTATCCTTTAATTCTCAATGCAACTATGGACGTAAGTATTTTAATCACTGATTTTGCAAATATGCCTAGGACCCTGTCCATGAAGGCATCAAGAATGATTAAAGGTGGGGGGGGGGGGGGAACCTTGTCCAAAGGCTTTAGAGTAAGTCTGCAAAGGAGTTCTTCATTTCTATAATTAAAAATCCAACTCCTCAAACTCTAGAATACTATAATATCTCAGATATATCTTTATCTAATTAACAAAGTGAAATTCTACTTAATATTAAGAAAATCACATCTTACTCTGAAGGTTTAGCATTTAGAGAGAACCTAGTCTGGTTCTAATTTTGTTTTCAAACCCTACCTATCATCTAAATACTTAATTTTTATTCACGAAAGTTCTAAATGTACTAAAACCTACTGCTGCCTCCTCAATCCTTTGGAAATCCCCAAACTCAGCCAACTATCCAAGTCTATTTTTCTTTCATAATTACTGATTTGTACTTGTTTTAGGCCTTCATTACTTCATCACCATACACAGAATCTCTACCCCTACAATGTGGTGGAGGGTCAAGTTTTATTACTTGCCTAGTGTTCCAGATATGCTAAAATATACACACACTTGCTACTCAAATACAAACACCAAGGAACTTTTAGTTCTGATTGTTTATGACCAATATTATTTGCATAAGCAAAATATCACTGTTTCTCTTGAAAAAGAACAGCAAATTTTCTAGAATACATTTGTTAATGCTAGTTAGCAGTTACCCCATAAATTATTCACGTAGCTGTTAAGATATGTGAAAGAAGATTCAAAAAATTCTGCCCAAAAGTACACCTAAGAACAAAAATCATAGTACTATATTGTTCCTTTCCACTAAATGAAGTCTTTCTGCTTGGGATACTACAGGTTCTCTTCTAGGCCGATTTCAATTATCAAGGATGCAGTCATCACAAACATAATTTCTTCTCAGTGATAATAACAAATGTATTCTAGAGCTTCCATAACTTTTTAAAAATGAAAATGTTGTTTCAATTCTGTATTCAAGACTATACAGTATGAATGATAATGGACCTAATATTACCAAATATAAAGTACTACAGAATATAAATGGTATTTCTACACAGAACAGGCTTTGAAAGCATGCACAACAAACTCAAAGCATGTATTCCCAGGGAGTGGTAATGAGGAGAGAAGTTCAATTATTTTACTTTAAGAACTTGGAGTTTCCCTGTTAAGTTCCACATTGAATTTTTCACGTTTGCATTAATAATTTTTAGAAATCCAATAACCTTTTCCTTTGTTTTGAAAAAGTGAAATAATTTGAAAAAGTTGAAAAGTTTGTTTTACCACTACTCAATACAGGAGGGTTCATCCTTGCTGCCTGCTAATATTTTCCAGTTAGTTAAATCTACTTTAAAACTTCAACTTGATGAAACCCTTGAGTTCTACGTAGAGTTTAACGGCAAGCTTGTATATCTGGTTACCCAAAGCTCACCTAGTACTGCCAGGCCTGTCAAGTTTTTCCAGTGGTGTTATTTTAAGAGTTTAAGACTTGATACAATTCTTGAGCTCTTTCAGTGACAAACAGATATTATGTTACGGAAGAGTAAGTAAGTGACACCTCACTAACTACCACTAAAACACACTCCTCTTTCCATTCCGGCTTTGAAAAGATGCTAGAATACACATATTTGCTATGGAAATACAAATGCTAAGGAACTCTAAGCTCTAGTTAGAAGTAACACTCTGTATACTCAAGTGGACTTTCCTTTCCTCTAATGCATATCAGAATTTTCCCTTTTCTTCTTCCAGCTGTAAAATTGGGCTATACTCTAATATCACCCCCATCCCATAACTGAAATTTTTTATCTACCTACCACAGGTAGCAAACTATATATTACATGACAGACAGTTCATAGCACAGTATATGATAACCTTACAGAAAAACACTGAAATTGACAAGCCCATAGCAAGTATCTCATAGCTCACAATCAGTATTCGTTTCTAATGGCCTGCCTGGAATTCTTTTTCCCTTGATGTCCTTAGTTCCTTTAGGAATTAATTTTCTTTGTGACTAGGCCTCAAAGACTAGCTGAGCTGTTTTTGAGAAATATGAACATTATGACCCTGTGAGGATTAAAGGATTAAAAAAGCAGGTTAGGAAAATATACATCAAAAAAGAAAGCATTAAAAACCACTAGAAAACAGAAAAATTGAAGTACCAATGCCCAAACATTCCTGATCAAAACACCCAAAAATGCAAACTAAATGTCTGTTACAAGTAATACAATGTCACCTTCTACCTGCTATAGTCAAATAAAACAAAATTTAAAATGTGACTTTAAGTGAACTGAAGATAGCAGAAAAGAATCACTTAAGTATAGAAAGGAGAAAAACCAAAATAGGAAAAATACATTATAAAAATAAGATATACATACAACTAAGGCACAGAGAACTCTTTTAATAGGACTCAAAATCATACTGTGGCACAAAACAAACAACAGAACTACAGAAACAGGGATAAAGGTTTTTATTGCTTTTATCATTTAGATCATTGTCTTATTTACTAAAGTAAAAATTCCCAAAAATATCTGTTAAAATTGAAAACACAATGGCTACACAGGACATTCAAAACCAGTCTAGTCTATTTACGAGGCTGTTTTCTAAATTTAATTTTTTAAAAAAGAGACAGGGTACTTACTTTCTCTATATTAAAATTTCAAATTTTCTTAATAATTCCCTATAGAACACATAGTTAGATTTCAAAAAAAGAAATTAAAAAACAGAGCAATAAAAAAGCATATCAGTGGCAAAGAGAAACTCTATCAAGCACATATCTTATACTGGACACTATGCCAGGTACTTTAATGTATATAATTATCATCTTAACCATCCTATGAAGTTACATTATACCTCGTAAGTAGAACAGAAAAGAAGCTGAGAGAGATTAGGATATTTGTCCAAAACCAGGAGTAGAACATTTAATTTTTTTTTTTTTTTGTGAAGAAACTTAAAAGAGAGTGACACTGATAGTGTCACAGCAAGTGTTTTTAGAAGTCTAACCTATACTTTTGAGCCAAAGGATGCACTTTCCAATCAAATAGCATTTATACTTTGATCCCAAGGCAAATGAATTTACAATCCCTACTTCACTGCAGTTCATCAAGGGAATAAAGACAAACAAATAATAACTATGCTTGTCTTTCTGTTCCGAGAAAAGGTGTAGCTCTGACAAGTGGCAGAGCAGGGGACTAACTACTGTGATTTTACGTGAGCAAACTCTTAGAAATACAGGGACAAAATAGTTATTCTCAATGGGAGCCGTTCTGCCTTATAAAGGACATTTTGGAAACTTGTTTTTTTTTTTTTTAATTGTGGACAGTCCCCAAAGATCCTCAATATGCCACGAAGGGGGGAAAAGTCTTACACAACAAAGAATTGTTGGAGACAACTTTCTACAAAAGCCAAAAAGATAAAAATAACTTGCTAGGAGTCTAGAATCTACCAAGTATTCTTACATGGTTTTAATCATCAATTTTCTAGAACAAAATTCCTGTGTGAAGTGAGGGCAAGACTGGCTGTTACCCAGAACTATTCATCTTGTCCAAAAAAAAAAAAAAATCATATTCTACATCCCTGTAGAATATAAGTCACCATCACAGCACACATTTTGCTATCGCAACCTTGATGTTCCTACATATAGATTTAAGAAGAACTGATCTAGTGCTGGAGAGATGGTTCAGTGGGTAAGAGTATTAGCTGTTCATCCAGAGGTCCTGAGTTCAATTTCCAGCAACCACATCCAGTGGCTCACAACCATCTGATGCCCTCCTCTGGCATGCAAGCATTCATGCAGTCAGAGTACTCATAAATATAAAACTCTTTTTTTTTTAAAATCTTAAAAAAAAAAAAAAAAGCTGAGCAGTGGTGGCACAAGCCTTTAATCCCAGCACTCCAGAGGCAGAGGCAGAGGCAGAGGCAGAGGCAGAGGCAGAGGCAGAGGCAGAGGCAGAGGCAGAGGCAGAGGCAGAGGCAGACAGATCTCTGTGAGTTTGAAGCCAGTCTGGTCTGGTCTACAGAATGAGTTCCGGGACATCCAGAGTTAGAACAGAGAAGCCCTGTCTCGAAAAACAAAACAAAACAAAATCTAAATATGGTAATAAAAGGAAATTATAAACAAACTGTACATTTAAAAAAATATTTAAAAAAATAAATAAATGCCTGAGACTTTGTCTGTACCTGGGGGATAGAGGAATATTGGGAGGAGGATAACAAAGTGTCTCTAGAACTGCATTTAACTTGAGGTAAGAGCACCGGACATAACTTTGGTGCACCCCTTCAATCCAAGCACTTGGGAGTCACAGACAGATCTCTTGTGAGTTCAAAGACAGACTGCTCTACAAAGGAACACCAGGACAGGCAGAGCTATGCAGAGAGATCCTGTCTCAAAGAAGAACAAACAAAAATCATTAGAACCTTTTTCAGTTTATGATAACCCAATGGAAAGGTTAGTCTACTGACAACCATCTAAAATGTGCCTCCTTATACGTCATCATTTGTTTAAAAACAAAAAAGAAAAGAAAAAGAAAAAGAAATGTGGTAGCATACATCTGCTAATTCCGGCAAAGGCAGAACTCCTGCAAAGGTTTAAGTCTGAGCCTAGTCTCATAGAGAGGCCCAGCCTCAAACACAAACAATAAAATAATTTGATCCCTTTCATTAGTACATTATTTTCTCTGAACTATCAGTGTTGCAGTGAATTTAGTTAAGGAAGAGACATAACTGTCAGACCTTGAAACTTAAAACCACACAAACATGCCATTTCAAACATAGAGCGGTTTAAGCTCCTTTCTGTACATTATCATTTATTCTCACAAAACTGTACAGATTAAGATTTATACTAATTTTTTAAATTGACACAGGAACTAAATCAGAAGATTTCAGACTTCTACCAAGCCCAGTGCCTTTTCTACTCAGCTCACTGTCTCACAGGTTGATTTTTCCTAATAGAACTTACTCATGTTGTATTTATAATGATCCTGGAGTGTATTGGCTTATTTATTCTATAGCACTGTCTCCAACTGAGTTTAGACAACAAATTTAGACTATAATTTCCCAGTTTCATAAAAAACACCATTTTAGCTACTTAAAACTGTATTAAATATATTTCAAATAGATCTGTTCAGCTGTGATTGTGCTTCATGTTATGCTTAATTCCACTCTTCCTGGAAAGTATGTTACTTATTCCTATACTCATCTCTTTCCTGGGTCCCACAAGAATAAGAAGGTAGACTTCTTAAATTGCCCTACTGACATAATTGAGTGATATGCCAACTACTCAAAAGACCTTATTAACCAAACTGGATATATAGCTCAGTGGGAAAACATTTGCTCAGCATGTATAAGCCTCTAGTCTCAATGCCCAGTACCACAAAAAAATAAAATAAAATAATAAAAAATTAAAAAGACCCTCAGAAACCAAGGTTTCTCTTACTGTTAATTTTTAACTGCAAAGAAATTACATTCCTAACCTTCCAAGAGCTAACTCCACTTTTTCTGATTCTTTAGATTACCTTTTAGCAATTGACAATTACTCTTTATCTGCCGCTAGAAAAAGAGTGTGATCAGTTTTCACAAACCACCTTTCTGCAAAGCCAATAATATAAATATGGCATGGTCCAACCTCTGAACAAAATGTGAAAAAAATACAAGCCTTAAGCCAACAGCCCCAGAAACTGCCTTGTCACCTACTCAGGCAATAACGCTCTAAATTAAATAAGAGTTTTAGGTAAGCAAAAAACATTATTAGTAGTGGGTAGAGTTCAGTGAGGTCCTCTGCATATCTTTAGGGAAACAGATTTCATTTTCACAGAACTGAAAAATTTCACAGAATTTAAATTAAAATTTAAAAGAAATTTCACACAACACAGAAAGAAAGAAAGAAAGAAAGAAAGAAAGAAAGAAAGAAAGAAAGAAAGAAAGAAAGAAAGAAAGAGATTAAGAGAGTACAAAATTACAAAGCCAGGTATAATGTCTAATGCCTATAATCCCAGACTTGCTGTTAAAAACTCAAACCTAGGCACTTGCTGTTACAAGTTCAAAGCTAGTCTGGGCTACAAAGTGAGACTGTTCATGTCCCTCCCCTGAAAAAAAAGTCTTACTACATTTAGCTAACACAATCTCTTTACTGTTTCTTTGTAAATCATATATATTAGCATCCAACATTTTATCTGGCAATCCTCTATTCCAACAAGTTCCTACACCTATCATTGTTACAACAACAACTAGTACAGGCTGGGGCTAGTACTTAGCAGAATTTCAACTAATAAAAGTTTTATGAGGTAAAATGAACCTTCTCCTTTCAGGTGTCCAGCTTTCTTAATAGCACATATTTACCATACAAAAGAAAGACCTAATTTCTAACAGTCAAAGAAATTTTTAGTAGGTCCCAACTGAGATCCAGTGAACTGGTTATGTCACTGTGCATTCTGTGGGTTCAACAGTTTAGACTGTTTCTTGATACCTGAATAAAAAAGTTGCTTATAAAGTTAATTATTAAACACAATTTGTTTTACATACTACCAATTTTCCTACAAACAAATAAAATGTTCTTGGAATTATAGCCATAAAACTTTAGGACTAGAAATTATCTTTGACCCTTTAAAACTTTGGGAAAGCCTATTTCATTTGATGTCTATAGTTTCCTACTGACTTTAAAACAAGCACTACCTATAGTAGATTATTTTGTTTTGCCCCCTTCAAGCAGCTCTTTGCCCTACTTATGAGTCTGACTACAATAAATGCAAATAATTCTATTCTGCTGGTTTCATTAAAAACCATCAAATACTAAACTTCTGCTTTTCTTCCCCAAGCTCTAGGCCTTTGCTCTTTCATACGGCCCACCCATCTTTGGAGACTACCTAATTCCCTTACTTCATTTACACTGCTACCTTGAAGGTATTAATAGACAATCACATCCCCCCTAGTGTTCCCTTTTCCTAAGTTTAGCTCCTGAATCTTAAACTACCATCAATGCAGAATCATCCACACTCTCTCCTAACTGTGGCTAGAAGGTATTCTTAATTATTTGTAGTTTAATCTTAATGAGAAAACAGTAGCACTGTAATTGTGCCATCATTTTGATATGTGGTTACTATGTTGCTTGTCTAAGGGTAATTCAATGACAGTTCACTGCCAGCTATTTGAAACCTCTTTGTACTTGCTCTTTTCCAGGTAGAAGTTTCCTGGTTTGCATTAAGGCCATTCACTTTATCTCCATTGGTGAAAGACTTTAGATACAGCATTAATGACTATAATTTCAAAGCTGAAACTGTTGTGCTATTTTTTTTCTGCTGCCCTGTAATGGTCCCCAAACTGGCTAAATTTGTATAATTTAAAAATATGAAGTTAAATCTAACACATTTCTTCAAACAATGCATTGGAAAACATTTCACTGACAGCTGTCAACAGAAGGGAAGACAACTTACTCTATTTCCAACTACAACTAGCAACTCCCAAAATGAAAGAAGCAATCATGCTCTTAAGACCTTTCATGAAAGGAGCTGATTCTTCAAAAATAATTAGAGGTACCCATCTGTCTCTCTTCAGCAGCAGCCCAGTGAGCACGAAGCTCAGAAAATTGGGATGCTGCCAGTCCTGTACTCAATCACTAATGGTAAGGGAGAGGACTAGAGAGCAAGGAGCACAAACCCTAATTTAAGGACAACTAAACATACTAGAAGTTATGTATTCATTACAATACTCAAATTATTGCATTTTCACTTTAATCACTACCCACCCAGCCCCAAGTTCAAATAAAGGGGTAAAAAACCCAACTTTTAAAATCTTATACTTTTCTAGTAATATACTTGTAACAGTATGCGCTGACAGTACTGATAAATGCCTTGTGAAAATTATTTCCCTATCTCCAAAAATCATCAGATTGTTCAAGACTAAGATGGCATACAAAAAAATAAAAATAAATTGGAATGATGGCTCAACAGCTAAGAGCATTTACTACTCTTGCAGAGAACCCCAGCTTGATTCCTAGCATCCACTTAGTAGCTCACAACTGCTAGTAACTCCAGGTCCAAGGAACTCCTCTTCTGACCTCTGTGATCACTGGGCATGCACAAGGTACACAGACATAATATGCAGGCACAATACACATATGCATAAAATTAAAATAAATGAACCTTTAAAAATAAATAAAGGTATGGAGTAATATCCATTTAATCTCAGTATTCAGGAAGCTAGGCCGGAAGATCACTGCAAGCTTGAGGCCTACCTAGAATACATAGCAACACTCTTTGCTTGCTGTCTGAAAAAACAAAAAACAAAACAAAAATTCACAAAGCTGAGTGTGGCAGCATACTTCTACAATTCCAGCAGAAGGGTAAGTGGAGAGGAAGAAGGATAAAAAGTTCAAAGCCAAATTGCTCTACAGTGGGAAGGGAGAGCATAAAAAAATAAGTTAAGAAATTCTAAAGCTACTCCATATCTGAAATTAATATTTTCAAACTGAGCATCATGACCCATTAATGAACTGTTAAATCAACTAAGATGGTCGTTACAATTTTCTTAAAAGATACTGCTTCACCAGATGTTAAATATACTGCATTAGTCATGAACTTTATTATACCACTTATGTGGGTATTTACAAGCAGGAGAGGGGGCATGTATGCCACAGTGCACATTATGTGGAGGTCAGAGAACAACTGCAGGACTGGTTCTCTCCTTCTACCATGTGAATTCTGGGGACTGAACTCAGGTTACTAGGCTTGGTAGCAGGCAACTTTACCCACTGAACCATCTCTGAGTCACAGGCAGGCAGGCAGGCATGCACATACACACATTTTGGAGACAGTCTTCCTGTGTAATCTAGGCTAGTCTCAAACTCTTGTCTCAATCTCCTCAATTCTGGAATTACAAACCTATACCAACATGGCCTGCCAACAGTAATTCCTATAATTCTTAAACTTATTTCAACATCTTGTAAGTCAAATACACTGTTGTACAACTAATTAAATCCTTCTAACTCTATTTTAGATCATGAAAAATCCTAGTTTGTAATGCAAAATTGCATTTCTTAGGTTATTTTCAGCTAATAAGCAAAAAAGATATGGCTGACAACTACTGAAACTAGAAGATCAGTATAGGAGTTTATTACATGCTCTCTTTTCATTTTGGTTTGTCTAAAGGATTGATTTCCTTTTTCTTTTCTTTTTTTCGCATGTGTGCCCAGGTTGGTCTCCAACGTATTATGTAGCCAAGGATGACCTTAGACTCATCTTCCTGCCTCTACTTCCCAATTGCTGGGGTTACATGCATGTGCCACCACATGTAGTTTGTATTTGCTGTATTTCTGTATGTTTTCAATTCTAACGAAATGGAAAAGAATGGTAAGGAAATGGAACCTAACAAGCATGATAAATAAGTTGATAAATTGTGTCCTTTAAATTTGTTTTTTTGTTTGTTTGTTTTTTGGATAGATGAGATGTCTCAACAAGTAAAAGTACTTGCACCAAGCCTGATAACCTGAATTCAATCCCAGGAATCCACTTGATGAAAGGAGAGAATCAATTCCTACAAGTTGTTCTCTGACTCCAACACACACACACTGAGGCACCTTGAGTGTCCATATATACACATTATACATATATACATGTGTGCATGCACATAAAATAAATGTTTTTTTTTATTTTTATGTGTTGTTTTTAGAGGCTATTAACTTAGAAACTTCCTCAGATTTAATTCAGGTAATATTTGGGTTGACTTCTTCACCCAACAACAAAGAGATTTTTGAGTGTCTGTTTTAGATATATAAATCATTGCTGAAAATAAGTCATATACAAAAACAGACTTCCTCAAAGGATAACATTAAAAAAAAAACAGTAAAAGTTAAGTGTTATTTCATTGTCTCTTCATTAGCAAACAGTTTTTAACCAACAAAAAGGAACACAAAATGCCTACTGGCAAGAATGTTCGTTCTTAATTGTTTTTAATTCACATTGGCCAGTTTCTGCACTGAGCTGCACTCTCTATAACAGACACTGTCTGCCTTCTTTAAAACAAGAACTGCAAGTTTTATTTGAAATATACTCAGAGAAAGTCAAAACAGCACGTCTTAGTATTTATCAACTTCACTAAGTTTCTAAAAGCTTATAAAAACACGTTATAAACACAAAAACTTATCAAAACCCATTGGAGGCAGTACCTACACTAAAATCAACAGAACTAAGTCATTTTTAAAACTGGAAAATAGTTGAGATAGCATCAAACCCAGCAATCTAAAAACATGGCAGGCAAAGAAAGAAGAGTCAATAACAATAATCCAAACATGCAACATTCTTAGTTTTACTTGTAACTCTCCTGCATATGCAGCACATGACTTGGTCAGCATTATATCAGGAAAGGTTTTAACATGTATTTTATGTTTAATCATTTTTATAATATGAGGATACACTTGAATGTAATTAAAACTTGGTGTAATCTGATACTTAACATTTTGTAATATAATCTTAAATAATATAGTGATTTCACATCATCTCATATGTCTGTCTGATCAATTTGAAACAGTATTTTATGCAAAGGAAAGCAAATCACATCCAAGTTGATAAACATCTAAAAAAAACATAAAGCACAACTGACATTATTTAGTAAAGCTTAGTTTTAAAACATTTATATAATTGTTTTTCAGAAATGCAAAGATACCACTTAGTACTTATTAGTACAAGAAATTTAGCACAAGGTATTACCATCAGGTAGATCATATTCTGTTTTAAATAACAAGTCAGATGTGAACTTTTTTTCTTTTGTTTTAGTTCAAAAAATAAAAGAAACAAAACAAAAAAATCAGGTATCTGAGAAATATTAAATATTGTCCTCTAAGTTACTATATTGACCAAAAATGTGGACACTTGGGAAATTCTTTAAACATTAGGAAGCCTCATTTCCACACAGACCAATTAAAAGTTCTGAGCAATCAGTTCAAAATAACCTCTAATTTATTAGGTTTAAGATAGTTTGTCTTTGTCACATATTATGTATTTACTTTTAAATTCAGACATGTTTTCACATGTATTTATTTATGTATATAAGCTTATAAAACGTACCAGTTTATAATCAACTCATTTTTATAGGGAAGTTTCCTCTTTTCCTAAAACTAATGCTTACCAACTAAAATTAAGAACTCTGAAAAAATAGTCCTCAAAGGCCTCACAAATGAGTTTTAAAATGTATTATATAATGTTGTTAAAATTAAACTCTATAATATCAATGTCATTTGTTCATTTGTACAAAATGTTGTGCTCACAGTCATTATCAAAGTTGTTCACAGAAAGTGCTTTTACACCACTTTTACAATTTTGATGTGTCATTTACTTTAAAGTTTCTACTATTCTTTTTTAAAGTGTATTTATTTTTAAATGTATCTATATGTGAGTATGTGCACACAACTACAAGTGCCCATGGAAGTCAAAAGTTTTTGGATCCTCTAAAGTCATAAGCAGTTTTGAGCTACCTGCATCCTCTAAAAGAGAAGTATGCATTCTTAACCACTTAGAGTCATTTCAGTCTCCATCCTATTATTTTTTACAGCAGCTTCTGTCCCTCCAGATTTTCCTCAAATTAAGAACCACCATTCTTTATTCAGACAGCCAACTTTTCTCCTTGTTCTACTAAAATCTTATGGCTTTCCCTTTCTCTCTAAACCTTTCTCATTATGTTTGATCCTGCCCAGATTGTGCTCTCATTGTAAACACTGAGTTAAAAAGAATACATCAGAAATTACTTCATAAAATCCATTTTCCAAAGTGTCTCTATACAATTTTATTATCAAATTGTTTAGCAAAATTTCACTGAAATCCTTTTATATGGTATTCAACATGGTCATTCATTTTTCCATGTTTCATTTTAACAGGTAACAGCACTCTATCTCCTTCCCAAAGCATAAAAAATCTTTACACATCCTAGCACTCAGGAGGCTGAGGTATGAGGATCTGAGTTCAAGGTCAGACTGGGCTGCTCAACTGAGAACCTATCTCAAAAACCGAAACAAAAGGAAAAACAAGCACTTTACATAATTCCCAATTCGAAAGAGCACTTTAATAAAAAGCATCCAAACTTACAGAAAAACTTTTCTAAGTCACATGTGGTCTTCTTTAAAAGGCTAAATTCTTTTTATTTAAAAATCAAAATTGGGACACCACAATGATTCAGAGGCCACCAGGCCTGATAACATGAGTTCAATCACCAAGATCTACATGGTAGAAGAAGAAAAACTCTAAGGGTTGTCCTCTGATTTGCACAGACATACCAAGGCATGAATACCCACTCAGATAAACAGAAACACAAACACACACGCGTAAATAAGTGCTAAAAAGTTTTAAATAACAAATAAGGTTAAGGGGTAGAGCACTTGCCTAGCATTTGTGAGGCCCTAAATTTAATCTCAGCACTATATAAAATTTTTTTAAAATAAAATGATAATACAGTAACATGTCACCTTAGAATATATAAGGAAAAGTTTCACAGCAAAACTACATTGATAAGGCAAGAAATTTCTTTGAACAATCTAATTTCTCAAGAAAATATATACAACTCATGCAAAATGAATTCTACAATGAAATCAAAATTTTTTTTTTTTTTTTTTTTTCCTCCCAAGTGCTAGGGTTAAAGGCATATGCCACCCCAGCCTGGGTATGAAATCAATTCTTTATTTGTGGCAGGTAAATTAACTGTGGAGCACATTTATACTTAAGAATTTTTCTTTCATTTTCTTTTAAACCTTGGCATACTCACAAGTTAAGCTCCGTGTTTGCCAACATATACACACAAAAATCTGTCTCTCGCTCTTTAATATGGACTCAGTAACTATATACAACAACCCAAGTAATAGGTTCTAATGTAGTCAAGTGGCCTTTCCACTCAAACCCTTAACAAATTTCTTGTGCCTGGTGCTCCTTTCAGTCATCAGAGACATTAAAAGACATGGTCTCCTTAGGAAAGGCTTTATTCAAAGACAGGTTCCTTATTTTGTCAAATAATATTTGACTTAATTACATTTAAATCTGTTGCTTGACATTTGTCTTCTCATTTGTGCTATGGCTATCACTGATAAAGCTTAGTTCATCCTAAGTGGGAAGATACTCAATGGCAAATTGCCAAACAACTGAAGCAAACAGCCTTTGACAGAGATTCATGAATCACCTAGTACAGATACTGGCACAATGCTCATAGTTATCTAGAAACACCTAAGCAAAATTGTTTCTTTAAATGCAGCTGTTAACAATAAAATTCATTAAATTCTCTATTTGTCCCCACTGAATAGTGTTAGTTATCCAATTTGGTTAAGTTTCAGAATGAACTTACATTTTTACACTCTACCCCACATTCATTCATTCTGCTAACATCTGTAAATCCTTGAGTGTATCTTCCAGGTACTACATTCTACTTCTCTTACAACAATGGTATCCTATGGAAAGGCAAACCTGACCCTTATGAAAATGTGTTAGTTTGCTAGAGTGGTAGGGGTGGGGAGAAATTAATGTCATGAAATCTCCCAGACAATCAAATGGAAATATCAACTTCCTCACCAGAATTTCAATTGTAGACATATGCCTGGCACAAATCTCTGTAGAGGACTTTCAAATGACCTATTTACTTGTATTCATGATGACGGAGCCTTAACAAGTATTTAATACACACAAGAAGAAAAACAATCATGCTACTTTTTAGGATAATAGTAATGGCTAACTAACACTGAGACTTGCAATATTTTCAGACTGAAATCTGTCTAGCCTCATTACCTTATTTAATCCTTAAAACATCCCTAAGGGACCAACCAACACAATAATCCCCATTTCACAGATCAAACTGAGGCTTGCCTTACTCAAGGTTACTCAGTTGTAGAGAATCAGAATTCAAACCCCGTTCTTGGGAAGATATAACTCAATAGTAGCATGCTAGTTTAGTATGTACAAAGATTTGAGCTCTAGTAACACACACATACACATACACACACAAACACTCATTCCAAAAAACAAAATACCAGTTGTATCTGTGTCCCAAGCCTGTGCTCTAGAACACATTATACTGCTTGGTTTATGTTCAATTTTAACCTAAAACTTTTGAATATCTTAAATTTTCTGCATTAAAAACATGCAAAAAATATTAAGGGTTTTACCTGAAACTGTGGTCTTAAAAGTCTAAATATTAAATGGAAAATAAAATCTACTTGAATTCCTATGATAATGGGTCAGATTTCTTTTGGAGCTAAAAGAGACACTGTGGGTCATCTAGACCATAGACCAAATTCTTCATTTAAGGAAAGATGAAAACAGAAGCTTTTTCAAAAACTTCTACATACCTAATCTAAACTGCCACATTTCCAGAAGCAGTGACTCTACCACTGATTTTCCAAAACATTATTTTTATAGATAATCTATATTTCTAACATTTCAATATCATATGGAACATGGTATCTCTTTCTGAACCTGTATAAAAAATAAAACCTTTACGTGAAATCAGACTACTTCAGGGTTATCAACAGAAAGCTTAAATATTATCATGACACACATTGCAGAAAGCTTTAAAATGGCAACCTTAACAATATAAACCCAAAAGTAACCATTTCTTTCTTGAATTCAATTTACACTCATTTGGGTCAACTATGGACTTAGTCTCTTTACTAGTCATGTCATGTGACTAAATTTAAGCTCGTTTCAAGGGAAAGGCTGTACTATGCTGTTTTTAGAACACATTATCACTAAGAGCAGCCAGATGAGTCTTTGTAGGCCTATCCAAAAATCTTGCCTTAGTTGCTAAGAAACTACAATTTTCCATATTATAAATCATCGGAAACAACTTATGCCAGCAGAGATTAAACATCTAAGATCAATAATCTCACCTATTGCACGAAATGAAACTGTTGTTCCCACAAATAATTGAAATCAGAATTAGACTTAACTCATATTGTTATCATATAGATGAAGGACAGAAAGAGAAAGAACAAATTAGAAATTAGACTAACTCAACCTTTTCCCTTGCACAGCTTCATACTTAAAAGGTAAAGAGGATGGGGTGCCCAAATCCTTAGGATATTAAATATGAGACAAAAAAAAATGTTTCCCTCTGACCTATGCTGTAATAAAGCCACAGAGCATAAAATTCCCTTAGTAGAATTTGATCCTTAAAGGATTCTTTTATCAGTACCGTGATACATTTTCACTGTAACTTTTAGCATTTTAAGCTCAGTTTCTCTTCCGAATACTCAACTCCACTGGCTCTGACTGATTTTGTTTTAATGAAAGCCATTTTAACTTCAGACAAGAGCAATTTTAATTGTTTTAGCATAACAACGAAGAAATACGGAGACTAAAACTAATTTATGGCTCCCTATCCCTAACCAACTTTTCATAAAACTTAATTATAATTAAAAATTAAAAAACTTAATTATAGTTGTTTCCACAACAGCTGAAATAGGTTCGTTATCCTTTTAGGTTTGTTTCTGAAAGATCAGTTCAGCAAAAGAACTGTAACAATGCTGTCAATCAGAATCTTTCATATTTAGCTCCCCCATGCCTGTATCTTTCACCATCTTCTCTAAAAAAACTTCAGTTCAAAACCCAATTCTCTCACTTCCACTGTACCCTGAACACATCCCAGAGGCCGCATTCATATTCCTCAGAAATAATCTTTGCAGTCTTGAAACTTTTAGATCTCAAAAAGGCCCACTTCCTCCATCTCCCTGCCATCACTCACTGCCCTCAATCCCACCACTGCAGATGTGGCTATGTCCCAGCCCTCCCTAAAGGCTGATGTGAGCAACACCATACAGCATTTGCCACAACTCGTCCCCTCCCTAATGTATCCGACACGCTGCAAAGCAACATTACACCCCCGACTTCCTGCGTTTTACTCCTTCCCTTATTTTTCCCCCACTCCCACCTCTATACCCAGGCACCCTTTACTTCTTTGATATTTACCTCAGTTTTAACGCTTTCCCCCCGATCCTCTGCTCATTTTCCTGTCCTTATTTAGAAACTCCCTTTTGCTTTCCCAACCGCTACCCTAGAATGCCCAGCACTCCACCCTCTTTGGCAAAACCCAGCCCTCTTCCCCCAGGCTCGTTTGGAGACACTGCTGCTTCTCTTTTCCAGGTCCTCGTACTGCAGTCAACCCACTCCATCATCTTTCCGCCCACCTTCCCTCTACCTCCAAATCCAAGGTTCCCCGAATCCCTTACTAACCCCTCTCCCTACAGACTTAAGTAGTCGGCTCCCCCCGGGTGCTCTCCGGGATCCTTCTCACCTCAGCTTCCCCCTCCTCCCATTTTGCAGAATGTCACTAGGGTTCCGGGGCCGCAGTAGAATCCCAGGTGTCAGCGCCCGCGGAGCCCGGTTCTCTCGCCGATACCACCCCTCCGCTGGCTCGAACTCGAACGCCCGTCTCCCGCCGCCTTCCCCAGAGCCGCCCCCGCTACTCCAGCTCCCGGGGAGCGGACCTGTCCCCAGCGCCCCGGGCTCGCACCACAGCGACGCCTCCACCTCTCGACGAAGCGCCTCCTCGCCTCAGCCGGGCCGCCCGCTCCCGGATCCGGCGTCCCCCTCAGGCCTGAGCCCAGCCCCTCTGGTTGCCGAAGCCCGGCGCCCCCGCCCGGCCCGCCCCCGGCCCCTCGGCTTACCGTTCTGAGCAGCGCCTGGCCCTGGGAGGAGCGAGCCAGAGACCAGCAAGAGCGAGAGGGCCAGGGCGCTGGGGAGCGACGAGCCCGACATCCTCCCTAGCCGGAGAGCGCGCAGCGAATGGGCCGGGGCCGGGGCCGGGGAAGGGAGGGGAGGGAGGGAGGGGGCGGGCGAGCGCGCGAGGGAGTGAGCGAGGGAGGCAGCCGCGGCCGAGCTCCGTCCTTTCCCGTCCTCCTCCTACCGCCGCAGGGCCCAAGCCTCGCGAGACCTCCGCTGGCGGCCGTGGGCGGTCCAGGAGCTCCGCGGGCAAGGCTCGCGAGAAGAGGCCCTCGCCCAAAGTTCCCGCCCCTGCGGAGGCTCATTGGCCTAGCCTAAGGGAGGTCACGTGCAAAGGGCGCGTCTGGCCACGTGACGGGTACGAGGCGGGGACTCAGCCGGTCGGCTCTCCCACGGGGGAGGACGCAGAGTACAGTGTTCCCTTCTATGGAATCCCAGCGCCCATAAATTAGAGGAAGCATTGAGAAAACAATGTCTCTCCTCCACCCATCCTGCCTTTCATGCGTTACAGCTCTAAGGAATACACCAGACCTTGCTTTGAAGCTTCCTGCCATTGTCCCTTATCAAAAGCCTGCGATGTTTTCCTTCTGGACTCTGACCAGAGACCGCTAGAGGTGTCTGGCCACACACGCCACGCCTCAGGTTTTCCCCTCCCGGGTAGTGTAGCGCTCGCTGTGCCTTCCTGCACCGACATCTGCTCCCTCTGCCTTCGAGTGCCCTCCTTTTCCCTCCCTACCTTTGTCCTCCCTGTCCCTCCCTCCCCGCTTGGCCTTATTTTAGCTTCACAGGCTCTGAGGGCCTGACGTTTTAACTAGCCTAATTGCTGGGCCATAGATACAATTCTTCAAGGAAGTCGCCATGGATCAAGTGATAGGCGGAATCTTTGGTAGAGAAACCAGTAAGAAAATACTTTACACTCAGTTCACAGTTCAGCCTAGTCTATTAGAGATTAAGGAGGAGTCGAGTGACTCATAGGAAAGGAGCCAGCAAAAAGGAGTTTAGCCATATTCCACGAAAACTTAAGAAATGCCTCTGTCTTTTGGGCAGGGGACGAGGAGGGTGGAATGGGGAGAAGCCGTAGTCAGTAAAAATGCTTCCTGCACAAGCATGAAGACCTGAACTCCCCAGCCTTAAAGGAAAACGATGGCCACCAGGTTCACTGCTGTAATCCCAGACTGGAGAGGTGAAGAACAGGAGGAGCTGGAGCTTGCTGGCTAGTCAGCATAACCAGTCCTAATCCATGAGCTCCAGCTCCTGGGAGAGACCTTGCCTCAAAAAAACTAAAATGAAGAGTAATTAAGGAAGAGACCCAGAAATTGACATCTCGCCTCCAAGCACATGCAGGTTCGCTCACAGACACGCACAGCACAAGTTTGAGGGACTTGGTTTATTTTTCCTGTACCACCTTCAGCACTTGTGATTAGCAAAGGATTGTTATCCGTGACTTAGCTCATCTCTGGATCACAACATATGTCCTTGGGTATGTCTGTGGCTTGAAAATGAAAAACAGTAAACTTGCCTGTTGACCTGACTTTATTCAAAGGGTTTAGAGAATCTAGAGGAAGGAGACCCTCACAATCTCTCCAGCTTTCCCAGGAACTAGACAACTAGTGGCTACAGACTTGAGATTTCCAGCAAGGACGACGGCTGTAACTGTGGTATGTTCACAGAGGAATAGCTGTTCAAAACTTCAAATGTATATGTGATAAAAGACTGGCAGGTGTTTTGAACAAAGGCCATTCTGCCAAATCTTATAAGGACAGCTACCTGGCTGCCTCTAGTGGAACCAAGATTCTCAGCTGAGGGAAGCTTTGGTTGAATGCAACCTTTTGCCTCCTAGAAACCGTAACAAGCATACCTATTTTATCTTTGCAATGAGGAATCCTTATAAAATTATCATTTATGGAAGGGGAAACTGAGGCTAAGAGATGGCATGATTTGCCCAGGATCCCCATCCATAACTGTTGATGCCAGTCTAATTTACTTGCTTCTGGGCTTATTTTAGAAGTCCATCTCTTGCCCTCTTGAAGTTGGGAGTGGCATGTCACTGACTCAGCCAATTAAATTTGAGAAGCAGTTGCATCATTTTCAATTGAAGCATTCATTTCCAGGGTTTCATACTCTTTTGCCTTGGCAATAATGAGTAATAACTACAATAATGAACATACATGTCAGGAGGAAATGTATGACCACTTGTATCCTTGAGTTAACACAATAAGCTGAACCCTCCTGTCCACCCACACAGAACAGATAACATCATGTGGGACCGTGGAGCTGGAGAGCAGTTGAAGAAGTGGCCAGAAAGTGCCCTCACTCTCTAGAAAGCAGGATGAGACACTTGGCGAGCTTCTCCTCTTCTGGTTCTGGAATCCAAAATATTAGTTATAACTTGCTTGCTTCACGGAAGCTAAAGAAATATGTTTGTTTGCATTGTAGCTGAATCCATTCA
This sequence comes from Cricetomys ansorgei, assembly GCA_026225945.1. Lineage (NCBI taxonomy): Eukaryota > Metazoa > Chordata > Mammalia > Rodentia > Nesomyidae > Cricetomys > Cricetomys ansorgei. Next base: position 12,003,650 of record JAMJFZ010004023.1, on the reverse strand, counting down.
TTGAGTAGTTGCCTTTCTCTCCCGCCTCTGGTGCCTGTCCTGCCCCCATGCTAATCAGACTTCCCCACCTGGAGTACGAGACCTCTCCCCCGCTGGAGGGGATAAACGGAAAGAGTTGCAAAGAATAAAGGAGTTCGTGTCCATCAGATTTGGCTCCCGAGACTTCCTTTGCATCTCACCCTCTATTCTCAGGTAGCGGGTGGTCAGCATCTGCGAGAAATCAACCGAGACCCACCCCCTCGGTCCCAGAGCGCTTTCCTGCCACTCAAACCTGGGCCTTCGCACTCCTGGCCAAAGAGTAAGGCCTGGGCCGGTGTGCGTGGGACACTCAGCAGCCTCAGTGGCAGATCAGCGGTTTGCGCTCGGGACCCAGGGAGAAACCAACAACATTGCTTGAGTTAAGCTACTGAGATTCAAGGGTATTTGTTCTTTTCTCCTTTTAGAAGTTTTTAATTTATGTGTATGAATGTTTTGCTTGCATGTATATATGTCCACCATGTGTATTGCAGTGCCTATGGAGGCCAAGGCCACATTGGAACCCCTGGAACTGGAGTTACAAGGGGTTATGAGCTTCCATGTGGATGCTGAGAACTGAACCTGGGCTCTCTACAAGAGCAATAAGTGTTTCTAACGACTGAGCTGCCTGTCCAGCCCTCAGTGGTTGTTCAGCACAGCCTGAACTATTCTGGATAAAGAATGCTAAAATTCAAATTTACCCCCCCATATCACTAGTATCTATGAGTTATACATCTTTGCTCAAGAGACCTAATAATTTCTCTTAACATTATCTGTCTATAGAGAAATATGTAATCACTTAATCCAGCAACATGGATGCCCTAGGAAAGGATCACATAAAGGCCTGTGTGATAGCTAGGAAGGGAACAAATCCAAGGGTCAATATGAAGGGATCACATCCAGGAGTCTATATGAAGGGATCACATTCAGAGGCCTGTGGGGTCTGGATGGAATGTAGAAAGAATGTTAGTACACACTTTTAATCCCAGTATTCAGAAGGCAGTAGTGGTTTACACCTTTAATCCCAGAACTTGGGAGCTAGGAAGCAGAGCTCAGAAGAAGTCAGTGTCAGACAAGAAGTCATGTTAGAGATTTGTCAGAGTGAAGGGCAGGCAAAGTGATGAATCAAAGGAAGAGTTAGCAGAGTGAGCGAGAGTGAGGACACACACAACTCTCTCATGATAGAAAAGCAGGCTCTCAGTTCAGAGAGTCAGAATAACAGACAAAGAGGCAGACAAAGGACAAACCACAGAGGCAGTATACTGCTTAAGTATCTCACCAGCAGTAAAATGAGGAGTGTGAGGCAGAGACACAGAGGGCAGTTTGGCAGAAGTCAGTATCAGATGGGAAGAATGAGTTAGTTTTAAGCTGAGCAGAGCAGTTGAGTAAGAGAAGTTGTGGAAGTCAGCCAGAACCTGCTAGGGTCAGAAGAGTTCAGTCAGAAACAGTCAATTGGCTCAGAAAGTCATCTTGAACCAACAGCTTGGAGAATAGTTTGAATGAGAACAGCAAGTGAGTTGAATCAGCCAACCAGAAGAACCAGTTGAGTTCAGTACAGCTCTGAGTTCAGAAGGAGCTAGCCAGAGTGAGTCAGTCTCAGATGCTAAGACTGAAGCGTTCTAGTCTGGGCTTGTATCTTGAAGATTAGATTGTACAGAGGCTAGAATGCTCTAAGGACTGGGGATTGAATTAGCCAAAGAATAAACTACTTTTGAACCTGAATAAATGGTTATATCTGTCAAGTAGGGACAATAACCCTTGCAACCTCAAAAGACCATAAGAAGAGTGGCACGTTGGTGGTGCACACCTTTAATCCCAGCACTCTGGAGGCAGCGGCAGGTGGATCTCTGTAAGTTTGAGGTCAGCCTGGTCTACATAGTGAGTTCCAGGACAGCCAAGGCAACACAGAGAAATCCTGTCTTGAAAAACAAGACTATAAGAAGAAAAACTGTGTAAGTTTATGTACAATGTTTGGAACAATTTCTGGTGTGTAGCAGGCACTCCAATGTTGATCAAGACATCACTACAACTCAGACTGCAGCCTACAATTCCCTTCCCCACTGCTGCAGCATCATGATCACAAAAAGTAATTCAGGAACAACCTTTTAACTATAGATATTACCAATCAACTCTCAAAGTACATGGCTATGTTACCTAGGAGAAAATGTCAGTAAGTCCCACATGACAGTAGCAGTGCTATTGGTGTCCTTTTGTTGTTAAAGTACACAACTAAAACCTGTTGATTCAGTAACTTATTTTTAAAAATTTAGAAATGTAGCAGTTTTGTTGTTGTGAAAGGCTTACAAACTAGTTAAAACCAGACACCAGTACTTAGGAGGATGAAACAAGAGGATCACAGCAAGCTCAAGGTCAGGCTGGGCTTTCTACTGAGAGCCAGGTCATCAGTCTCGATTACAGAGTGAAGTCCTGTTTTAAAACAAAACCAATAATTTCTTATTGAATACTAATAATATTCTATAATTATATATGTTTACATAATTATATAATAATAATACACTAAGAAAACTACAACTGCAAATGTGTAGCTCCTGTTAAGCTCCTTGTAATATATCAGAAGAGCCCTAGGCAGTCCTCAGAGCTCAGGCTGAAACACTTTCCTGGCCTCCAAGGAATCCCTTGGAGGTCTTCTTTCCAGTGTTGGTAGTGCCCCCTGGTGGGAAGGTCTATAATTTCCAATTGAAAGGCTTCCCTTGGTTTGATGCTTTGTGGTTTGCTCTGCCATTGAAAGGATGGTCAAAAGGATACAGTAGTAGGGTTCCTAGAGACCTCGAACTTCTTAATGGTTTTCTCTCTTCACCCTGCAAAGATCTCTGCCCCTTAAAAGCTCTTCTTATTCAAATATACTGCCCCACTCATCTTGATTGCTGTCATCTGACCTTCCAATCAATGTAATTTTTTCCTGGCCCTTTCCAGCTCCTTTCACTGTCTTTCAGCTCCTTGTATGAATTCAACAACTGTGAATTCTATTCAGTACCTTGGTGATTCAGTTCTTTTACCTTTCCATTTCCAACAACCCTCTCACTGGAACCAACCAAGGTTCCACTAGAACACTTTAATCATCCCCTCTTGAAGGGGACTATGAAACTGGAATGCTCTACTCTCTGCAAACTGACATCCACATGTTCATTTCCTTGTGCTAGTACCCCATTTGCTACAATTCTTCAACCTTGTTGAGACTGCTGATCCCACCAATTTCTCTTCCTTCTATTCTACTTTTCCTTCTTGGTCAGGTGTGGAGTCCATGGTTCATCATTATAATCACTCACTAGAGACCATTCAGTCTCTAGAAGTTTCCTGAGACCACCACAACCTGACTGAGAACTAAAGTCTACAGTGAGGTTTCATGCCTGCACCTGGATGAGATTTCATGTTCTTTTTTAAAGAAAAAGATTTCTTAATTTATTTTTATTTTATGTGTATGGATGTTTTGTTGCATCTTGTATGTATGTGCACCATGTGCATGCAGTGCCCATGGAGGCCAAAAGAGGGCGTCAGATCTCTGGAATGGAATTATAGACTACTGTTAGCCAGCATTGTCCATGCTGAGAACCAAACTTGGGTCCTCTGCAAGAGCAACAAGTGCCATTAATGGCTGAGCCATTTCTCCAGACCCCGAATGACTCCATTTTCTATGCACAATCTCATACCTCCAAAGGTCTACTCTGTATGTGGTAGCCTGAATTTGCATCTACAGTGATCACATACAAGAATGCCTTATTTTCTATCCCATCCCACATCAAATTTACACAATTCTAAGTACCTATTGCTGAGAGGATAAGAGATTCTATTCCGGTCACGATGAGCTTTCCTTCCTGTATCTCAAGGTAGTAGGAAATTCTTGGGGTTTTTGTTTGATCAGTTGTTTCATTTATTTGCAGTTGTCATTTTGTTTGTTTTTTGTTGTTGTTGTTGTTTTTTGTTTGGCTTGTTTTATTTTGTTTTGTTGTGGTTGTTTAAGATTCTTGCTCTTAGTCCAGGTTGACCTAGAACTCACTATATGGCTGCTCTCAAACTTGCAATCCTCTAGTCTCAGCCTCCAAGTGCTGAAATTACATTCATGCACCATCACTCCTGGTTATTCCTTGGTTTTTATGTAGTCCATAGGACATTTTTTTTTATCTTTTATTTTATATGGGTATTATTGTATATGGGTATTTTGCATACATTTATGTCTATGCACCATGTGCATTCAATATCCACAGAGGCCAGAGGAGGACATCAGATTTCCTGGGACTGGAGTTACAGATGATTGAGAGCTGCTTTGTGGGTGATGGGAATCAAACTGGGGTCCTGTGGAAGAGCAGCATTGCTTTTAACCACTGAGCCATCCCTCCAGCACTGACATTAACTTTTTTGTTGCTACTAACTTTGTTTACTGCTGGTGTGTACACTGCCCAGATCCACACAATCTCTTGAAGGCAAGTGGTTCAGTGCTATTCATCACTACTTGTGAGCTGTCTCAGCCACATCCCACTCCCTGTCAGTTCCTTGTGATTGCTTTGCTTCTTCCCACCTTGAAGCCTTGGTATAGTTTGTTTCTTTTGCTTGGAAGTCACACCACTCAATCTTATGCGCCTGATCTTTTTTTTTATCCTTTAGGTATATATAAGCTTCACATCATTCCTTCTATTATGACAATTAACACCAAAATGAGGTAACGTGTCATGTGTCATTAATTTAGCCATTTTAAAACTTGGCGATACCAAGTGATGTTGGTGATGTACAGAAACTAGAGCTCCCACGCACACGTAGTATGCTTACTCCAACAAAACTACCTTGGAGACATTTGGGGCTTTCTTTATCATATATATATATATGTATATATATGTACACACACACACACACACACACACACACACACACACACATATATACATCCCCAATTTTTAAATGAAAGAGAAGCAGTCTCATAGTCAGAGAAGTCTTCTCTAGCCACTCTTGTTCAGCTAAGCCTCTCTGCTGTACATACCCATTGTTCCTTCTATCTCTTCACAACTGGGAACTGGGATTCTGCTATTTATTCATATTACAATTTCACTTGAATATGGCTTCTTCTCTAAACCTCCATAAGGTCAGAATTGTGATCCAGTGCCTAATAAAGTACCTAGTTTGAGGTAGTATTATGTGTGATACTTTTCCTAGGGAGACACACACACACAACACACACACACACACACACACACACACACACACACACACACACACACACACTCACCCTGAGAGGCTGGGGGAATGGCTTTATGCTGTCATGCATGAGGCCCTGCGTGTAACCCCCAACACCACAAAAATAAATAGTAAAATCAAAAATAAGCTCTGATAAGTTTGCTTCCCACCAATTGGTCTTGGCATGCTTCTTGTGTCAGAATTACCGGCACTGTGGTCACCAGTGTACATACTCTGTATTTCCCCAATACTGAGATCATCTCAATGTTATTGCCGCCATAATGATGGACACAGGTTTTGGCCAATGTAGGTGTAGTGTTCTATCTCGTATTTCCCCAGAGCTGAGCAGTTGTTGGTGAGAGTGACTAACATGGCTTTACCCTATCTCATTATCATCTGAGTGGACTTGTAGCCCAGTGTGTGCTTTCTACTCTTCACAGTAAGTTACAGTCTAGAGTTGGTTGGTTTTCTTTGTAGTCACTTTGTAGTCACTGTCTTCCTTATAGAGGACAGTGCAGGAGGTTTAGGATCCAGAGTTCTAAGTACCAACTGCCTCGTTCCTCTCACCTGACGCTGTGCTTCTCCATTACCACTCCCCTCTATTAATCGCATTTTGTTTCATGTCTCCTGAAGATTCAGTCTCCAGGGATTGAGAGAATGGACATTTGTCCCTTGGGTTAAAACATAAAGGGGCATGTGCCTTCCTCCTCTGAGGCCACAGTATAGGGGCTTCTTACCCTACAGGGAAAGGGAATGAAGCACAGAGGGAGGGAAGAATGGTTCTGCCTCCACATAAGGAGATGTGTGATTGGCAGGTTACCAGCCGTCAGTGCTTCCTCCCTCTTCTCTGTACTACTGAAAACTAGTACCAAGCCATGAGTGATATACATCAGCTTTACACAATCCCACTTCCACTCCCCATCTAGAACACCAAGTTTATTTTAACAATCTCTTATCTGTTGCGCCTTTCCACAACTCACAAAGCATTTCCACATTATCCCATGTGGTTATCATGATGACTGTTTTCATGGGACAACCAGGGCTTAGAAAGGAGAATAATTTCTCATTTCCCACCTGGCAGGCAACAAAGGTAGAATTTGAATCAAAGTCCTTTTGAATCCAAAGGGAATATACTGAGGATGACTGGGACACCATCTAGAGGAAGACAATGCAATGAATGATCTTCATGCAGCATGAATCTTCTCTGAGTAGAGCAATATCTTTGAACAAGATCTCAGTTCAGGGTCTGCTAAGATTAGAATAATGTTTGTTCATCTGAAAGTAGCATAGAATGTTTATTATTTCTTTAGGAAGAACTTTGGGCACCATATCTACTCTGATGACTAACATAGCAATGAGACCGGACAACCTAACATCTGGGTGAGGCTCTCTGTGGTTGGGATTGGATCTAAGAGGTTAATCCTTGCTCAGATTTAGAAATAGTTGGATGAAAGGCATAAGAATATGCCTATAGTGATTAAAATATCCCCCTTATAAGGGTTCTATTGGATAATATCTGGAGTCTGCTAGCCACACCAGCTCGGGAACAGTTTGTTCTTGAATGTGGTGTGGATGTGCAGTCAGAGGCACCAGCAGTGAGTGAAAACCCTGAGTTTTTCCATTACCAATGAAAATGTAGGGCACAGGGAAGAACAAAACCAGACACTTACCTGTCCTCTGTAAGTGGCAGGTTTCAAACTTGCTCAATTCCTTCCCACAATGGCTCACCAGAAACCTCACTCCTGAGCCCACAGGGAGAAAAGCGAGTAAAAGGAAGCCATGAGAGTTATAATAATGAAATGATCCTTTGTGGCTGCACATTAGAATCAACTGGGGAACATGAATAAAATGCAAGCACTAAAAGAGATATGCACACCAACACTCATCTCAGGCTCAGGAGACTTTAATTCCATTGTCTGGGGTGGGGCCCCGTCTATGAAAATACATAACAATCTCTAATGTGCTGTTGTGTAAATGCTCTGCATTTCAAGCTTTGATATATCTTAGAACAACCAGAGAACTATTAATCTCAATTCTGGGGCAGGGGGCAACAACTTCGTAGGTAAGAGTGCTGGCTGCACAAACGTGAGGATCTGAGTTCAAATCCCCACCACCCATATAAAAAGCCAGATGTTGGATGCACATATGCCTGTGACCCTAGATGTGTGGTGGGCAGAGACGGGAGGATCTCTGAGGCTTACTTGCTACCAGCCTAGCTCTAGTTTCACTGGGAGACTGTGTCTCAGGGGAATAAGGCTGAGACTGCTAGAGCAAGGCATCCAGCATCCTCCTCTGGCTTCTACACATGCACACATGAGTGTATACACATGCAAATATACCACACACACAAACACAAGTAAATAAATAAAATATCGTCTGTTTTTTTTTTAAAATCTCAATCCCTAGACCTTATCAATTAAATCAGAATATTGGAGGGAAGTATATTGTTAAGACTCTCCAATTGTGACTGGAGAGATGACTCAGTGATTAAAAGCACTGACTGCTCTTGCAGAAGACCTGGGTTCTGTTCCCAGCAGCTACATGGTACCTCAAAACCATCTGTACTGCCAATGCTAGAGGACCCAATGCTCTCTTCTGACCTCCATGGGCACCAGACATATGCATGCAGGTGAAATGCCCATACACATAAAATAAATCGGTTCTTAAAGACTCTAATTGATTCCAACCCATAGCCAAAATTGGAAATAGGTGTTCAAATGAATTTGTATTGTTATTCCAATATTTTATGTAGTGCTAAGGATCAAACTCTGGGCTTTATACATACTAGGAAATACATGCTCTATCACTGACCTATAGCCCCAGCCCCAGCCCCAGCCCCGGCCCCTGCTGCTATTGCTTCAAAATTCAGTAGAATTACATGGAAAATTGTTCAAAGATGGATTGCTGGACCCACTTCCTGAGTTTCTGATTCACTTGGCCTGGAATGGAGCCTGAATATCTGCAACAAGTTCCTTGATGGTACCACTGGAGTTGCTGGGATTGCAGATGTGAGCTACCTACCACACCTGGTGTCTATGGTGCTGAGAATGAAACCTAGGGCTGTGTATGGAATCTCAAACCTTCCTAGCAAGAATAAGTTGGTGTCCACTTTTTTCTGTAGATACATTTTCAGTTAGGAATTGGCAAATAAGCCTTAGTTTGCGTTTGTCTTGAAGTGTCCTTATTTCTCCATTTATTTTAAAGACAGCTTTGCTGAGTATAACAATCTCGACTGGCAGTGATTTACTTTCAGGGTTTTAAATATGCCATTCCATGCTTTCCCAGCTTTTGGCTTGCTGATAAGAGGAATGATGTATTCTAATATGTCGGCCTTTGCAGGAGAGTTGGCTTTTTTCCTTATGGCTTTTTTGTTTGTTTGTTTTGTTTTGTTTTCCAAGACAGAGTTTCTTTGCTGTAACTCTTGCTGTCCTAGTACTCACTCTGTAGACCAGGGTGGCCATGAACTCACAGATATCCACCTGCCTCTGCCTCCCGAGTGCTGCAATTAAAGATGTGTTCCTCCACTGCCCGACTTCCTTACCACTTTTAATATTGTTTCTTTGCTATGTATGTTTGACGTTTGATCATCATGTGCTTTAAAGAGGCCCTTTTCTGGTCATGTGTATTTGGGGCACTAAGTGCTTCTTGTGGTTAGGTGTCTATTTCTCTAAATTTGGGACATATTTTTGCTGTAATTTCATTAAATAGATTCACTATGCCTATGGGAATTTTGTTGTTTCATTGTCTTTCGGCTCTTTCTTCTGTCCTATGGATTATTAGGTTTGGTCTCTTGACTGTATTACAGAATTCAGAATTCTTGGATATGGTGGTCATGCTCATTTTTTTGGTTTTGTTTTGTTTTATTTCACTTTTTGAGACAACATCTCAGGTAGCACAGGCTGAATTAGAACTCAAAACATAGCTGAAGCTGGCCTCAAACTCCCCATCATCCTGTATCCATTCTGCAAGTACTGGGATTACAGACATACACCAGTGCTTATAGTGCTTTCTTTATCGATGGTTGAATGTAGTGTTTCTTTTACTTTCTCCTCCATTCTTGATCCTTTCCTCTGCTTTGTCAGGTCTATTGATTATGCTTGTGCTTTTTATTTGGTTCATTGAGTTGTTCATTTTCAAGATTTCTTTTTTTTTTTCTCAAAAAATCTCAATTTTCTTGCTAAATATTTCTTTCATATTGCTGAATTTTTAAAGACTTATTTATTTTTATTTTAAGTGTATGGGTGTTTTGTCTACATATATGACTGTGCACCTTGTGCTTAACTGGTGCCTGTAAAAGCCAGAAGGCATCAGCATATCCTTTGAAACTGAAGTTACTTGCAGTTGTGACCCAGAATGTTGGTGCTGGGAATTGGACCAGGGTCCTCAGGAAAAACAGCCAGTTCTCTTAGCCACTGAAATATCTTTCTAGCTCCTGTTTGTTTGTTTGTTTGTTTGAGACAAGGTCTCCCCTGTAGCCCAGGCTAGCCTTAAACTGAATTCCTGCCTCTATCTTCCAAGCACTGAGATTATAGGCAAACGTCACCACATTCAGCTGGAGGTAAGGGTGAGAATCTTGGTGATTAGACTACTCTTGAGGGGTCAATCTTCAAGCCCACTCAGAGAGGAGACAACAAAATACAGTAACAGCAACAACATCCAACCATCTAAGACCTAGAAATACACTTAATATTGAATAAAGCTCATGCTGCTCCAAAATACATCACCAATAAACACAAAAAAGATCATGGTAAAACTAATGTAGATCGTGTAGTGAAGATGAATACTTCTCCTGGCCATACTCTGTGGGTTTTACAGGTTCTCTCACTCTCCCAAGACTTCCAAGATCATACCCACTGGCTAATGTTCTAGCTGAGGGTTTCTCCTTAGAGTGCTGGGAGTGAGGAATGCAATGGCCACACTGCAGGCTCTGTAGCAGTGAACCTTTCTCTATACTTTCAAACCTCACTGAATGTTAATCACACTGCTGGATCAATGCAGCTGTAGATATCAAGTAGCCTGCTTCAGCTTCTGAGTTTTAAGGTTCTATAGCAGGGAAATGAGGCCTCCGGATGCTGATCCACCTGCTGACCTGAGGCTCAAGACCATCGAACTCTAGGCTCATTAACAGTTGATGTGATTCCCTCCTGGCTGCAGTAGCCACCTTTCCTAGTACTTCACCAAACCCCTTGAGGCCTCTGCTTGGCCCTCCCTCTCTTTACAATTCCATTTCAGAGCTGTCTCTCACACTGACACTACAGCAGGTTAAGTTCAAGCTCCCCAGTTTGTGGGTGTCCCCTATTTTCAGGATACCAGGATAGCTCAATTTTAAACAGCAGGTATCCTATCAAGATGGCCTTGATCACTGCCCTCCAGGACATGTTGAGTGACAAAACAAAATAGAATTCTGATCCACCTTTGGAGCAGAACCTGGATCTAAGGCTTGTGAGGACTGTGGGGTTGTTCTGTGAGGTAAGACTTCCTGTCACTTTTCACTGAGGCTGGCCTGGTTTACTTTTTAGATGAGGCTTCTGCTTCCCACCCTTTCTATGTATATAGCTGGAGTTCAAAGTGACTTGGCTTCTATCCTTTGGCACATCGCCTGCTGATTTTTCATATTTTTTAGTTATCCCACCACCTTTGCTACTCCTAAAGATCTTTCTCACTTTCTCTCTTTGGGACAGACTTTATTTTACATTATTTTATTTTAATTTTTCTTCTTCACTGGGTCACAGGGAGGCAGGCAGCTTCTAGTCCTCCCTCTTACCTGGAAGTCAGCCCCCTTTAAGTTTAAGTTTGCTTGAGTGGCTGGTGAGATTGTTCAGTGGATAAAAGCACTTGCTGCCACACCTGATGACCTGGGTTTGATCCCCAGAACCCACCTGGTGAGAGGAAAGGACCAACTCCTACAAGTTGTCCTCTGCCCTACACACACACACATCTGGGCACATGTATGCCCACACACAGACACACAAAGTAAATAAAAATGTGAATTAGCCTGACTAGCCTTCAGTTTTTTCCATTTATGCTGTACAATAGTGCTGGGGTCTTTTAACCTGACAATTAATGTCTATCACTCAAGAAGGATGTTTTTTGTTCTCTTTCTGAAATGTTTGATTTTCTGAATCCATCCATTCTCTATTTTATCTTTTATCTCACAATTCCCATTTCTTTTATTTTTTTTTATTTGTTCTAAAAGATTTACTTTATCTGCCAATTCTTCTATGACATTTCTAACTTCAGCAATTATACTTAAAATTCTAAGAGCAATTTCTTACCCCATTTACTGCTCATTTATCCTAACAGTTTGTACCGTTTTGTGGATGTGCTATCACTTTAAAATATTCTTGGAAATAGAATATGTAAAAGTTTTCTGTTCTCTACATTCTTTATTTCTCTTGTGCTAGAAGTTTTTTAAAAAAATATTTAGCAGGGCTGTGGTGGCACACACCTTTAATCCCAGCACTCAGAAGGCAGAGGCAGGTGGATCTCTGTAGTTCAAGGTCAGCCTGGTCTACAGAGTGAGTTCCAGGACAACCAGAGTTACAACAGAGAAACCCTGGCTTGAAAAACCAAAAAAAATTCAAAATGATATTTTTCTTTTATTTGTCTGTGTAGTGGTCTACATTTACTATTTTATATTTATAAAAGAGAAGCCATGTTGATTTGCCAGAGTTGATGGTAGTCATGCCCTATGTGTTCTGTGAGTCTAGGTCTATTTTTCTGTTTGATGCCACCATAAAGAAAAGGCTGCCCAGAGGTTCTGTGGACAAGGTTTGTTATTTTTGAAAGAGTGGCTCTGGCATTTACTTTTAGAATGGGGGTGGTGTAAGAAGTGGATCTGGAGTCTCAAGAAGATGATTGCATAGTGCAAAGTATTTTGACAAGGCAAAATGTTTTATTTTGGCAGAAAGATCCTAAGCATGCTCAACTGAGCAAGCAAGCATACATAGTAAGGGTCCCTCTGGGTTTTTATTTCTAAAGAGAAGGGTCCTGTGACTTACTAAGTAGTCAGAGCTCAGCCTTCATTCTTATGTGATTGGCTAATATAGCACAGTGTAGTTTCTAGGAAGAAATAAAGCAAGCATGTTTTGATTCCAAGAAGAACTGAGCCTGGAGAGATCTGAACCTTCTCAATTTTTTTTTAAGATTTATTTTTATTTTATGTATATCCATGTGCACCTTGTGCATGGCTGGTGCCTGTAAGTCAGAAGAGGGCATCTGATTCTCTGGAACTGGAGTTGCAGATAGTTGTGAGCTGCCATCTAGGTGCTTGGAACTGAGTCAGGTCCTTGGCAAGGACAACAAGGTTAACCTCTGAGCCATCTCTTAAGCCTGCTACCATTGTTTAAAATGGAACTTTGTCTTATTTAATGCTTTGATAGAAAAGACAGTATTCTGCTTACACTTCCCACAGGGAATGCTTCAAAAAGGAGAAGGTTTTATACTGAAATATAGTTATCCATTGTGATGGGTAACATTGTCTGTGTTGGCGTAGCCTGCCTGTGGGGCAGGAGAAGTTAATTGATGTGGGAAGACCCAGCCTGGTATGAGCAGCACCCTAGGTAGGGTGTCCTGGATTGTATGTATACAAGTAGAAATCTAGATGAGCACAAGAAGGCAAGCAAATATACATGCATGCATTTATTCTCTCTGTGTTCTTGGATATGATGTGACTAGCCATCTCAAGTTCCTGCTTGAGATATCTGGGATTGTAAGACAAACAAATCCTTCCTCACATGAAAGTCACTTTTTGACAAATATTGTACAGCAATTGACAGATATCACAGCAACAGAAATGAAACCAGGACATTTACCTAGAACCTTTCTTTTCCTTCTTAATCACATCTGCTTGTGCTCTGTGTGAGAAGAGGTAGCAAAGGACAATGATCACCAGGGACATCTCCAGAAGCTGTTTATGGAAAAATGTCGACTTCATATCTCTCTCTCTCTCTCTCTCTCTCTCTCTCTCTCTCTCTCCTTGTACCTCTTCTCTCTTCATCTGCAAACTTGTGGGCTCTATTGGGAGTGCCAGCTCTCTATTCAGCTTCCTGTACTAATTTCATTCTCATTCTCTTTGTGGTACAAAGTTCATTTAATTATCATCCTAATGCAGTTTCAGGAGAAAGAAAAGACAAACATATGTTCCTGCTTGCCCATTGTACCTAATTCTTAAAAGATTTCCTTTTATTGTTTAATTTTATTTTTTGAGACAGGGTCTCATTGTGTAGCTATGGCTGGCCTTGAACTCACAGAGATCTACCTACCTCTGCCTCCCAAGTACTGGGATTAAAAGCATGAACCACTATGCCCAGCTACAGATTTATTTTTTAATAATTTTTAATTGCATGGTGTGTGTGTGTGTGTGTGTGTGCCTGAGTGTTGTAAGTTCCTGCAGAGAACAGAAGAAGGTGGAGGATCCTCTGGAGCTGGAATTGCAGGCAGTTGTGAGCCATCCTATGTGGGTGCTGGGAACTGAACCCAGTTTCTCTGTAAGAGCAGCAAGAACTCTTAACCATGGAACCATCTCTCCAGCCTAATTTGCTAAAATTTTATTTGTAACTTTATATGTTTTTTAAAATGAGAGTGTTCTTTATGGTGGTCTTTCTTTGGTTCTAAGTTCAGGGTTGCAGTAACCTTACAAAAGAGTTAGCTCTTGTTTAATGTTTTCTTGTGCTTTGGGGTAGTTTAAAGTTATCTGAACACTGGTCCAAGAGAGTTGCACTAGCCACCTGGGAATAATTTTTCAAGTGCAGATTCCATTAATCTTCATGCAATCACAGGACAAATATGGAAGGATAGATAGAAACTGACATATTTACACATACATTGATAAATTTTTCTTAGAAGAAGAAAAATCAGAGAGAAAAATATCAATAGACTTGATTTATATTCTATGTGTCCACATTGTTCAATTTGAAAAATAATCACTAAATATAACTTTTGAAATGAAAATAAAAGGTCCTATGGGAAAGATTCCCAGGCCAAATTTTAGAGATTTTTAGTTTACTGAGTTCAAGAAGCCAAGAAATAGATATATTTTTAAAACATTTTCTAGGAAAAGATTGTGGCTTAGTGGCAGTATAAAATGCCTTAGCATATACAAGTTTTGGATCTGATTCCCAGCACCAAAAATTAAACAACTAATCAATCAGTACATGAATAAGTTAATGTGAACCCAGATAAATCATGTGTATAGTTAAATATGGAAGTCATTGGTATAAATATTGTAGGAATTATCTTTTCTTTGAAGTCATGAGAATGTTTGTGTATAACACTTTATGGACCCGAGGATTAACTGGGGAGGGCAGGACAAACAGGACATGCAGTTCTTTGAATTTTCCCCCTTCTTTTCTCTCTCTCCTTCCCTTCCTTTCTCTCTCCAACAGAAATGTTGAAGTCATTAAATAATCAACCCATTTGCAATAGTTTGAATCTTTTATATCCTTCAAAGACTCATGTATTTAGACTTGGTCTCCAGCTAGCAACTCTTAGAGCTGGTATAACCTTTAAGAGGCATAGCCTCTTTTGTCTTAGAAGGTGTTTCCTTCCTGGATTACTTTTGATTCCTAGCCTTGAAATGAGCCGTTCTGCTGTGCTGCACTCCTTATGATGTGCTGCCACACCACAGGCCCAAAGCAATAAACCAACTACTCATGAGCTGAAATCTTCAAAACTGTAAGCCAGGGCTAGCTAGGGTGATGGCTCAGCAGGTAGGAGCACTGGCTGCTCTTCCAGAGGACCTGAGTTCACTTCCCAGAACGCACATGTTGGCTAACAATCATCTGTAACCCTTGCTCCAGGAGATCAGACACACTCTTCTAGCCGCTGCAGGCATGCATGCACATGATGCACACAGACATACAGGCAGAATACCCATATACGTAAAATAAAAATAAATAATAAATAAAATCTAAAAAAAGTAAAGAAATACTCCATAGTTCATAAAACAACACAAGAAAATTAGAAAGTATTTTGGGTTTGATTTGTTTTCTATCTTTATAGTATGACATTGTGAGAGCTAACACACTGTCAGTCTTGAAAAGTGATATATATATATATATATATATATATATATATATATACACACACACATTTATATATATGATATATATGTGTATGTATATATATAATTTAGGTTCCATAAATTAGACAAAACACTATAATTTGTCTATCTGAGGCTAGGCTGTTTCATTTAATATGTAGAGCTCCAGTTTCATCTATTTTCTCAAAATGACATACTTTTGTTCTTCTGTATGGTTGACTAAAACTCCATTGTTTATATTGTAAAACAAACAAACAGCAGGGTATGGGCTGGTGAGATGGTCTCGTGCTTGGGCGGGAAACACTTGACCAGCTGAGCCATCTTCCTAGTCCCTTATGACCTTCATTCTTTGGCTATAAGACATTTAATTGGTCTTCAACCATTCCCAGTTAACTTTTTTGGTTGTTTGCTGCCTGTTGGTTTGGGCCTGGAATTCTTGATCTACCTGCCTCTATCTCTTGAGCGCTGGGTGGGATTGTAAGCATGTACCACCAACCCCTGTTTCTTATTATATTTTTGACCTCTCATTTTTATTTATTTATTTGTTTTTTGTTTTTGTTTTTGAGACAGGGTTTCTCTGTTGTAACTCTGGCTGTCCTGAAACTCACTCTGTAGACCATGATGGCCTCTTACTCACAGAGATCTGCCTGCCTCTGCCTTCTGAGTGCTGGGATTAAAGGCATGTGCCACCACCGGTCGGCGACCTCTCATTTTTAAACTTAGATTTTATCTGTCAGTTAATTGTAGGAGTAGGAGAAGCTGAGACACAAACTCTATGTAGTCCTGACTGATCTGTAACTTGCTATGTGGACTAGCTGGTACTCTTTCTGCCTTTGCTTCCCAAGTGCTGGTATTACAGGTATATGCAAGCTAGGCAATTAGTTTTATGAATGTCAATATTTCCTGTTTTCCTATTACTACCTTTTCATAGCAGTAAGTTCCTCTCAGCTCTTTCTGAAGACATTAACTATCTTAAAAATATTTTTTTTTTCAGAGTCTCATATATACCAGGTTGACCTCAAATTTGATATAGAGCTAAGGATGACTTTGAACTTCCCATGCTTCTGTGAATACCTACTGAATTCTGGAATTCCAGGCATCTGCCACTACATCTGCTTTATTTACTGCTAGGAACTGAACCTAGGGCTTCATGCAAATTGGGTAGGTACTTTGCCAGCTGAACTACATTGCCAACCCCAACTTAAAAAATACATATTTAAAAGTTCTTCTGTTCACTGAACTAGCTCTGGGTCTTTCCAAGTTGAACGCCCTACTTGTTCAACCTGGTTCTTTTCATTTATACTGTTGGTTTCTTAAATATCTGCTGCTCTTTTGGTTTGTTGTTGTTCTGAGACAGAACCTTACACTGTAGCCCAGGCTACCTAGAAGCTCACAGTATGGCTCAGGCTGACCTCACACTTGTGTCAATCTATTTTTGTTAGCTTCCCGGGTGCTGGGGTGACAGGCATAACCCCGGCTGGTTATGTCTGCTGGTTCTTATCCATTATATTTCATAAGGGTCAGGCTAGGCTGATCGGTAACTTTCATTCGTTCATTCATTCTCAACAGTTTAAGCTCCGGTTCCATGATTGGCATTTTCCCTTAATTGCAAGACTGAGAGAGCTTTCAGCATGAGGTCAGAAGCAGTTGATAAGCTCCCAACAGGTATATGAAGAGAAGGGGAAAGTCTTACAAAGAAGTAAATGCTTTATTTTAGTCAGGGGTGGAACTGCCTTTCTCTCTGTTTTTTTCTTTTTTCCCTCCTTTCCTCCACTTACATTTTGGAATCACAGCATTGTCTTGGGTCCAATCAGTTTCTTTGATCTCAAGAGCTGATGAAAACTGCCTGTCACACAGATTCTCTGATCTGAGTAGAGACTGCCAATCATAACTGAGTCCTACAGTCTTGGTCACACTTGGCAACTAGCTGCCAGATAGAGGGGCAGCAGAGAAAATGGCTGGCCAGCTCTTCAGAGCAGATCTCTAAAATAGTGACTCCAGGTTCTACTCCTGTTTCTGGCCTTACTGACCCTTGAGGCTCTTTGTGGAGGGGTGGGGGTGGGGAGAAGTGAGGGGGTGCTGGGATGGAGGAATGGCTCAGCAGTTAAGAGTGCTGTTGCTTTTGAGGAGGCCCAGGTTAGGTTCGTAGCACCCATATGGTGATGTGTAACCATCTATAACCCCAGATCCAGAGAATCTAATGACATCTCTTACCTACATGGGTACCAGTAGATGCATGCATACAGACAAAACATTCAAACATATAACATAAATAAATCTAAAATCAAAGAACAAATCTCTAACTTATTTAAATCTCTGTTGTTTCTATTTAGCATGTGAATGTCTCTTCTGTGCTCTCTCTGTCTTTATTAATGTCTATAATGAGACGTTTTGAAGGAGTTTTGTGATCTTGGTTTTTCTGAAAACACAGAATGGTTTTTGGAATCTGTTTTTGAGCCCATCCCAGGTGCAGTGGGTAAGAGTGAGTTTGATTTAGACTATTCATTACTGGTGGCTATGATTTGTTTACATGCTGCTATGAACAACATAATTTTGCCATATGCAGCTTATCCTTGTGATTGTGTGCAGCTTAGACTTCTGAGACTTCTGGGAACTCAGAGTATATATTGGTTTAGGCCGGGAGAGCAGAGGAGGGAATTAGGTTTGGGTATATTGCATTGAGACATTAGTCTAGCTCACTATCAGCTCCTGCTTTCCCAGGTTCAGGCTGCCAACAAGGGCAGTGAATATTTCTTCCTTTCTTCCTATCTTTCTTGTTTCTTTTCTGAGCCAGAGGGTAAACAAGCATGGTAGCAAACCTGCTAAAAATGTCATCTCCATTAATTGATTTTTGCTTTTGTGGACTTCTGCTGCACTGGAATTGATTTATCTTCAACTGGTAGTAGTCAAGTTTCAGCCTACAATGATCTTTTTTCATTATCATTACTAGTATTTTTTTTTGTCTTCATATATTACAAAATGGCCCCCCCCTTGCTACCTCCTTTAATGCTGAGGTTGAGTCCAGGGCATTAAGTATTTTGAATGGTAGGCAAGAAATCAGGCCATCTTGGGCACAAGGCATGATGAAAGATACCCATACATATAACACATTTTTTAACCATGAGATGGGGCAGTGGCACGTGTCTATCAACCTAGTTATTTGGCAGGAGCTATTAAGCAGGAGGATAGTAAGTTCGAGGCCAGCCTTGGCTACTCTGCAAGGTCTTGTCTCAGAAAAACAAAACAAAACAAGCATGCTACAAATAGTGGGAGATCATTTTCCCCCACTTCTTAGAGCCACTATTCAAAAATCTTCACATTTTTTCCCAAACTCAGCCTATGTTTTCTCTGTTCTCACTAGATGGTATTGTATGTAACAGAGGAGAATAAAGAAGCTACTAGTCCTGTCCATCAGTTTCCCTTTTCACATCCTGTTACTCATCTTCCAGCCTTCCCTGTAGCCCATATAAGGAGTAGTTCTCCCAGCTCCTGGGTCTATGACCTATATGCTAATCATCCTACCCCTTTCCTTAAGAGCCTCACAGTAGAGTGGCAGATGTGGGTTTGTCAAGAAAGAGGAAAAAGCAAGAATGGCTAAACTGCTGGAAGAGTGGGGTTGCCATCCCCGGGCAGGGAAGACTCGATGCAGCTGGCTCATTTTGTTTTGTGGACGGTGGTTGGGGGTGTGGAAGTTCTGGTAGACAAGTGAAGACGTAAGTAAGTCTTCGGTTACGCAAACCTCCAGGACTGTTTCTTAGCTGGAGATTTTCCTCAGAGAAGTCTCATTTTGTGTTTCAGTCAAAGCCCTCAGAGAGGATGAGATGACAAAGGGCAAAACCTCGGAAGAAAAGAAATCTGAGCACTAAGTCCTGGGATTCCCCAACAGTAAGGGGCTATGGAGAGAAGAGCCCACCACAGGAAACTAGAAGGAACCACCGCCGATGTGAATCGGAAAGCAAGGGCTGCCTTCTAGATACCGAGGTTTTAAGGGGAGAGTAAGAGATTGACTCAGCGGTGCCTCTGCACGGGTGAGAAAGAACCCTTTTTAGTTGCGTTTCCACCTGTCACCACTAGGGGACTCACGAGAGCAAGTGCCCGGCTATCCTTGCCAAGAGCTTGGAAGGAAAGTCAGAAGCAAACTCTTAGCCTCTTCCTGGTCTATAGGCTGCCTGCCTGTGCTACCCTGCTTCTTAGGTCTCCTGTTACAGGACCAAAGAAAAGGCCATCCTGTTGCTCTGGGTGAGAAATGGTCAGTGGCTCAACAGACTGCAAGGAAGTCTGGAGAGGGCATAGAAAGGAAAAGGAAACAGGCCAGCACAGTTAAGCCACTTCTTTCTCCTGCCATGTAGCTCCTCCTTAGGCCTTGGAGGTGAGCCTAGCATCCTGGTCTCCAGCCTGCTGAACCACTTACCCTTCACCCCGTTTCCAGCAGCCAGAGTTTGAGCTTTCAGGCAGCTACAGAGTTAGCAGCTGGGGAGGAAAGAGCCTGGTAGAGTGCAGGGAGTGGAGGGGCCGAGCCAGGGTCCCTGCCCCCAGGGAATTCGTCCTTCTCTCCCTCCTTCCTCCCTTCTTTCCTTCCCTCCTTTTTCCCTCCCTTCCTCTGTCCCTTCAGTCCTTCCTTTTAACATTTATTCATTTATTTAGTGGGGTGTGTGTGTGTGTGTGTGTGTGTGTTTTAACTGGAGCACATGCATTCATGTGCATGTGTGCCACGACACACGTGAAGATCAAAGGACAACTTGCCAGAGTCGGTTCCTTCCTTCCACCGGTCCAGGAGATGAGACTCAGGTTGTCAGACTTGATGTCAAGCACCTTAACCCACAGAACCTCTTGCCATCCCAGGACCCTCAGGGAAATTATTAAAATGCCCAAAGGTATATATTGCAGGTGGCACACACCTATAATCCCAGTACTCAAGAGTCAAGAGCAGTAAGATCGTAGTGAGCTTAAGTTCAGCTCAGGAGAGAAAAACAACACAACACACAGAGAGCAGAAGTGGGGACCCCACACCAGCACAGCGTTCCGCTCAGCATGGCTGGACTGTGTCAAAAAGCTGTGCTGGCTCCATGACTTTGCTGTATTCATGGTTATGGCTGTGCCAGGATGCCAAATCCATTATTGTGCTGAAAGTCCTGTTTTAAGAAAACAAGCATAAGATTGTATTAGTTATCAACTGCTCACTACAAAAGTGGAAGAAACAGGTAAGCAATTATGCCCCATGTCTGTTGTGGTAACTTCAGGTGACATGGCCAGTGGGCAGAGAGCCCGTGGCAGAGCAGGATAGGAGGGAAAGTGTGTGAGGACTGGCAGGTTAGGAGATTTCCATTAGGGAAGACTAGGAATATTCTCCCTATTAGGACAGATTAGCACCTTCCCTTGAGAGCCAAGGCTGTGGTAAGATGCCCAAAGAGGCCCCAACCTGGTATCTCAAACCTATCTGGAAACAGTTAGCACAAAGGGATCCTGTGGTGCTGCAAACAGTAATATTAGCACTGGAGCTTCAGCACCTGGTTGTGGTCAGGATTTTTGGTTTTCCTGTGACTTATCCACTGTCTTCCATAAGAAGACTGCCAGCCACTGTTGGCTTCATATGCTAAACCTCTGTTCTCCAAGCTGCTCGTTCTTAGTCCTCTCCTGGCAACCCTTTTTGGATCTTTTTGGATCGTGTCATGGATCAAAACTTAAGAGTAAGGTCAGAACTGTAAAGTAAGTGAGGTCCTCAGGATTCAAAATCAAGGAAGGTGCTCATTTTCAGGTCAGTGCAAGTGAAAAGCTTGTTTGAATAACTCAGCATTCTCTCACAGAAGCTACTAGAAACTGACAGTAGTGAGATGGAAGCTTCACCCCTGCTCTACAGTATGGGCTTCATTTTGTTCTGGTTGTATTTGTGTGTACATGTCTGTGCGTATGTTTGTGCATGTGGCTGTACATGTGTACACATGCCTGTGGAGGCTAGGGGTCAATGTAAGATGTCTTCGTCAATCACTTTTCAACCTTATTTTATTATTTTTATTTTGTTTTCTTTTGTTTTGAAAGAGGGTCTCATTATGTAGCCTTGGTTACCTGGAATTTACTATGTAGAACAGGCTGACTTCAATCTCATAGAGATCTGCCTGCATCTGCTTCTCCAGTGCTGGGTTTAAAGGTGTGTGCCACTATGTCTGGTTTCCAAGCTTGTATTTTGAGACTGGATCTCCTGTTTAACCTGGAGCTCAGTGATTGGTTAGATTGGCTGTCCAACAAGCCCCAGGGGTTCTTCTGTCTTCATTTCCCCGGCACTGCAATTATAGGTGCACAATGTTGTCCCCAGCAATTTATGTGGGTGCTGGGTATAGCTGTACACCTACTGTGGTAGCTCAGCAAACAGGACAACAAGGAAACATTCTCATACAAGCAAACACTGCCAGACCTCAGCAGAGGGAACCACCATCATGGCAGGTTCCATACTTGACAATAGAACCCTGAGAGTCCCAGCTCAGGTGTTTTTATTGATACAGAACTCCTCAGGTGTCCTACAGATCATTAGCAATCAAACATCCCCCACATAAATCTAACACCTGCAAAAAATACCAAACGCCAAAACCTAGGGAGACCCTCACCCAACAGTGTGTAAAACATTTATTTTATACACAACTAAAAAAAAATCCTTCTACGGCAGCTAGGGATTGAGCTCAAGTTTTTGTGTGTGCCAAACTTAACCAGCGGAGCCATCTCTCCAGCCCCTGTTCTTTCGTTGTTTAAACAGTGTCCTAGGCTCTGATTTGGAGGATGCTCTAGACTTCCATCTGTAGAATCTCCAAAAAAGTCTGAAATAGATTCCTGGTACGAATAGTGTTGTCAGTCTAGGCTCTGGAAAGATCTTGGGGAAAGTAAGAGAGGACTGAGTGGTTTCACCAAAGATGGGGAAGGAAGACAGGTATAGAGGAGGGTGAACAAGGAAGAAGAGGGGACAGTGAGTCAGACTGAGGCAGCTAGCTCGCTACCCAAGCTGGATTATAGTTTGTTGTTTTGAGTGTATGTACCGGGTAGTGTGGAGTGTCTTAGATGATCCTCTTTGCGTGATCAGTTCTTTCTTCAGGTTGCTTCTGCGATTTTGCCTTCCAGCTGTTTCAGCTGGAAGCATTTGTATCTAGACACTTGAATCCTGTTCCAAGACTTAATTCCCAGGAATAGGAAGCCAGAAAGAAGGAGCCTGAAGTGGCTGCCACTTACTGTGTTTCCAGCCCTGCATTGGTCTTGGTCATTTGGGAAATATGGTTGCCTCAGCCTGGGTTGGATATTGGAGGGCATCGCTGTGAGTCCTACATGAGTGGATAGGGTGGGGTGGTGGCTCTTGCCAAAACTCTAAGGACATGGGGCCTGAAAATGTAAACAACTCCAGGCTGAGCTTGGAGGCCAGTGCCAAGGTATTGGCTAAGTGTCACAGTGATTCTCTAGAAAATGCTCAAACAGTGCCTTGGGCTCTGGCACGGCCAAGGCTGGCTTTTCTTTCAGATAAAATAAATGGATTCTGAGTATTGTTCTCAAGTGAGGCATCCGATGTCTGAGCTGCTTTTGGGTTGTGATGTAGCTCAGTTGTAGAGTGGTTGGCCAGCATGCACAAAGCTCTAGATTTAATCTCTAGCACTGCATAAAACTGGGCATGATGGCACATGCTTGCAATCCTAGCACTCAGGAGGTAAAGGCAAGAGGATCAGAAATTAACAGTCCTCTTTGGCTACATAAGCAAGTTTGAGGCCAGCCTGGGCTATATGAGGCCTTATCTCAAAAAGCCAACCGACAAAAACCAACCAACCAACCAACCAACCAACAACTAAACAAACAAAGTGGAATGCTTAGCTGTTCTAAAGAGCCAGAAACATCTTCATTCCCTCTACTTTAAAGCTTGTTAAAGAAATCCAGTTTGTTTAAGTGAACTTAAATAGATAAGGGATGTAAGCTATTTCTTAATTTCAACTCATGATATCTGCCTTAGGGTGTTAGCCTTCTTTACCTTGAGAAAGATCTGAGATACTTATAAAAGGAAAAAATGTTGCTAGGTGTGGTAGCACATAGGAGGCTGAGGCAGGAGGATTGGGAATTTGAGGCTAGCCTGGGATATATGGTTAATTTTGGCTTATAGTTTTGGAGGTTTATGTTCATAGTCAATTGGCCCAGCTTTTGAGCCTGTGGTGCAGAGCACATTGTGGTGGTAAGTACATGGAGGGAATCCAATTATCCCTTCCAAAGGCACGCCCCCAATGAGTATAGACTTCCCACATGACTATCTCTGAAAGTTTTCATCATCTTCCAGTAATGCCAAAGGTAGAGGCTAAACCTTTAATGTAAGGGCCTTTCCAGGACATTCTAACTCTCAAGGAAAGAATCTGAGAAAAGAAACAAGGGTGGGTTTCATAGTATGGAATGATATTTTGCTTGCCCATTCAACCATCATTGGAAATTTGGTTTGCTTTTGGCAAATATGAGGACGAATGTTTTGTTATGGTGAGGACGAATATATAGGAATTGATTTGAGATTCTGCTTTCAATGTAGGAATTGATTTGAGATTCTGCTTTCAATTATTTGGAGGAATAAACCAGAAGTGGAATTCCTGGATTATATGGTAATCCTATTTTCAATAGTTTAGAAACTTTTTCCCCAAAATACAAGCTTACTACTTTAATAAGCGTTAACCCTAATAAAAAAGATTCACTTTCATTTCACTGGCTACACTGGTCATATGATCATTTATAGCTGCAAGGGAGTCTGAGAAGAGAAACATTTTTCCACTAGGCATAGAACTTTTTTATCCTTCCTCTTCCTCCTTTTCCTCTTCCTGCTGAAGAAGTTTATTTCTAGTTATGTTTAAAATGGTTGTTTTGTGCATTGCTGGGGGAAGGGCTGCATAGGCCTTGACATTTTATATTATCTACAGGTGTTGGCTTTTTGTAAAGGATATTTGATTGCTCATGATCTGCACCTGCCCACTGATCTCTGGCAGAGCTAGGCCTTTGGATTAAGGGGCAGAGTTTTTGTATCAGTGAAACACTTGAGGAACTTGTGTGTCAATAAAAACCCCCAAGGTCAGAGGATCTTGGTTCCACTGTTCAGGATGGCACTTGCCATGACAGGTGGTTCCCTCTGCTGAGGTCTGGCAGGGTTTGCACCTATGAAAATGCCTCCTTGTTTTTATTGCTGAGCAACACCATAGGTTTACTGCTATATCTTCTCCTTCTTCTTCTTCTTCTTCTTCTTCTTCTTCTTCTTCTTCTTCTTCTTCTTCTTCTTCCTCCTCCTCCTCCTCCTCCTCCTCCTCCTCCTCCTCCTCCTCCTCCTTCTCCTCCTTTTCTTTCTCCTCCTTCTCCTCCTCCTCCTTCAGATCCTATGTACTCCAGGATGGAATAAAACTTGCTACCTAGCAAAGGATGTCCTTAAATTTATCATCCTTTTCTCTCCACTCCACAGTGTTGGCATTACAGGTATGTACCATCACATTTGGTTTTTATATGGTGGTGGGGATCAAACGCAGGACTAAGCAAGCATTGTGCCAACTGAGCTACATCCACAAGCCTGATTTAGAACTTCTGAAAACAAAAACTGTGCTCTGTTTTAAGGAAGAAGAGAGGAATAAATCTTAAAGCCTAAGGGCAAATAAGAAGAGAGGAAGGGCTGGATGAAGAAGAACATTGTAGGAGAATTTATATTTTAGAAAAATCTCTGCCACATGAGAATTAATGAGTAAAGTCAGAAGAATCAGTGAAGAGATTCTACAGCAATCCAGTGAGGAATACTGGGGGCCCAGGACAGGGTCAGCAGGCAATAAGGTATTTGGAGGAGGGATGGACTCTGGAGATATTTGGGGCATTGTGGGGCTGTCCTAGAGCTAAGATTGGGTTGAAGTATGCTTTGAACCCTGGAATTCTCACTCTGAGAGCAGAAGGCATTCTGCTGCTCTCCTCTCTTACTCTGAGAAATCTTGGTCGGTTCCTGTGTTGCCTGCCTTCACAGCAGGGCCCTTCAAAGACATGAGGCTTGGTTTATGTTTACCTGCACTGTGGCTGGAAGGTGGGCTGAGACTTTCTTCTCCCTAAATGACCTTATAAGGTCTCTTCCTCTGGTCCCTGTGAGATCTCTGTCTATGCAAAAGAGGCTCTCCCAGGACTTTGGCTCCCAATTAATGACAATGACCACCTAGGCCTGGTTATGGACCCCTTACCTCTCTCCTTTAAATGTGACCACCCTTGCTTCAATAAATTGAACTGTTCCACTGACAACAGTCTCTTGGGAATTGTTTCCTGTGGCTCTCTGCCTACAACTGAAGACTTGCCTGGCACATGGACCTGCCCTGTGCTTTCTTCCCAAAGCTGAGCCTGTGACCAGTGACTTAGCTACTTTCCAGGGAGAGACCAGACCAAAAAACATAAAATTCGTCAGGGCATCCTTTATTATCTGTCTGGGTACTGTCTGGCTGCAAGGAGGTGGGAGCAGTGTAGACAGAGTCCTGGTTTGGGTCTCAGGTTCTTCCTTGGTGTCTAGAAGGGGCAGTTTTCAGAAACAGGTAATAGTTCATTTTTGTATGTGTCAAATCTAGGGAGCCTGTAGGGTGTATACATAGAAAAGGGGAAGGGCTAGCTGTCTCAATTAGGGTCTGTCAGGATTGGTTTGTGACTTCCTTGGAGACTTTGAGACAAAACGAAAGACTTTTTTGAATCATACATTTCTGTGCATGTCTTAGTTACTTTTCTATTGCTGTGAAACACCATGACCAAGGCAACTTCTAAAAGAAAACATTTGGGGGGAGCATGGCTCAGAGGGTAGTAGAATCCATGACCATCATGGCAGGAAGCACGGCAGCAGGCAGGGAGGCAGGCGTAGCACTGGAGCAGTAGCTGAGAGCTTACATCTGATTCACAACTGGAGACGGGGTGGGGGGTTGGGGAGGGTGGGGGTGGGGGTGGGGGGGGGGGGGGTGGGGGGGGGGCAGGGGTGGGAGCTGAGAGCTAACTGAGAGAGCTTTTGAAACCTCAAAGCCTACTTCCAGTGACCCACCTCCTCCAACAAGGTCACACCTCCCAATCCTTCCCAAACAGTTTCACCAACTGGGGACCAAGTATTCAAACATATGAGCCTATGGAGGCCACTCTCTTTCAAATATCACAGTGCTGGCCCAGGAAACAGAGGAGGGGAGTGGGAGGACCCTTGTTCAGACAGAATGTGTGGAGAACACCTTCCATCCTGAATGCCTCTGCTTCAGATGGGACTCTGTCGAAAACGCCCCTACTGTCAACTTTCTAGAAATACCAAACCAACGTCTTCTGAACTAAGAGACTTGTGAGCTAGAATGGTCACCCTAGCTATCTATGTTTGTGATTAACTGACTGAATCTCAGCTGAATGGTCTTTCAGACACACTAGTTATGCCTTGTTCAAACTGTTTCTTGTGGGGAATCATGAACTTGGCCTGGTCTAGCTGCCTTGAGAGGCATGCATCATAGGTTTTTCAGGTTAGAGTCCATGGGTCCTGGGGCAGTATGTGCCTTTCAGTTCACAGGAAACCGAGGTCGTGAAGTATTCAGGACACTTTGTGTTTCTTTGTATGTTCTCTTAGAAGTCAAGGAAGCATGGAAACTTGACAGGACTATTGGTCTTAGACAATAATATTGTGTACCCTGTACAACAATTGTATCCTGGCAACTACCACTGTGTTGATCCTGTCAATTGCCATTATGTTCTGTTTCTGATAAAGGCATAAAATGTCTGATTGCTCTCAATAAAACTGTCACAGCCTCAGCTTTGCTGTGGCCCCTCCAATCTGAGCCTGATTTTAATTCTTCGCTGGCCATGTTCAGTAACTTTGGCCTGGTAAGTAAGCATGGGCACTTACAGTTTCCCTTTCCTAGGGGTGTCAGAGCCCCTTAAATTGAGAACCAATGCTCATTATTTCCATTCCTCTTGGATTGTGCTCTTGATCAAGGATGAAAAAAGCCTCCCCAGTACAAAGTGTTCCTTCACCTATCATGGCTAAGTTAAGAAGCTCAAGGACCAGCTAGCCTAGTGCACATAGCAGAAAAAACAAGGTGGAAGTCAAGGACTGATATCAAGGTTAGCCTCTGACCTCCACATGAGAGCTGGGGCACACATTTTGGGGGAAAAAAGGAAAAAAAAAAAAACCTGCCAAATTTATATTCAGAAACATAGACATATCTATGTTTGACCTCAGCACATAAATTCAAGGATGTGAAATAATTCTGGCTCTTCCCTTTAAATAGGTAGGTGTCCTCAGATAAGTTACTATAAAATCTCTTTGTGTCTGAATCTACTTACCTACAAAAAATGAGAAAAATAGCATTCACTTCACTGAATTTTGAAGATTAAATGAGATAAATTGTGAAGCGCTTAAAATAGTGGCTGACACAGGCAGAGACTCACGTGGATTCATGCATGTTTCCGAAGCCTTCTTTGCCTTCTTTGATAACTGCTGTCACTTGGTGGTAAGTCTGGCAGCAGCACAAGGTTGGAGTCCCTTTATCGCTCAAGTCTCAGTTTTTTTGTTTTTTGTTTTTTTCATCTGCAAAATAGAAAAAATATCTATCTGGTGGGGTCCTTGGGAAGATCTATGGAGGCTAGCATGGAACTTTTTGTCTAGACTTGAGCTCACTGAAGGTCGTCTATGCTGGTGTTTCCTGTCTGTGTGATGCACAGATCTAAGCGCAGGTGTAGTGATGTTGGTCAATTCCAAACAGGCTTAAACAACCCTCTGACCTTCTCTTGTCACAGGCTGGAGCTAGATCTTTTAAGGACTAAGGGAGTGGAAATGGAGAGGTGGCAAAGATAAGGATGGGGGCCAGTCAGGCTTACTCTTCCCTTTGGAACCTGGACTGGCCAACAGCTGGCATGGGGTTGGGGGGGCAGGGCTGGTCCGGTGGCTGTGGGTGTAAGAAAAAGAGGAAAACCATCTCAGTGAAAATTGCCCTGCGGTTGGCTCAGGCGCCCACGACACTGTATTTATAGAGAGCTTCCAGCAACTCGGAGTTAGCTGTCGACTTAACCCTTTCTGAGCCTCAGTGCCAGTCTGGTATCGAGGGGGAGAAATACAGGACTGGATTGCACTAGGGACAGCCGGATTGCACTAGGGCTTGGAGCCAGTAGCTTGGAGGGTGGGAGTGGTTAATGGCCAGTCACCTGTCCTCTCTCACGGGAAAAAGAAACTTCGGCTCTTGAAGTGTGAGGATCCGTGTGGGGGATGGGCAGCGAGTAGCCCAACACACTCTCCTGGGAGCATCGGGTCTTCTCACTCAAGGGTCCTGCTGGGGTCCGGGGCGGGGGCGGGTCCAGGGCCAGGGCCCTGCCCAGCAGGCGGGCTAAGGCTTAGTCCTCGGATCTCTGCCGCAGGGCCAATCCAGCCTCTAGGGCGCACCCGGGCGGCCTTTCCGGGCCCGCAGCTTCCTCGGGCCGTTCCACCCCTCACACTCCCGCCCCCGGCCCCAGTCTGGCGGGGCCTCGCGGCGGCGGCGGCACCGATGGTGGCGGCGATCGGGCTGCGCCCCGCCGCGTCCCCGAGTCCCGGGAGTCGGCGCGGCGCGGTGAGTGCTTGCGTGGCGCGGGGCGGCGCGGGCTGGGGCCGCCTTTGTGTGCGACAGCGCCTGGGCTACGCACGCTCGGGCGCCGGTTGCATGGAGCTGGGAGCCCTCGGCCCTTTCTCGCAGGGCACAAGCGTCCTCATCCGCCCGGACGCCATCAGGACTCTAGGGCCCGGAGGAGCTGGGAGCACCTCTGCCTGGCCTCTCCCTCCTAGGGGCTGAGACCCGCTGGGACTTGTGGGATCTGAAGACTCCCCAAGTCTGGGACTTGTGGGCCCGAGACTGGGTGGGTGACCGATTGATTGTTCAGGCCCTGGGTATGGAGTGGGCATGCAGGCAGGTAGGTCACTGGGTTGATGGCTCTGGAAGCTTAAGGAAGCTGCTAGCCAAGACCGGGAGGGAAGCGTTCTGTGGACTTTAGGAGGAAAACACCATGAATGCCAGCTCTGACAAGGGAAGCTGCGGGGGAGGGGAGCACGAGGTTAGGTGGCCCCTTGTGCTTGGCTCTGAAGGGTGAAGGAATGGATGACTGGTGGAGTACCAGCCGCAGAAGAGCACGAGGGAACAAGTTCTGAGAACGGCTTTAAAGGCTCCCCCGAAATTAAAGATTGAAGAGGAAATAGGGAAAGGGCAGTTTGGGATATCTTAGCTAAATGGAGATAGAAGGAGAGGAGATCCGGAGGAAGGTGGAGGGAAGCCGTAGACCCAGGGTGGGACTCAGAGGATAGAAGACCGAATCCAGTTCTCCAGGGCCCTTCCTCGCGAGGGCCGAGCCAGCCAATTGCAGATTTTGGAGCTTAAGGCAGTGAACTGGCAGATAGGGGGTTTTATTTCTAAGCCAAACCTGCCCTAATGAGAAATGCATGATGGATGACTCAGACCTGAGAGCTTATCATTGAAAGGAAATATTAAGGAAATATTAAACCAGAAGTTTGTATGTGTGCATTTGGAGTTTTTGTGTATGTGTTGGGGCGGGGACACTGACTTAATAGTGAAAAACTATTTCCCTTCAGATTGATTGTGGATGAGCTGTAAATAATTATTGATTAAATTAAACCAAAGTCCTTAAAATTTTCTTCTTTTGAAATAGGATCTCACTGTGTAGACCAGGCTGACCTTGAACTCACAGAAATCTGCCTGCCTCTGTCTCCCAAGTGCTGGGATAAAGGCATGCACCACCATGCCGGGCTCAAGTCCTTTTTCTTTTAAGTGTTTGTGGTAGCTACTTTCAGTTCTAGAAATTAATGAAACTGAACTATACAAGAGTTCTTTATTTGGAGCCTCCTTTCAAATTCCCTCTGACCTCCCAGAAAACTCTAGGACTCCTGCTGCTGAGCAACAGCATTCCTTGTAGTTTGGGGACCTGCAAATAGGTGAATTTGAAGTCTGTACTTGAAATTGAAACCTAAACCTGCCTGATGGGCTGAGTTGATTGAATGGCAGGCAAGGGTGGAGGGCTGGGGAGCTAAGGGGTAGGGCTGGTGGCTCATATTTCCAATTTGCTTGAGAACGGGAATATTTTGGATGTGTGCATTTCCCGAGTAGCTGGAGTTCCCAAGCCTCAGCACTGACTCTTGGCTAATTGTGGCCTATGGATGTCTTTCTCCCATGATGTTACAAATACATCATAATTAGCTGACCCAGAGTGACCTGATGTTACTGAAATTTTAATCACGTGGCTGGGGCTATAGCTCAGTTAGTGGAGTGCCTAGCAGGCATGAAGCCTGGGTTAGACCCTCAGCAACCAGTAATGCACAAACTGGTTGTAGTGGCTTATTCCCGTAATCTCCATGGTTGAGGGTAGAAGCAGGAGGGTCAGAAGTCATCCTAGGCTACATAGTTCAAAGCTCTCCTGGGATTCATGAGGTTTGTGTCAAAAAGAAAAAAGAAAGAAGTTTTTATTACATCATAACTTTAGGTTAGTCCTGTGAATATCAGTTTTGCCACCAAAGCGTCTTGGGGCAAAGAGAAAGTGAAGGGAGCAAGCATTTGCCCATGCGGTGAATAGCTTCTTCAGTGATGATTTCATCGGTCCCATGACTGGTCTACAGTGTTCTGTGCTGTTCTGGCATCCATGGTGGCTTCTTCCTGCTTTCAGAGTATTGCTCACACACTCCTTCTGTTGGACAAGAGGGCAGACCCTGCATCTCATGAGGGAAGAAGCCTGGTTTCGTGCTGCCTCAGTGACAGAGGAGAGTTGGGATTTTTGACCCAGTTTTCTTTCCCATCCCTGTTCCCCTTAAGCTCTGTCCAGGCACCTGATGGGAACAGTGTGAATGTCCAAGATGCTCAGACGCCTGGCAGCTGGGCGCCTGGCAGCTGGACTGGATGCTTTAATGTTTATCTTCAGAACAGTTATGGAAGTGGTGGCCTTTCAGAACAGTCCTCTGGGGAGCCTGCATCCTTATTCTGGAGAGGCCACTCCTGAAGCTTTCTGCAGGAGTCACCCTCCTCCAGTGCTGGCTTCTAAGAGGAAGCCTTCACTCTTTTTGGTGGGATTTGGATTGGACACCAAGGTGAGAAATCCAGTTTGGGATGCAGAGTGATTCCAGAGCTGTGAGTTAGTGTTCCACATCCTCAGAGAGACTCCTAGAAAATGTTGAGCGAGTGTCTGATGCTTCTGGGTTGGGCTCTATGCAGAAAACAACCCAAATCCTCTGAGATTATGACCACATGGGGGCCATTGAGCTGTGAATCTGAGTCATAGGGTTGGGAAAGAAGGAAGAGGGGCAGGGAGGATGATGTCACTGCTTAGAAGCTTATCCTCTGAGTGGGTGGGGACTTCTCATTGCTGTCCTTTTTCCCACACCCTGGGGCAGGAGTGGCAGGGAAATCTACCAGCAAAAGTGGGAGGGTCTTGGTTGGGGACAGGGGCTCAGCATGGACCACACACTGGGAGAGGGGTTACATATATTGATATGTAGCCCTTGCCACCACCCATAGGTCAGCCAGCCATTCCTGCAGGGTTCAGGGTGGGACTATGTTGGATGAACATCATCTCGTGATTATCTCAACATCATTGAAGAGAGGAGAAACCCAAGCCCAGCAAGGGCAGGTCTCATACCCAGGGATGCTCAATGGGCAAACGGTGAGAGCAATCTATTGTCCAGCTTCAGAACTGGCTCTTTCTGCCACTCCAGAGGCAGTTTCAGGTTTGACCTCTCATTTTGGACTCTGGCAAATGTGCCAAGGGACCTCTTGGGCAGAGAGAACTCATCTGGTGATCCAGGGAGAGGACAGGCCTGACCACAGAGACTTGTGGTCCCTGATAGAACGTTCCCGTGCTGTCAGAAGCCTGGTCTTTGTCACACTGGTGCTTTCCACCCCTGGAGAGGAGATCCTCCTATGCCCTCCAGGTCTGACTAGTTCCCTCAGCTGCCAGGCCCCATTCTCACTCTCAGTTTCTCCACGGCCCTGGGAAAGATGCCTCCACACCTTTCCTAACTTTCAGCATTAGACGCTGGAACATTTGCTTATGAAGAGGCCCTGACCTGGAGGTGACAGGGGGCAGCAGGGACTAGAATTCTTGATGCGTGGAGCTGGGACTCAGTTTCTGGGAGGAGCACAGGGAGAGGAACAAAGAATGAGCCCGACCTAGAGGTGAAGCTGAGCTATGTTTGCTGCATTGGAGTCCAGTGATGGTGGATCTAGGTGGAAAGGAGAGCCCTCAGAAAGACTAAGAATCACAGGGACCTAGCTGTATAGCCCTACAGAGGTCTTGACTGGGAAGAGGTGGGGAAGCTCATGCAGAATGACTCAAGAGGTCTAGTCCTCATGCCTATAACCTTAGTAACAGTAATGGCAATAATTACTTCTGCAGAGCTGGATATATGATGCCTACCTATGATTTCAGTAGAGGAAATAGGGAAGTAGAGGCAGGAACACCAGGAGTTCAAGGCTAACCTCAGATACATAATGGATTTGAGGTCAGTTTTGGCTATCAGAGACCTTGACTCAAAACAAAAATGAACAACAACAACAGAACAAAACCCAATAAAACAGGCTGAGGAGATGGCTCAGTGGGAAGTCCTCTCACCAGAAGCTTGAAGACCTAAGTTTGGATTCCCAGAACCCACAAAAGCTGGATGTGTTTGCAATTCCAGAGTTCCTGTGGTGAATGGGAGGTGGAGACAGAATAATGCCCAGAAGCTAAACTTGTCTCAAAGTTAAACTTGTCTCAAAGGCGAGGGCTGATACCCAAGGTTGTCCTCTGATTTCCACACATGTGCCATGACACCAGTATGCCTGCATCACACATGAACACATACTACTCACACACACAACAATAAAATTTACCACTGACTTGGTTTTAGACACTTTAATTGCTCTTTCTCTGTTGTCTTTATTCTCATAGCAGCTTTGTGGGTTAAGAATTGTCACTCCTGTTTTATCGATGAGTCTTAAGTAAGTAGTAATTGTTATTGATTTTGGTTGTTGCTCTAGCAGGGCTCTGTGTCATGATTTTAACTGAGCCTAGCCTGTGCCCTGGGCGGTTAAAGCAGCCTGGCAATTCCAGGTGAGGACTCTGGGCCTGAGGGCATTCATGAGCTAGTTCTAGAACTCATTAGTCACCCTTGCTGGTGATGGGTGATTATGGGCCCCAGGGCAGCACTCTCCCTTCTGGGCTTACATTCTCACATGAACCTGGCCACAGGCCTCAGGCCAGGTGTATTTCAAAATGTTTCCCAGTTCTGAGGACTGGCATAGCCTGTTACACTGCTGAGACCTATCCCTAGTAGAGGCTGTGAGACATGGAGAGAGAGAGAGAGAGTGTGTGTTCTAGGCAGAGCCTCTTTCAGGGCAGGAACAGAAAGGATTTGGAGGCAACGAGGCATTAAATAGAATTGAATAGAGTGCATCTGAGCAAGCTGAGCAAGTGGACCCTTCCTGGAGTCTGACATGACTTCTGGTCGGGCTGGCATTTCCAGGCACGTTCTGATGGACACTTGGCATTGCTCAGCAGATGTTGAATGGATTCAGGTGTGTGTTTCATGGTCTGCGGCATCTGGACTGGGGTCTGCCCTCTGATTTGGGCTCCCATGCTTCTGTCCTTTCTTTTCCTTTCTCTCCATTCTGACTGGCCCTCCCCTGAACCCAGTGTGGGTTTCATTATGTTCAGATCTCTGAGCCTTTGATGCTGTGCATGTGTATGTGTGTGCTCCCTTGTGTATGCCCAGGCCAGCTTCTCTGCAGGTGACTGAGTTCAAGAGAGAAATAGGCTGAGGATGCTGGGAAGACCTTGGGGCCCTCAGCAGGCGGTTCTGATGACTTGCCGCAGTCCTGACTCAATCATTTTGAGAGGAAGTTGGGTTGCTCTGTTGGGTAGAAACACAGGCCTGTGGCATAGTGCCGAGTGAGAAGACTTGGACACAAAAGGCCTGAATTGACTCAGATTGTCAGGAAAAGAAAGCCATCTTGAAGGTGCCTCCCAAGGGAATTCTAGAATCCCTTCTTCCCTTGCCCAGGCCCCTCACCCACATATAGACCATCTAGTGCTTGCTAGTTCAATTTATATTATCTTACCCAGCCAAGCCCTGTGAGGAAAAGGCTTTTTGTTCCCATTTTATGAATGAGCAAACTGAGGACCAGCATATGTCCCCTAAAGTAACATGACTGGAAATGGCAGAGTTTGATTTGAACCTTCATTTCCAAAGTCACCTTCTTAGACACTAAGACCCACTTCCACCAGACCTTCAGTGATGTCACCAGTCCAGCATGTAATTATAATCTCAGCAAGGATCAGTGGCCTGGACCCTTCTTAGGGAATAAGAATGAAAGCAAGTAAGCAGTGGAGCCAGGACTTAAAGCCCCATATGTCTTTGATATTGCTGTTTTCTCTTTTCTATTTATTTATTGTAAAGACTTATACATTCACTGTAAAACAAACAAATAAACAAACAAACAAAAACCAAAACAAAACAAAAAACCAGAATGTATCAAGTAGAAAACAAAAGTGGACTTGATCCTCATTCCCACATTCCAGGGGTGGGTTCACCATCAGGCTTCTAGATCCTCTGCTCTTTTGTAAGCCTCTGTCTATTCATCTGCCTTTCTATCTTAGCACAGGTGCACTCATCCATTTGCCCACCATCGAGTAGAGAGCACTGAGGTCCCCCGTGGGCCAAGCCTTTGCTAGGATGAAGGATGTAAGAGCTAAAGGAAGTGCACACAGTTGCTCCTCAGGAAGGTTCTGAGGTGTCAGGCAAGGTGCAATGAATAGCAAGGACCTCTTTCAAGTGGCAGGATTTGTCCAGGCTTTGCTGTCAAGGGTACCTTTAGGGTAAAGAGGTATTACACCCATGTCATCTCAGAAGAAGGGAGTATAATGGCAAAAACAATCCCTTATGAGATAGGAAAGAGGGTCTTGTGCTGTAGAAGCTGGAAGCTGCTCACTGTAGTAAGGAGCAAGTGGAAGGAAGTGAATGTGGAGAGGTGGGCAGAGCCAGGTCAGATAGGGCTCCCTTGGCACTGAGCAGGCTTGGCTTCTCTGTGGAAGAGGGTGATTGGATGCAGTGCATGTTTTATGAGTGTGTGTCTACTTATGTGAGTATGTTTATGTAGGTGCAAGTGTATGGGCACAAGCATGTGTGTGAATAAGTGGAAGCCAGACATCAACCTTGAGTATCTTTCTCAGTTGTTCTCTACCTTGCTTTTTGAGACAAGGTCTCTTACTGAACCTGAAGCTCACCGATTTGGTAAGCTTGGTCCCAGGGATCCACATGTTAGCCCTTTCTCAGCACTGGGATTTTAGAGCTACCTAAAAAAGCGCAGCCTGCTTTTATGTAGGGCTGGAGGTCTAAGCTCAGATCCTCATGCTTGTGTGCCAAGCACTTTATCCAACCCCTAGATCAATTCCTTTAGATTGTTGATAGCTGACAAATTGATTGCGAACAGCCCAGACCATATCCTTCCTAGCAACCTCAATAAGAAAGTCTTTACTGAGGGTTCCTGCAGTAAAGCTGAAGAAAGACTCTGATTGGTTATGGCTTGGCTCACTTCCCATCGCTGAACTGGGGGTGGGGCAAGGCTCTTCCCTGAGTCAGATCTGGTCACAAGCCCAGACTTGAGGCTGGGCCACAGCCTCCCAATATCATATGGGCTGTATTCCCTGGTATCAGAAGAAACCGTTGAGAATAAAAGAGGAACTCATTAAGGATTGTAGAGAAAATAAGCATCCACGTGGAGACTAGCCCCTCAGGTGTGTGTGTGTGTATGTGTGTGTACGTGCACACACACATGCTCACGCGCATGTGTACGCTTGATGTATGTGTTACTCCGTTGGCAAGGAGAGAAAGCACAGATGTCCTGAAGGAATTGAGCAAGTCAGGTGAGGAAGTGGTGGTCTGTTTTGATTGCATCCAGCCCCAGGATTGGCTGTTCCTTATGCTGAGTGAACTTAGAGTCACTAGCTCCTGGAAGCTGTCAGGGATATTTCAAGACAGTCTGGGATAGAACATGGGGAGAGGGGGTGGAGGTGTGGGCCACAGCATCCCAGCTCCCCACTGCACAGAAGCAACCTGGGATCCTTAAGTGACCTCTGCCTCTCTTCCCACAGCCTCTCCCAGAGTGCCTTCTTCCCAGAATATGCCGTGACGTTCGCTCCTTCAGTCCTCCATCACTTCCTCTGCCACCTCCTCTCCCAGATGGAGGAATGTCCCCATCTCTGAGCAGTCCTTCCTAAGCCTCCCTGAAAGTCAAGGGGTTGCTAATCCACCACGCCCATATTACCTATATGCGCCTGTACCAAAGGACTGGTTATACTTTTATAACCATATTATACTTTCATTATACATTGTTCACCAAACCTTTCCTCTATGTTTATTATGAAAATAATAACCCCTTAGGGGTTGAGGAGATAGATGATCAGTTATTTCAGTGCTTGCCTTACAAACATGAGGACCTGAGTTTGAATTCCTGGAACCCAAGTAAAAGCCAGGTGCAGGGGTACCCCTATAGCCCCAGCACTAGGGAAGGTAGAGGCAGGTAGAGCCCAGCCACTTGCTAGCCAGCCAGCCTAGTCAATTATGGAAGTTGGAGGGATGGACTTGGATGGGCCCAGTGAACTGTTAGAGCATCTCAGGGAACCTAGAAGCTCCAGTCCTTCCCAGATTCATCAGACAAAAGTGGATAGACATGGGAAGATGGCACTGAGGTCAAAGACTTGAGCCACACATTTCATAATCTGTTGTTTTGGTGAGTTGTGTGATGCAACTGCCCAGTGGTGACCTTATCAAAGAGGAGCAAATACTCGCAGGGTCAGGAGAAAAGGCACATGCTTGTTCTGTGTGGTCGTAGGGACGTCATGAGGACCCATATAGGCTGTCCTGGAAGACAGGTTTTGGCTCAGTGTAAGAAAGTGTTTCCTACCATTGAGAGCTGTCTCAAAGCAAGCAGGTTGCCTGGGGAGGGGGCAGCTGGTGCCATCTCTGGAAACAGCATACGAGCTGGTAAGGGTGGCGAGGGAAAGGTTCCCTTTTCTGACACCTAAGCATCCAATTCTGCAGTTGTTCTGGACATTGCCCTGGGGCCTCTATTCATTCTGTTGGTTTCCCCCAGGGATACCAGCCTTGGTTTCTGTGGTCACCAGTGTGTGAATGACTTCCCGTCTCTAACTCTGCTGTGGATGAACCTAGCTTAATCTCAATATGATTTTTTTTCTTCCCCTGAAGCGTGCTCCAAACCCTATTCTGTGGATTCACATCTACCCATTTGTTCTAAGCATTCCTCTTCTCTCCTTCCATACAATCCCTGGGTTACTTCCATCCTTGAAATATCTTAGCTGGGCTCTGACATCCATTGGTGATTGTTGAGACTGTCTGTAGCTCAAATATTGAGACATCTGTGTTAGATGGTTTCTTTTGTGGCTCTGAGCATTAGCAATTTTCCTAGGGTGGAGAGGAAAGAAAGAGACGAACAGAGAAGGATGGCTCCCTAAATTAGTTCATTCAGACGCCGTAAGAAAGACCAGAATAACAGTGACTTATGCTAGAACAGATGCTTATTTCTCACCCATGTGACCATCTGGCTATATCCAGGGCTGAAGCCATAGCCCCAGGGACCCTCTGACTTGCAGCTTTGCAATGCTTAGGGTGTTGCCCTGATAGTGTAGTCCTACAAGGCTTGCCACATCTCTGTTCCATGCATTAGAAGGGGGAAGAGGAAAAAGGGAACCCTCCATCTTTAAGGACATGACCTAGAAACTGTACATATTAGTTCCTCTGAAATCTTATTAGCTAGAAAATGATCATGTGGCCACACCCAGCTGAAAAGGAGTCTGGGATCTGTAGTCTTTAGCTGAGTGGCCCCATGTTTGACTAATAACGCTACGAAGGGGGTAGAACAAATTTAAGGAAATAATTAGTGGCTTCTGTGGTGACATGGCTGTGTGCATTTCAATGTGACTTGTATGATAGTATACTATAAGGATTAAAATAGTGAAGACGGTCCATTAGGTTTGGCAAAGTTTTTCTTTTAGAAACATTGAACTCAGGAAAGGGAACTTGGGCTGGCAAGATGGCTCAGCAAGGCAAGGTGCCTATTTCTGAGCCTGACAACTTGAGTTCGATCCCCATGACCCATGTGGTGAGAGAAGAGAACTAACCCCCACAAGTTGTCTCACCTCCATACGTATGCTGTGGCATGCACCTAGATCACACAATAAATGGATGTCAATGATTACAATTTTTTTTTAAAAAAAGATTATTTTATTAATGTGTATGAATGTTTTGCCTGCATGTATGTACATATACCATGTGGGTATCTGGTACTAGAGGAGGTCAGAAGAGGGGGTCATATCTCGTGGAACTTGAGTTGCAGATAGTTGTGACCCACTGTGTGGGTGCTGGGAACTGAACCAGGGTCCTCTGCAAGAGCAGTAAGTGCTCTTAACCACTGAGCCATCTCTCTAGCCCTGTAGAAAAAAAAGTTAAAGAAAGTTGGCTTTATTCATTGTTCTTCTGTTGTGATAAACACCATGGCCAACGCAACCTATCAAAGAAAGGGTTTAATTGGGCATATTGCTCCAGGGGCTTACTGTCCATGATGGAAGAGTGGAGGAATGGTGGCAAGAACAGCTGAGAGCTTACAGCTCGACCTGCAGGCAGGAGGCAGAAAGCTCCTAATCCTTCCCAAACAGCCACCCACTGGAGACCAAGTATTCAAATTTTGAGTCTAATGGGGGGGCATCCTCATTCAAAGCACCACAGTGGGGGACCTTATTAAGACTATATAGTGAAATAAAATGTCAGAGCTAGGATCAGAACCACAAACCTTGAGCTCATTTTCTTTCGTTATATATGTGTCTGCAGGTTTGTATGTCTGTGCGGTCACTGCTATGGAAGTCAGAGGACAACCCTGGCTGTTGTTCCTAAATTTGTTGTTGTCTGCCTTGTTTTGTTTTGTTTTTTTGTTTGTTTTGAGACAGGGTCTTTTACTGGCCTGCAACTCACCAACTAGGCTGGGTTGGTTCACCAGTGAGCCTCGGGATCTGCCTGTCTTCACCTCCCCAGTCTTGGGATCCTGGGATTACAAGCATGTACCACCATGCCCCGTCCCCTCAACCCCTGGTTCTGATGATCAAACTCAGTTCCTCTTGCTTGTGAGGTCTTGGTCTTCCTTTGCTGCTATATCAAGATCTGCTTGAGAGGTGGCAGATGGGACTAAGATGAATGTCACCTCTCCCAGCCTTACCCAGAGAGCTGCCCCAGGTCCTCAGGGCAGTTGGAGGCTATGATAGCTCTCAGATGCCACTGGTATCTTAAAATGGCCTCTACGGAAAGGCATGTCCACTTTCTATTTTGGGGTCTGCTACTTGAGGACATACACACAGATTAGTCACTTTTGTCCCCACAGCCTCCCCAACAGGCATTCCATGTATTATTAGAGGAGTTGTCCAATACACAGATGAACCTATACTACTCCTTCAGTTGCACGTGTCAGAAATTTAGCTGGAACTGGATTAAGGGGAAAACTGGATTAAGATTGGCCCATCTAGGTCTGCATCTTGCTTCAGGCGTATCTGGATCTAGGAACTCGGCTTCTATTTTTAGAACTCTGCTACTCTCTTACCTTTGTCCTTTTTATGGGAGGTTGGGAGGTGTGGGGTAGACTATGGGGTGGAGCTGGTGAGGTGGTTCTGTGGGTAAGAGCATGCATTGCTCTTGCAGGTAGCCTTGAGTCCAGTCCAGGGATGGCACTACCCACAATGGGCTGGACCGGTCCACATCAATCACTAATTAAGAAAATGCTGTACAGCTGGATCTTATGGAGGCATTTTCTCAATTAAGTTTCCTTCCTTTCAGATAAATAGTCTGTGTATCAAGTTGATGTAAGACTAGCCAGCATAACACTTGTACTGACTTGTGCACATATCCACGCATGTACAAACCCACATATTATCAAAAACAAAATAAATCAGGCTGGAGAGATTGCTCTTTGGTTAAGAGCACTTGCTTCTCTTGCAGAGGTCCTAAGTTCAGATTCTGGCACCAACATGGTTATTCACAACCATCACTTTCAGGGGATCTAACACCTTTTTAATATATTATTTTATAATATATTAAGTATATAAATATATAAAATATATATTTATATATATAATATATAAAAATATATAAATATAATATATATAATATAATATTTTAATAATAAAAAGTCTTTTAAAAAGAGACTATGGGGTGATGCCAGTGGTTATGGTGGGGTAGAATCCCTATTGAGTACCTCCAGGTCCAGGCATCTTGGCCCAGAGCCCATTGGCAGTCTGGTTTGCTGTTCTGACTGTATGGATGTTATTTTGGGAGTGTCCTTGGGTCCTAATTCTTCTGGGATTGGATGTGCTTGTAGCAGCTTCATGGTGGAGGGGGGGGGGCTGGCCCTTACCTACAGCATCTCTACAGGAGACCAAAGCACTCTGCAGTCTTTCTTGGGGGGCTCCATGGAATTTCTAGGGTGAATTACAATGGTGAATTCCTGAGTCCAGAATGGAGAAAAGGATTCAAAGGGAGCAAGCCTAGTGTCCACTCTGGTGGCCTCTCATGGACCCTCAGTAGTGAGGGACAGCTGTGCTCTGGGGAAATTGAATTGATCTAATCAGGAGAGGGACTCCTTGATTCCCACATACTCAACAGATATTCACAAGTGATCCTAGGGGTAAACCCTGGAAACAGGAAGTAGCTTGAAGCATGGGAATACAGCCTAAGAAGAGCATTGAGCAGCAGGTAGAAGTATGTAGGTATTCTCTTATAACTACTGGGGAGCTGTGGGAGATTCTTAAGCAGAGGAGGACATGAATTGATTCCTGTCGTAGGTTTTAAGAGAAGGCACCTGGGAGAATGAATTTGGTTGGGGGTGATGTGGGACATATGGTGTTGGTGAAGAGGGCCCAGTGGCCCTCTAGATGGAAAGCACAGGCATCAGTGAGATGGGTGAAAGACATGGGCCCAGGAAGCACTGACACATTCAGGGTTTGTTATTGTTTTGAGACAGGGTCTCTTGTAGCTCTGGCTGATGAGGGGTTGGAGGTTGAACCTGGAGCTTCATATTTGCTAGGCAAGCACTCTACCAATTGAGTCACATCCCAGCTCCCAGCCTTTGCTTCTGTCTAGTGGTTAAAAGAGGACAGAAGACTTAGAAACTGGTAGCTCTGTGGGCTTTAACTTCCTGTGGCACATAGCCAGTAGTCCAGGCAGCTGCCTGCTGGGTTTTCCTACAGCTCAGGGTAGCTCTTGTCGGGCAGGAAGTGGTGTCCCCAAGCTTGCCACTATGAATTGGAGCTGCTGACTCAGCACCCAGACAGGGAAGCTTTGAGGCCTCCAGACTTTGGTTCGGAAGCATCTGGAAAGGAAGTGGCTGCCCAGGGCTTCCCCACAGTGAATTGTGTATAGCCTGGGAAGGGGTTGGCTGGCCA
This sequence comes from Cricetomys ansorgei, assembly GCA_026225945.1. Lineage (NCBI taxonomy): Eukaryota > Metazoa > Chordata > Mammalia > Rodentia > Nesomyidae > Cricetomys > Cricetomys ansorgei. Next base: position 11,961,946 of record JAMJFZ010004023.1, on the reverse strand, counting down.
GGATGCAGGGTTTGGCTGAGGGACTCCCTCTGTGCAGCTGCCTGGCATAGGGGGTAGGGGAAGGAGTGTTTGAGAGGATGGAAGGGCTGTTCCTGGGTGCCCGGGGCTAGATAAGATGCTTTGCTCCGTGCAGGGTAGAAAGGGATTGTGGTAGGATTTGGACTCTTTAGCTCTGCTCAATGACAAATGATGTGACATTAAGAAACTCATGTGTCTGGGTTTGTTTACGCATTTATTTATTTGTTTCTTCTGCAAAATGTGGCCAAGGCATACAACCTTTCTGGGGGTAGTCAGAAAGATATAAAAATGTTTATATTCTTGCTTATCAGTGTTAGGTGAGACAGATGGACATGGGTCACATGGTCGAACAGGCAACAGTGAGGGACACAAGGTGTATACAGCCTGCCTGAGTCAGGTACCTGCGGGAAGCTAGACGGCAAGCTGAGCCTAGGGAAATCTGGGACCCCTCTGGCCCAGGCTCGATCTGTTGCAACAGATCCAACTCTTGCTTAGGTCTGACTCCAGCTGGCTCCTGGCCTCTTTCATTTCTGCTGGGTCTTCGTTGCTTAGTACACTTGTATTAATCTAGCAGATATCTCTCCCAAACCCCACATCCGTACATCCAGCTGCTCCTAGAACTCTGCCCTGGGGTTTCTGTACATATGCCCGTAACTTAAAACGTCCTAGACCAAATGTTCCACATTTCCTGCCTCAGTGACCAGGGCTCAGAAGCAACTGCCCTGACAGTTGCCTTCCCCATTTCCTACACTCTCAAATGCCGTCACTTTTATCTTGTCGCTTGGCTGGCTTCCCTTTTTGATTCTGCACATGCTATCAAATTAGTCCTGACAGCTGGGTGTGGTGGCACACACCTTTAGTTCCAGCACTCAGCAGGCAGAGGCAGGCAAATCTCTGGCTTCAAGGCCAACCTGGTCTACAAAGCAAGTTCCAGAACAGCCAGAGCTATACAGAGAAACCCTGTCTCGAAAACAATAACAAAACCAAAGAAAATTAGCCCTGACAATGGTGTGTCTCTATTCCAGAATCCTCAGTGGCTCCTGGCTACCTTTAGGGTAGAGTATAGTTTTCAAGCTAAACCCTGAGACTGTCTAAAGCCTTCCCTTCTGTTACTCTCCCATTAGCCAAAGTGGCCTGGGCACAGCCTGGACCACAAGCTCATTCAGCCTTGTCTTGCTTGCTGCCTGGCCTCTTCCCTCTTGGGATTTGGATTGTCCCAAGGAATTAGAAATTGGGGAGGAACTCTGGAGACAAAGGCCTCTCTTCCTCTTCCACAGGCAGGAGCAGCCGTCCACCACGGAGAGCCTAGCTGTCAGCTGCCTCACAGGAAGATGCTGCGTGGATGGGGTGTCCCCAGTGTGGGTGTATGTTTGCGCACGGCCCTGGGGATGCTGTACTTCTGCCTCACAGGTGAGAGGGTTAATGGTCATGATGAGAAATGTCTTCCTGGACTCCTGCCAGGCTGGCTCTGTCTTGAGGAACCATACTGATTTTCCATCTCTGGGATCCACAGGTAACGTCCTTCACCTTAGCCTCCACTTCCTCATCTGTAAAATGGGACTTGAGCACTGTGTGCTGAACCTAGTGCAGGTTCCTGAACATGCTGTGTGGACTCTCTTCAGGACCCTTTACCATAGGGTTTCCTCTGCCCAGAACTTTTTGCCCTCAGACATAGGCATGATTCCATTCTTTATTTTGTTGCAAGCCTTGCTCAAATTACAGCTCCTCAGCATGCTTCCTTGGCTACTTTGTATAAAACAGCAGAGCATGCTTCCTCCCTCCCTCCCTATCCCTGCTCCTTCATTACATTCTTCCTAGCAATGATCTCTTTGACATATGGTTCCTTTGTTTATTGACTGTTGTCCTCAAGGACAGGATGGATTCTTGATTCATAGTCAGTGCTCAGTCACCATGATAAATAAATGAAGGTACTTCCCATATAGTGCTTGGCCAAATAAATGTCCTGTCTGGGTAGTTATCCAACCCCATGGAGAAAACAAAGCCAAGTGTCTGGTGCCATCTAGTGGTTACCAGAGGTAACAGAGGTAACACACTTTTCTACCTAAGAGGGTTCTGATTTTTGTTGTTTATTCTTTTGTTTGGTTTTTTTTATTTGTTTGAAACAGGGTCTCCTTATGTATCCCTAGTTGGCCTGGAACAAACTGTATAGACAGGCTGGCCTTGAACTCACAGAGATCCACCTGCTTCTGCTTCCCAAATCTGGGATTAAAGGTGTACACCACCATATCCAGCCTGATTCTAACTTCTTTAGAAAGAAAGGACTTTGGGTGACCTAAGTTCCATGTCCTGGGACATTTTGGTCTAGTTTGCAAGAATGAGAACTGGCCTGAGTTTTCATGGGAGTACTGAAAGATTTCCAAGGCCCTCTTCAACCTCTAGATATCACATACTAAGAAAGAATATTCATGGACTTTACAGTAAAGCACTAACCATAAAATAAATACAATTTTCTAAGCCTTCTATGGGTGCTTATTCAGATGATTCATTTGAAGACTGTTTGTGCTTCACCTGTTTTAAGTGTGCCTGCTTCCTGTGCTGGTGCCCAGAGCTCCCACTTAATCACCATGACCAAGCATAGCTGACTCCCCAAACCCTTTTCAGAGCCTCTGAACAAGAGAGGAGGTGATGGCAGAGGCTTCCTGCAGGGAACCAGAAAGCCTGTGGGATAGAGGGCTCAGGCAGCAGCAGAGGAGCCTGTCTCAGGGGCCTTTTCTCTGGGAGCTCAAGGTTCTCTCAGGATGGAGACATCCTGGGCTTTTGTGATTTACATTCTGTTACATAGTTACTTCTCTATGGCTGTGAGAAAACACCATGACCAAGGCAACTTATAAAAGAAAGCATTTCATTTAGGGGCTTGTTTACAGTGCCAGAGGGTGAGTCTATGACCATCATGGTGGGAACGTGACAGCAGGCAGGCATGACACTGGAGCAGTGGTGGAGAGCCTACATCTGATCTACAATTACAAAGCAGAGAAAGGGAATGGCATGGGTGTTTGAAATCTCAAAGCCTCTAGTGACACACCTCTTCTAAAAAGGCCACACCTCCTAATCCTTCCCAAACAGTTCCACCAACTGGGACCAAGCATTCAAATATATGAGCCTATGGGGGCCATTCTCATTAAAACCACCATACATTCCTTCCTTCTCACCCTTCATTAATCATCAAACATTAACAATTCTCCTGAAATTGGCTGGTTCAAATCTGGCTGGTTCTCTTCATCACTATGGCCACTCTCCACTTGTTAGTGCCCTCCTGAATGATATCCATCAAAAGTGGGAAACCCCAGGTTCCTTCCAGCATCTCTCAAAGCCCCATCTGGCACACCTCCAGTGGTTTTCCCCATTGGGTTACCTTCCCATCTGCTTTTACTGGCCCCTGCCTCAGGGCCTTTCCGTCTGCTGGCCCCTCTCCCTGGAACCCACTTGTTCAGGCTGTGTTTCACAGGGCTCATGCTGTGCACTGTACTTAAAGACATGGTACTCTTTCTTATTAGAGATTTAGTATGTGTATTTAGGAAGAGAAGAAAAGAAAAATTACACATGAAGTTTTCTCTCCCAAGGAAAATCATGAAGAACATTGGGTGTACATACTTTTTGTATGTACTCCTTCCTAATGATACAAATAGTATGTTATTTGTGGGAAAAGGCAAATAACCCTGGCAGGTGAAAATACCTGCCAGGCTTGAAAGCTGCCTCTTTGCTTTTGAGTCCCTGGCTTCCTTTGTTCTTTCTCTTTTTCCTTTTTATTTTTCTCCCTCCAGCCCCATCCCTCTCTCCTTTTTTGGAACAGAGTGGAATGAAAGCTGGGAAAGTTCTCTAACAATGAACCATGTCCACAGCACCCCTTTCTTCTCATAGTGTAATCACAAGCTGATGGACATCTGTGTTCATCACAAACTCCCTCTCTTCTCCATGACAACGTAAATGAACTCTGGGGTATGACCCAGGTCTTGGTCCTTGTTGCATTCCTAATTCACGTTGGCCCACAGATGCTCACAATGAGGAACAGTAGATACTAGACTTTCTTTGAGCCTCAGACCTAAAAGGAAGTGTGTACAAAGCCTAAAGGTAGCTGGGGAGGGAGAGAGAAGAGAGAGACACTAAAACACCTCCATCTTTTCTAACTACCCTCCCCCTCTGACTCACCCCCAGGAGCTGTGGAAGTTCAGGTCTCTGAAGACCCTGTGGTGGCTCTGGTGGACACCGATGCCACCCTACGCTGCTCCTTTTCCCTGGAGCCTGGCTTCAGTCTGGCCCAACTCAACCTCATCTGGCAGCTGACAGACACCAAACAGCTGGTGCACAGCTTCACTGAGGGCCGGGACCAGGGGAGTGCCTATGCCAACCGCACAGCACTCTTCCCTGACTTGTTGGTGCAGGGCAATGCATCCCTGAGGTTGCAGCGTGTCCGAGTAACTGATGAGGGCAGCTACACATGCTTTGTGAGCATCCGGGACTTTGACAGCGCTGCAGTCAGCCTGCAGGTGGCAGGTGAGTATGGAGAGGAGCCGTCCTCTTCTTCCACTCTTCATTCTTCTGCATGCAGCCTTTCACATACTGCTGCCCCATAGATCCCATCATCAAAGAAAGCCCCGGAGCTGACTCCTGTACTAATAGCCTCATGTGTCTTTCCTTCCACTGTATCTCCTGCACTGATGGCATTGGTGATCCCTGCCCTCTGCCAGCCTTCAACCTTCTACTCAAAGCCCAGCATGACCCTAGAGCCCAACAGTGACCTGTATCCTGAGGATAAGATAACCATCTTATGTCCAGCTATCAGGGCTGTCCTGAGGCTGAGGGGTTCTGGCAGGGATCACCCTTGACTGGTCACATGACCATCGTAGATGGCTAAGGTGCACACAGAGTGCTTAGGGTGGTGCAGGGTACTAACGGCACCTCCAGATGCCTGGTAGTCACCTGGTGCTGCAGTAGGATCTGCACGCATTGTTCAATCACCATCACCATCCACAAAGCCCCACAGGTTTTTATTTTTTGGTCTTAAATGGCGCCTTAAGGGGGAGATTATAGTTCTATCAATTGCACTTGAAATTAAAGGAAGTCAATTTCCTACCTTTAATCTCCCAGAGAATTGCGATGCCTGATAGTGATAGAGAATGATGGGGTCGGGGACTGCAGGTAATGTGGGGGGGTCACTGATCGAAGGTCTTGACTCCCTGGACTCCAAGGCTGTAGAAATTTCTGAAAAGGATGGTGATGCATGTGGCCTAGCAGAGAGTCATGGGACTGGAGAGGGAAAGGAGTTCTGCTGGGGAAGGGGTTGGTTTGTTCTTGCCAGAGCTCTTGACAATCCTATTGTCCCAAGTCTGGACCCCAGGGATGGGTCTTGTCAGACAAGGCCAGCCTGCTGTGCAAATCAGCTATGAGACTCAATCTGTCTAGAGAGAATGAGAAGGAACAAGGCCTGGGTTTTGATGGGAGAAGAGGTTGTGGAATGGCTGGAGAAGCCCTGACCTTCCTTACTGCTTTGCATCTATGACTGTGGCCCAGGAGGTATGGAGGTCCAGGAGGTCCTGTGGTGGCCCTGGTGGACAGTGATGCCACCCTATGCTGCTCCTCCCCTGAGCTAGGCACAATTTAACTTCATCTGGCAACTGATAGACACCAAATAGCTGGTGCACAGCACCTGCCCTTACCCCTGCCCATGCTGAGGACTGAGACCAGGGCAGACCCTGTACCAGAAGCTCAGTACTCTTTCCTGACCTGCTGGCCTAGGGTATGTTCTTGAGGGTACAGTGCATGTTTGTAGCTGATGAGGACAGCTTCACCGGCTTTGTGAGCATCCGGGACTTTGGCAGTGCTGCTTCCAGCCTGCAGGTGGCAGTTGAGTTCCAGGAGGGAGCATTTTCCACTCCTTACCCAGTCTGCACCCAGCCACCCACTGTCCTACCATCCAAGGAAGCACCGGAGCTGACTCCTAACTAACAGCCCCATATGTCCTTTCCTCCACTGTATTTCCACTACTGACTGTCATTGATCTCTGCCCTCTGCCACCCTCCAGCTCCCTATTCGAAGCCCAGCATGACTCTGGAGCCCAACAAGGACTTGCGTCCAGGTGACATGGTGACCATCACGTGCTCCAGCTACCAAGGCTATCCTGAGGCTGAGGTGTTCTGGAAGGATGGGCAGGGATTGCCCTTGACTGGCAATGTGACCACATCCCAGATGGCCAATGAGCGGGGCTTGTTTGATGTTCACAGCGTGCTGAGGGTGGTGCTGGGTGCTAATGGCACCTATAGCTGCCTGGTACGTAACCCAGTGTTGCAACAAGACGCTCACGGCTCAGTCACCATCACAGGTAAGGGAAGATGGTTAGCTGAGGAAGGACTGAGGGAACAGCGATCTCTTCTCTAGGCCCTAAACTGGAATATCAATATAAAAATTCTCATTTTTCACATAGATTTCATACATCTCAAAGTCTCCCAAGTGAGAAGTCTTTAAAGGACTTGTTTTCTTGAGCTGATTAAAATCATTTGTAACGTTTGCTCTCCTGAGCATGCTTTCCACGATACTTACGATACTTATGCCTTTTACATGGATCACTAAGTACCTGCCTGAAATCTAGAAGGGTGGGTATTATTCTGTGACAGCCACAAGGCTTGCTCAGAGACAAGGTGAAAGAGGGTATGCTTTCTAGTGAGCACTTCTTTGGTGTGAGGGAATTGCCCTGTCTGACTGAGATGATGGAGCCTCCCAGGAGGATACTACTCACTTGGGTCAAGGGCATCATCCCTGCATCACAATTGATTAGCCAGGTTTGTCTCTACTGCCCCCATGTGGTCAAGTGCTAGATTGAAACTATTTTGGGGGAGTCTCTTCATCTCTGGTTTCCAGGTCAGCACTAGTCCAGATAGGCACCTTCAGTGCTTGGGGTGTAAGGAGAACTCAGGCTCACCTTCATGCTAAGGTAGACAGTCAGCCTCTGTGCTTGGCCCTGACATGTTTCTGACCAGTCCTTTGGTAGTCCTGTGTGTTAGGTCTAGCTCCTCAGTCCCTACCTCTAAGCCATGTGAGTTTTTACGGGGACCTCTTACATCTCTGAAATCAGGACAACAGGTTGTCTGTCACTGGCCCTTGTCTTTTTTCTTCCCACAACTTCTGCATGACACCCCCTGTCCACCCAGCTCTCTACTTTCAATGGTTGCCAGTGTCTGTGCAAGCCTTGGACCTCACTGTAGCTCAGCTCTCCCGCTGAGCATGCTGGGCCTTGTGTGGTCTTCTCTCCTGACCAGCTCACAGCTAGTGCCTACCATTCATGAAAACCAGACTTTACGTCCCAGACCCATATCAGGTGGCTCACAAACCCTCTAACTCCAACTCTAAGGGATCTGAGGCCCCTTTTTGGCCTCTGTGGTTACCTTCACATACGTGTGCAAAAACACACACATACTAAGTCTTTTTTTAAAACAAAAAAACCACAAAACCAACAAAGCAGTTTATTCACAAGAAGAACAAAGAATGCGGAGCGAGATGGACAGATGTGTGATGGTTTTATCAGGAAAGACAGGCCTCATGGCTGTCTTGTATCAGGCAGGCAGGATGGGCTATCGGTAGTACTGATGCTTGAAGCAAGGGTTTGTATGTGAAAAAAACATTTGCCCCACTTCAGAGAACATTTTTTATACCTCAGAAGCTAGCACTGATTTTATTTGGGCTAGAGTTGTCAAGCACAATTCAGACAAGCAACTGAGGCTCGGTGAAAAGCAAATCCCAAGACAACAGACTAACACAGTGGTAGAAACATTTCAGGGACCAGGCACCACTTTGAAAACTGAATAAGTGATAAAGGCAGTGGTTTGCCCATAGCTTGGAGGGTTCCCAGCCTCTCTAACCTCTATCCGAGGACTTCTGAGAAACCCTGTTTCCTGCGTTCTGCAGCAAGTGGATGAACCAGGATCTGAATCCAGCATTGGCCTCTTAGCCCAATTTTCCCTTTTCCCCGCCGGCTCGCCCCCTGTTTTCATTAGAGCAGAACTGGCTTACCTTGGAGCCCTTGGCCTGCATTTTGCTTCAGGCAGCTCTGCCTTGTACAGCATTCTGGGACTTCGATGCTCAGTCCTCCAGCTGGTCTCCCTCTACCTGATGGGATCAGTGACTGAGTGTGCCGTGCCAGGCCTCTCTGGAGAGGACTTTCTAGAGCAAGACCTGGAGATATAGGTCTGAGCCCCAGCTGACTGTGTCCTTTTTTAGGGGAATGAAGGAAGTCTGACCAGGTGTCAGGTACAAGCTAGGGGTATCAGGTACAGGCTAGTACTTCCCTTTGAGTATTTCTTTAAACATTTTTATTAGCTTATATTAATTATATGTAGAAAAGATTAATTATATATATGTGTGTGTGTGTGTATATATATATATATATATATATATATATATATATGCTGCATTTTTTATATTTACCTCTAATATCATTTCATGTCCCCCTTTCATTCCTGCTGATTCCCTTCCTAGGCCCAACTAGTCCCCTCCTATTTTCATTATTTTAAAACCTTATTTAGTGTCTGTGTGTGTGTGCGTGTATGTGTGTGTGTATGTTCGTGCGTGTGCGCGCGCGCGCGCGCGCGTGCGTGTGTGTGTGTGTGTGTGTGTGTATACATGTGCCACAGTGTATCTGTAAAGGTCAGAGGACAACTCTCAGGAGTCGGTTCTTTCCCTCCACCGTGGGTTCTGGGGCTAACTCAGGTCATCAGGCTTCCCCAGTAGACCCTGTACCAGCTGAGCCACCTGGGTGTCCCCCCTCCTGCTTTAAGGTCTCTTTATTTTTTCTGCCACAGTGAGTTTCATTAGGATTGCTTACAGGAGCACAAGTGAGGGGTCACGTATAGGAGCTTGGACACTTTAGAGTGAAGAACATGTCTCTTGGACACTATATCACTGAAGAAAATGTCTCTCCCTCCCCTAGCAACCATCAGCTGCCTGTAGTTCTCAGGGAGGGATGGAGTTCCTTGTGGCTGCTCTGCCATGTCCACTGCTGTGGGAGCTCCATCTTGAAATTCCCAGAGGTCTCTCACATGTGCTCCTGATCTTCTAACCACCCACATGGACTGTGGACTTCTGTTCCCGTTTCTGCTCACACTAGGCTGAGGGTAGTAACTATGCTGGAGTTGTGCTTAGAACAGTTGCTGGCCTCAACCCATGCTGGGCTCCTCATCCTCCACTCATTTTCTTGACATGAAGTCTCTAACAGAAGGAGCCCCAGGGTTGCACATGAATATTCCCTTGGTGAGGTCCCCAGACATGCATGAACCCTTGAGTGACTTAGACTCTCACTCAAGGCCTTCATCTGTGTTTAGAACTAGGCACACTTTCTGTAGAGATAGAGAACAAATACTTTGTGGGCCATGTGCCATCTCTCTGCCGCTGGTCTTATTTATCATCTATCTATCTATCTATCTATCTATCTATCTATCTATCTATCTATCATTTATCTATCATCTATCTATCTATCATCTATCTAGCCATTCATTTATGATTTATTGGCAGGATCTCATTGTCTCAGTTGACCTTGAACTCAATATGCAATGAGGATGACCTTGAGTTTGTTATTGTCCCTCCTCTACCTTCTTAGTTCTGGGATCACAGGCAGCACAGGAAACCATGCCCAGTTCATATGGTGCTGAGAATTGAACCTGGAGCTTCATGTATTCTAGGCAAGCAGTCTACCAGTTGGGTTATATTTCCAGAGTACTGTAGCTTTTCTTTCTATTCTTTTTTCTTTCTTTTTTATTCCTCCTTTCTTTTTGTAGCCCTTTACAAAAACAAAGGTAATACTAGCTGATGGATTGTCAAAAACAGGCCACCGAGCCAGATTTGGCTCATGGGCTATAGCTGGCTGATGCCTGACTCTCAGGATGCTGTAAACTAGATGGGACTGCAACCATCAGGGAGGCCTCTGGGGAGATGACTCTTAAGCCAGGTCGAGAATTTGGGAGCTCCCAGAGGGAAGGGAAATGACATCTACTGTGCGCAGGTTGGAAGGAGTCAGGGTCTCGGTAGAGAATGACTTAAGTGGGGCTTCCTGTGGTAACATTAGACAGAAAAGCTGGGAGACTGGAAGCTGGATCAGCTTACAGATCCTTGAGCCACCCTTAGAAGACAGATAATGCACACTTATCCTAGGTCAGTGGGGCCCTATCCATGGTTATTAGTAGCCCCCAGGCTTCTTAGCTCCCCTCACTCCTCTCTGAGGCATGACTCCATCACCCACAGCCATAGTGGCAGGGTTTGGTGGGAGTGAATGGAGCTATGGCCATGGGTGCCTGAATGAGTTTCATTCATCCTGGTGGGGCACAGTGAGAACAGGGCACAGGGAGCCCCTGTTCACATCTTGAAGCCAGACCATCTCACTCTTCTTCTTCCAGGGCAGCCCATGACATTCCCCCCTGAGGCTCTGTGGGTGACCGTGGGGCTCTCTGTCTGTCTTGTGGTACTGCTGGTGGCCCTGGCCTTCATGTGCTGGAGAAAGATCAAACAGAGCTGTGAGGAGGAGAATGCAGGTGAGTGAGAGAGAGTGGTGTGTGTGTGTGTGTGTGTGTGTGTGTGCGCGCGCGCGCGCACACACGCGCGCATGTTTGTGTATGCATGTACACATGTACATACTTGCTTGCATGTCTTGAAGCATGTCACTGTTTCAGTTCATTTGGTACAGCCGTAAGAGAATATCTGAGACAGGGTCATGTAAAGAACAGAACTTGACTGGATTGTGTTTCTCAAGCTGGGAGTGCCATACCCAGGCAGCAGGGAGAACAGAGAAAGCACTTGCCACAGAAGAATGAAGGCTGAAGTTTGGATCTCTGGCACCCATATACCTGTCTAGTGGGTGAGGCAGCATGCCTGTAATTCCGACCTTAGAAGGAGAGGACAGAGCCTCCCCAGATCAAACCGATCACCTAGACTAGCCACATCATTGAGCTCTAGATTCAATTGAGAGAGCCTGCCTTAACGAATAACAGGGAGAGTGAGTGATGTAGGAAGACTCCTGACATCCCTTGGGCCTCCACAATCATGTGCTTCTACACGTGCACCCACACACATGTAAATAGGCATGCACACACGCACAAACACCACACACTCAGACACATGCACAAAATAAGTCAATACTGTATCAGGCACCGGCATCTGTGGAGGCCTTGCACACTGTTAGGGAGAGGGCAGAAGGCCACAGCACCAGTCCCATCTGTAAAGGTGGAGCTGTTAGAGCCTAATCATTCTTAGAAGTGTCACCTCTTTAGAAAGAAAAAATTAATTTAAATTTTAGATTTTGTATGGGGGTGTCTTGCCTGCACGGATGACTGGAACTGGAGTTACAGGTGATTATTGGTGGCCATGTGGGCGCTGAGAACAGAATCTGGGTTCTCTGTAAGAACACACAGTGCTCCTAACCACTGAGCCATCTCTCTGGCCCAGAAGTCCTACCCCTTGATACTGTTTGATGGCAGCTAATTTCAGTGTGTATTTGGGAGGGGACAGACGTTCAAACACGGCAATTGCTGCTTCTGGGACAGAATGAGCAGGAGGGGGTGTACGGATGGGCCTAGGCTGAGGCCTCAAGGCTAATGGTCCCGTGTGAGCAGTGTGTAAGAATGGCAGATGGTGTAAACAAGCGTGTGGTGTGTCATAAAGATGGTGGGTGTGTAAGGCTGTGTTGTGACAAGGATGAGTGTGTCTGTGGAAGCAAGTGTGAAGCTGAGTGTGAAGTCCTGCGGGAGTGTCTGTGAGTGAGAACAGGGCTAGAGCCTCGGCAGCATTTAGTTTGCGTGTCCCTGGAGAGTGTGAGTGTGCAGAGCCTCGCGATGCTATCAGGGTGACTGTGAGTTGGTGCTGGTGATTATAGGCGGGTGAGTGGGCATTGGTGGGTGGCACCTCAGCCAGCTGTGGCATGAGCGCAGACAGGTCGTGGAGGCTGGAAGGTGATGAGGCCTGAGGAGGAGGTGAGGAGTTTGGTCAGTGTGAGTCAGTGGCTCTGTGTAATAGATGGTTAAGTGGGCTGTGTGTGGCTGGTAGGGTGGGCGGGCAGGCAGAAGTGGGGTACCGAGGGACTGTGCAAGTACAAGGGCTTGGGCGCCCATGATGAAGCCTGGCATGGCAGCTTGCTTCTTTAACGCTGGGGGTCGGGGAGACAGAGGGTCCCTAGAGCTCGCTGGCAGCCAGTCTAGCTGAATCAGTGAGCTCCATATTCAGTGAGTCTCAAAAATAAGGTGGGGAGTGGTTGAGGAAGACACCTGATGTCAGCCGCTGACTTCCATAGGCACGCACACACACGCGCATGTACCCACGACATACTTACGCATACAAAAGTATGAGAAGTGGGGTGCAGGGGTGGTGATGCTGACTGGTTGGGAGTGAGTGGGTGTGTGGACGATAGGGCAGCTGGGTGAGTGGTCCAGATAAGTGTGGGCTTCCTGCTGGGGCCCTTCCATTCTATCCTAGATTCGGCTTTGATCTGGTCTCAAGCTCCAACCTTGAATTCACCATTCAGACCAGAAGTCAAATTTGTTCAGTCACAAGGTGTAGAAATGCAGGAATGAAAGCAATGAGAAAGTTTGCTATTCACCCTTCTAGGTGCTGAGGACCAGGATGGGGATGGAGAAGGACCTAAGACAGGTGAGTCTGGGCCTCTTAACTGGGGAGGCACCAAGAACAGGAGTCAGGACTTCATGTTCTGAGGTTTAAATGAAGTATCCTCTATGGAGGCCCCCAACCCAGAGCCTGGAGGTAGATCACCGCTCAGGAGTCTCCTGCCTACCTTGACCCATCCATCAGGGCTTCCCAGGGGTGGGAGGAAGGCTTCAGGAAAGAGGCAATCTCTTATAAAACAAAGGAGCTTTCAGCAAATTACTGTGTCTCTTTGGCCTATTTCCCTGTATGTAAAAATGGACATGTGAATAGGTCTCTAGGTTTATCTGGGCTGGGTTAAATGAGATAATCTATATAGAAGACAGTACCATGCCTGGTGTGTAGTTAAGAGCTGACAGTGGCACCCTGTTGTGATAAAGCAAACTCCTGTGGACAGTCCTGTTCTTCTTAGAGGCTGTGCAACAGTGGTGAAGTGCTTTGCTCCTCTAAGTTTCCATGTCTCACTTGTAAAACATCCTAGCCCTGTTCTAATGGTACCTGAGAGCCATTCTCAAGCTCTTTCCAGAGCCTAGAGAAGCAGGTGCTTTGCACAGGGTCTTGGGCTGAGATCTGGTCTCAGAGTGGGTGCTGAGGTCCTGGTGTCCCCAGAGCTGTAGGACCAGGAGTGACCAGACTAAGAAAGGCAGGTTTCCCGTGAGCCATCTTGGACTATTCTAGTTGACGCCAGCTCCCTCCCCACCCCCAGAGAAGGAAGAGCAGGAGACTGATGCCCGGGGACTGCTATAAATCATGCCAATTAATTCTCCACCTGTTGGTGTCTGTGTGGAAGGCATGGAGGTGGGCCTGGGATCAGGGCTCATTTCTCATGCTCAGAGGCAGATGTTGGCAGAGGGAGGGGGAAGGGAGGAGAGGATGGGCTGGAGAGTCAGTCAGCCTCTAGAGCATGTGACCCCTGGGCCTCTGGAGACATCTGCAGCCATACCAGTGTCCCTTGATCCTCACTTCACCTCATTTATAGTCTGGGCTCTGTGTGCTGCTACATCTCCAGCTTGTCTGGGAACAGGTACTTGTCCCCATTGTGTAGTAATAGGAAACTGAGATTCAGAGAGGGGAGACATGTGGGACATATCCAAAGAGGGTGGAGGTGGGACTTGCAGACTGAGGCTTGGGCTAGCTCTCTGGGCTTCTCCCCTGGCACTGTGATGGTGTCCCCAGCCTGCCCATTCCTTCTGTGTCCCCACCCTTACTTCTCCCTCTGCCTGCCTCCCTAGGGTTCTTCCCTTACCATATGCTCCTTTCCTTTTTTTCAGCTCTGCGGCCTCTGAAACACTCCGAAAACAAAGAAGGTAAGAATATATTGCCTGGCATTGCATGTAAGTGCTGGTGTGCCTGTGTAGAAAGCGGGGGGTGGAGGGTGGCATGGCTATCAACCTGCTGCTGACCCATGCTTCCTTCCCAGAAGAGCAGCATCCACTCACCTCCTGGTGAGATGGCGGAGGTTGGAGGAGCCTGGGTCCCAGCTGCTCCAATAGGACCCAAATGTCCTACACAGGCTCATCCCGCCAGGCATTTCTTTCTCTCCTGTCTGATGACCTTAAAGCTGCAGGTAGCCTGGGGCCTGGATTTTGTCCCCTGCAACCTGAAGCTTCCATCCCTGGGTCCAAGGAGTTGCTGTGGCTGCCATACCCCCTCCAGAGGCAAGGGATGAGAAGGAGGTCAGGGAACATCTTTCTAGGGCTTGGCCAAAAATAGCTACTGTCACTTTAGATACATCCCATTGGGCAGAACCTAGTCATGTGACCCGTTTCTCAGGTGAGACTAGAAATGTAGCTTTCATCTGGGTAGCCACGTTTCTGGTGCATAGGAGGTGGCCAGTCAGTACAGCAGTCCTTAGTACATCCGCAGTGTTATTAGGAAGCACAGGGAATGAGAGGTCTCATTGGGAAGCAGTGAGCACAGAAGAATGAAGCCTTGCTGATGAGAATGCCTGTTGGGTGTCTGGAGAGAGCTGCTGCACGGAAGTAGCCCCATAGGTGAAGCAATGGGTGTCCCTACTCCCCAGGGATGCATCCTGGCCCTAGTCTGTGTCCAAGATGGATGACTGCAGAGGCAGGATATGACAGCTCCTTCCCTGAGGACAGGCAGAACCCAAAGGAAAGGCTGCATGTGTCCAAAGCTTTCTAAACTGCTGGTGTAAGCTGGGATGTGGAGCAGGGCCGGGGAATCAGATTTGGCTGTTCTTCAATAGGGAGGCAAAGTCAGAGGGAAAGGGTTTCCTGCAGGTTACTCTTCAGGTCATTAGAATGGGAAGGGCATCCTGCCAGAGGAGGGAGTTGGGCCAGGGTGAGTCAAATGGGCCAAGCAGGCCAGTAGGAGGGAGTATGTAGGGTGAGTAGACTCACTCCTCACCTGGCTCCTGTGTGCTTACTGGCCTCCAGTGTAGCAGTGTGGGAAACACACTCCTTACTCTGCCTGTCCTGTGCACATACTGGCCTCCGGGATAGTGGTTAGGGGTGCACACTCCCAACCTGTATATGTGACGTCTGATGTAACCCCAGGAGTAGAACTTCTAGCTTCTAATGCATCCCCCATCCCATTTCCTTTCTTTTTTACTGTGAAATGCAGATGATGGACAAGAAATAGCCTGACTGGGAGCTGCTGCTCTCCCCAGGTGGAGGCCCACCCTGTGGCTGTGCTGAACCTCAATGTGAGCTCTCCCCAGTGAATGGGTTCTGCTCCGCAGGTCTACCCATTCATCAAAGGATGTGGTACATAGGCCACCCGCAGCCTAATTACCAATCATCCTGCAGCCTTATTTCTCCAGTGACAGGATACATGAACCATCCTGTGGCCTTATTTCTTATGGACATGACACACAGACCGCTCCACCTCAGGGTCCTCCAGAGTCATCCTGTGGCCTTGTTCCTTCAGTGACACCACACACGAACCTCCCTTCGGCCTTATTTTTTTATGGACACCCCTTGCTCCTCCAAAACCATGTAGACCGTACACTGTTCAGACGAACCCCTGGCTGCACAGTCACTTCTTGGTTGTTTCTCCTGTGGCCCTGATATATCTTAGTTACCGTTCCTTGACCTTTGTTCTGACTGCTGCAGGGTCCCATCTCTTCAGCATCTCCCAAGCCTTTATCCCAGCTCCCCTGCCCTGCTCTAGCCCTGGCTTTGGTCGTCTCCCTCCCTGGCTAAGTGAGATGGGGCACGCTCCCCACCCCACCACACAGGTACATAGATACCTGCCCCTGCACGTGCTGGAACGTGTGCAGGCTTGCCTTGCATGGTCTCCTCTGGCTGCCCTGGGCTGTGCCCATTCTCCCACAGGAAGCAGGTGCTGGTCTCCTTGGTTCTCGTGCCCTTCAGGGATCAGCCTTCATCCTTGTGCTTTTCCATTTTTGGAATCTTTGTTACTTTCACTTTCTTAGTAAATTAACATCTGCTGAACGACCCCAGGGGTTCGCGCTGTGCTGGGTACCAGGGTCCTGCAGGAAAATCAGAGTCCCTTCCTTCTAGACTTCGTCCTCCAGCTGGGAAATGGCCTTGTTTCCTACCTTACCCATCTGTACCCACAGCTTCTGGATTCCTAACCTCAGCCTACACTATCCTTGACCCAGGGCCTGGGTAGAAGCAGAAACCTGGAGAAAGCACAGCCCCTCACCATGTCTGGAGAAGGTTTTCTCCAGAGTCTTTCTATATGTGGACTGGAAGGCAGGTGGCCTCAGCCGTGCAGACCTGGGTGAGGGCAGCAGCCTACATCATATTGGACCTCTTCAACACCTGGAGCTTGAGGCGGGCCAGGGCCAGGCCAGGAGGGCCTGAGGACAAGAAGGGGCTGCTTCTTACCACGGTGCTATTCTGGAGCTGGGACACGAATCTGGCTTGTCTCTGACAGCCCTGGCTTCTGGCAAAGCAGAGCTTCTGATGTCCCTCTAAAGGCATTTCTTCCCATCCTGGTACTGGAGAACCTGAGGATAATTTAAACATGGGACTCTGGCCAGGTGTGGTGGTGCACATGTTTAATCCCCAGCACTTGGGAGGCAGAGGCAGGTGGATCTCTGAGTTCAAGGCCAGCCTGGTCTACAGAGGGAGATCCAGGACAACTGGGACTACACAGAGAAACCGTCTCAAAAGACAAAAATAAATACATAAATAAACATAAGACTCTGTAAACCGGGTATATTTGGGGAGAAATAAATGCCTTCGTCTCTCAATAACTTCTCCCCAGTGATGTTTGTGAAACAGTGGGTGGCTTAGTGCTAGAAGGAAGGAATCTGTCCTGGGCATTTCAGGCTTGGGTAGGGCTACCTAGCTTTCCATGGCTTTCCCCAGGTTCCTGACTGAAGTTTCCCTCTTGGGAAAATGAAGTTGGTTGACCAGAATCACTGTCCCTTCACCAGTGGCTCCTTCCACTGATGTGCATGTCAACTGATTTCTTTGTCTTAGAGTCTAGCCTAGTTTAAGGACTCTGTGAATGTCTCCACTTTATGATGGGAATGTCTTAATGTTTTTATTGGTGTCATAAAACACCATGACCAAAACAACTTGGGGAGGACAGGGTTTATCACAGCTTAGATATAGTACTTCATTAAGTGAAGTCAGTTCAAGAACCTGGAGACACAAACTGGAGCGGAGACCACCATGGAGGGGTGCTGCTTACAGGTTTACTCCTCTTGACTTGCTCAGCCTGTTCTCTTATACAACTCAGGATCATTTGCCCAGGGGTGGCACCACCCACAGTGCCCCCCCCAATCAACCACTAATTAAGAAAATGCCCCACAGGCTTGTCTACAAGCCAATCTTATGAAGGCTTTTTCTTAACAGGGGTTCCCTCTTCTCAAGCTTCTGTCAAGTTGAGGAGAAAACAAACAAAGGACCCAAACAGGCAGAGAGGCAGGAGGAAGCAGATTCTACAGGAATGAGTATGCGTGCTGTGCCTGGCTAACCCAGAGAAATGGGGAATAGGCCCAGGACCTGGCTCTGCTCTGTGACCCTGAGCAGGGCATTGACCTTTGGACTTCACTTCTGATGACCTTCCACGTGGGAAGTCTGAGAGGATAGTGAGCTTGGTAGACAAAAAAAAATTTACAGAGAACCAGGTTCAGAGATAGGGGATCCTGCAAAGTGTCCTTCATCCTTTTTCCTTGGGGAATAGATTCAGCACTGGGCTATGTCAGAGTATTATAAGCCCTGAATAGGAGGCTGAGCTATGATGGGACTCAGGCCACTGGGCTTTTACCCTGGCTCAGCAACTAACATGACCATATCCCTCGTACCTCAGAACATTGATGATTTATTGAAAAGGGTAAAGGGTCGTGTCCTGAAATGCATGTGACATTCTTTATAAGCTGGATGGTTTGGGGCTGGAGATGTAGCTCAGCTGTTAGAGTGCTTGCCTGACGTGCACAGAGCCCTAGTTTGATCCTTGGCACTGTGTAAATGGGACACAGCGGTTCACATTTATATTCTTAGCACTCAGGAGTTGGAGGCAGGAAGATCAGAGTTCAAGGCCATCAGGCCTACAGATCGAGTTTGAGACCAGCCTGGAATACATGAGATCCTGTCTCAAAACAACAACCAAAACTGGAGGGTTTGTTATAAAATTGGTGGCTCCAGTAACAAAAATATTTGCCTTGCTTGATGTCTTACATTTGGTGCTCTGCCTGGGTTTGGGAATCCAGAAGCTCTGTCTCCCCCGACCCTCAGTGCCCTTGTGCACCTGGTTCCTCTCCCTGGACCTCAGTCCCCACTCAGAGGTGGGCGACAGCTTCAAAGGTTTGTTGGGAGGGTCAGACAACACTGAGAGAAGACATGCTGGGCTGGGCGGCTGTGAGGGCCGAGACTTTCCCACCCCGACATCAGCCCCGAGACATCAGCCCCGACGGCAGTGCCACACTGTTGCTGTCTCAGTGGCTTTGTAGAATGAGTGGTGACTCTAGGCCAGCAGTCTGCACCTGTTTTCCTGTCTGTGTAAGAGAGATAACTGGTGTCTTTTCTTCCTGTCAGGTTAAGGTGAGGGCCAGGCATGCCAATATCCAGTGCTTGAGAAGAGACCCAGCAGGTGTGGGACTGGTCTGGAAGCTGAAGGGTGAGGGAAGCGGCCACTGAGTCCCCTGGTGACAAGTGCCTCGGAGAGCAGTATTTTTAGCTGCCCTTCCCGGGCAGTGCTCCAATTCCTGCATTTTAATGGAGAAATAATTCTCACAGTGCGACAAGCTGTAGCCTGCAGGTGTCACATTCATATTAAAGAGAGGACAGAGCAAGGGTTCATTTGCCTGTTTGGAGGTGTGACTGGAATTCGCCCCTAGGACCATTTGTAACCTGGCCTGTGAAGACCAATTAGTGGACTTGGCCACTCAGTCACTCATGGGAGGGAACAGGAAGAGCAGGGATAGTGGGGGCAGGGTCCTGAGTCCCCCTGCCTCTCCTAATGGCTTGATACAGATGGTTCTGCCTGCTTGTAGAGTTGAATGATGGCTAGGGGTGGCGGCAGGGTGGGGGAAGGGGTGGGCATGTTCTCAGAGCAGTACCTGGCCTTGTTCAGTTCCAGGATGTAGCTACTTAATGGGAAGCCTATACCTGTGAGCCCATGGGCATTTATTTTATTTATATGAGTACTCTATCTGCATGTACACCTGTATACCAGAAGAGGGCATCTGATCCCACTATAGATGGCTGTGAGCCACCATGTGGTTGCTGGGAATTGAACTCAGGACCTCTGGAAGAGCAGTCAGTGCTCTTGACTGCTGAGCCATCTCTCCAGCCCCCCAAGCCTTTGTGTGTGTGTGTGTGTGTGTGTGTGTGTGTGTGTGTGTGTATGCATGCATGTTTGCACCCGTGTACACTCACATGTGCACACAGGCCTGAGGCTGGCATCTGTTGTCTCCCTCGATCACACTCCACTTTATATACTGAGGCAGGGTCACAGTGGAGAAGAGACGTAGCTCACCATTTCAGCTCGTCTTCCTAGGAAGCTTGCTCCAGGAAGATGATAGGCAAACCACCATATCTATCCACTTTTACGAGGGTTCTGAGGATCTGAACTCTGGTCTTTACCCATTGAGCCATCTCCCCAGCCTGTGAAGCCAAGTCTTATGCTGCACCGAGAAGCCAAAGTTGTTCTGAGAAGCCAAAACCCCACAAGGGACTCTATGGAGAAGCAGGAGCCAGGCTGGAGCACCTCGTGTGAGCAGCGCTGGGAGGCACAGATGCAAATGCAGGGTGGGGAACTGGGCTTTTCCACTCAGACTTCTCCAGGTAACATAGCTATAAGAATGACAGCACACATCTGAGAACGCTGCTCTGCAACATTCCCTGACTTTCTTTACCATTTCCCAAGTCTCTTCCTTCTCCCCCTTTGCTTTTTCCATTGATATTGCTGTTCCTCGTTGTGTGGGTTCATGAAGTTTTACAGGTGTCACTGTTACTTTGATCAAGATCTAGAACAATGATGGGATCCCACAAAGGTCCCTTCTGTCCTTTCCCAGGCAACAGCCCACCCAGGGTACCATCTGGCTGCTTTCTGGGTGGGTGAGCCATGCTTCCTGAAATTAGTAGAGGAATACTACTATTTTGTGATGCTATTTTGTATCTAGCTTCTAGCAAAGACTTCACTCCTTGTAACTGGAGAGGTGTAGCTCATAGTGCCTGTTCTAGAAGTGTCTTGTCAGTTTCTATACTTTGGTTACAACTAATACAGGTTCCTGCACTATGAGGCTCTACAAGCAGGATTTCTAGGCATATTTTATTGTGTTTGGGTTGCTGGGACAGATATAGCCAAGGGCCATGATATAGCCAAGGATGACCTCAAACTGCTGATCTTGCCTCTGCCTCTCAAGTGCTGGCTTTATAGTGTGCACTGTGCCCATTTTGTGCAGTGCTGGGAATAGGACCCAGGGCTCATGCATACCACAGGGACATTCTATCAGTTGAGCTGCATCCCTAGCTCTCTGAGTTCATTTGAAATGCTGGTGGAGTTGCCTGCTGTTTGGGCTGCCTTTTTAGCTGGGCCCATGCAAGAGGAGAATACAGAGTCACTAGCAAAATAGATTTTAGAAAGGGCAAGAACAGTGCTGGGAATCCATGCTCCAGCTGGGCTCTCAAGGACTCATAGGGACATAGCCCCAGTCCAGCAGTGGCCAGGACTTGTGGCCACTCTATCCTCTTATCCTTCTGGACTCCAGCATCTCTCTGGGAGCTGTCTGCATTTCTGTGCTCTGGATCATGGGCAAATACATCTACTCACCCACTGGATATGTGGATGTAGACCTGTGGTCTGAGCATGTCAAACTGAGTGCTGAGTGCACAACTCTTGACCATAATTGATGGGAAGGCTCTTCAGTATCTTGGATTCAGGTACCTTGGGGCAAGTGCAATCATCTTCCTGCACTGAGGGCGTTCATAACCTGCCATTTGGCTCCACAAGCTCCAGGTTATTATGACGACATGGTTTCATTTCTAACAAGGCAGGATTTTTTTTGGAACAGGGAAAAATCTGGGTCTCATAAAGTAGACAGATCCCAGCCCTAAGACTGAAAGTCTGTGACCGTTGCCTCCTATCTGTCCCATCCCCCAACTTCCCTTAGCTAATACGATTTTTCCCATTGCCCTCCTCTGAACATGTTTCACTATTGTTCTTTCCAGATGGAGGCCCTGGCTGAGATCATAGCATGTCCACTCATAATAGATCCACCTCCTTGATCCTACACTCTACGCTCCCAGTGACAAAGCTCCAGTCCCCATTTAGTTCAGTGGACTCTGGCTACACAGTAAAATCACTTAGGGAGTTCTTAATAATACTGGTGTTTGGGCTCCTTCCCCAGAAGTTCTGATGCAATTGGTTGAGATCATTGCTGAATATTTAATGTGTGTTCTCCAGGGGCTCTAATCAGACTTTTCAAGTTAATGCAAAACAGAATTCTGAGAGAGAGACTCCTGAGCAGAAGAGAGCTTTGAGAGGAGGCAACCAGGCAAGCTGGCTGTTCTGTTGTCACTGTAGCTGACAAAGGGACTCTTGTTTTCCAGCTGCCAGAAGCTCAGGACACTGAAGTAAGGAAGACCAGGGGAAGTAGTCAGATGTGTTGTGGGGCCTAGGGGGTTAGCAGAAACTCCACATCCCTGTCATCAATCAGGTCATGCACTCAGCCTGGAGAGAAGAGGGCCACAGTATCATTATGTGACGGCCAAGTCCTGTCAGCTTCCTGATAGCAAATGGGGGTCTCCATCCCACGTCCACCTTCTCCCTGTGTGTCTTTCTCTTGTCACCACCCCCCTCCCCAGCCTCCAGATGTGCACAGTCACATGGCTGATTCTAGCTCCCTCCTCCCTCCAGCACTGTGTGCTCAGTGTGAGGAGGAACCATCTGTCTCCCTCCTGTAAGCAACTGTCAGTCTGTGAGCCTGTGCCAGACCATGAGTGAAATAATAACCTTTTCTCTCTCTTCCTGTCCCTTATCTGGGGTGTTCCTATCCCAGAGTATCCTGGGGTCCCCACTATACTACAGACCCACACTTGTCAGAGTGACTCAGCTTAGCATTTTTCTCTCTTGGTCCTCATGCCCACAATTGGCCTCCACCCTTGCAACCTCCTGCAGGCCTCTGGCCTCTAGGAGGCCTCAAGTCCTCCTCAGGCTCCAGACTTGCCACTAAGGCCATGGTTCAAGGTCAGCAAGCTCCCAAATCTAGGTGTGTGGCCTATTTCCATCTGGTCCCTGTGTTGCTATATCTCCTCCAAGAAAGTCCCTGCACTGTGCTGCGTCGCTCCTACTGTTGGCGGTAAGGAGGAGGGCCAACGTGTTTGCAAAGCCTTATTTGCTAAAATAATGCAGTGGAATTACTGCTAATGAAAATAATGCAGTCGTTTGTGTGTGTGTGTGTGTGTGTGTGTGTGTGTGTGTGTACTTATGTACATGTCTGTGTGTTTAGCTATACATACACGTGTGGCAGAAGGTGGCTTCAGGATATTTTCGCTAATTGTTTATTTTTTGAGGCAGAAGTTCTCACTGACCTGGAGCTTGCTCTTTTGGGCTAGACTGCAAGCTCCTGGGATCTGCCTGCCTCTACCTCTCCCAGTGCTGGGGTTACAGGCATGCTTTGTCACGTCCAACTTTTTATGTGGTCTCCGGGGATCTGAACTTAGGTCCTCCTACCTGCACAGCAAGCATTTTACCTGCTGACCTATCTCTCCAGCCCAATGGATGCATTATTTCCTGTTCCTCTGGCATGCATGTCTGTGCACTACTCTCATGCCTGGTGTCCACACAGTCCAGAAGAGGGATGGTGCTGGGAATTAAATTCAATCCTCTGGAAGAGCAGCCAGTGTTCTTAATGGCTGAACCATCTCTCCAGTCCCATGTTCCTATGGTTTTTGCAACTGCAGCAAGGTCCTTGTCACTGGCAAAGACGTTGGCCAGGTTGTAGAGGTGGCTCAACCGCCTTAGGAGACTAGGCTCAGGACCTTAGTGACCTAGGAGGCATGGGCAGAGAGCTGATTTCCTTGGTGTCTGTCTCCTTTTCTCCTGAATGTTCTGTGGGCTGTGTCCAGGAAGATCTGGGTCAGCCCAGCAGGAGAGTGTGCCGGTGACCTGGGTTGAGCACCTGGGACATTGGCGCAGTATAGAGAGAGATCGTATTCAATCCATCTGGGGAGCAGTCTGAAGGAATGGAGGGGTGGATCATGAAGGACAAGAGGGCAGAGTGGCTGAAGCAGCCTGACTCATATTCATAGCCTCTTATTCACAGAATTTTGTCTCTCGGCATTCACCCAGGCTCTCCCCTCCCCCAGAACCTGCCCTCCCTTCTCTGTCCTATATGCTCCTCCTGTCCTTCCCACCCCATCTGTACTTAGTGTTTCCCAGCCACACAAAGGGCTGGCTATTGTTTTTCCAGAGGCACACCCCCAACCCCTGGCAGAGCAGCTGGTCTAGACTGTGCACCACCCCCCAGCTCTGCCATCCTCTGGATGGACCCAGACCACATTAATTCAGTTCTCCGAACCCATTGACTGTGGCTGGAGTTTACTTCTGCAATCTCCATGAAAAAAAGGATTTCCCAGCAAATGAATAATGCAAATGAGACTATGGAAGGGCCCTTAACCTATTTAAAGAAATAAGCTACTTAAGAAATCTTGTAGAAGCCCCTTATTTACCCAGAAACAATTGATATGTTAACTACAAGTAGTTATTATTTTTTATTATTATTTACCAAAGAAGGCTCCAGAAGGCTGTTGGCCCTCTCCCACATCCTGTGATG
Source organism: Cricetomys ansorgei (assembly GCA_026225945.1). Lineage (NCBI taxonomy): Eukaryota > Metazoa > Chordata > Mammalia > Rodentia > Nesomyidae > Cricetomys > Cricetomys ansorgei. The sequence goes on along the minus strand of JAMJFZ010004023.1, from coordinate 11,938,056 downwards.
GGATCACCTGTGCTATTCCTGTGGGAGCTGAGTACTGAATGTTCTGTGTCCTTGTAGGCTGCAGGTGGAAAATGGGGTCAGCAGCACCCCTCTTCCCAAGTGACTGAAATGGGCAGAGCCTTCATGGGGCCACATGACCTGCATAACACAGTATGAATGGACAGGCACTGATAGTGTCAGGCAAAGCCAGGACAAAAAGGTGAGGTTTGCCAGATCTGAACTTGATAGAGGGAACCTGCATGGTCACACAGTGGGAGTTTTAGAGTGGTGGGATGGACAGAGCCCACCGCTCAGCCAAAGGGAACAGTCAGAGGTCTGAGCACCTGGGGGAAGCAGCTGGGAGTACCAGCACCACAGATCAATGTCATTTCTTGACCTGCAGATCGATTCTACACTCTCAGAGTTTAATTGCCTTGTTGGCTCTGCCTTAGGGAAGCCAGAAAGCTTTCTTGAGGAGAGGAACATCATCAAAGATGGCCTTTGGGGCCTCCATTCCTGCCATTCCTCCAAGGGGGATGACAGCCTGCAGGTTCCTGACCACTCCAGGCCCTCAGTAGGACCTTCTCTGCCTGGATATGGAATTCGGCAGGCCCTGGACCGAGGGCCTTCTAGGGATGGTGTTCTGGCTTATCTGGTTACTCTGAAGCGCCTGGTTCATGAGGTGGTCCTGTGTAGGGGTGTGTACTGGGCAGGTAGTGTGAGACAACATAAAAAATCCTGGAAACATCAGCCTGCTGTGGAATGACAGCCCTCATCTCTTCTCTACTGTGTGGTTCAGTTCAGAGGAAAGGTAGAAACTCTCCTGTCATTGGAGACAAGACTGAGAGCAGGACCCAGGAGGTACCTGCCCTGGCTTAGTGCTGGGTTGCTGGGACTCTGCTCTGTGCTTCCAAGGGACAAGAGGAGGGGTGTCTGAGCTGCCAATGTCCCCTTTAATAGGATTTTTCCTCTTTACAGTCCATGGGGCCAGTTCCTCCAAGGGAGTAAACATGCATTGGTGGCATTGACATCAACAGTTGAAAAACCCATCAGCCATCTCTCCTCCCAGCCTCACCAACTTTCTCTCCGCTCCTGTGGTTTTCTTAATAAACACCTCTGAAATATTTATGAAGGCAACTTCAATGAAGTAACACAACATCGCTTTAAAATGATTTTCTTCTAATGGGTAGTTTGAGCCCGGACTCCCTCCCATTACTCAACTCTAGAAGGTGGCCCCGTTGTGCGAAGTGTGGTAGGCACTCGGGTCTCTCCATTACTGAGCCTGGCAGCCAGGAAAGGAGTCTAGGCCTGGAATGTGACAGTGTGACTCGAGAACTAGGCTTTGGAGCAAGTGGTCGAGGGAGTGGGGAGACAAGCCAAGCTTCTGAAAGAACTGAAGATTTGGTTTTAGAACCACGAACAGCAAGTCCTGGCTCTGGTCTTGGCTATTGGTGGGTAGGACAGAAGAAGGAATGCACTCTAGGAGGAAGTGGTGGGTGCTGTAGCTTGGTGGGGAAGGGTCTGGAGTGCCTTTAACCCTGAAGAGTTGGGGGCTGGGCTCAGCTCTCTCCAGTAGCCCTTTCCAGAAGGGTCATGATAGCAACTCCTGTGTATGAGTTGTGGTATTGGGATCTGTATGCGTCAAGATTTGTCTCTCTGGCCTGTGGAGAGTCTAGGCAGCTCCTTGGTACCCTCCTTCTTGTGTAACTCCCGGAGCTTCATTAGGATGGCATCTCATCTAACCTCCAGGGAAACGGGGGACCCTCAAGGTCCCCTGCCTCTCCCCAGCCAGAAGGAAAACCTCCTCTATCCAGAGTCTATCCAGCATGTAGACAGAAGGGAGTTTTTGATGAAGAATCTGGGGAGAAGGGCTCTACCTCGCCCTGCTGGTCCTCAGGAAAGTCCCTTTCTAACAAGAGCTGTTTTTGTCCCCGTCGCCTGAAGCCCAGAGCTGCTCTAATTATGTGTCAGGCTGGAATCTGACAGGAAGCATTTTAATTATTAATTTGAAGTGTACTGAGCATCAGGAAGGAGGAGGGCCAGTTCTCCAAGCCCATGCCCAGGCCTGTCTGCTGGGACCTTGTTACTGACACCTCCCACCTCCCACCTTCCCTCCCCAGCCGGAGCCCCTCTCCTGACCTAGCCCTGGATTCTCTCACCTGTCCCTTGACCTTCCTCATCTCTCACCGTGCACCATTCTTTCCAGCTCTCCCCATTTTCCTATCCTCACCGGCACAGATCTTCCTGTTCCCGTTGGATGGACAGAGGATACTGAGACCCAAGGAGGGCAGGGGTCTGCCTGATGCCACAGTGTACATGAGCAGGACCCTCAGGTTTTCTGATTTGGGGTTTGCTTTCCGTGCTTGCCCATCAGAGATGGCCTTTGAGAGGTCTGGCTTCATCTGGGTGCCATCTATCCATTTATCTAAAGTGACAACGTTTCTTCAGTTTGCTCCATACATCTGATACCTCTGTGAGTGTACACACATATGTGTGTCCTTTGATGCCTGTGTGTGTGTGTGTGTGCCCTAGGGATCCTCCTGCCTTAGCTTCCTCAGCACTGAGATTCCATGGATTCTGAGGATCTAACTCAAGTCCTCGTCTATTGACCCATCTCCCCAGCCCTATCTGATACATTAAGGGAGAAATTTCTATTTGCACACAGACTTTTGAGTTCTGGGGTTGCACACTTAACTTGCTTCAGTTGAAGTACATTCAGGGCATACTGTGATATAAGGGACCAAGGACATCATTTTGTCAGTTTCTTCTCCTGTCTACAATCAAGAAATGTTCATCCTGGGGCTGGGAAGACAGCTCATTTGGTAATGTGCTTGCCTTCCAAGTATAAGGACCTGAGTTCAATCCCCACATGGGTCAGAGTGGCTTAGAGTTGTAATTCCAGTGCTGAAGAAGTAGACAGGTGGATCCCTAGGGCTCTCTGATTAGCCAGCCTATCTAATTAAGGTCACCAATTAGACTAGTTACTTAGCCACCAAGTGATCCTGCCTCAATAGAAGTAGATAATATTTCTGAAGATGACACCTGAGGTTGTCCTCTGGCCTTCAGAACTCATGTGCACACACATGCATGTACACATACATACACACACGTATGCACATGGGCAATTATTAAAAAAAGCTCACCTTCTGCCTATCGGTTGTTTATTAGATTTAACCTCTGATAATCTGTGTAGTAAGTCCTGTCTATTCTGTTACATGTTGTTTCTGCATTTGGGGTACAAACCTAGTGTGTGATGGGCACAGGATTTGGCATGTGTCCAGCCTTAGGGGGTAGTTGGTGAGGTTGAGACGGCTTTCCTATCCAAGGCTAATCCCTGCTTCTGCTGTACCGAGAGCTTCATACCTAGCCAAGGATAACTTGCTCCAAGCCAATGGCTCCTCTTACCTAATTTCTCCATGAAGCCTTCCTTTATGTCAGGTTCTGTGCTACTGTAGAGGAAAAGCCGTGAACAAGTAGATGAACTACATATTTATACTAATTTGATCTAGGAGGATCTGTGGGTCCTGGAGGAACTTTGGAAGAATTAAGGAAGACTTTCCAGGGATGGTGATGGTTGACAGTCATAGTTGGTGGAGTGAATAGAAGCCACTGGATTTTCAAATAAAAAAGACTTTGATATAGGGTATTGGATGCTTGCAAAAGTCTTAGACAAGATTAAATGTGTAACTCAGTTGGTAGAGTGCTTGTCTGCCATGCACAAATCCCTGGGCTCAGTTCCTAACACAGAATAAGCTGGGTGTGATGGCACCAGAGCTTGGTAGGTAAAGTCAGGGGGATCAGAAGCTTAAGGTCACTCTTGGCTACAAACCAGGTTTGAGGCAAGCCTGGGATACATGAGACCCTTTTCCTCCAAAAGAAGGAGGAAGAGGAGGAGGAGGAACAAGGAAGGAAAAGGAAGAGTGTTGGATCTCAAGGAACTTGAGGCTGGGTCTCCAGCAATGCCTGCCAGAGCACAGAACACCGCAGAATGGACCAGCTAAAAGACTGCTACCTTGGTGATGTAGTAGGTTGAATGACAGCCCCCAAAGATGTCCATGTTGGAAGTCTTGGAGCTGGTGGAGCCACTTTATAGGGCAAAGGGGATTCAAGCATGTCGAATTTGCAACACAAGCTACCTATGCCCCAAGATAGCTATGACTGTGGTCAACACAAGAATCATATATTTACTTAAAACATTGTGAGATATTTTTGTAATTTTTTTTTGTAAGTTGGCTGTATTGTTCTTGAATGAAAATTTTGTAGATGACAATGCTGTGATGTCAGAAGGTTGGATATGTCTGCCTGGTAGAAGAAAAGACTTAAGACATTGCCTGGCTTATCCGATGTGTGCCCAATAGCATCATAAGTGTTCTTAGAGGCAGGAGGCAGGGAAGTAGAGTGGAATGCTACAAGTAGAGATGGGCTGAAGACAGAGGCAAAGGCCATTAGCCAGGGACTGTCTAGAGCCTGGATAAGGTATGAACATGAATCCCACCCTCAAGCCTCTAGAAGGAGCATACTTCTGCTCAGACTGTGATTTTAGCCCAGCAGAATCGTTCTGAACTTCTGGCCTGCAAAGCTGTAAAGGTTTGTGGTAACTAGTTACAGCAGCCAAAAGAGTATGGGGTATGTGGGAGAAATCACTGGAATCATTGAATTTAAGAACATGCTTCCAGGGTGGCATATAGCTCTGTTTGTAGAGTGCATACTGTACATGAAGCTCTGTCATGAGGTCAGTCCCCCAACACCATATCACACCAGGTATGGTGGTACAACCTGCTATTCCAGTACTCTGGAGGCTCAGAAAAAGCTTCTAACCAGAAATGGTAGCACCCACTTCCAATCCTAGGACTGGAGAGGCTGCAGCCAAAAAGAGCTTTAGCTTGACCAAAGCCTCAGAGATCCATTGTTCCTGCATCCCCAACTCTCAGGAATTTTAAGACTCAACAGAGAAACACTGCTTCATTTCCATGGTCAGGTTTGCTGGCTGAAAATAGCCCAAAGCAACTACAGACATCCTCCAATTCCACCTTCCAAACCTAGTCAGTATGCATCTAGTTGCTGGATGCTGATTCACAGCCAGAACCCCAGCGGCAAGGGAACCTGCATGTTTAGCTTTCCAGCTCCACTGTCTAATCATCTAGGGGCTCAATGTGAAGACCTTGCAGCAGCCCAGCCACAGCTGTTTGCCCAAAGTCCTCAGCAAGAGAGTTATGGGGACAGAGTTAGAATCCAGTTTTGGTTACTTTTCTAGTTTCAGCTTCCAACTGTCACACGTCACAGCAGAAGGGCAGGGGAAGTCCCACAAGAGCAGCCGGCCACTTGGGAACAGTCAGCAGCTCAGAGGCTGTGCACAAAAGGGTACATGATGGAGATGGCGAGAGGAATGGAGACCAGCAGAGAGCAAGTTATAGAAGATAATGGTGATCTACGAGGTGCTGCAATAGAGGCCACAAGGGACAATCTTTCATTCTTTTCTTCCATGGGACCTTTTGAAGTGAGGGAGAAACAAGCTGTTTTGCATTTTGTATGTGAAAAATGGTTTAAATAGAAATTGGAGAGCTGAATCTGATAGAAGATTGAGCCCTGGCACTGGTCACACACTAAGCTGACTGTAGGCATGCAGTGAGCCCTGATTCTGATTACACTCTGACTTTGACTCTAGTTACACATTGAGCCTGATTCAGGTCACACACTGACCCCCAGTCCTCAGCTCACTCTGACCTTGACCTGCTCACACACTGAGTTCTGACCCTGGTTATACACTATACCCATCCTCACCAGACATTGAGCTTGAACTTCTCATACTCTGCCCTGACTCTATCCCACACTGAGCCTGGTGTTTACCTTAGACTGAATCCTACCTTTGGCCTGACTCTGAGCACTCCAGCTGTAGACAGGCCTTAATTGGAACTGAACTCTTGGAACATCCTGGAAGGCCCCTGATGACCTCAATGATGGGGGGCCATCAGGCAAAAGAATGATTCATGTAATGCAGCCTTCGCTATTGCTGTGTCTGCAGCCCAGAGCTCACGTCTTTAAACTGTTTAAACAGTGTCAGCTTCTAGGAGGTGAAGGATGACTGGACAATGCTTGCTTAGCATTTGATAAATGGAAGTGGAATAGAAGTAGGAGGAGGAGCACCGGGTGAGGAAAGAGAGGAGATGAAGGTGAGTTCCTAGAATATTCAGCTTCACTTTCCACCATGATGGACCCCCAGAGCTCCCTAATAACCAGATGGATATTAGGGAGGATATACTTGCAGCCTGGGCGATATACATTCTGGCCTTCTGCCTACAAGGGCCTCCAGGAGAGCTCAGCTCCAGGCCAGTGGGGTCTCAATGAGAGGCAGGGCTGAGGACGCCTGCTCAGCAGGGTAAACCAAACATGTCGAGCACTGGTGTCTACTGGTTAGGCCCTAGGAAGCATGGCAGAGGTAGTAGGAGTTTTCCTGTCAGAGAAACCTGCAGGAGGAGCTAGTCCTTGTGACTGGAAAATATCCAGTCTAATGGCAGTTGGGTAAGATGTTCACAAAGCTGGGGCAGCAAAAGTGTTTGGAGTTGCAGGTGCTTGAGATGTCCCTGGCTTTCTGGGCATCATCGCTCCTACTTTCCCTTCCAGCTTGGCTCACTTGGACCATGGCTGCCCAACCCTGTGCAGATTCTTGTCCATCCAAGTCTGAACACTTTCTAATGGGCAGTTTGTTACAGTCCTCTGGAATCCACCGTCAGCAAAGCTCAGCTGTCCTGGGAGACTCTGCTCCAGCTGTACCTTCCTTTACTGTGATGGCTGCTTCCCTCTGGCTTAGCGCACTGACTCTGACAGCAGCCACAGGAATGTTCTGCTGGGTCCTATTTCCTAGGGCCAATGTGGCAGGGCGACACATTGAGTTGAAAGTCCTTGAGCTGAAAGTCCCTCCAAGGGTCTCTGCATATAACTTTTATTGAACCACCACCGTAGGGCTGTTGGTAGAAATCAAAGCTGCAAGAGGTTAAGTAACCAGTGCCAGGCCTAGTGCTAGCAGGAATCAGATCCTCAGTTCAGAGTCAAGTCTCTCTGGAGTCAGTGTCTGGGGCTCTGGAAGTGGGTCATATGTAGGCTCTAGCTACATAGAGCCTATGGTCCAGGCTACAGGCAGCTTCTGGCTCTGGCCACAGGAAATCAGTGATTGTGAGCTTCATGACCTGGGATAGAGCCTGCTAGACCTGAATTGTCATGACACCTGTTCTCTGCCTCTGAAAATTCGGGATGAGTTCTGTCCAAAGGTCAGTGGGCTGGGGAGCTAATTATGGCCTTCTGGGGACCAGTCTGAGATGAGAGTTTGGACCTTTTCAGTAGACCCCTCTGTAATGGTTAGTTATGCTGCTAATTTGCCACAACATGGAATCTCCCAGGAAGTCTCAATGAGGAATTATCCAGATCAGGTAGGCCTGTTTGTGGGGGTTGACTTGATTGTTAACTGAGGTGAGAAGATACACCCTGATGTGGTTCGTGCCATTTCCTAGGTTGGGCCCTGGATTGTATGAGTAGAGAGAGCTTGTTAAGTACATAGCAAGAAAAGAAGCAAGGGTACGTTGTCTCTCTCTGCTCCTGACTGTGGATATGATGCTTTGAGTTCCTGTTGTGTCTTCCCTGCAATAATGGGCTATAACCTGGGATTGTAAGCTCTCCTCAGTGGTTTTTGTCAGAATATTTTTCATCACAGCAACAGACTTGACAAGAGAAAACCCCTTCTTCCCGCTCTACTGCCTATTAGAACTTCTCTCACCATAATTCATAGGGTAAGAATGCCAAAGGCACCTGCAGCTCAGAAGGATGCAGTCTGAGGACACCCTGATCTCACATCCAGGGGGTTCTGGTAGTATCAGCTCAGAGTCAGGACTATGGATCTTTGCAGGGTCAGAATCCCCAAGTTGTCCAACTCCAGGAGACATCATTCTGTGACACCCGATGGAGAGCTGTGCTGAGGACCATTCACATAGGACCCTTCATACTCTCAGTAAAGGAAGCTCTGATAGGGTTGGGGCAGAGGCATCAGGGAAAAGGGTACAGGCTTGTCAGTGAGGTGTCTTAGAGGGCTTTGGGAACAGCCTTCCATGCCATCAACATTGTGGGAGTCGAAGGATGCTATGTGGAGGAATTTAACTAGCAGAAGGTTGCTATGTAGATGTATTTAACTAGCAGAAAGATGCTATGTGGAGATTTAACTAGCGGAAGGATGCAATGTGGAGGTATTTAATGAGCGGAAGGATGCAATGTGGAGGTATTTAATGAGCGGAAGGATGCTATGTGGAGGTATTTAACTAGTTTGCTTGCCTGGAGCTTCTGAACAGACACCTTGGGGGGCAAAGGCACTGGATTCAGCTCACATGCACTTCACTGCATCCCATCCATTCCCTGGTGACTGGCTTGGAGAATGAGTCATCCACATGGCTGGTACTCTAGTGGATGGCAGAGTAACAAGGGTTCGAAGTTGTTTTTTTTTTTATATAATTATTATTGTAAAGTGTAAAATCATTTCTCAGCTCTGAGATGATGCTCTAAAATTCAAAGAAAATTAAAAAATCCAAATAAGGAAAAAGTAAAAAATAACCAATGAAAACTCTAAACTGGAGCCAGGGGGTCGGGGGGAGGGTGGAGGCTCATGTCATGTCTTTAATCCCAGCAGAAGAAAGCAGATCTCTGTGAGTTAGAGGCCAGCCTGCTCTACAGAGTCAGTTCCAGGACAGCCAGAGTTACAACAGAGAAACTGTGTCTCGAAAAACCAAAATAAATAAATAAATAAATAAATAAACAAACAAACAAACAAACAAATAAACATAAAAACAAATACATAAATATATATGTCGAAGTCTTCTGAAATTCCCACCTCAAAGAGCAGGAGATTCAGGCAACATAGCCTCATGTGCTCCACCCCATCTCAAGCCTCTGCATGGCACGTCCTTCTTTTCAGGAAGTCTCCCAGAATCAGAAAACCCTAACCCTGCATGGAGGGCTGGAGTCAAGATAAAAAGGGGGCTTATTTAATGTGGGCTCACTGGAAACCTGTATAGCTCCAGAAGTACACTGACTTCTGCAACTCTCAGAAGGCTGTGACCCAATAGGGAAGACAGCTGTGATATGGGACAAACTTCAGTGCAGTGAGGAGGGTGGGTGTCAGAGATACTCAGACAAGGCAAGGAGAGAAAGGAAGCATGGCAGTGAAGGTAACATTTGGAGGGGAATCACCTTCACATGGCCACCAGCACCAGCATCAGTGAGTGAGTTACTAGGCAGGGTAGGAATACTGGTGAATGCCTCTCAGCCAGAGGGGACCAGCTGCTCTACTCTGTTTTGTGTGAGAATGGCACCCCAGTGTTGTCACATCTACTGATTCTCTCCCCCCAGGAAATCAAAATTCTGGTATAAAATTGTCTTTAAAAACAAACAGCCAGGCGATGGTGGTGCATGCCTTTAATCCCAGCACTGGGAAGGCAGAGGCAGGAAGATCTCTGTGAGTTCGAAGCCAGCCTGGTCTACAGAGTGAGTTCCAGGACAGCCAGAGTTACAACAGAGAAACCCTGTCTCAAAAAACCAAAACAAACAAACAAGTAAAACAGGTGTGCAGGTTTCTAGCATGGTTCTGACTGAGGTTTCTGACAGAGGCAGAGATGTGCTCAGGGAGCAGGAGAGTTAACAAGGTTAGCTTGACCAAAGTGTGTCTCAGTTCCAGAGGCTCTCGGATCCTCTTGCCATGGGGCACAGGAAGATCACCACCCTGATGCTACTGCCAGGCTCCATGGAGCACCAGGTGCTCTTAAGTATGCCAGGAAACCTGAGGGAAGGGCCTCCTTGAAGAAGCTGAACTGCCAGGGCAGATGCACATGCTGAGTGGGCACTGAGGACTCCATGTGTGGGATCTACCCTTGCCTATACCAGGCCTGGAGGGAAGTCTCCATTGACAGGGGCTGTTGTCCTACTGTCTCTGGGGATGGGTGCTCTTGTCACAGTATCACAGGCTGAGCAACCTGGGAACAGTCTTGGAGGCAAGTTGAGCTCCTGCCTTGCTCCTGACCACGTTCCCCTGGGTGCCTCTGGGATTTCAGGCCAGCGGCAACCATCACCTCCTGCAGGCTACTTTATCACTCCGCGGGCTCACCCATCCTCACAGGTGACTTTCCCTCTACACTCCTGAGCCTTGGGGCAAGTGGGTCTCTTCCTAGCTCTGATACCAGGCATTGTAAGTTTTTAGGGGACAAGGAATAGAGATGGCACCTGATTGCTGACTCTGGTGAGGGGTTCACCGGAGTTTAGTAACTCTGCTCAAACTCCTGGGTCACCTATTAGGCTCTTATTACAGTTTGGATATGATGTGTCCCCCTCAAAAGGCTCACAGCTGATGAATCCAATCACTGAGAGGTGACTGAAGCATGAGGGTTCTGACTTAATCAATGGATCAAACCACCGACAGATTCATTGTTTGATGACATAATTGGGGGTTCCTGGAAACTAGAAAGTAGGGCCTGGCTGCAGGCAGTAGGTTGTGGGGGGCAGGAGGTATTGCTTTTGAAGGGTATATCTTGTCTGTGGCCCCTTCATCTCTGCTCCCCAGCTGCCAAAAGGTGAGCTCCTGTCCATGACACTCTCCCTGCTTGTTTGCCTCAGGTGGAAACTATGGTCTGAATCCTCTGAAACCATGAGCCAAAATAAACACTTCTTCCTTTAGATGGTCTTCTCAGGTGTACTGTCATGCTGACAAAGAAGCGTTCAACCCTCTCCAAAGTGAGTTCAGTCATCGCTACCACCATTTGCCTGGGGTATATTCTCCATTCTCACAGGAACATTCCTGACCAGGATGAGTATAGAAAACCCCACAAAGATTGGGGCTTCCAGAGGGGCTCATGGAGCCCCAACCCTCTTAGTATCTAGAAGCAACTAACAGTTTGTGAGGAAGACGTGTTTTTTTCAGTGATATAGCCATTGGTAAGTTTCCCATGCTCCTGTAAATAGACCTAATGAAACTGAGGAAGAAAAAAAAAAAGGAAGAAAGAAAAGGACGAGAGAGTAGAAGTGTGGAAGGGGGTCAGCAGGAGTAGGAGGGGACAAGAGAGGGTAATGAGGGATTAATACATTACATATATTAATCAAAATACATTACAGATGTATAAAATGTCATAATGAAACCCATTATTATGTATAGTTAATAAAAAACTTTAAAAATAAAATGGAAAAGAACCAAAAGGCATCAGGGCTCCAGACCTCATTCCAGACTTCTTCCGCAGGTTGTACCTTGCAGTGATCCCCACTCTGCCCAGTCTTCTGGGGAGCAGAGGATGGGTAGGGCAGCCCTCGAGACTGGGTTTCTATAGCCCTTCTGAAACAGCAGCTGGGAGGCCGAATGGTGAATCCCTGTCACATGGTGACCCTCTTGCACAGAGCTCCTGACCCCCTGCATGTTCCAGAAGAAACAGGAGGGACAGCAGAGCCTCAGGCAGGTGTGTGAGCTTGAGTATTCCTGGCAGGGAGTCAGATCCGATCAGCATGGGGCCCAGGTCCTGAGCAATGCTGGCCTGGGGTCACCCAGGAGAGGTAAATGATAACAGTGGCTATGTCGGGGTGCAAGGCAGGCAAGTGTGCGGAGTGAGGTCACGTGAGAGGCCCAGCTGGCTCATGTGTATCAGAAGGACACAGCCTCAGCAGCCTGCCTAGCTGGTTGGTGGGGGATGGAATGGTGGTATACAGTGTTTCTTTCCAAGGGCTTTAGTATACCCACATTACCCAAGGTGCCAACTGTGCCATTTTCATTTCTGCATGGAATGAATCCCTACCATGACAGTCTGATGGATAGCACATTATTGACTTGTCTTAAAGACAGGCTCTCATCTCAGACTAGGAGATGCTCTGCTTCACTACCTCAACCCTTGTCAAGAGGATGGAATGGATTCGTGAGAGATAGGGGTGGGGGGGTCTGAAGTTCCAACAAAGTGCTCCTCAGCTTTTCCCTTTTACCCCATTTTTGCTCCAATATCTACCTTCTGCTTTAATAAGACCTTACTCTGCTGCCCAGCTATGGCCACTCCAGCCATCTTTGTTAAGGTCCCAGCTGCCCCAAATGACCTTCATTTCCCATTTTAGGTACCCAAGGATACCCCACTCAAAAGGACGGGCCATAAACAGTTGCTCTCATGGGTTTCATAAACTACAGCAATATCGAGTTCCTGCTTTGTAACTCTGAGAAGTCTTCCTTTCTTCACTCGTTACCTTGCCTGATCTGTAAAATGACGGTTGTGGTTAATCCATTTGCTCAATAAATAAGTATTGAACAACCTGTTCTGTACAGGGCCCAGCTGAATCTGTTATTTAGTGTTGGTTAAAAGACATGGCCTGGTGTCTGGTATGCACCAGGTTGTCAATAAATGCCAATTTTCTTACACAAGTTTTGTTTTTTGTTTTTTGTTTCCTTACACAATACACAGTTTTCTCAGTTTTGGAAGGAGAAACTGGTGATAGGTGGAAGTGGGAGAGGTGGGGCCAGAGAAAGGGGTGGGTGTGGAGGGCTGAGCCTGCTGTTCTTTGGATTTCCACCCCACCCCCTTCCCTTGTTAACATGGCCTGGCTCTGTCTAAGGACAAAGGACAGTGAGGGGGCTCGAGATGGTGTGCTCTGTTCTGCCCTTGGTGTCATCATCTAGAAAACAGAGACAAAGACCCTCCTTGCTCTCAGGGGCACTGCCACGTGCCCTTCCTACTAAAGAAGTATCAAGCTGAGGAGCCTCCAGCCTTGAGGACGTGTTTCTGAGTGGTCTCCTCACCAAACTAGCCCTTCTGGCTTCTGGCATTTTTTTCTAGACATCCTGGCAAAGCTAGACCCAGCAAACACCCAAGGCTTGTCAAGGCTGAAATTTCACATTCTTCCTTCCTGCCCAGCTTCCAGTATTCCTAAACAGACCCTCACAGGGGAGAGAGTTTATGTGATGTGGGTATGCATGCATGTGTATGTGTGTGCACACATGCACATACAAGCACCGGGAGGTTTGGCCCACTGGGGGTCATCAATGATGGCTGACTGAATTAATGCACAGTGGATGTCCCCTGTTGCAAAGGGGGGCTCCTTTTAAATCATTTGGCAAACATTTATCAAGTCTATGATCCATTCAGTTTCAGGCTAAGGCAGGGCCAATGACATACAGGTTGATAGTAGCCAAGTTTTCTCCAAACAGAAGGTTCACTGACTTCTTCCTTCCAACACAGTTCTTACCCTCCCAAAGCTCACCTGGTTCTTGGGACACCTAATGTCTACCCTCATGCCAGCACATACTTGAGTGCTAAGAAACTGAGTTTGAGGTTGAATCCTGGTTCCCTAACTCATACTGTATGTCCTTTAGTAAGTGAATTGACTTCTCAGAACCTCAGTTTCCCCATCTGGAAAATAGGCACAAGTAAAATGACATATCTTGTAGTTTCTGTGAGGAATGAATAAGATAAGGCACATGCTTACACAATGCCAGTGCATAGTATGTGCTCATTAAATGGAGCTATTTATTACGCTTAGCCCCCTCTCTGTTACAAGGGCTGGCTTGGTTCCCTCCTACCTCCTCCAGAGCACCTACAGCACAAGAAAGTGCACACAGCAGGTGGCAGATGAGATCCTACTTCCTAGAAGCAGATAAGCTCCCCAGGAGCAAAGCCAGACACCAGCAGTGACCTGGAGGCAGGGAGGAGCAGGAGGCAGAGCTGACCTGGTGGAGAAGGGGTCCAGGATGGCTTTGTGTGCTCTAAAGATGGGAGCACCCGTTCTGATGATCAGAGTGCCTTTTCTCCCTGGATGGACATGGTCTATGTTTCAAGTCTTAAGAGGTCCTGGCAATCCTATCCCACTGCCAATGGGGTCTGGATCCGGTGAGTAGACCAAGGGCTTTCTGGGTCTTCACCATCGTGGACCTATATTTACATCAAAACCAGGACACACTCACTCTATGCCCCAACTGGGCACAAGTGGTTGAGGTTATCTGTGACCAAATGTAGTCATATGAGCCTGGGGCAGAGGAGGCATTTAAGAATGGAAAAAAAATCCCTCACCCAGGGCTCTCAGAGGCCCCGGCCCTGGGCCTCAGTTTCTTCCCCTGTGAAATGAGAACTACTCTGTAGGTTTCATCTCCATCATTGTTGAAAAGATGAGAAAAACATCCTCACCAGTGATTAGGGAAAAACCGTCTCAAAGGGAGAATGGGATGAGTGGGAGCTGTTCTGCTCAGGGAGGGCTGTGCTGGCCCATTGGTATGAGCTAGCCCTAGCTGGCCATCACTGGACTTCTACTCTGATGGCTGTGCCACCCTGGCTTTGTAGGGCTCTGACCTCTCCCAGTGTGGGAGAGATCTCACCCTGCGATCCCCTAGGTCTGCCACATTTCCCAGTCATGTCCTTGTATCCCTCTAGACCAGTCTGCTAGTTCTCACTCTGGAACTATACAGCATCTCCCCAGGCAGAGGCAGCCGGTGATGGCAGATCATATGGCTCCTCCTGGTGGCTTGTGGTTCTGCATTAATAGAAACGTGCCTAGGAAAGCCTCCGGACTGAGACTCCCACCGGTTCACTGACCTGACCTTGCTTCTCTGCTCCAGGTGGGAGTAATGAGTCACACTGTGGCCATCATCTGGCCTCAAGCTGTTTGTAGAGGCAAAACCATGTGATGCTTCTGACTCAGGATGGCTTCTGCCCACTGGAAATGGCTTCCACTCAGCCCCTCTACCCTGGAAGTTACCAGAGGTGTAGGCTGGCCCACCCTGACCACAATAGGGTTGTAGTACCTCCAGTCTATCTAAAGTGTATACACTCACCGCCTTGCTGGGTCCTCTGGTTGCCACTGAGGTGGTGAAAACCACCAGACCCATTTTACAGCTGAAGTAGAAAGGTTCAAAGAGGCAAATGGATTTGCCCAAAGTGACACGGCTGCTATACAGCAGGGCCAGGCATAGCCTGCGAACTACTTGTTCACAAAGACAGGAAAGCAGAGGCTCTGTGACCTTGGGCCACTTACTTCACGTGTCTGAACCTCAGACTTCTCATCTGAAAAGTGGGGCAATGAGATAATGTTATATGGTATGTTCAGCAGAATGGCCTCCCCAATAAATAGGAACGGGTGACTGACATTATCACCCTCATAACATTCGAATGCTGCTGCTGGGAAGATCACGCTGCAGGTGAAGCCCTGTTGCTGCTATGCTCTTTCTTCATCTCCATTCAGGACTTGCTAAGGTGAGCTAAGGGGTTCGGTGTATAGAAGTAGGAGCCAGGTGAGGACACTGATGTCCCATACCCCCCAGCTGCCTGCCTGGTGCAGATGGTCAAGTGAATCCGTATTTTGGTTCCCAGCACTGAGGTGGCTGTTGTCACTGTCTACAGACTTTGGGTCTGCTCAGGGCCAAGATCTGAGAATTCTGAACCCTGGAGCTAAGAATGGGAGCTGGAAGAATCAGAGTGGACTGGGTTCTAGGATCTAACCAGCTTGGTCCTGAGAACTCTGTGGCTGCCAGCCTCCCGACAGTGTGGCCTGCCTCAGGATGTCCTTCTCAGTGTCTGGAGCAACTCTAAGATGTAAGGGGATGAGGCAGGGCTGTCTTTCCACGTAACTTTGCCTCTTGGGAGAAGAGGTATAGGTCTGCTCAAGAAGACAGACCAAGGTGCTACTGGGTCTAGATGGAGTGGTGCCAACCCTGGGCTCTAAGTCTTTCCGGTGAGCCCTGCCCTGGGAGAGTTCCCTTAGCTTGCCTCCAGCTGCTGAGGACATGACCCAGGCCATAGATCTCCATGGTGCACGGTAGGGTAGGGTTTAGTTCCCTTTGGGGACTCTGGGTGAACTCTGGGCATCTGACTGTTTTAGGATGAGCTTTCTGAAGGCTTTGGGGCCTGTGGGCCCGGATCCTTAGTATTTATGAATTTTATTATGACTGTGTTTGTTTAAATATATATATATATATATATTTATAGCTCTATGCATCACCCCCCCCCCGGCCCCTAGTTCTTGCCCTTGGATTTCTGTTTGGAGGCTGTATAGGGCAGCACTGTCTGCGTGCTCTTGTCTGATACTGTCTGGGTGCTGCTGTTCCTTGTGACCCTCCGGGTCTGTTCTGGGGCCAACGTGGGACCCAAGCGTCGGGTAGTCAGTGGAGAGCGCCTGGTCTTGTAGGGGGCTGGGGAGGGCTTGAGGGGGCCTGTGTGTGGCTCCACATGGGGCAGCTCTGCAGCCAGGCCTGCCTCCACCTCCTCTACCTCCTCCTCATCATCCCCCTCTTCATCATCACAGCACAGAGCGTGGTAGAGCACTTTGTCACTGAACCGTACCCTCTCCCTCGTCCCTGGGGTCCGCTGGGGTACTTGGACCTTTGCAGGGCCAGCACCGAAGGCCTCTTCACTGGAGGAATCTGGTGTCTCCACTCGTGGCCCATTGGGGATGGGCATGCCACCATTCATGAGCTGGTAATCAGGGCCTGCGCTTGACCGTGGTGCCTCAGGGCCATCCACAGAGTCTGATGGCGTAGAGACGTCCAGAAAGGAACAGAACTCCCAGCTGTCTGAGAGGATATCGGCTGTCATGAAGTCCAGCTGGCCCAGGTCAAAGGGGCCGCCCACGCCCGCTTTGTCGCTGCTGGAGGTGCTGCTCACAGTGGCTGTGGTCCAGTCGTCTGGCTCCAGTTCAAAGTCAAAGTCAGAGGTTAGCTTGTCGATCTGACTCACCACCTGCCCAGGGAAGGGAGAGGAGGTGAGAGGGGCCAGGTGGGACTCAGAATTTTCCAGGTGTGTGTGTGTGTGTGTGTGTGTGTAAGCCTCTGCCCTGAACTGGAGACCTCCCTGCAGGTGATTCAAAGTTGATGGCTGAACTGAAATTACAGGTTTGCTTGCACTGTTAAGAGCCAAAACTTGGGGGTGAGATGCCATAAGCATGACCACTTGGGTTTGATCCCTAGAGCCCATATTAAAAACAAAACAAAACAAACGAAAAAACTGGGCATGGTAGTTCATGCTTATAATCCTAGCCCTGGGAAAAGGGAGACAGGAGGATCCCTGGAGTTTGCTGGCCAGTCAGCCAAGTCTACTTGGCAAGTTCTGGGCCAGTGAGAGACTGTGTCTCAAACACATACAAGGCCAAATTGCACAAGGGTGGACGGCTTGTTCAGGCCACTTGGGCCCTTAGTCCTCTTGGAGGGAGGGTACTGCTTTTCACCAGGCACATATCCTCTCCCAAACACAACTGCTAATTGGGGTGAGGACAGTGTAGTGACCAGAGCTTAAGCTGGCTCTGATTGAGAAGGGGTCCAGCAAGACCTGAAGATCCTGCCCTGGAGACCTCCTAGCCATCCACTCTATAACATGCTAGGTGGACTTGAAGTCAGTGGAGAGAAACGAACGGGGCAGGCATAAAGAAGACCCTTCCCAGCCTTCCCAAAGCACCCTGGATTCTTTACTGCCAACAGTTAGTGACTCACTCAGGGAATCTCTTCCCAACCCCGGGCACTGGAGCAACAGGTGTATGTCACTAGCTGAGTCACCTCATCCCGCACCCCTTCTACTCTCATGCTTCAGAACCTTGTCCTTCCTTGCCTTCTCTGCCCACTGATGAGTGGAGATCAATCTCAGCTTGTTGGGAAAAGGAATAAAGTTGGCATTCTTTGGGAAGCAATAAAGAGACCCATCTGCCCTGGCCCAGGGATGCTTGTTAAAGCCACTTGAGGGGCAACTCATCTGTGTGTGTGTGTGTGCGGGGGTTGTCGTTGTACTCTGCTCTGCCTGCTTGCCTCCCAACTACCCAAAGGGAAGCCCTTGGCCTCTGAGCAGGCAGCCCTGCCTGCAGACACACACTTGCTTATGCTGTTGTCAGCACATAAATCAGGGTAGAACACAGCAATCGAGGGAGGCAGATTAGGCAAAGGCCTAGGGAGGGCATAGAGCATGGGGATGAAGAGAGGAAAGTCAGGCCAGGACTCAAGCATAGAAATAAAAGCCAGCGGAGGGAACAAGTGTCTGAGCCACAGAGACTTAGGGACAAAGTCACGTAGCGAGCCATCAGGAACTGCATCCAGCTCCTAGTGCCTGGCTGGCATTTTCTGCCTGGGCTCAGGATGGTCAGTTAATAAGTTAACTGAACAAGTCCTAACCCAATACTCATTACTGGGAACTGCTACCACAAGACACTGTTCCATGTATGGTGAGGGGTGGGTGGCAAGTGTCCCGAGGTAAAGCAGAAAGCAAAGACACATCCTGCAGCATCTGGGCCAGTGGGAGATGGGCTCTAGCTGCAAGTGACCCTCCCCTCCCTATTCCTCGTAAGGTCTGTTTCTCAACCTCTAAGTGGGTGAACTAGTTCACTTCTATGGGAGAATCTAGGAACCTGTGTCTGTAAGAGTCAGTATGAGAAGGTGTTTAGGCAGTGAATACCCTAAGCCAGAGGTAGAAGAACTTCTCTGGAAGAGTCAGGACACCTGGGGACAGACTTTAGGCAAATCAACACAAGCTTGCTGGAGCTCAATGTCATTTACCACCAAGTGCCTGTCCAATGTGAGCAGAGCTTCACAGGGAACAATGAGGATGGTGGGAGAACTCAGAGGAGCCCCAGGATTGAAGCAACATAATTGTGTGCCTCAGGTCACCTACTACGTGTCAGGCTTTACACTCTGTACCTATGAGATCATAATGTTCCCAGTTGTTGCCTCTTGTTTTGAAAGGCACTGGCCTGCTGGCCTGGGTGCCGGGGCAGCCTTAGGAGACGCTCTGCTGTTCAGGCAGCCCCATGCTCAGATGTGACTCCCTGATCAGTGAGAGCTGTCACCAGCTGCTGCAGCAGGCTGGGGGTGCCAGGAGGAAGCTGGAGTTGAATGGCTTGGCTGAGATCCCACAGACTCGGCTGCAGCCAGGCTGAGCAGAGAAGTCCGGCTTCTTGAAGCTCAGCATGAATGAGCACTGTCAGGCCCCAGGCCTGAGAGATAGCAGGGATATCCCAGGTCTGCCCAGCAGGAGCCTAGAAGCCTTGGAAGCTGGATATGCTCCTTTCATTGAGGAAGCCCTGGATGGCCACCTGCTCTAGAGGCCTTCCCATTGAGTCCTTTCCCATTGATTCCCTTCCCATCTTCATTAGCATCCTCTTTTGGTTCTGCACTGGGGTATGGAGAACCGGAGAGAGGGAGACCTGTCTTCAGGCCTCACATCTGCCCCCTCTTGGCAGCAGAATTGAAGGCAGATGACAATCTATTTCCAAGTTGTAGTCTCTAGCTCTGACAGCCCTCTCCTTGCTCAGGGAGATGAAGATGGAGGATGTAACCATATTTTAAACTATAGTGTTAGGACAGTCAAACCCTAAGTACCTGGGCTCTGAAGCCAAAGCTGGACTCCAATCCTAACTTCACTACTTATGTGCATGCAACCCTGATCAAGTTACTCGGTTTCTCAGTGCCTCTGCCTCTTCATCAGAGAATTCTAACGGAATTTTCTCTGTTTGGGAATTGCTGTGAGAACTTAACCTGATGCCCCTGGGAAAGCAAGCAGAATGATGTAGAACATCAACATCCACCACACACCAGTGAGCATGAGCACATACTCAGGCCCAAGAACAGATGGGAATCAGATTTTCACCTAAGAAATGCCACAGTGATGGGCAGGTTTCAGTGCCTGCTCTGAATGCCAGAATATGGCAGGTGTGCTTTTCATGGACTCGTGGCCAGTAATGCCCAATTTTCCTGAAGTGTGGGTGTGTCCATTCATAATAGAAGTAGAAGAGGTCCATGAGGTCTATGGCTGTGAGGTTCAGAGGCAGATCTGGCTTCCCAACTACTTGATAAACGACAGAAGGGAGGGTAAGGCAGGGAAGCCATTTGCAACCAGAACCCAGCTTCTGTGTAGGGCCGTGTTCAGCTCATAAACCTGCTAATCCTTCCCTGGTGCCTTGTTTCACAGGTCAACATGGAGAGCAAGTATGAAACAGGCCCATGCTACCTGCCTCTCTGCTCCGGCTGTCTGGAAATCTGTGATTTCTCTCTGAGATTTAATAATCATTTTGCCTACATGTAATTTGGGATTGTCTTGGAGTGCAGAGAAATAATTATATACACAGAAGGAAAGAGGGGGAGAAAGGAGAAAGAACCAGAAAAATCTCAAAGCTGGGGGACTAGAGAGACACTGCTGAATCTACCTGTGCTATTGTGCTTGCTGACAGAAAAACTGAGGGCTAGCACCTGGAAAAAGCTGAGTTGAAGCCAAAAGTGGAGTCCTGACTCCTGGGTCTGACATCTTACAAACAAGACTAATCTGTTCCAGAGGGGCCGAGGTTGAGTGCTTGAGAAGAAGGGCAGGGATGAGAAAGAACCTAGCCCTGTCCCAAGGGTGTCCCCAGACTCTGCCTTGATCTCAGCCTTGCCCACCTAATCTTCCCACTGACAGTAATTTCCTGCCAGTGCCTGCTCCATACTCTGCATTAGGGATTTTGTGATCAGAACCAGGACCACATCACCCCTTTGCCTCCAGCCTTTCCCTGCTCGCCAGACTCCTGAGACTTCCAAATACCACCCCCTTCCCCTCCAGCAAGAGGCCTCCCCCTCATCTCTCTGTACATTTTACAGAGCTGGAGCTCCAGCTGCCACTGGGCTCACCTGGTGTGCCCTCCCTCCCACCATCCATCCTCACTTTCTGGAGGAAGCCTGCCGGTCCCCAGCTGAGGGCGATATTGGTCACTTTTAATGCATGTATGTTGTGAAGTGGTTGATGTCTGCTTCCCTACTAGCCAGTAAGCCTAAGAAAGGGCAAGGTTGGGGCTGTTTTATCTACCACTGTGCCCCTGGCTTGGCACTCTATAAACATAACTGTAGACCTCCTGAAAGAAGGCTGGGAGGCCTCTTACAGACCTGGACCACCCAGTACACCTGGCTGACCTCCCTCTTGGATGAGTGTGCGCAAGGGTGCCTCTGTGTGTGTGTGTGTGTGTGCACATGTGCATGCATGCACACACGGGTTGGTGAGCATTCCTGAGACCCAACAGCCAGTGACAAGGGACCCAAAGTCCCAGAACCAGTGTCCCCACTCCTTCCCTCTTTCCCAGCTCCCTGGGCATCTGATTATATAACTGAGGATCCTGCATTATTTATGACCACTGATTATTTTTTAATTCTGTGATACGTTGTTTATTATCTTCCTGGTGGGGGCTGTGGCATTGGGGAGATGGGGAGTGAGCTGACCATGATTCATGGCTCTCATCTTGCAATTTGGCCTAATTGGCTAGGGAGTCTCTGTGAATCTGTCCAGAGGAAGAGAGGGCAAAGGAAAAAGGGAGGAAAGGAAGACAGGAAAAAAATAATGAATCCACCCAAGTTGTACTGAGCTGCAGGTACTGAGCTGACCCGCTTTGGCGCAGCCCTGTGATCCCCAGTTTCTCCTGCTCCAGCTGCTTTCTGGCTAGGGCACATTTATTTATCTCTTACTACCAAGGTCTGTGACTTTCTCTGACACCTTTACACATGGCTGTGCCTACCCCATTCTCCCAAGGTTTTGGGGACACAGAGGCAATGGTACCCTTAAGTTATGTCCTACTCAAGACTCACTGATGATGTGGGGGTACAGGGAGTCAATAAAAGATCACTTTTGAACCCCCATGAAACAGGAAGAAGCAAGTAGATATTCAAGGTGAGCCCCAAATCTGATGGGCCAAGAGTGAGGCCCCTGTCACTCTGCCCTTGGGAGGCTCTGAGTCTGTGGGCAGCAGGGGGAACAGTCGGAAGGCAGGGTCTCACCCAGAAACACAACCAAGATATATTAAAAGTTTGTGGGCTTCTCACAGACATCAAGTTTGAGTTCTACACTATGAAGCACAGGCTCCATGGGATGCCCCACCCCCTTGTCCCGGGAGCCCCTTGCCCCTCTCTGCTCCACTTCCCACTGGCTTCCTAATGATCGGGCACACTCCCTCCTCAAGACCCTGTTATCACAGTTCCCACAGTCTGCAACACTCTTTCCCCTAGATGTCTGGTGAACTTGTCTCTCATCTCTATGCATCTCTGCTCAAAAGCCACTTTATAGGAGTCTCCATAGTATTTCCAACCCTGTCAATGTCTCTCTCCTTTCCTCACTGGAAGAAGATGGGACTACTTACCGCAGGACCTGGCCCTGACCTCCCTGCTTTTGGCTAAAAAGCTGATGTGACTGGAAGACAAGGCTGTACAGGAAGTGGCAGAAACATTCAGTAAGAATAACTAGTGGGTGGCTGAGGGTATAGCTCTATAGGAGAGCCCTTGCCTAGCATATATTCCAGTGGTTCTCAATCTTCCTAACACTGTGACCCTTTAATACGTTCCTCATGGTGTGGTGACCCCCAACCATAAAATCATTTTTGTGGCTATTTCACAAATGCAATTTTGCTGCCATTGTGAATCATAATGTAAATATCTGATATGCAGATGGTCTTAGGTGACCCCTGTGAAAGGGTCGATTGATCCACAGGTTGAGAACCTAATAATTAGGCCCTAGGTTTGATACCTAACACTACAAAGCAAAAACAAAACAAAAGGATATGGAGCTGGCTTTGTGTCTGTGCTAGTGGTTTATATTTAAGGGATCATAAAAATATTTGGTATCTTCCTTTTACAGATGGGCCAACAGAAGCACAGAGAAGCAAAGTAACTTTCTTAAGTTCACACAGCTCAGGAGGCTGCTATACTAAGAACTGAATCAGTTCAGTTCTGGCTGAACTGGCTGTCTGGCCTGTGCTCCTTGTCCCTTGGGATGGTCTATGTCTCTAACTGAGATACATGGAATCTGAGGATCTTGGGGAGCCTGTTGGGATTGTCCTGGCATCCTGGAGTATTGGCGAACCTGGGAGAAACGAGAGCTAATTAATGTCTGACTGTCACACCCCTGGGCAGTTCAATTTCAGCTTTCAAAGTGCTGTTGCAGTCCTTGCCTCACCCAGGGAGCTCTGGTGGGGATTGGAACTCCAAATCCTCTGGAAGTGTGAGCAGGAACTGGCCCTCCTCGCTCATGCTAAGTCTCCAAAGCCCTTGTAGCACCACAAGTCATCAGAACCCCCCTCTAGAGATGACCCCAGGGGCTCAGGGAGAAGGCTGTGGTGGCTTTTTATCTTTTGGTCAATTTCAGGCTTTGTGCTCAGGAGTGTGTGTATGGGTGTATCATCCAGGGTCGGTGGTTTCAGGCAAGGAAGAGGAGGTACAGACAAGAGGATGGTGAAGGGAAGACAGAGGAGAGTGGCAGAGCCTGCTCTTTGCTGCCTGGCTCCTTCTACAATATTCCTGCACAGTGCTCCTGCCAAGCCTGTATGTAACTCTTGTCTCCACACTCAAGTATTTGGTCTGAGGTGGTGGGGATGAGCAGGTGCTGTCCAGGAAGTGTGGTATGATGAGGTAATAGGGGCTTGTTTACTCTACCATAGGCTCACCCATAGCCCTGATAGAGAAACACCACAGAGGGTCTGAATGGAGCCAGACAGATCAGCTTTATGTCCTCCTGAAGGACCTAGGGCTACATCGTAAGTTTGAAACCAGAACCTGAGATCCATAGATACTCCTGTCCCCAACAAATCCCAGCCTATAGGAAGTTGGCTATGGCATCTCTTTTCTGCTTGGGTCTCCCTTCTTCTCTGCCTATCAACCCTATGTACATATCCCCTTTCTGGGGGACTAGAGAGCTCTGAGGCTCAACCCCCCCCCCAGCTGGGTACCATTGGCAGCGGACAGGCAGTGGCATACGGGGTAGACACTGGTTTCCATAGAAACCTGCCAATGTCTTGGGTGGAGACACATGGCCTACAGATGTGGAGGAGGGGACTTATCTCTCTGTCCTGGCTCA
Source organism: Cricetomys ansorgei (assembly GCA_026225945.1). Taxonomy (NCBI): domain Eukaryota; kingdom Metazoa; phylum Chordata; class Mammalia; order Rodentia; family Nesomyidae; genus Cricetomys; species Cricetomys ansorgei. Next base: position 11,914,261 of record JAMJFZ010004023.1, on the reverse strand, counting down.
GGCCTCTGGGGTGCACAGAGTATCACCTGGAGCTCTGGAGTGAGGGGTATGGGAATCAGTGAGTAGGAAAGGGAGGACAGGGGCATCTAACAGCTCCACAGATTAACCCTGGCACTTTAGCACCATAGCATAAGCATCAGGCACCTCTTGGTAGCTCCTGTCAAAATGCTGAGATTACACAGCAGCCCACCTGCTGAAGCTCCAAACAGACATTGGGAATCTTGAGTTCTAGGCTCCATTCTGTCATGGGTATTTTGTGTGGCCTTGGGCATGCCCCTATTCCTCTCTGGGCCCCAGTTTCTTCAATAGTAAGTGGACAGGGCTTGTCTTGTCTTCCTGTGAGATCTCTTCAAGTTCTAGATGACTATGCTGAGGGAGAAGGGGCAGGGAAGATGCTTCCCTGGGAATTGTACCAAGGCTGGCCCCCAGGATTACAGACAATTTCAGCTCTTAGTGGAGTCCCATGTTCCTGACTGAGACTGAGACTTTGGACAGGTCCCATGGCCCTGATAAAACTTCAGAGCATCCAGAACAAGCCAGGATAGGACAGGGTGCTCTAATCCTTTGGATTCATGAGGTCAGAGGAAAGGTTGTTCAGGAGCCTGTGGCCTTTGGCTTCCAAATTGTATTATGAAGCCCAGACCACAAGCAGCCTGGTGTTTGGGCAGGAGCACCACCACCTCTGTCTCCCTGAAGCACCAGTCTTCCCACTGCTGGAGACAGGATCTCCTGGAAGGTTTCATGAAGCAGATGTTGGACCCTCAGCTGTATTGTTCTAGGAGGCCTGTCATCTGTTACCCTCTACTCCAACTCTCCCTGGCTTAAATTCAGGCCAGGCTGGAAAGCCACATTGCTCACAGCCTGCCCCCTCTCCCCAGTCCCCTTCAGCCCCGTCTCTGAGACACAGCTGGTAAGGGAGCTTGATTCCATAACTCAGAATGATCCATTCTCCTTCTATCTCTGCAGGGGCCCTTGTTACAAGGAGTTGAAAGTTGCCTAAAGCCCACCTGGCTGGTGAAATGGGACCCAGCGGGCAAATTCAGGCCAGCGGCTCAGAACGCTGGTCATGCATTTTGGACTTGAACGCAGCCCAGGGGGCAGGGTGGAAGACATGTGTACCTCATTACTCCAGCAATGTGAGAGAAGCAGTAATTAAACTGGGCTCTGCTTAGAAAGACAAGAGAGGGTTTCTCAGTGACTTTTTTGGTCTTTGCAAAAACCACCCAGAAGCATGCCCTGTGAGAGGGATGCATCTCCTCCATAAGAAGATCTGTCTCTTCTTCAACATACAGAAGGACCTCCAATCCCTACCATCAGTTCCCAGCAACATTCTTACTCCAGGACAGGGAGCCACAGTTGGCTTTAAACCCCCCCCCCCATTTTGGAAATTAAGGATTTGGAGAATCTGTGTGATCCCTGAAGTAATGCTTTTTGAGTTGGGCCTCAAGCTGTGGGGATTGACTAGCACCACCCACACTCTCCCAGAGCCCTTGCTTAGAGTCTGGGAGGTAAATAGTGGGGTCAAGGGACTGCTTGGGTTTCAGAAAGATGTGTTCCATTACAAATGGAGTGGAGTAGATCTAGTCCTTACGGGGCACCCCAATGCTAACCATAGAGCTAGGCCCACTGACAAGCAGTCTCTGCCGCACGGAGACCCCAGCAGCTCTGGAGTCAGTGATTTTTAGCAAAACAAATCTGAGGAAAGGAGAATGAAGATGAGGATGGCCCTCGTGTGCGTATAGTATCGCACACTCAAACACAGATCAACGTTTTGCTGCCAAGCCCAGCCAGGCAGGGCCAGGGTCTGTGTAGCCCGTTAGCCTCTCACTCACCTCCCTCAGCTCCTTCGCCACTTCTTTGAGTTCCCTCAGGATGTCTTCAAGTTGCCCGATGACCATCTTCATGCGCTGTCGAATCCGCTCTCTCTCTCCACCACTGTTGGGGTCGTCACTGGGCTGCCCGAGGTCCGGGGCACCCCGAATGTTCATCCTTCACCACGTGGCCGAAAGCCTGCCCATACTCGCCCCAGCGGGGCACACGCTTCGTCTGCCTCCACGGAGTCCCCCTCGGCCGGGCAGAGCTCCACATCTTAACGGCCCCCCAGCCTACCCTGGCCTTGGGCGGCCCTCACCCAGCCCCCTGCAGCCTGCCAATTCACTTACTCTGCCTCTGGGTGGGGAATGAAGCACCCAGAGAGAGACAGTCTGACGGGTGGGGGGGTGGGGGCTGTCAAGGTGAGGACACAGGAGGGCAAGGGGAGGGGCCTTGGGGCCCAAGAACAGCTTCCAGGACTTGAACTATCTATGTTGCACAGAGCTGATCTTTGCCTGAATCTGGATGCAGAGGCAGGGGGATGATTCTGCAAGGATTAAGGGTAAGAGATGTCCTTAAGGTGGGGGAAGGCAGCAATCCCCTCGAAACTCCTAGGCAGTTACAAAGGCGGAGGTTTCTAGATGCAGCTGAACCTGCAGAGGGACGGTGGTCAGGGTCTTCCAGAGGTGGACAGGGCTCCAGATGTGAACAGCGCTGGAGAGGGAACGGGATTGGAGGAGGGCAGCCCCCTGCAGAAAGAGCGAGCCTGGCGTCAGCCCTCCCAGGCTGCTGCACCAGCCTGCTGCTGCTGCCTCCCTCTTCTCCCTGCCTGCACCCTCCTTCCTCGCTGGAAATTTATTTATTTATTTTTGTTTGTGGGGTGGGGTAGTGGAGGCAGATGGTTTCCAGCACATCTCTCTTCCACAGGGAGAGTGGAGGAGCCTCTGCTTTAGAAGCATAAGTCCTCGGCCTCCTTTGGGGCACTCTAGCCGTGCCCCCCCCACCCCGCCCGCCCCAGCCACCAACCAAGCTTGGTCAGACTGGTTTAGCACAGGGCCTCTCAGTCTTCCATCCTTCTTCCAATGCCCACGGGGAGCTCTCCTTCCCAGCGGACCCTGCCTCCCCCAGGCCCGCCTTCCCTCCGAAGCTGAGCTCCCGACTCACCGAGGGTGGGGGCACCGGCCTTTCCTCCAAGCAGCGTCGGGGGCCGAGCCCCAAGATGAGGTTGGGGGGCCCCCCAAGGCTCCCTAGGGCGGGCTTCTCTCTCTGGACCCTTTGGCTCTCGGCCTCAGGAAGGTCCTCCGAGCGGTGACCGGAGACATCTGGGCGGTGGGAGGGGGCGGGGCCTCCACGCTCCCGGGAAGGGGGCAGGAAAAATCTCCCACCACGTCTGCCAGGCTCCGGGTCGCGACGGTCCGGAGGGCTCCGTGGCCCCGAGGCCACAGGTGACCCGGGCCGAGGCGACGCCGGTCCCGTCCAGGCGACAGAGCCAAAGTCGGAGGTCTGGGGAAGGAGCCGGGATCCCCTCAGCCCACGCCCGGCATTCCCCAGGCTTCGCAGGGTTCGCGATTCTCTCTGACCAGTCCAGATCGACTGGTTTGGGCCCCTCCGGGGTCTGCCCTGCCCCTCCTTGCCCTGCCCTTCCAGAGCTGGCACTGCCAGGTGTCCGGGGTGCACTCAGCCGGGACCCAGAAATGTCCGCGCTCCGGCCCCGGTAGCGTCCGGAGCAGCCGCAGAATTCACTCAGCTTAGCCCGGCAGTCGGCTCTGTCCACGGTGGGGAAAGTCCAGATTCCTCCGGGTCCCGGGGGAGGGGAGGCGACGGTGGCCTGGGGGAGCGGATGTCCGAGCACAGCGGAGATAAGCGCACGAGGTCGCGGGGCCTCGGCGCGGCGGGGTTGAGCAGAAGGGGCGAGCGTGGCGCCGGGTAGGCGATGGAGGAGGCGCGGCGGGCCCGGCCGGGTACACCGGGCGCGCAGCCTCCGCTCGGCTCCGCCACCTCCTGCGCGCTCGCTCCCGGCTCCTTGCCTCGCGGCCCCGGGCGCCGGGCGGCTGCCGGTGGGGCAAACGAGGCACCGGGGCGGCTCAAGCCTCTTTCCCCGGCTGCCTCGCCCTCGCCCTGCCCTGAGCTGCCCGCCCGGCTCCGCGGGCCTGGCCGGTTTCCCCCGAGCGCCGCCGCGCCCCGCCGGACTGGCCGCCCCGGCGGGCGCTGGCTCCCTCAAAGGCCGCTGGGCTCGCGCGGCTCCGTTCGCCTCGGCGCTGGCAGGGAAGGGGCCGGCCCCGCGCGCCGGGAGGGAGCTTTTAAAGTGACACACACGCCTCCCAGCGCCCGGAGCCGAGCGCGCGAGCCGGGGGGTCTCGCCACCCCAGGGAGTGAGAAGGACTGGGCTCCAGCAGGGCTGGAGGAGGGCTAGCCCGGCCGCCGCCAGCTGCCCGGGGCGCACAGAGGCCCGGACTTGACTCAAGTTTCTTTATCTTCGGTTCACACAATCCCTTGGCCTTCCTTCCCCCACTGCGGTGCGCCCCGGGCTTCCCTTTTGGCTGTTTCCCTCCGCTGCCGCCATACCTCAAACTGCCCCAAATCTTGTGTCAGTTCAGTAAGTAGAATCCAGCCAACCTTTACTGAACGCCTATTGTGTGCCACGCTCTGGCCAAGAGAGAGGGGTTGATGTTTCAGATGGTTCAGATGGTTTGGTAACCCTAACTCTTCATACAAGTTTTCAACAGTTTGGTTGGTTTTTAGGGCCTTCGGTGGGCTTTACCTCCTGGTAGCTCTGTTGAGGAGGAAAAGTAACCCATGAGGACGTTCTTGAGCAAACTGAAGGGTGATGTATGCAGAATACAGGCAAGTTCAAGAAGCTACTGCAACATGGCAGATATAGGGAATACCCGTGGAAGCACAGGCCCCCACCCCAGAAGATTCTTCCCAGGAAAGCAATCCTGATCCTTAACAGAGAAGAGGGAGTCTGGACGACTGGCCCGGGAGAGGAAGGGATCAGTATCCCAAGGGTGGGAGGAAGGATTCCATAGCAGAGGTGGAGAAGGGCAAGTTTTGGTCAAAGTGGCCTTGTTGATACCATTGAGACAACTGTATGAAGCAGGACAGAGGAAAACTGGATCAGGAGACAGGAGGCCATGGTCAGAAGCTTGGATTTATCCTGAGACAGAGGGTGACTGTGTTGTTGGGGGAAAGCCTATCTTCCTTCTTAGGAGATTCCCAGCCACCACTCCAAGATAGTCAATGGAAGGTTTGAGGAGGCCACAATCCTGCAGCCCAGTGATGTTCTTACAGCACTTGAGCTGTGGGAGGCCAGCCAGAGTAGCAGCAAACAGGGGCGTGGGGGATGGGGGATGGGGGATGGGCGCTGCTTGGTGAACTCATTTCCCTAAAGACCTGAACTTTGAGAAGTAGGGTCAGTCCTGTCTTCTGGTTTACATACTGTTAGGCTGAGTATCCGAGTGGTCTGGGGTGAACAGCAAAAGTTTGGGACAGATAGATTCAAAAGGAAATCAGATCCCTGTTCATAAAAGGGCTGGGGCTTGACAGTGGTGGGTTTTGTTGGGACTGTTTTGCAGAAATACCATTAGCAGCATCAGGCCAGGCTGGCAACTTGGAAGAGTCAAGGAGTGAGATAGAGAAGTAGCAGCCAGGAAGGTAGGAACAGAGCCCAGGGTATGGAGTTGTGGGTCCTGCACAGAGAGGCTTGACACAGTGGTGTCAAAGGCTGCTCATGAGAGAAGGAAGTTAAGTGTTCATTGGCCTTCACACTTAGGAGGTCACTGGTGACTGGCAGGGTCAATTTGCTGTGTGTGTAGGTGGGTGGGTGGGGCGTGACAGGAGCCAAATTGTTGGGCATTTAGGACTGAATGTCTGGTGAGGAAAACCTTTCAAAGCTGGGTAGACCGAAGTGGAGCTCCTGAACTACAGAGGCAGGGAGGGTTGGGGACTTGGAGCCCCATGGAATTTTAAGGTGGCCTGGGGATACTGGATTCAGGACAGTGATGGTTGTGTAAGTATCAGTAGTTTCACTTGGGCTCTGAGTCCTCTCGGAAGTTTTATTCCCAAAGTCTTTTAGAACCACCAGGGAGTTTCTCCTCTGCTGCCCTTTGAGGGGACCTAGTTGCCTAGGGGACAGGTTTGCCTTATGGGGTGGCTCCAGAGATACCACCAATCACTTGGTTTAAACTTGTGGTAAAATATACATGGTAGTGCATGTACCATTTTATCTACAGTCCATAGTTCTGTGGCACGAGGTACATTGTGTGGAAGAAACACAGTCCCAGGGGACAGCCTGAAACAGTGAAATGAGGGTCTCATCTTGGGTTTGGAGCTCTCCACCACAGTGGGGACAATGCACTTGAATTGGGTGTGTTGGGGGCCAGTGAGGTTTCAGATTAATACTTACTAATTGATCTTGGGGCTCATTAGGAAGTTCAGTGCTTAGAAAAAGGGAGGTGGCATTTCTTCTGTCTTCTGTGTGGCTCAAACTATGCCTAGGACCTGTCCATAGCTGGCCTACATGAGAAGGCAGCCAGGCTAGACAATGGGGGGCTAGTGTACAAGTCCTATGAAGAATAGTTGGGCTGGCCGGGGTAGACTGGAGAAGAACAGACTCAGAGAAAGTCTTTCTGATTGGAAATCTTGAAAGATCTGCCATGGAATGGAGGGGACAGACAGATGTAGGGATGTTCAGACTTGCTTCCTTGAGTTTTGGGGGCTTGCCCCCTGCTGCCCTGGACATGTGCCCAGATGTTCCACCCTCCAGGACCTGCTTTAGTTCTCCCTACTCCTCCTCCATTCCCAGACAGTCTTCCCTAGTCCTTTAGTCTATGGGACCAAATACTTCCCAGGATGTTTGTTTGTGTACCAGCTGTGTGACCTCAAGCAAATCATTTAACCTCTCTGGGTGGGCATAAGGGACCCTTAATATTTTTATATTTTTCTAAATTGGCTATCAAGGGTCAGAGAGGTGGAGGTGTTTTCTATCTTTTATTTTTTTTAAAACTATCTCTTAGACTCAGAAAAAATTGGGATGACAGCAGTACCCCCTTTTCAGGATAGTGCCTAGCCCCTGTAGGTACTCATAGATGGTAGCTGCCCTCAGCTCTTATTACTATCTTCCTGTCTGTACACATATTTCTCTTGGAGACTGCGAACTCCACGTAGTGATGTCCGTGTGTGTCCTCCCCATCTCCCACGTGGGACGGTGTAGTGGACCATGACAGCTAGTGACTCTTCCCTCCCTTGTCTTATTTCCATCATCTCACTTCTGACATCCTTTTCCTTTGGGAAATGTCTCTTTATTGTCCCATATTCATGGTGGGTTAAAGCACCAGCTCTTCTCACCCACCTTGCTCTACTGCCATCAGGTAGACCTGTGACTCAGAAGGCACTAACCTTAGAGCCCCATCCTCCAGCCACAGTGATTGGTCCAAGGGCTGGGTGCAATACCAATCAGACTCCTTCCCTGGGATGAAGTTGGTGATGGGAGAAGAAGGCTTCTTCTTGTTTAGATGCAGGCTAGATGCTGTAGGCATCTTTTCTACCCACTGTAGGAAGCCGAGCAGAGCAAGAGAGAGGGTTTTAGAGAGCTGGCAGCATCCGGTCCCAGCTGTGGTCCTCCTGACCTTGGCTCCTGCCCCTTGTCTTTCATTCCTGCAAGCTGCAACATCTTACCCTCCTACAAAAATTCTCATATTATTCATTCCTCACATTGTATTGTCCAAAGTTCCTGAAACCAAAGGGCAAGGAGTAACTGCCATGGCCATGGAGGGAGGCATGGGGACTCGGGAAGTTCGCTTATCAGGCCGTCTTGGGTTTGAGTCCAGGTATCCCATTTGCTAGCTATGTGATCTGGGTTGCTTGATTTTCTTTGCCTAAACGATGAGCAAAGTGGGGATAGGGAGATGGTTCAGTCAGTGTACTGAAAATGCTTGTCCTGCAAACACAAGGACCTGAAAGCCAGGCATGGTGGCTCGTGTTTGTAATCCCAGTGCTGGGGTTGTGGGAATAGGCTTACTGGGCATCCAACCTAGTTTAATTGGGGATTGCCAGGCCAGCGAGACACCCTGTCTCTAAGGAGGTGGATGGCATTCCAAATGCCCACTTTTCCTTTAACTATGTGACTAAGTAACAGTTCCCAAGCCACAGTTTCCCTCTCTGTCAATAGTTTCTTGATAATTGACTGGAAGACTAAGTAAAGCAATCCGTGTATAACGCTCAGCCCAGTGCTTAGCAGGCTTCAGTAAATATTAGCCGCATTGGTGTTGGTATCTGGGGAGGTTTTCTGAAAATAATGCTTGAAGTGAATGGATCACACCAAACTTACTGGGAAATGCCCCCCAGTAAAGAGTTTAGAGAGAGTCATATCTGAGTCTTCAGACTGACAGGGTCCCGTCTATCCTTCTTTGGTTAGACAACAATTAAGCTCATCCTGGGAAAGCCATATCCTAGGATTTTCCCACCATTTTTCTGCTCTTGATAATCTCCCCAACCAGATTCTTGGGAGTTTCTAGCCCACTGCCCTTGCTCTGCACTCTCCACTGGCTCCTCAGCCCTTCTGACCCACCTGCACCACTGTGTCATCGGTATCAACCTCACCCAGCAGCACCTTGCCCTTGCCAAGACCAGCAGGTGCTTTTCTTCCTTTAATCAAGGTGATGGCGTTGTGGTTCCTGAGCCCCAGGACTCTGCTTGCTCCCCAGTCCTGTCTTCCATGGAAGGGGTATAGCTATGCCTTCCTAACCCTGATCCTGCCTCTCTGATTGCTGCATTCACCCCCTTTCTCCAGTGCCCAAAGGTCAGTGGTCTTCACATTCTCACTGGGCTCTCACACTGCTCATCTTTCTCAGGGCTGGAATGCCCATGCCCCTCAAGCCCTTAACTGCATTTTCCTTTGTGGATCTTTTTGAGACAAGGTCTCTCTATGTATCCCTGGCTATCCTGAAACTCTCTAAATAGAGCAGGTTGGCCTTGAACTCAAAGAGATCCACCTGCCTCTGCCTCCCAAGTGCTGGGATTAAAAGTGTGTGCCACTAAGCCTGGCCTTTGACTACATTTCCATTGTCTCAATGAGGCTGTCTCTGCCCACTGGACATTTCCATGGGGATGACTTGCAGCTACCTTCAACCAAGTGTGCCCAAGTATGAACCATTAACTTTGACCCAGATGTGTCCCTTTTTGTCTTACCACCCCAGAGAACGGCTGCCCTTCCATGAACACCACAAACTTAATATTTCTAGCCTTCTACTTCCCGTATCTATGGAGTCCCTCAATTCTGTTACTTCTAGCCCCTTGGCATTGGAGACCGCCTTCATCTTCTCTCTGTGGATGGCAGCCCAGGTCTTGTGTCCATCAGCACCTGTGTGAGCCCACAGCCTCCTAATGCATCTTCCCACTTTCAGGCTTACCTGGACGAGCCTCCCTACTTCTCACCAAAGGCCCCAACCCTCATGCAGGAGTCAGCTAGCTTTCTTTCATAGTACTTTCCTTTTCCTTCTTCCCTCCCTCCCCTGAGAGACTCATATATTTCAGGCTATCCTCAAACTCCCCCTGTAGTCAATAGTGACCTTAAATGTGGATTCCTTCTGCTTTTACCTCCTTAGTCCTGGGATTATAGGCATGTGCCACCATGCCTGGTCTTTGCAATATAGGGGATTGGACCCAGGGCTTCATGTATGTTAGGCAGGCAACATACCAGCTGAGCTACATTCTCCTGGTGTCAACTTTCTGGCATGCCCATTTATAATTACCTCTGGGCTCTCCAGTCCATACTAGGTAAGTTCATTTCCTCAGTGTGGCATCAATGTCTTTTCAGGAATTTGATTTTTTTTTTTTAAACAATAGGATCTCATTGTGTACCCCTGACTGGCCTGGAACTTACTATGTGGACCAGGCTGACCTCAAACTCACAGTCTAAGGTTAAACTTCTGAGTGCTAGGATTAAAATCATGTGCTACTACGCCCTGTAGGTGCTGCCCCTTGCCTGGCACTCCAGTCTTGTTGCCCTCTATTACCATTTGTTCCATGCTCCTAAGGACTGAGCTACGTGCAGTCTCTCCCTGTTGACTCTCTGCCTGAAACACTCCCCTCCTTTTCTCTAGGTCACCCTGCAGGCCCTCCTGCAACTGTCTTTCTGTATGAGGTCCCTCTTTTGTGGCACCATCCGACACAAATACCATGTTTATTACACACTGGCATAGCAAATCCACTTTCCACAAGACCGTAAGCTGCTGAGGGCAGATATTGGGCTGTGTTCCCCCATCCCCCAAAAGCCAGCAGAGTTGGCAGATGCATTGACCAATTTGCCCCACGAGCCAAGGCCTTCAGTTAAGTCTTCAACTGAACATTCTGTTGCTGTGGTCAAATATTTGTTAGAAAAAAATCCAGATTTTGCCTGGAAATCTGGCTTTATCTTCTGGCTTATAAAAAGTCACATAGAAATAGCTGCTGCTGTGTCAGAAGTTCAGCTTCTAGGTATATGGTAGTGACCTAACCCTTCTTTCCTTCCCTTTCCTTCCTTCCTTCCTTCCTTTCTCCCTTTCTTTCTCTCTCTTCCTTCCTTTCTCCCTTCCTTCCTTTTCCTTCTTTCTTCTCTCTCTCCTTTTTTCTTTTCTTCTCTTTTCTTTTCTTTTCTTTTCTTTTCTTTTCTTTTCTTTTCTTTTCTTTTCTTTCATCTGAGACAGGGTACTATGCAACCCTGGCTGGTCTGGAATTTGATATGTAGACCAGGCTGGACTCAAACTCACAGAGATCTCTCTGCCTATGTTGCTGAGTGCTGAGATTAAAGGTGTAAGCCACCTGCTGTTTCTTTGTCAGTAGACTAGCATTATGCTGGAGGTCCAGGCTATTGCCAATATGTGAGTTTTGTTTTAGCCACTGGGCCCCAGAGAGGGAAATACAAGGTTTTGGTGTTATGGTTGTCATCCATCAACCAACCAGTAGTTAGTGGGTGTTTAGACCTTGCTGGTAAGTGTTCACCCCCAGCTTTGCTGCCTGTTTTTATGAATAGTTCAACCAGGTTCTGCCACTTTCTCCGAAACACCCAGGCTAGTCATAGTGATCCCAACTTATTTTTAAAACACCTCTTGGCATTGGTGCCCAAACCTTAAATGCACCTGGACTTTTTCTCAGAGTTCACGGCCATGTGTTGGATTCATGTTTGACTGAATTACATGGCGTGAGGGACTGGGAAGTTCACACTTTCATTCTCTTCACTGTGTATTTTACAACTTCCTGTTAACTACAAGAACATTTCGAGTTTGGTTTTTAATATGTTTCCATACAAATATCTAGGGACAACTTTTCCCATCCAATATATCTGAGAGACAAATTGCTCAATGGATCTGGGTTGGCTATTGTCAGTTTCAAGGTATGTTTTTGTGACTATTGAATGAATTGATAACCTATTTGTTTTAAATCCTTTATTAAACAATATATTTTTGAGATGAACTAAAATGGAAAAAGCCAGAAGACAGGAGCTGGTACATAGCTCAGGGGAGGCCCTCTTCCCTGTCCTGTAAGTCAGATCCTGTCCCAGGGTAGCCCTTCACATGGATCCCTGCCACATCACTCTTCCTCAGCTTTGTCTTCTGAAAATGGGGTGTTCAGTTATTCCAGGGAGACAGTATTGTGTGAGACACAGTCATGCACATGGCCCCATTGGTCTGCCAGCAGCATGGAAGAGCTGGGTAGTTGTCATTCCTGCTCCCTTCTGGCTGTCTTCCTGTGTCTTGTGTTTTATTTCCTGTCTCCACTCTTCTATCACTTGAATCTCTGTCTCTGTTTGTCTGTCTCCCAGCCCTGGCATTTTTCCACCCACATTTGAAGCTGCTCTCCAGACTCCTCCATCTTAGAGCTGAGATTCCTGTAGCCTCTCCAGGGGCTCTTGGCTTCATACAGTCAGCCTCCCTGACAGTCATTGCATCTTTGCCTCTCCTGCCTCTGCTCTACTCATTCCTCTTCCTTCTGCCATCCCCACTCACTTCCACGGCTTGCCTGGAAACCCTTCAAAGCTGTGGTCACCTTGACCTCCTAGGTGCTCCATCCACAGGACACAGCTGAGCCCGCATCTGACTCTTCCTGCGGCATTCAGACAGTCAGCTGCACAGCCCTTGTCATCGATCTCCTTTTCCACTCCTGAAGGACACCTAGGCCTGCTAGTTTTCTGCTGGCTCCAGGCTCACTGCTAATTGGCTCTCCACCTGCTCATCTTTGAACTCTAGGGTTGCTTAGGGCTCAGCTCTCTTCACCTTACTCTTTCTCTTCCACTCCCTCTTCTCTGGTGATAGCAGGTCCCACCAATGTGGCTCCTCCCAAATCCACATCTCCAGCCTTGATGCTTCTCAGCTTCATGTGGCTCAGCTATTGTAATAGAGGACACTGCCTTGCCTGCTGAATTGACAGATACTGAGTGATAAAGTTCAGGATGGTTAAGCAACTTGCTTGAGGTCACACAGCTCATCAGCAGTAAGCTTCATTTCAGATACCTTTAGTTTTGGTGCCTCTCTCACTACACATATATGTGTCTTTACTAACAGTAATTACACCTCATAACTAGCTGTTCAATGATGCATCTTTCACTTTGAGCCATAATCTGTTAAGGCAAAGGCCATACTGTCTTATTCATTCTTATGGTCCCACTTTTGAGTTCAGCATTGGATGGGGATGGAGGACTGTGAGTGTGTGTTGATTGACTTTTGGTTAACAAGGCTACCTGTAGTTGTAAGGCTTCTGTGGGGGATTAGCAAGGAAGAGGCATTTTCATATGTATAAACCCTGCCAGACCTTAGCAGAGGGCACCACTGTCATGGCCAGAGCCATACTGGACAATGGAACCCTGAGCATCTGAGCTCAGGCGTTTTTATTGATACAGAACTCCTCAGGTGTTCTGCTGATAGCATGTGCAGATCATGAGCAATCAAACATCCCCCACATAAATCCAACACCTGCAAACAATACAAAATGCCAAGACCTAGGCGTACCCTCACCCAATAGTGCACAAAACAATTATTTTATATATATAACTAAAAATAAACTTCCACAATAGCTACCAACTTCTTTTCCAAATCTAATTCCCTACCAAGCACCAGTTGAATTCTTTAGCTTAGCTGTGGATTATGTCTCCTTTTAATTTTCATTCTACCTTAAGTCTTAGGAAGAACATACTAATAAAGAATAAGCTGGCAGTGGTGGTGCATGGCTTTCATCCCAACATTTTGGAGTCAGAGGCAGGCGGCTCTCCTGAGTTTAAGGCCAGCTTGGACTACAGAGTGAGTTCCAGAACAGTCAGAGTTACACAGAGAGACCCTGTCTTGGGGGGGGGGGAAAGAAGAAATAATAAATCCACAGGTCATAGGTAGAAGCACAAATTTAAAAAAAAGTAAAACACAAGAGGCTAGAATGATTGAGGCAAGGATGATCGACTCTGGCAATATAGTCACTGTCCCTGTCCAGTTCTGCCTTCTGGTCCTTCGGTCACTCTTGCCCATTGTGTCTGGGCTTGATCCTGGCAAGGGCATCCCCCACTCTTTAGAAAGCCTCCCTGAGGGCTCTGGAGGTACACGTCAGTTGGTAGAGTTCTTTCCTCATGCAGGAGAAACTGGGGTTCCATCCCCAGCACAGCATAAGCCAGGTGTGACCGTGAACACCAGGAATCCCAGTGCAGAAAAGTAGAGGCCAGCACACCAGAAGTTCAAGATCATCCTTTGCTGCGGAGTGAGCGTTTGGCTAACTTGAGCTACATGAGATTCTGTCTCAAGAACAAAAAAAAGAGTTCCCACTCAAACCATAGTTGCGTATCTAGGAAATGGTCTCAAGGGTGTTGAAGTCCTAGCAGTGATGGGGAAACAAAGGCCCAGTGAGGGTTCAAAGTGATAACTGAGGTCTGTGTTATTCCGGTGTTGGCAGAGCTTGACTGTACTTCCACATTTCCCCAGAGAGCTCTGCCACCTGTTCATTTATACACTCTGGCCATGAAGGGGACAAACAGGGCTCCAGGCTGGCCAGGTGGGGAGCCAGGGCTTTGGTGGATGAATTGAAAGAGGGAAGGTGCCAAGCTGAAGATGAACTCTGGGAGGAAGGGCAGGAGCCTCTGGATGGAACAGCAGGTTCTTGTCAAATACACAATTTAATTCTGAGGCTGTAGTCCTTGTGCCTGGGAGATTTTCTAGCTTGCAATAGTGTCATTTACAGATGGATTTGCAGCGGTGAATTACGAGTTTGTAAGCAACAGCTTCTCTGACGCCTTGAAGAAAAAAGCTTATCCCTCTGCAAATTATAAATTCATAACTAACAGTGTTATCCACTGAATGCAAAACAAATTCATTACTGACTACATTATTCCACTAAACATCAAGTGAATGAACCAGGCAGTGTCTGTGGGATGGGGGATGTGACAGGAGGTGGTGTTGCTGTACTCTACTGTGTCAGTCTGCAGTAAAGACACAGAGGCATTTCATAGATGCAAACCCTGCCAGACCTCAGCAGAGGGAACCACCTGTCACGGCAGTGCCATCCTGGACAGTAGGTCATCTGATCTACTAATCTATCCTGATCATCTGATCTCAGGTGTTTTTATTGATACAGAAGCTCCTCAGGTGTTCTATCAATACAAAAACTCTGCTCTTTTATCCAAAGGCTTGGCTCTGCCAGAGAGTAATGGACAGGTGCAGATCATGAGCAATCAGACATCCTTTACATTTAAAGCCAACACCTGCAGACAACACAAAATGCCAAGGCCTAGGCAGCCCTCTCCCCAACAATGTACAATTATAAACATAACTAGAAATGAACTTCCCCAACATTTCCCCCTTTCTGTATAAGCCAATCAAAAAACTTGTTGTTTTATCTCTAAAACACAATTTAACACTATACTAGTAAAACTATTACAAGAGGAACAATTATGAGGCTTGCTACGATGCACAGGATTAAACAAAACTAAATATCTACCAAGCTCTTCACAACGTCCAGCATGGTTGTATCTGGCAGTTTCTAAAGAAATATGTATTCTGTAGAAAGTCTATAGAACATTCCAAAGACTTTTTCATAATGCAGTAGCCATTAGTCCTGACCATCTGGGAGTTCTAATCTTTTAGCAGGTGTCCTTTTCAGCATCATTGCAGGTGAGCCTTGTCTGCGGGAAGGGTTCCCTCGTTGGGTGGAGTTCTCATCACCATAGCAGATGTGTCTTGTCAGACCGTCATCAGGATCCGGACTGATTGTAGTCAGGTTTGAAGAATAAAAAAACAAAACAACAACAACAATGAAAACTGATCAGTTTAAATCAGCAGCTTCTTTGCTCTGTGCCACAGCTTCCACTGCAGGAGGCCTGGGCCAGTGGGAAGAATCTCTGGCTGAAACATCATGGTGGTTTGGTATTCTTTTCCATCAGTGTTAAGGGAAACATACAACCTTTTTCATAGACCCCAAACATAAGACCAGCTTAGGCCTCACACACATACAAAATAGCTATCAGCAAACTCAGTTTGTAACAAAGAACACTCTGGCTCCTGTTTCCAGTGCCCTGGCCACTGCCAGCAGTGAGTGTGGCTAGCTGCTGGCGTGCAGCACATGTGGCCTGCTGCTTCCCTGTTCAGTCAGTTCCGTGACCAGGGAGAGCGGTTGGAACCTTGCCTTTTCCCTGCTCCCAGCTGAATTCTTGGTTTTTACCATGAAAATGTATCCAAAGCATTTGTTCAAAACATTATCCTAGATGACTACATCCTAGCTACATCCCTGAGCTAATGCTTTGATGGACCCTGCCAAGGTTCTCGTACTTCCCTTCTTAATTTTTTCAGTATCCTTTATCTGTACATAGCTCTCTCTTGCTATAGGGGCTTATCTTCTGTGGCTCTCACCTCGGAGCTTTCCTTCTCATTTACAGCTCTTATTTATTTATTAAATTTCACAGCCATCTCTCTTTATAGAGGCTTATTTCCTTTTTCATTCTTCTCTTTTTTCAGGGGCTTTTCTTTACCTTTACCAGACTCTGTGAGGTCTGAAGTTTCTCTCTCATTTTTCCTTGTCTCCACATTGGTTGTAGCTAGCATGATGTTGTGATCCATGTTGATATGCCACTTGTAGCAGTATACTTTTGAGTGGCTCAGCAATAAAGACAGGGAGACATTTCATAGATGCAAACCCTGCCAGACCTCAGCAGGGGGAACCACCCGTCATGGCAAGCACCACTGTGGACAGTGATCTGATCTCAGGGGGCTTTATTGGCACAGAAACTCCTCGGGTGTTCTATTGATACCACATGCAGATCATGAAGAATCAAACATTTTTTTTACATAAAGCCAACACCTGCAGATAATACAAAACGCCAAGGTCTAGGCAGCTCTATAATGCACAAAACACCAATAATGCACAAAACAACCATTTAAAACATAACTGGGTGTTTCTGGGCGGTGAGAGAAAAGAGAGTGCCCACAATGTGCAGAGAGACTTCAGAGAATGGGAAATCATACATTGTACCCAGGTTATGTATTCTGACACTGTGATCGAGGTCCAATTAGGAGGCTCTGGATTTCACTTCTTGTGATGTGTTTATTTTAGAAAATTAAAAAATACAGGTAAATAAAACTAATATATATCATAAATATATAAAACTAATAGATATACATATATATGTAAATTATATATACAAACCACCCATAATTTTCTCCATGGAAAGAGCCAGCTTTAGGGTGGATTAAACCTGAAAACTCTACCCGTGGTGCCTCAGTTTCCACAGGAGAATCATTTATTCAGGAACTTGGGGCTGGGGATTCAGCTTATTTGGTAGAGTTGTTTACTTAGCATGCATGGAATTCAGAGCCTGATGGTGCACGCTTGTGACCCCAGCACTCAGGGGAGGAAGGTGAGAGGATCAGAAATTCAAGATCATTCTCAGATACAAGGAGAGAAGGCCAGCTAGATCCTGTCTCAGAAAGAAAAAAGAAAACCTCTCAACATTTAATATCCCTAAAATTTGGTGTGAGGAAGAGATTAGGCCATAATAAGCTGCACAATCAACTTCTTTTTTTTTTTTTTTTTTGAGACAGGGTCTCACTATGTAGCCTAGGCTAACCTTGGTGGAGCTTGCTATGTAGATCAGGCTGGTTTTGAACTCAAAGAGATCTGCCTGCCTCTGCCTCCCAAGTGCTGGGATTAAAGGTATGTACCAGCCACAATCAACGTTTGAGAAAGAGCATGTATCCTAGTGATCTGAAGCTTCTCTGTGCTCTCCAGCTCACCAGGAGTGTCCTGGCATTTCTCCCCATCTTGGTTTCTCTCTTCTCTCTTCTCTGATGGTGTCACCTCTCTCTGCCGCCTTTCCCAGGAGCAAAGGGAAAGTCCTCTCATCTCATGCTGAGAGTTCTGATACTGGCATATGTCTAAGCAGTTGACCCAAGAATTATTTTCCCACCAAAGAGTTTTCCTGTTGAAATAGAAATTTCAATGCCAGCTGTTAAGATAAAATATTTTAACCTTGTTTTGTGAGAGCATCTGTATTTTTAGGAATAGATGTGCACAGGAATGTGCCTTTATTCGTTAGCACGATAGAGCCAGCTCACTTCTATGTCAATAGACGGGCCTGTGCTTTTTGTTTTAATGGCTGTATATTAATCCATATGGTTTCTGTAAACTTTTGTTGCTATGCATTTAGGCTGTTTCCAATTATTGCTATTGTAACACCCACATATCATCTTTGCACATTTACCTAATTATTTCCTCAGGGTAAGTTCTTAGAAATATAGTTCTGAGAATGCACTTTCCAGAGGCTTTGCCATCTTGTTATTTTTCAGGAAGTCCATGGCAACTTACACCCTCATCAGCAGCTTCTATCGTATGCTTTGCCTTAGCTGTGTCCCTGAGGTTTCATGACTAATAAGTGGTAAGAGATTCCTGTAAGGATGCAGGGTCTCAGGAATCAGGAATGGGAGCCACAAGACCCGGCTTCTCTTCCCATTCTAGGTTCTTGCATGGTGTCCATGAGAGGGTTGGAACTAATTAAACTTTATGAAGGAAGACTGTTTCTTTCACATGTTAGGGGCGGGGTGAGTGAGGAGTAGTGATGGTGGTGACATGTGATCTTGATGTTGTGACATTCATGAAGGTGAGCGTGGTGGTAACTATGTGGCAGATGGGAACAGGTAACCACGGTGGCGATCACAAGTCCGATGCCACTGATGGCAACGGTAGTGGTGGTGTTGGAGTCACGGGGTTGAGCGGGCTGATAATGGTGAATGCGGCATTGCTAAAGCAGATGAGGTGGTGGCTCTGACGGGATGGCAGGTGTGTGGTGTATCCATGTTGGTGATGGTAAATTATGGAGATGTTGGGGTTGTTGGTGACAGTGGTGGTAGACATGGTGGCAATAGAGAGGGAGGTGCTGACACAACAGGGGGCCATTGGTGAGAAGCGGGGGGGGGGGCATAGAAAACATGATACTTGGTCACCATGACAGTGAGAAAGGGGTGGGGATGTAGGCATCACAAAGTGACTCCCTGAGGTCGTGCTGGACTGCTGTGGAAGCAGAAAAGAGGCTGTGAACCAGGGCTTAGGTATGGTCCAGACTCTGGCTCCTCTCTTTCCCTGCTCCTGCCTCTCAGCAGTTCTGAATCTCTTCACTTAATAGCATTGCCTGGGAAGAGCCCTTTCTCTGAATCCCCAGGTACAGCACGGAGCCTGCTGTGCGTGTGCACGAAGCTGTAGGATTCTCTCCTCAGGCAAGGACGTCTGGAAAACTTCAGGATCTGGAAGGCATGCCTCTGAGTGGTCAGCGTCCTAGCATCAAGGGGTTTACTCTGTTCCTGGAGATGGAGCTCAGCCTCTCCTCTCAGACTGCCCCCTTCTCCTATGCAGAGACCACTGGAGCCAAGTGGGGGTACATTTTTGGGGGTGGGGAGAGACTTCTTCCCTCTCCCATTTTAATGATGCTAGTGACCTCATATGGTTTCCATGGTGACAAGACCGAGAATCCAGGGGGACTTGGTGAAATAGGTCAAATAACCACCCTCAGTGTTACCCTAGACACTGCAATTGGGGAGGACTCTGTGTAATCATGGAGCTTGAGGGAGGAAGGAGCTGAGAGTATGCTAGGCTGGAGCACAGAGAGAGGTCTGCAGAAGAGTCCTGTGCCCATCTGACCTTCTCAGAAGGCTCCCTGCGTGGTGTCATGAAGCTGAGTGTGGCCCCTCGTGGGGAGAGCTGACTGTCACAGGAAACTTACAAAGTGCAGTTCTTAAGAGGAAGAAGCTTGAGTGGCTGGCTCTTAGATGAGAAGACAAGGCTAGCAGTAACAGAGCAGAGAAAGGGTATAAAAGACACGGAGGTTGGCCTCTAGTAGGGGTCAGGACTGGCTGTCAAATGCTGGGTTTTCTAAAGAACAGCTTGGGAACAGGAGCAGGAATCCCTGTGACCAGATTGATCAGGAGGCCTGCACCCTGAGGTTGTGGGTTACCTGGGACATTATAGGAAACCTGGCAGTGCTCAATCTGATATATCCCTTCTTCCCTTGCCCCTTCTCCTCACCACTCAGTGGCCATGGTCTCCTGAGGGGGTCTGAAGCCCTCTATTGCCCCTCACTAATTTCCAGCTTTCAGGCTGAAATGCTTTAGGAGGTGGACTCTCTCTGAGGGTAAGGGATAGAAAATCCAGGATCAGCCAATTTGTGAGAAGAGCCCCATGCTCATGTGAGTTAAAATCTATAAACTTCATTTTCTAAGTTGGGCCCTAAGAATTGGACAGCTGCACCTTTGCAGCCCTGGTGGCAGGAGAAGCACGCTGCCCAATCAGGGCCCTCTGCCAAGAGCCTGGAGGTAGAGGGCAGTGAGTGTCTCTTTACAGAGAACAAGTCCTCTTGGGAAAATCTGCTTCAGTGACTCCAGGGAGCAAGTCCTGATCAGCCCATGAATGTTCCAAGCCCCTCTTTTAGCTGGAACCTCAGTTCCTGGGGATCTGAGCTAGGTAGGGGATGACAGATCCCCATTGCAGCCTAGAGCCCAGAGCCCCCAGTAAGCACAAACTGTCCATCAGTGATTTCAGGCTCAGTGAACTATCTGGAACTGCTGCCCTGTCTCAAGGTCTGACCTGTTGTTCACCAGAGCTTCTAGGAACCAGGCCTGGGAAATGGTCCAAAAGACCCTCTTCCTTCCCTCCTTTTCCCCTCTTTCTTTTTGGATTTTAGACAGAATCATATATAGAACAAGCTGGCCTCCAACTCATAATGTAACTGTGGATGACCCTGAATTTCTGACCCTTCTGCCTCTTATCTTCTGAGCAGTGGGATTACAGGTTTGTGTCACTGTGCCCATTGCGTGTCTTCATGTTTACGTGTGTACCTACATGTGAATGTCAGAGGACAATCTTTGCTGGTGTTCCTCAGATGCCATCTACCTTTTTCTTTTTTGAAACAGAGTCTTTAAAGAGAACTCACCAAGTAGGCCAGGTTGACGGACCAGCGAGATCCAGGGACCTGCCCGTTCCCCACTGCTGGGATTACAAACACATGGCCCACCACAGCTTGCTCCCACACCCCCTGCATTGGGTCTAGGGATCAAACTCATGTCCCCATACTCGGACGGCAAGTGCCTCACTGACTAAGCTATGTTCTCAATCCATATGCCATTTTATGGGGTGCTAGGGATCAAACCCAGGGCTTCATGAATGCTAGGCAAGTGCTCTACCAACTGAGCCATCCTTGTTCTTTCTTTTTCTGTTTTGGTGCTGGGATGAACACACAGCCTTGCTTGTGCTAAGGCTGGGCTTAGCCAATGAGCCATCCCCCAGCCCCCGCAATGAGCCATCCCCCAGCCCCCCCAATGAGCCATCCCCCAGCCCCCTCAATGAGCCATCTCCCAGCCCCACCAATGAGCCATCCCCCAGCCCCACCAATGAGCCATCCCCCAGCCCCACCAAAGAGCCATCCCCCAGCCCCACCAATGAGCCATCCCCCAGCCCCACCAAAGAGCCATCCCCCTGCCCCACCAATGAGCCATCCCCCAGCCCCACCAATGAGCCATCCCCCAGCCCCACCAATGAGCCATCCCCCAGCCCCACCAATGAGCCATCCCCCAGCCCCACCAATGAGCCATCCCCCAGCCCCAAGGGCTTATTCTTGAGCCTTGAATGCCCTTGAGTCACTTTTCTCTTCATTCTGGAACTTCTTTTCTTTCTTTGTCTTAACGTTTTCCAACTGGGTTTTGCAAGTGTATTATTTTGACACTGGCCATCTTCCTGACCTCTCCCCTACTCTGTTATTAGTTTTTCAGTTGATTCTCTTGAGTTTTCTGAATAAACAATCCTATCATGTACAAATAATGATAGCAATTTCTCTTCCTTTTCAAATGTTAAGCTTCTTTTTCTCTTTTAATGTAATAATGTATTGGCTTAAACTTCCAGAACAATATAACATAATTATGGTAATAGCAGGCTTCCTTGTCTCACTGTGACTTAAATATGAAGGCCCCCACCCCCGATAGTGTTTTATTACTAAGAATGATGCTGATGTTGGCTGCAGATGTATTTTTTTTATTGTGACAAGGAAATTTTTATTTTTATTTTACTGAGTTTTAGCAGAGTGGATGGCCAGTTTTATTAAATTCATTTATGGTGTCTGTTAAGATGATCACATAACCTTTCCCTTTCTAATAATTGATGTGATTAATTACACAGACCTGTGTTCTCATATGTCTTTCTCATCATTTCTGACACAAACATCTGTGGAATGGAGAGGAGATCTGTTGATCCTGGGTCAGGGTAGGGAAATCAGGTGGGATCTGTATTGTACTGGAGTCCCTGGGGCTACACTGTTCCCTGGTTCCAGAGTGGAGTCTCAGGCAAGCACACTGCAATGCCCAAGAGGCTGAAATGGGGCTCAGGAGGGCTGGATGGGAGAGTTAGTCCCAGACTAATCTTTCCAAAGCCCCATCTGGCCAGACAACTTCCTTCAGTGGCCCTTTGCTGCCTTTAGCAAAATACCCGAGCTCCTGGCACATTACCTAGGCCCTTTACCATCAGCCTTTTACCCATATCCCTCTTCTCACCCCCAACTTCTACCCCTCAACAGTTCACACATCTGGCAGGTGGCAAACCCAAACCTCCTTCTGAGGCTCTGGCCCTCCAATAAAGCTTTCCATGATGGAGTACCTCCCCTTCCTCCCCAGGAAGGACTTACTGTCATTTGCAAGGAGGGGGCTCCCCAACCTAAAGGCTCTAAGGCCCCATACCAAAGGCATCTTTGGTGCTTACCTGGGTAGACTGAGCCTTGTATTTCAGGAACCCCAGTGTGCTGAGGATCAGCCTGATTCCTCAGTCCAGTCCCTGAGCTCAGAGCCATCTCCAGGACAAATGCTCAACCAGCCCCAAGTGGAACACATTGTTTCCAATAGTGAGCACACCCTGCTTGCATCCCCTCCATACAGCGGTGACTGGCCATGATCGCTGTCCCAGCTCCAGCAGCGGAGGATCCTGGGAGGCCTGAAGCCCTGGCACGCAGCTGCAGCTCCCTGGAGCCTCTTTAGAAAACGCAGCCGGCCTTGTTTCCTCCCATAAACAGCGACTGAGCATAGCATCGGGCCCCAGGGGAGACTGTTCCCCCAAAGCTGCTGCCATTGGAGATGCAAGGTGGGGGGACAAGTGGGCCCAGGAGGAACCAGACGATTCTGGATCATGTCGGGAGGAGCAGGAGGGGGTATAATGGCTGTGTCTGAGTCTTTTGGTTTGCAGTACCTTCTAGAGGCTGGTGCCGGATCTGCTCTGTTTACCTTCTTCAACCCCTTCCATCCTCAGGCCAGTGTCCTGCCTCCTTCCAGCGTCTTCTCACCTCAATCACTTTTCTGTCTTCGCCATTACTCAGCGGCTGGCTGGAGCATGCTCAGTTCTTGGGACAAGCTGATGCCCAGTGGAGGGCTGTTTGGTGGCTAAACCTGGAGTGAGTAGGCACGGCTCAGGCCAGCACCCTCTTCTTTGTTGACCCCACCACCAAGTTTGATGGCTTCAAAGGCAACAGCTTTGGTTGTGGGCTTAGACAGACCTTAGTCCAAATTTTAGCTCCACCCCTTGCTAGCTGTGTGATGTTGGGCAGGATTTTGGTTTTTCTCCCCACCTGGCTGAGCCTCAGTCTCTTCCTCTGAAGAACAGGGTGCTCACCTCTAGAGTTGCCAGGGTTTTGTGAAGTGACCACATGACAGACAGTAAAAGCACTTAGCATAGGGCCTGACACATAGTAGGAGCTTGGTTAACTTTAGTTATTGTTCTATAACATAGGTCAAGGGAAGCTGTTTTTTTCACACACTTTCATCTTTCATTGCTGCTGAAGCCACTGAGACCTAGAGAAGGGCAGGGGATGAAACTGCTGTGTCCTCTCCTCTATCAGCCAGGCCCCCAAGTCAGAGAGAGGCTGTGAGAGCCAGAACTTTGACCCAAAGCCGCTGCTACATAGGACCTTGGGTCTCTGGCTTCATCTTCTGCACACTGAGCCATGACTAATTTATCTCACAAACCTTTACATTGTGCTCAGCAAGTGTCAGGCACAGTTCCATGCCCCTCCTCTATAAGATCAATTGATCAATAGCATTCAGAGCATATTAATGTTAACCCTTCTAACAAGCTAACGGGGGAGATGAAATCATTACTCTATCTTACAGATGAGAGTAGAGCAGTTCAGTGGCTGCCCAAGGTCACAGTAAGTGGGAGGGCCACTGTGGATAGGGACCTCACTGGGAGGTTCCCACCGTTGGTGTACCCATCAAGCTCCATGATGGAATATTAGCAAGTATCAAGCACTGAAGCCTTCTAATGGCAACCTGGGTCACAGGAGACATTCTTGGGTGTGCTTGGCAGCCTGTGACTAGGTAGAGCAGGAGCATCAGCCCTATTTATTTATTTATTTATTTACTGTCTTTTGTGGCCCCAGCTACCCTTGAATTTGCTGTATAGCTGAAGATGGCCTTGAACTTTTGATCCACGTCCCATGTGCTGGATGGCAGGCATGACTCCCTGTGCCTGGTTTATGTGGTCCTGGGATTCAAACTTCAGCGTGATAAGAAAACACTGTACTGAGCTACATTCCCATCCTTGCTTCGCCCTACAAATGCCAATCACAGAGGTCACATCTCAGGCCGTCACAAGTGTTTCCCTGGAGAGAGAGCTGTGGAAACTTGGAGCAGAAGAGCTCTTTATTATTCAGAATAACTGCACTATTTAATTTACTATTAATAACAGCTCTCCAGTCAACCTTCTCTTAAGAATCGGGAACTGGAGAGATGTCCCTCTCTTCCCACACCTCCTCCCTTCTTCTCATGGAGTACTGTGGACTCAGTCATGAGAACATGAACTGCTGTAGGGGGTTGTAGGGGGTGAGATGGAGGCCCAGCTGATACAGCCAGCCCAGCTACCCTCCTCCTGTAGAGTTCACTCTGTTGTTCCTCCCTGCTTTCTTTGGAGGCTACCACCCTTCTGTTGTCAGATCCATAACTGAGGGAGCATGTTTGTCTTGTAGGCTGAGCAGGAAGGTCACAGTCTGATCTGGAAGCTATGATGCAGCTGAAGGTGAGCGAAGGCTTCTTTCAGCCATCCGTGTGCGCCAACCCTGAAGGCTGATGTGTGCTCAGGGGCCACACAGGCAGACAGAGGATCAAAGGGGCTGAGGTTCTTTTGGGAATGCATGCTCTAACCTGTTTCTAGTGGGGCCCAGTGTAATAAGGAACATGTCCATAGAGGAACAAGGCCTTTGAGGAGAACCAGCCCCAAGCCAGGCAATTATGTGACCAAGGAGTCAGATGACTCGGGGGAACCAAGAATAATGCCAGCAGAGAATGAGAGGCCCGCCCAGTTCACCTACTGCTCTACTCATGGCCTTATGGTCCAGGTGCTGGGAACATGCGGAGCTCCTGGGTGGCACGACACAGTGACTGTTGCAGTAAGGCTGTGTTGGGTCAGAGCCACCATGTCTGGTGAAGAATAGATTCTTCCCCAGGGCTAAACTTGACCCTTATGTGTTTATTTAAAGTGACATGCCTGCTCGCAGCACTTACTGAACCTGACTCACAGTCTTCCATATCCCAGCTCTGATGTGGACATGTTTGTGCCAGGCGGTCTACAGGTTGACCTACAGGAAGACACAGGTCCTCTACTCTCTCTTCTGACTTACCTGGCTGTGCAGAGCTAGAGGACTACAGCTGCTGTCAGGGACAGGGTTGCTATTAGCATCCTGTCTCATGTCTTCTCATCCCTGGGATGTAGCCAAGCAGTTTCATCTTCTCTGTTTTGGACCTCTCCATGCCCTGGCCATATGTAGAGTGGGTGAATCCTAGACACCCTTTGGGGGGCGGGGTTGAAGAATGTGCTGTCATACCACATCGTGGGCTGGTTTCAGTCTGCTTGATGTGATACTGGCTTTTTTGCCAAGCCAGAGTCAAGTTTCATATACCTGCTCGCACGCACGTGTGCTCACACACACACACACACACACAGCGCTCCTAACTATACACGCTACCAAGCAGGAAGCTTGGCTCATTTTGAGGCCTCACTCTTTATTCAAGGAGCAGTGTCGGGTGTCTGAATGGATGCTTGAAGACTCCGTCTTTGCAATTAACACACTGCTGCAGTATTATTAGCCCCTGATAGGCAGGTCTGCCTTCGCCAGAGACTATAAATATGTGGGGCCAATGACTCAGCAAGTCTGTTGCTATTTTTCTTGCAGGTCCGTGTGGATCTGTGTCTGTGTACACCATGGCCCCATCTCCCTGCAGCTCCCATGGCTAGTAACCATGGAAACACAGTCCTCCCCGATACCGTACTCTGCTGACAAACACTGGAAGTTCCCCCAGCCCCCTCCCCACCTCAGAGAAAGAGCGTGTACCTCACTGATTCCCAGCAAGTGAGGGATGGTACTTATGAAGAAGCTGGACCCTTGCTCCAGAGCTTTGAAGGTCCAGGCCTGGCCTCCAAGTCCTTCTCTGCTGGTCTGTGGTTAAGGCCTGGTCACTTACCTAAGGCTAGTGATTCTGGAGCCTAGTGGAACTGGGGGTGGCAGGGCAGTTCATGAATGCTGCGGGCAGCATGGTAGAGGAGTTAGGGATCAGGTGTAGCAGTGTGGTGGGAGTTGAGGTTAATCATTGTGGGGTAAACACTTTTGTTTCTCTGTTGAGAGAAGCTATAGAAGAGAGTGTATCTCTGTTTCATATGTCTCTCTTCACTCTATTCCTCCCTCCCTCCACCTCTCTCCTTCCCCCCTTCTCCCTCCTTTCCTCCTTCTATTCCTTCCACAAATGTTCTCATTCACACTTAACTGCGTTTGTACCTGGTCCTGTGCTGGGTGTGAGCTCCTCGTGATGAGTCAGTTGGATCCTTCCTCCTTGGGACTCACTGGCTTGGAGACAAGACAGTTCCCTGAATGATGCTCAGGAGTCCTGGAGATCAGGGCAGAGCAGAGCAATGGGCATAAGAGAATGACTTCCTAGGGGCCTGAAGCCCATGGTGTATTCCTGGAGGATATGGGGTCCGCAAGGTTGGGGGTCACACTGGTAGGAGATATAGTAATGACTATGAGAGTGAGAGGGTGAGAGACACCCAGAGTTCTAATTCTGCCCCTGGTCAGGGGCAGCCCTTGAGGAAAATGCCCAAGTTTGCTGACATGGAAATGGGGACGATGACACCTACCTTAATGGTCTGAGTAAGAATCAAGACAACCTCTGCGTCCAAGGACACAAACATTCAGTGTACTAAGGAGATGCCAGGGCTGACTTTATTTCCCCTGTTTTCCTCCTTTCAGGGCCAAATGGGGGAACTGGACTTGATGGTATATAGAAGTTTTCTCTGTCCTCAGTTTCTCCATGTTCAGAATAGGAAGAAGCAGCTTCTAGCTGGGAAGTGCAGGTAGTTGGAGCAGTGAAAGTAGCTGAGACAACTAGCTTCTCCCTGCTTTAGGGAAAGCAGGGCCAGGCTGCAGCTGCTGCCTCTGAGGATACTATCCTTTCCCTTGGGGTTCCCCCAGTGGCTGAAGAGCCCTAAAGCCAGCAGCCACAATGTCTCCCTGCTGCCCCACTATGCTGTACCTCCTTTTTCTACTCTTCTGCCTCAACAGGGGCCAAAGGCATGAGCTAAGAGATGTGCGGACCATCTGGCCAACTGCTAGTCTCCAGGCCACTTAATCCCAGTTCTCAGATTCCCTAGGGGCCTAAGGAGCTGACACCACTGTCAGCTTATAGAGAAGTCTCACACCAACCTAATGCAGACACTCTATTGTTATTTCCAGGTGGGGGATCTGAGACTAAGAGAGCTTAGGATCTGGTCCCAGGTCACACAGATGCAGGGTCAGGGTCAGAACCTCAGTTCAGACCATCAGTGGCCCTTTATGCCATTCTGCGGCACCCTGGCACCATAATGAACTTCCACTGATGCTGGAGAGGATAGCAGAATAGGCTGGAAAGATGGCTCAGTCAGTAAAGTGATGTCTGCACAAGCATGGGGACCTGAGTTTGGAACCCCAGGACCCACATAAAAACCAGGCATGACAGCCTACTCCTGTAACACCAATCCTTGGGAGGCAATGACCGAGGATCCCTGGGGATTTCTGACCAGCAAGCCTAATCAGTAAGCTTCAGGTTCAGTGAGAGACCCTGCCTCAAAACACAAAGGGAAGAGTGATTGAGGAAAGTACTTGGCATTGACCTCATGCATCTATGAGCGTGACCTACATGAATTTTACAATCACACATAGAGAGAAGTAGTACTATGTGATTGTGACCTGAAAGCAGGTTGTATACCATATCTGTAGGAGTACAGGTATTCAAAACAACTCCAAGATGATGCCTGTATGGTGTGAGTCAGGGCACAGGTTCACCCCCACCATTTGAACAGTCTGTTTCTCTAGGTCAGAGAAGAAAGTAAGGTGGGTTTGCATAACTTGTCAATTATGAATATATTAAATAAACATGTTTTGGAATTAGCTAAGTAGTTATTACAAAAGGCTGTCGTGTGTGCCACTTACCCAGTAAAAGCAATGTCCACAGGAGATGGGTTCTAGTGTCCATGAGTACCCAGTAGGGCTATGGTAGGCAGTGATCTTCAGAAGGGGAGATTCTAAAGACAGTTATGACTGTCATGAGCCAGGTCATTTCCAAGTTCTTCCTCTGTCCTTCAGTGACCAACAGAGCATCTTTACTGCCAGTTTTAAGATGGAGACCCTTACATCTAAGGACAGCCTGGGTCCCAAGGTCACACATTCCATGACTATGGCTTAGCTGGTTCATGCACCTGCCTAATGAACAAATGCAGAGAACACTGACCTTTGTCTCCAGATGGTCCTGGCTGTGACTTAACACAGCCAGTAGCAGGTTCTCAGAGCTTTGGTTTTCCTGTTGTTGGGTGGAGTCACTGCGTTATAAACTTGTACTTAGTCTTGTGTTATAACAGATCAGCTGCTCTGGGCCTGGAACACAGCAGGTCTCCTTACACTGCTTTTAGGTACCTAGTACCACCTCTCTGTTAGAGCCTAAGAGGGCCAGGATGCTAGCCAGTGCCTCCTCACTGGTTGTAGACTAGAAGTTTATGTCCCCTACAAAATTTATGTTTTAAGATGCTGATCCCTGGTCTGGAGAGATGGCTTATGGTTAAGAGCCAAACTGCTCTTCCAGAGGACTCAAGTTCTATTCGCAGGGCTCTCATCAGGTCGCTCACAAGTGCCTGTAATTCCAGCTCCAGGAGATCCTGTGCTCTCTTCTGGCCTCTGGAGGAACACACACCCACATGCCTAAAACCAAGGTACTTGTTACAGAGCCTGATGACCCGATTCCTTCCAGGTTCCACGTGGTGGAAAGTGAGAATCAACTCCTGCTAGTTGTCTTCTGATGTCCACTTGTACCGTATCACACATGTGTTCAAGTGCTTGAACACACACACACACACACACACACACACACACACACACTAAATGAATGTTAAAATGCTCTCTTGATCCTTTTGCAATGTAAGAACAAGTGAAAAGACATCCATTATATGAACTAGGAATGGATGCCTGCCCCCACCCTCCAAAACTGGGAAATATCTGTGGTCTTTATTAAGGAAACCTGATCCATGGCATTTTTGTTCTATCAGCCTGGACTAACTAAAACTCTTTTGAATTTAAGGCCTGAACTTTCTAAAGTGCCATAGACAGTGATTCTCAACCTTCCTAATGCTTCAACCCTTTAATATGTTCCTCATGTTGTGGTGACCCCCAACCATAAAGTTTTTTTCATTGCTACATCATAACTGTAATTTTGCTACTGTTATGAATCATAATATAAATATCTGATTTGTAGACGGTTTTAGGCAACCCCGGTGAAAGGATTACTCGATCCCCAGGTTGAGAACCACTGGCCTAAGGGACTTGAATTAAGCCTGCAGGTTGCCATCCATATAAGGCTGGGACAAGGAGGAGGGGGCATGCTCAGACAACTCCAAAGACTCAGGAAGTAGTCAAGACTAGACAATCACATTCCTGAGCTCAGCAGCTTGGACAAAATCAACTTCAGGAAGGAAGAGCTTTTTTGTTTCGTGATTTGAGGGGCAGGAGTGCTGCAAGAGGTGCTCTGGTTGGGTCACAAGAGCATGAGCAGCAGGTCACATTGCATCCACAGACAGAAGCAGGAAAGGGGATGGATACTGGTAGTCTATGTGATTTCTCTTCTGTCTTTATTCAGTCTGGACCCCCCATCCATGGGACAATGCCATACAATCCAGGTGGGTCTTCCCACATCAGTTAAACCTCTCTGGAAATCCCTTCACCGACACACTCCGAGGTGTATCTCCTAAGTGATTTAGTATCCACACAAGATGACAGTGAAGATTAACTATCACCAAGAGCTTCTCTGTTCAATAAACCCTCTGACCAGATACAACCAGAGGGGAGTCCTCTATTCTTGCCCCCTCCTTAGTCCCCAGCTTCCATATCTGAGATCTGGAGGAGATTTCCATGAACTGTGATTACTCCTGAATCTGTTAAGCCTAGTCTACATGGAGGTACCATCAACTCCATCTAGACATGGGCCAATGGCCAAGCCAGGTGTGGGGAGGAGACAGAATACAAGGATGAGAACCTGCTCACTTTTCTTGCCTCCAGGCTCGCATCCTTCCCCTGCTCTGTGAAGCTGATGTGCTAGGCATGTGACTAAAGAGCCCATTCCCAAGATCAACTTTGTGGGGACTGTTTCTAAAGGTCCTCAAGGCAAGGCTGTAGACCCACAACTCTACCTCACATTGGGGAGCCTAGGAAATACACACACTCCAGGGCAAGGCATGGGGACCCGTGAAGACATGCTAACCCTTCAGTGTAGACAGCTAGAAGCTCATCTGGGGCAAAGGTAGACTCACAGGCGGACTACATCTTCACTTATCAGTGATGCTATAAGTGGCAAGGACTACTGTGGGACACAAGGAGTAAACAGCTAACCCATTCTGAGAATGGCTAGAAGTGACTTCTCGGGTTGTGTCTTGAAGGGTACCCAGAGCTGGGCAGGAGATTAGGCGTTTCTGAAGAGGAGGGGACCACATAGTACTTGAGTTCAGTCTGTTAGAGAAGTCCTCCACCACTCATGAGTAAACAGGGCAACTCTTGCTTCAGGGGTGGGCAGTCCTGGGCTACCAAGCTGCCAAGGCCTCTCTCCAACTGGCATTGAACAAATATTAGTGGACTGGGCAGTGGAGCCCAGCTGAGAAGAGGGAGCACAGAATAGAGAGACCCTTGGGTGGGCACAGCAGTGACGCCTGACCATGCCAAGTGCTGTTCTTGCCTCTGTGGAAAAGGACTATAACCAGGGCCAGCGGAGGACCTGGCCAGTTTGTCAGACCACTGTCTGAAGGGGCCTCCTCTAGGGACTGGAGGGAGGTGAGCAGATAAATGTGGGTAGAGGGTCACCCCACAGCCACTCGGGAAGCACATGGGGTGAACGGCTGCTTTCCGGACAATCTAAGCCTCACAGTGTCTGGGAACTGGGCCTGGCCCCCTTGCCCCAACTGGGCTCTGCTCTTTCTCTTCACTGAGGCCACTGGACGCATCCTTCCGCTTCCAGGCTTGGGCCCCAGAGGCTATCTTCCCATCCTGCCGCTGAATGAGCTTGTTAAGGCTCTTGTGAACTTGTCTGTGACTCTCTCATCCAATTTTGCAAGCACAGCAGATCCAGTCTATGTCCAGTGGGAAACCCTCAGGAATGGGACTTTAGAAAGCCTGTGTGACCTTGGGCAAGTCAGTCAACCTCTCTGGGTCTTTAGTGACACCTTGTGGTAGCAACTGCTTGAAACCAAAGTGCTTGAGTTAGACACGTGTGCGCGCGTGCGCGCACACACACACACACACACACACACACACACACTTCTTCCCTCCCATACCCATCTCCCTGAAACGCACAGAGGCAGCCTTCAGGAACCTGTCCACTGGCTTTCTGGTACTAGTGTAGGCAGTAAAAGATCATCCCAAGACAGGAATTATTCATCTGCCTTCCAGTCTCAGGACTCAGTCCTATTTGCTTTTATCAGCTTCAGGACAAGGATATGGAGGACATATGAAATCAAGTAACATCAGAAAATATGCAGAAAGATCAAGTCTACACTCAAGCAAGGCCTGGCCTGGTCTCTCTGATTACTGTGGCATCGTGGCCAGCCCAGAAATGCCAGGAAGTTCCTTCTCAATTCAGTGTGTGCCATGCTATGTTCCCATGTGACTTGTCATAGAGAACCTCTTCTTGGTGTTCTGCAGTGAGAGCTTCAACCTGAGCTCCAGCTGGGAGGAGCACCCTCCTTCATTGGCTTTGGGATGACTGCAGTCTGCTCAGTAGGCAGCACTTTGTACCTCTGCCTTGAAACCCTACCATGCAGATCTGCTCCTTCCAGAGATCTGCTGGCTCCTGTGGATCTAAGGAAACCCTTCTTCCAGAAAATAGTTTCTGACTCACAGGGGCACCCAGAAGAGACATGCAGATTAAGAAGGGCCTTCCAGGCCTCCAGCCAAATGCTAACATTGGAATTTCAAGCCAGATCTCTGAGATTCAGGGTATCTCTTCCACATTGTGGAACTGATCTCTAACCCCACCCCAGGAGACAGTGGGATAGGAAGGGCACGTCATCCTGAGCTGTCTACAACACTACTCAGCCATCTGGAGATTGCACAGGGAGGGCTGTGGCAGGATAATCTGTGACCAGGGCTTGGGGACTTGGTTTGGGGCCTGCAATGGCTGGCTAGGCTCCACCTCATCAAGAGGATTAAGAGTAATTGAGTAGCGGCTCTCACAAGGCTACTTGAAAGTTGGAGGTTGGCCCAAAACCTGCCCACAAAAATGAGCTGGTGCCAGGAATATGAGAGCTCCCATCAAAAGGCAGGAGAGTGTCCAGGCATCCTGTGACTGGAGGAAACCTATGGTATACAGAGTAGGTCTCTTCTAACACAGACATGACACTTGGTACTCACCAGTCTATGAGGGACACTTCATCACTCTCCCCATCATGGGCATCTCACAGGGGAAGAGAGTGAGGCAGAGGTGTCCCTGAACCCCTGTCAGGACAACCTATTCCTGAGGTCGAATGCCATAGCCAAAGTGACTCTAGACAAGGCTCCCCTTGCTAGACTCCAGGAACCACCTTCCCTATTGAGTCAGACAGAGCCAGGAATGAGAGGCCTTGGGGTTGGGGGATCAGGCCAGGCAGCATACTAGCCCTTTCTCTCCATCTTACAATGCCATTCTTACAGGTACCTGCAGAGGCCTGAAGAAGGCATTGGATCTGGAGTTTCAGGGGGTGCTGAGCTGCCTGGTGTGGGTCCTGGTAACCCTGATCCTCTGAAGCAGTCACAGGCACTTTCAACCGCTGAGCTGCCTCTCCGGCCCAGTGACTTCTGAGCTCTCAAGCCTTCCGTGACTCCCACTCCCACCAGGACCCACTGCAGGCCTCCCTGCTGCCTTCCCCCACATCACCAGCCTCATCCCCTCCACCCCACCCCCCAGTTTTCCACCATATCCTTGCCTCTTCTCTACTGGGCCTTCCTGCCAGCCTCTGGTCCTTCAAAGTCCCCTTTCCACGAAGCCTCCAGTGTTCATTTTGTAACGGGGCATGCCACAGGGAGCTGTGTCAGCTTCTTAGCCTTCATCTTCACATCCTTTTGGTGAAATAAAGGGAAAGAGAAAGGGGACCTGTGTCCCTCTCCTGAGCTCCCAAAGCAAACCTGGTCTCAGCCCTGCATTCCATTTAATTAAGAGAGGAGCTCATGGCACACACTCTTCCTTCCAGCTTCCCCATGGCGGTCTTGAACCCCTGAGCCCCAGGACAAGGACAACGGGGCTCTATTCTCCACGATCTGCTCAAATTCTCCCTTCAGCTCTGAGCAGAGCTGAATTTTAGTTCCCAGATTTGTGTGATGGGTGAGGGTGGAGCCAGCTAGGCTCCACCCCCTCTCCATGCCTGGTGAGAGTGCTCATTATCTCCCTGCCATGCCAGCCAGGCCTTGGGGTAAAGCCAGCCCCAGCTTTTGATGGGAGACAGATTTAATTACCTTCTCAGGCAGAGGGCGAGGATAATGAGAAGCCGATGGGAAGCTTGGCAAGGCAGCTCATCCTGTGGCCCTGAGCACTCTGCCTGCCCACCCCTAAATCCTGCCTCTGGGGGCCTAGGGTGAGCAAGACTATGGACTCCCAGGCAGCTGCGGCCCCTGTGTGATGCCATCATGCCTGAAGTTAAGTCAGAACTCTGTCTGGGTTACGTGAAGTACTCCTACACGCTGTAGAGGAATGGTCAGTCTTCTGTAGCAGTGTGGAGTTCTAGGACAAATGGGAAACAAAGAGACAGAGGCAGACATCAGGGCTTCTGGCTTGCATGTGATGTGAAGATACTGGTGGGATGGGAAATTAAGAGTCGCAATCATGGAGGTCCTGCAGGAGCGGGGCAAAGCTTGTCACTCGGAGGGCGTCTTCGCCTCCTCCGGGCTGCTGCAGAGAGTTGCAGCTTGTCTGACCTGGCATTTTCTTTTAAACTCATAAAATTGTTCTGGAGCTTCTGTCTGAGTCTGTTCCTAAATTCTTTTATTAATGAGACTAGGAATCCTGGGAGGGGACCCCAATTTCCTTGGTAACGTGTGATAACCCAGCTGGGGCTCCCCAAGGTTTCCAGTAACTCTATGGGAATTTTACAGAGTGGCTAAGGCACTGGGGTGCTCTGGATTCTCGCTGGTAAGGATGAAGAGGAAGAGGAGAAGTGGGCAACAGAAGGTGTCTGCTTGACAGCGGCAAGACTATGACCAGGGCGGAGAAGTTGGGCAGAAGAGCTTTCTCATGGGGCCTATCCTGGGTTCTGGGTTCTTCTTTGAGGGTGGCACAGGTGCTGCTCTGCCAAACACTAGGTGGGTATCTTTCTACTCCTTAGCTCTTCTGCCTTTTCCTTAGAAATGCCATCATAGTGGGTTCCACCTCTGCACATCGGGCTCCCAGGAGGATTGCCTGAGTGCCCTGGCGAAGGATTAGTGGAGAAGGGCCTGAGGGTGGTTCTTCTGCCTGTACTGTCACCTGGCCCTCATCACAATTCCCTAAACTATCCATTCATTCTACTCTGAATGCTGCTCTGTCCCAAAGGGGCAGCCGGAAGGATAGTTAGGTGGCAGGAACTTAACACTGCCAGCTAGGAAGTTCTTTTTTTCTTTTTCTTCTCTCTCTCTCTCTTTTTTTTTTAAATCCTAGGTAAGTTAACTCTTATCTTCCAAGTCATAGTTTCCTGATTGGTAAAGTGAGGCTTGTAACAGAATCTCAGGACTGTGGCATGAATTTTAAAACGAGAAAGAGGAGAACGATAATGTATGCAAAATGCCTAACATAATGCCTGGCAAGGGGCAGCACTCCCAACCGCTAGCTATAATGATGGTTATTACTATTAATCCCGTTGGGCAGTGTTTCTCCACCTTTGAAAAGTCCAGGTTCCCTTGTGAGAAGCACACAAGCGTCAGACTCCTCTCTTCTACCGCACAGGATTGAAAATGTCAAAGAATAAAAGGTTGGTGGGTGGGGGATCCAAGAACTTATTAGAAAGAGCCTCCCACCCGGAACCATGACTCACGGTGGGCTGGGTTGGGGAAGGTATTCTGGGCTACATTTCTGAGTGTGGTCCCCTCGGCACCGGGCGGCCACTGGGTCGGGCTCCCCTCTTCCTCTGCTGCCCGCAGTGTCGGTTGGATCCCCGCCCAGCCTTCCAGCTCTAGCAAGCTGTGACTTTGAGCCAAGAACCGAGGAAGCTCTTTCGAATACAAATACCTCTGGACCCTCAGATCCCAGCCGGCGCGCCTTTCTCATGCTAATGAACGGAGCCCGAGTTCCGGAGATTTTGAAGGGGAAACTGCCAACTTAGGAAGCTAGCTCAGCCTGCCCTGCTGCTCCCTTTGCCAGAGATAAGACCTCTGGAGTAATTTTCAGCACAGCCTCCTAGCACTCAGTACCAGCTCTACCCCAGCGTCCCTGTAATTCTGCAAGTCTCCTGACTGGGTGACCTCCATTGTTCGGGGTCTATGAACTAGACAGTCCCTTCTAA
This sequence comes from Cricetomys ansorgei, assembly GCA_026225945.1. Taxonomy (NCBI): domain Eukaryota; kingdom Metazoa; phylum Chordata; class Mammalia; order Rodentia; family Nesomyidae; genus Cricetomys; species Cricetomys ansorgei. The sequence goes on along the minus strand of JAMJFZ010004023.1, from coordinate 11,878,924 downwards.
ATCAAAGTAATAATTCACTTGACAGTTAACTGCCATTCACACGCCCCTCCTCCGGTCCTGGTGTCTGGGAGTGTGCTCTGTGCACCATAGCTGTCTCCTGCAACGTTATCGTTCAGTATGCAGAAACGATGCCCAGAAAGGATGGCAAATTGTCCCAGGCCCTTCCACTGTGGTGCCAGGCTCTAACTTCAGATATGTGTACCTAGGACTACCGCTGTGCATCACAGGTCTTGAAGCTCTGAGGTACCATATTACATTATACCCTGTGACCATCAGTTTGGGATTTCTGGGCTTGTAAAAAATTCCCTGCTGAAGATCCATTTCATTTTCTGGTGTCTTATTAATGCCTCTCTTTTCACTCAGACCTGGACAACCCTTATTTTAGCTCAATGAAGTTGCTTGTACAAGCTCTGTTACATAAAGCTGTCCCTGACTCCTCCAAACAAATTCTCTCCACTCTGTTCTCATTGTCCGAAGCCCTAGGCGATCCCTCAGCTGTGACTCTGCGTCCTTCACTAGGCTGGGAAGTGCTTGAGGGAGAATCCTTGCCTGGCTGGTCCTCACAATGCCAACGCCCAGCATAGGACCTGACATGCAGCTATGCTCACGTAGGCTCAGTCACGAACATCCTGCTCTCCTACCTCTGTCACAGAGCACAGATATATTAACTAAGCCTGCTTCCTTGAGATACAAGACCTTCCATCCCCTCAGAAACCTTTAAAAAGAAACATGTTGCTTGGCTCATGGGACAGGAACTCTTCTTCAGACCCTGTCCCCTGCTGCCACCTGCAGCACTAATAAACCTGTAACCCAGGGCAGCTTAGCTCAGCACCTCCCCTTCTCCTCCCTTTCTTCTCTCCCTGCCTAAAATCTAACACTCCTCAGAGACTTTTGAATGAATTTCTCACTCCACCTTGGCCTATTGCTAGGCTGCATACTCTCTCAGGTCTTTCTTGAATTTTCGACTTCATCCTGGTCTTAGTCTAGACCAGAGAAAAGCCTTGTCAAGACTGTGAGTGAGCTGGGAAGCAAGCTCCTGGCTGGGGAATTTCTTTCTGACCTGACTCCTATCCCACAAAAGCCCATTTTGGCTTCTGAAGGATCTCTGGAGTATGTGAGAGGCTCCAGGGGAGGAGACTTTTTCAGGGAGTCATGTCCTGAAATTAATTTCCAAAGTCCAAGAGAAGGCGGGAACACTGCCTGGCTGGTGGTGCTGGGGTAGGATGAGAAGGAAGTCGTTGGGGTTTGATGGGAAACTCATTTTGCCTTAATTGTATTGTGCACATTAAACCAGAAACTATAAGAGTGAAGGCAGAGCAGAAGAAATACTGGAAGAGTTTGCAGGGGTGGGGCTGGGGCTGGGGTGGAGTCCCAGACTCATTTGGAGTGAGGGACTGGGCTTTAAGGGCCTCTGGGCCAGTCAAGAATGGCTCCACCCAACTCTTTTATATTTAAAATTTTATTTTTGCATGTTTATGTGTATGTGTGTGCATGCATTTGTGTATGCATGTTTGGGGTGTGTGTACTCAGGTGCAGGTGTGTTGAAGCCAGAGGTTGACGCTGGTTGTTTTGTTTGTTCTCCACCTCATATATTGAGGCAGGGTCTCTCATTTGTACTCAGAGCTTGGATTTGGTTAGTCTAGCTTGCTATCTTGCTCTGGGGAGCCTCTGTCTGCTTCCCAACAACCCCACAGAGGGCTGGACTTAAATAGATGGGCTTACATTCCTGCCCAGCATTTAAATAGATGCAATCATTACAGCTTAAGTACTCAAGTTTATACGACAAGCACTTTAACTCACTGAGCCAGGCCCTCCAACCAACTCTTGTCAATTGAGCCTAGAGAAGGCGGAACGTGGAAGGCAAGAACCAGGTCTCTGCTGAGTTGACTGTTTACTATCAGGCAGAGTAGGCGTTGTGACAGGCCTTCTACTGGACCTTCTCACTTATGTGATGTTCTTCACTGGAACCCTTGAAGCAAAGGGTTGAAACAGACAACAGCTACCCCGATTTCCCATGAGAGACCTGTACAGAAATGGACATGCCTTTTCAAGGACAGTGATTGAACAACTCCACACAGTCCAGCGAGATGAGCCTGGCTTCTGCAGTGAATATGGAAAGGACAATTGAGGCCACGCCACCAGGGAGGATGGAGAAGCCATTTGGATAGGCCTGATATATTGATGTAATCCCTGTCTATGCAGCAAGCCAGCCACCCAGGAGTAAATGCTTTGGCTGATACATTTGTCCCACCGCTTTCCCGGTATCTATTTGCCTGACTGAATAGACAAAATGTAGCCTGGTTCGTGGAGAAGCCCAGAGTCCTGTTTCCCAGAAGAAGAGGATAGAGCTCTCGGAGGATCGAAGGAACAACGAATATTTCCTGGAGAAGTATGATGGGACCCTTGGTTGGGCTTCTTGCCCTCTCTAGAACCACGATGTCACCTCTGCACACCAAAAACTGCCCCTGCCTTGGGATGATCAAAGAAGCCAGAGCTGGAGAAAGCAAGCAACCCCTGCAGGTGACTGAGAGTCTTCTGGCAAAGGGGCTTAGCCCTGCATTCAGTTGAATAGGCCACCCCACTCTCACCTATGTCCCCACACTCCCAGGAAAGAACCCCAAGGTCAGCTCTGCCTTCCCTCTGATCCAGTGGGGTGTCTAGTTGGTGGGGCTGCAGAATGGCAGGTAGATACAGCTTTCTATGCCTATTCCAGCACTGTGCTAAAAGCCTCACCAGAAGCCTCAACCTGGCTATGCCCTCTTAGTTCCCAGGGCCTATATTCTCAGTACCAACTTGGCTGCTAGAAGAGGCACCTATAGATTCTAGGCCTTCATCCAAACTTTGAATGGGCCCTGCTCAGCATCTCACAATGATCTAAACTTTCCAAGTCTTTACTGGAGAAGTTATGATCCAAGCCTGTCTCAGAAGGCCAACAGGAACTATTTGGTCAACAAATGGTGGTCTTGCAATGCCTTGAGTTTGCATGTAGACCTCATCGGGACTCAGCCTATGGATGGAGTTGGGACTCACTCTGTGACCAGTGCCAGGGCTTAGGATGTGGTCAAGATCAGAGATCTCAATCACTGTGTAACCAGGGTCAGGAGGCTTGTGAACAGGATTGAGTTCAGGGTACGACCATGTTTGCTCCATATGTGGCTAGGCTCAGGGTCAATGGGTGACTGGTGCTCAGTAAGAGACTAAGGTCACAGCTCAGTATATAACTAAGATCAGAACTTACTAGTGTGACTAGTGTGGCCAGTATCAGGTCTTACTGTGTGATGAGGTTCAGGGCTTGCTATGAGGCCAGTGTCAGGACTTATTGTGTGCCCAGAGTAGGGAGTCAGTCTGTGGCATTCCCTAGAAACACAAACAAATGCCATGTGGGCATGGGGACCTGCCTGTAACTCCAACCTTGGAAGGCAGAGACAGAGGATCCCAGAACAAGCTGGATAGCAAAACTAGCCATATTGGTAAGCTCTAGGTTGAGAGACCCTGCCTCAGTGAATAAAATGGTAGAGCTATGTAAAAATTGATTGTCAACATCAACTTTGGGTCTACACATGCAATTTGCACACATGCATGCTCACACACATGAAAAGCAATACACACACACATACATGCACATCACACACACAGGAAAAACGGGAAAAGAAAAAATTAATAAAAGAAGCCTGTGCCCTTGGAAGCCCTGCTGTGGTGACAAAGGTTGATTTCCACATGAAGGCAGGACTCTCTACCTCCCATCACCTCTTAGGCCTTACCTCTAGCATTGCTGCCTGGGGATTAAGTTTCCAACATAGGCCTTTGGAGGTGCATGTGTAAACCAAAGCAGTGCTTGATGGTTGGACAGGCATATAAAGGTAAAATGCTGGGGTTCAACCCCAGTTCCGGTGTGTACCTAGCCGTTGTCCAGGAGATACCAGATTATCTCTTAGTGCAGGCTCCACATCTGACTACTTGCCACCCCACAGCTGCTCATTTCAATAATGGCTAGAGGGCCAAAGGGACCAGCCTCCCTCCTCTGCATGTTAGCAGGGAGACTTCAGCTGGAAGGTGGAGGGCTGGGAGTAGAGGAGCATGCCCAGACCTACGTGTCTTCTGCAGCTCTGAGACCCTGACTCTACAAGGGGCAGTGTCAGGCTATCCCAGAGGTCCTGCCTACAACTAGACTTTGAGATGCTGTAATTGATTTTGGATTACTCTAGCTTCCCCTCTCCTAATTTGCATGCTTTTCAAGAGTGTGGATTCCAAGTGCCAGCCTGTGCTCCTCCTCCCACCCCATCCAACTAGATGAACACCCGCTCTCTACTTTCCTTAGAGAAGTGAAAACAAACGCCCGAGATTGCAACGGTCCTGAAGAACAGGGAGGACCTCAGCAGAGGGGCCTCAGACAAGCTCCTTAACCTGTCAGGGCTTCAGTTTGTTTCTCAGCAAAATGGGCTGGTATGTGTGTGTGTGCACGCACGCGCGCGCGCATGCACACGGGCATGCGTGCACACACACACAGGCCTGTGTGTACATTTTGTGTGTTGGGGAGGGGCAGGCTACATGATCACATATTAGCTATTCTTACCTCCAGGAGTACACACCAAAGATTTCTGATTTCTCACTCCCATTAGTAAGATAATAACTTAATACAATTTTAAATGTAAGAATACCAGCATGTTGATATGAATTTGTAAACTGTATGCATGAAGCCATGTCTATAAAATCATTATTGTAGAAGGATAAGAAAAACGATTAAATACAAACTGAAATTCTAGTATTCTCCCTACCCCAAGGGGTACCTCTCTCTTCATGGACTAGTAAGAAGTAGCTTGGATACGTCATAGGAATTCTGCCAGGATGGGTGGGAGAGAAGCTGTGAGTTGGGGGTGACGCATGGGAGGGAGCCAGGGAGTGCTAATGCGGGTGATTAAATCATTTGTGGTAATCCATTTGGAACAGCAGCAGTATCTAACACAGGCGTGATGACACCTCCACAAATAGAAAGGTGGCCAGGGGGGCAGCGGGAGGGACATATTCCAAGGGCATGGGTGTGAACCTGAATTACTTCCTTAAGCCCAGGTAACCCCAGGCCCTGCAGCACCTAGCACAATGATCAGAGTGGCCCCTTCAGGATCATGTGCCTCTCTGAGTTTCTCTTCTTCCAGGAATCCCTTGCTGATGACTCTTTTCTCCTCCATCTCCCCCAGGAATAAGTTCTTGCAGTTCTTCTTGTTTCTTTTTTTGTTTGTTTGTTTGTTTGTTTAATCTTCTCTTATTTATTAGTATGTGGAGAGGGAGTGTGCCACAGTGCATGTGTGAGAAGCTCAGAGGACAGTTTTCAGATGTCAGTTCTCTCTCTGCACAGTGTGTTTCCTGGGGATTGAACTCAGGTCATCAGGGTGAGCAGCAAGGGCCTTGACTTGCTGAGTCATCTCACGGTCCCCAATCCACGCAGGTTTGCTCCCTCTGCCCTCTCTCCCGGTTCCCTCTGCTTCTCTGGGCAACATGGCTGTCCACCAGCCTGCCTCCCTTCTGTCCATGCCTTCTAAAGTTTGCCTGCTGTGTTTTACTTTCTGGGATCAGTTCTTCCTTTTTTGGAAGACACATCTGTCGTCCTCTCTCCTGTCAGCCCAAGAGTCTGGGTGGAGTAGATCTCACTCCTATGGCTGCAGGAATGGGCACATCATCCAGGCTGAACCAGTGAGAGCTGTAGTGGTTGTCACATGTCACAGGCCAGTCAGTCCTCTGCTTCACACAGGGTCTTTGACAATGTGGTCCCTTACGGCCCCATGGCCTGTCCTGCCTTACCTCCCTGACCTCCTGATAGCTATTCTCATACTCTTCCAGCCACTCCAGCCTCCTTGCTGCTTCTTGGTGGTAGCTGAGCACTCCTGCCTCCAAGCCTTTGTTCTCGCTGTCCTTTCTACTCCTCTAGCTCCTAAGCCTGAGTAATTCTGAAGGCTCCCTCCACCGTGGCTGGATCACATCTGTAAACAGTTTGCTTACTGGCCCAAGGATGGCACCCCCATACCCACATCACCCCAGTCCTACAGTTTAGCATTTGGCTTTAACTGCTCTTCCTGTCACCATCCACTGGCCACTAGCTAGGACACCCCCACAGGGCAGGCCTTTGCTGTATCTACCGTGCCGCTCCAGGGCTTAGGACCCACCCTGACCTGTGTGTGGCCAGTAATTGTTGGTTCAGTGAATGGCTTCTGTTCTGTTCCATGAAGTTGAGCCCCACTGCATCCCAATCTAGGCCATGAGTGAGGAGTTAGGGCCTCTATTCTCCCTCCTCCTCTTTCTCTTCTTCCTCCTCCTACTTTCTTTCCTTTTTCTCCTTTCCCCCTCCTCCATCCTCTTCTCCACATCCCCCTCTGCCCCCCTTTTCTTCCTCCTCTTTTTATTCACCCTCCCCTTCTTCTTCCCCCTCTTCTTTTCCACCTCCTCTCACCCTTTTCCTCCTTCCCTTCACACCCCTTTTTCTTCCTCATCCTCTTCCTCTTCCATCTCACCAATTTAATGGCTGATCCCTGCCATTAAATTGAGTCCTCAACCTTGCCTGACCTTAGAGCAAGTCTGCACAATGAAGGATCCAAATGGAGCTGGTGAAGAGGGAGGCAGGAGGACCTGGTAGCTGATCAGGCACACCTTCCATGATACCAAAGACCACGTGGAAGGAGCAGACAGTTAATTTGCTCCCTAATTACCAGCTTCACTGTGGACATCTTCCGAAGATGCATCTCTCCTAATTGAAACAGCAGGGTGGATTGCAGGCTCTAGGCAGCATCCTTTGCCTCTCCTGGCAGGAGCCAGAGGCAGGCAAAGGTGTTTCATTAGAAGAGAGTTGGGGGAGGAGGTGGTCACGGTGCCTGCTGCCTCTTAGAAGTGTTATTTGGAGACCTGCAATTTAGATGCACAATGAAGCTGCTGATGGAAGATGACCTCATCCGGGAAGAGTTCCACATGGGGCTAATCCTCCTGCCCACAGATAGCAAGAGGTCCTCCTTTCCTTCCTGGAAGAAGTATCTTGGTCCATGCACCCAAACTCAAGGTCTTAGGGCTTACTGGGCCTGTTGGCAGAATTCACACCACACCCCCTATACCCATATCCCCATTTCCCTCTTATTTTTCTGGATTGCAAAATGGCCAGTTAAAAGACTACATTTCCCAGGATCCCTTCCAGCTAGATGTCACCAGTGATACTGTAGGGTGGAGTTCTAAACAGATGTTGTAGGGAGGATTTGGGGGGAATTTCTCATGAGTGAAATATATGCAGATGACATAATACTATTTTTCATGGCATTATTTATGCTTCTTGTCCTGGATATGACTATGATAATTGAAGTTTAAGCAAACATTTTGGGGCTTTGAGGTTGGAAGTTGTCTACTAGAAATGGGGTTATTATTCTAGATATCTATCTAGAAGGAACCTGAATTCCTGACATGCAGAGAGCTGTTACATGGCTGTAGACTATCCCTAGATTTGTTTTGTTTGTTTTTGTTTTTGAGACAGGGTTTCTCTGTTTACTTCTAGCTGTCCTGGCACTTATTCTATAGACCAGGCTAGCCTAGAACTCAGAGATCTTCCTGCCTCTGCCTCCCAAGTGCAGGGATTAAAGGTGAGTTGCATGGGTGGCAGAGATATGTTGTCTTATTTGGTTGGTTGGTTTTAGAATAAACTTTTTATATTATTAAGTCACTGCAGCTGTTCTGTTACTGGGTTCTGTTACTAGCCAATGAACTAAAATCTTAGCAAGTGCACTGACCTTTGGAGAATGTGCAAGATGGGTTTGGAACCCCTATGTATGAATTGAACATGGATAGGCACACTATTTTACATATGATTTTAGTGTGGAGATGGTTGGCCATTTCTGAGTAAGGAGATTTCATCTTTGCCTTAGTCTGCAGTTCAAGGCCTGGGTCACTGTTGCTTCCTGCTTTGGGGCCTATGGAAACAAGCCCATGACATCACATGTGGTGTCAGTTTTATTGACATCCCTTTTACTTTTACTGCTGTTAAATTAAAATTCTGTATTGCATAATAGAAAAGGTAGTAAACTGTGTCCTTGTCAAGTCCTGTGGGACACTAGATTCCCACAGACTGGCTTGTCATCAATATGGATGACATCTCTCTGGGCAGAGGCATTCTGCAAAGAGAGAAGATGGGTTCAACAGGACACAGAGGGGACTCCCTGAGGCAGGAGAGATAAGCGAGGCACCAACTTAGCACAGCAAACCTTGAGAGACGGTATGGAGCAGAAGGGCACATGGAGGCTGGGTTGGTGATAAGGCTGGGGGACTTTGCCTCTGTTTCCCATAAGGGGTTGGACAGGAGGCACAGTCTCATGGGAAGACACAGGGATCATGGCATACCAAACCTTAACTGGAGATGGACTATGAATTCAAAATCTTTTCCCCTTGAGAACAGCAGAAGAGCCTCGTCTATGGGGACTACCCAGCAGGATCTGAGACCAGAGACCTCAGGTACACTTCTAGGGCCAGGATACCAAGTGGTCTCCACATGTGCCTCTACATGGGTGTGTGTCTGTGAGGCTCTACGAAGCTGTCCATGAGGTGCTCTGCCCCCATCTCTCAGAAGAGCAGGCAGCCTTGAACTCAGACTTCAGGCCTCACTCTGCCAGTAGCTTTCTTGACTGTGCACCTTCTACCACTCTCTCTAACCCCTACCCACTTCCTCAGGCTCCAAGGCTATCAGAGATTGAGGTTTTGGAAGCCAGATGATTGGTACTATTTCTTCCTGCCTCAAGGAGAGATGCTCTGATGCTGCCAAGGGCCCCTCCTGCCATGGCCAACCACTCTGGACTCCTCCTCCTTTTGTCACCTGTCCTCCTTCTCCCCCTCTCCCCCCACAGTGACAGAGGTCAGGGAGACATAAACAACCCACAGTTTCCAATTAATTTTTAATTGCCACTTGAAATTCTTAATTGCAGCTGAAACACTATCCCTGATGGAGGCCTGGGGTAGGAGTAGGGTGGAGGTGACCCAGTTAGAGGTGCTGAGCCAGTAGGGGAGGGCCAGAAGGCAGCTGGGTGAGTGGCCCTAGGAGCCCCTAGAGTTGCACTCCCACCTCTTGCCGGGGGTGGGGTGGGGTGGGGTGGGGCAGAGGCCTAGGCTCCAGTCTGTTCCCTAGGCAGGAAGGATGCAGCAGCACCACCTGTCAGTCTTACTGCAGTAGTAGGGGTCCTGACAAGCCAGTGCTGCAAGTTCTCCTTGGCCAATTAGAAACTCTGCCTGGAGCTCTGGCCAGAGTGACCCCAGGAGCTTCCTGAGAGCCTTTGTAGGAGATCAGAGCAATTCCTTGGGAGCCTCAGCCCTACCCAGGAGGCCCAGGCGCCTGGAGAAGCCTTGAGGCGATGGTGTGGTTGGAAGAAGGATGAGCAACTGTCTAGTCTCCCAGAAACTGAAAAATTTCTTAGGATACCAGACTTCTGGTGCTAAGGCCAGGAAAGTCCCAGTAAGCCAAGCTGGTTACCAGAGGTTAGGTCAGCTGGCCCCTGGCATATCATCTGTTTTGGGGAATGGGGAACTGTGCTGCGCTGAAGCTCAGCAGTCTAGCTAGACATTGGGCCACAGGAAGCGCCACTATTCTCGCCTCCATTGGCCTCAGCCCTTGTCTCCCCAACTAGACTTGCTGTATGCTGCCTAGCCCATAAGTCACCTACTTGGTGTAGGCGGTAGACATGAATTCTACTCCTAGTTGCACAGATGACTCCCTATCCTACATGATGTAAAGCCTGGTCTGGGCCTCAGTTTCCCCTTCCTCTAGCCCAGTGGTAGCCTGAGTCACATAGTGATGTGGCCTGGACAAGGAGCTTTTTGAATCAGGAAGGGGTTTGGGATAGATAGCCTGACTAGAGGTGGTTAAGACCTAGCCCAGTCACTGGCTGGGTGAAGTGAGCCACCCCTCACACTGCTGGGAGCGAGGACTGTGGTAGTTCTCTGTCTGCCTGCCTCCTCCAGACATGCAGACTTGTGGTTAAGACAGCTGGTTCACTATAGGTGCTAGTACCTGAGACCTGACAGCTAGCAACAACAGAAGCCTGCCTGTGCAGAACAGCTTGAGAGTTTGCTGGGGTTTTGGGGCAGGTGGAGTGGGGTAGGGTGAGGCAGGGGCTGGAACCACTGAGTGGCCAGGGCCAGGAACTGGAGAAGCAGGAGGCCCTGGGGAGGATGGACTTTTCTGGGGAGCTGGGGAGCATCCTATGGCTAAATCACTGTTGAATGAATGAGTGAGTGAAAGAATTTATGAGTGAACAGAGGTCAGGGTTGGGTTACTAAGCTGAATTTAGTAAGCTACCAGGCACAGTCACCATTCTGGCACAGAGGGCTCCTAGGAACAGAAAATTCCCTCTCCTAGGAGCTGCTGTCACTCCAGGGACATGGTGACTATTCCTCTCCTTGCCTGGACCCCTAACCATCACCAGCCAGCTCTATGGTTGCCCCTGGGGTCTGGATTCTAACCTAGTCCAGGAGAACAGCCATAAGCGGGTTGGGAAGACACTTCTAAGAGACAAGGGGCTTACTACAGCTCCGGCCTGGGTTGCGGGAACCCAAGTCCCTCTAGGTTACCAGAGTTCTGTCACTGAGCCCAAAGCCTGGCAGCTCATTATCCTGGCCCCAGGGCATAGGCTACTCTGGCTCTCCACTGAGGCTGAGATTCTTTTGTCTGAGCAATGCGGCTGCATCCCCTGCTTGCTTGCTCCCCCTCCCTCTGTAAGAGTTCTCCCTCTTCCCCCACTTCCTTGAATCTAAGGATCTCGTGAGTCACTCGACTTTGAGCTGCCAGATGCCAGATGCAGTTGGGCTTGGAGATGAAGCCAAAATTTTCCCGTTATTTAAACAGAACCCTGGACTAATGGGAGCCCTGAACACTGTCATCCCTGCATTTTTCAGGAAGGCGGGGGTAGCTGCACAGACAATGCTCTCCATCTCCCAGGTTCCACTCCCAAATTTGGGAAGCTTGTCTTGTTGCCAGGAGGCACAGCATCAGGTCAGCTCACTGCAGCCCAGGGCACACTCAGAGAAGACTCTCATCACCAGGTGACTCAAAGCTTTTTGATCCAAGCACAGGCCAAACCCCAGGGCATCATCCAGGGAGTTTCTAGGGAGAGCTTCCTCTGTCCCCAGCTCCAGACTGGTGTGGGGGAGACAGGAAAAAATAAAGAAGGTCCTCGCCTTCAAGGAATCGGCAGTCTGTTTGGAGAGAAAGAAAAATCATACAAAATAGTGGTTCCTGTTTCTCTTCTTGGGTCTACTTCCAGACACAACCTCATTTGATTCTCACAGCTCCTCCATGTGAGGGAAATGGGCTCTGAGAGATTGACTCCTTCAGGGTCATGTCTGTGGTAGTGGGCTGATCCCTACCCCAAGGCCATCAGGATACAAAGCCACACTGTGTCTTCAGTCAGCCTGGAGAGGAGACAGAGACAGTGCTAGGAGAGGGGGCCCATCAACCTCTCTCCCTGGTTTCCTCAAGCGAGATGTGGCCTCCAGGCTGTCCTAGGACTCCCGCCTCAGCCTCCCTTGTGCTGGGATTACAGGTGTGCATCACCATGCCAGGCGATGCCTACAGTTCCTACAACCCAATTCTGGGAATGCTGATGCCATGGAAGGCCCTGCCTCAGTGACCTAGTAGGCAAGCGTTACTGACCAGTCCTGGCAGGGTGCCCTGGAGTCCAGTTGAGAGAGAAGACACAGAGAAGGAAAGAGAAGGCATCTCTACAGTTTTATCCATTTGGCTCATGGGCAGCATCACATGCTTAGACATCTTCCTTCTCTGCTGGCTGGCTGGCACCTTACGGCCGACAATCAGGCACCATCCGTCTGTATCCTCGGCTCCAACACGGAAGCTGGCACATAGATGCCCAGAGAAGCTGCACTGAAAAACTTAGCATGTGATGACCACCCAGACTAGACCTTGGTGGTCCAAGGTTGAATGTGGAGCTCTGGGCTAGCCTCAGACACCCTAGATCTTCAGAGTGGATAGAAAACAAGGAGGAGAGGTACATCTCCTGGTCTCCTAGCTGGGCAAGGTTGCTAGCTTGTGAAACTTGGGGTCTCCCCCTCCCTTTCTCTTCCACTTGATCACTTATCTCTAGAATGAAGTGGTTGCAGTCTGCCAAGTGTTTGAGGGAAATATCCTGTGCTCCAAAGACACATTCCCTCCATAAACTTGTATTGTGTTTTTGATAGTCTCCCATAAAGGAAGAGATGCATCTTTCAGTTTATGTTTACAACTATGTGGCTGGGGGAAAAAATCGATTCTCTCATTCTACATTTTCTTCATCCAGACTCTCCCCCTGACCCCCGGTATCTTCCACCTGGGCCAAAAGGCTGAAGCCCAGAACTTGGGTCCAGAGGCTCCTAGGCAGGTGGGAATGGCCCAGCTTCAGGCTGGCTGTGAGTCTGGCACAGACTGACATAGGAAGGAACTTCTGATTGCTGTATGGTTTCCAAGTTGTCAGCCAAAGGCAGTGATTGGCTAGGAGAGCATGGCACATCCCTCCAGGCTGTGGAGAGGACGCAGGAGGCAGGGGCCATCCCAATGCCCTTTGTCAGATCCAACAGACCACTGATGGTGGCAGAAGAGATCTCTCCCTTATAGCCTCTGGGATTGCTGCCTCCTACACAAAGCCTTCCTAGCTGCCCAGGATAAAGGGGGAGCCCTCCTCTGTTGGCCTCTTTATTGGACTCCTGCCTGGATTGATGTCTGTCTCCTCAACTATAAGCAGCAATGGTTGCCTGGTAGATATGGCAGCCACCCTCACTCCAATGAAAATACCTTGGCTCAAATCCTTGCTCCTCTCTTCCTCATTGTGTGACTCTGTACAGGCTGCTTAACCTTTCTGAGACTTGGTGTCTCTGACTGTCACATGAAGGGCATTTGAATATAAAACTAGACCATCTGACTTGAAGCCATGTCCTCCCCTCCCTGCTTTCTTCTCCGTAGCCTTTCCCAGCAGGCACCGTGTCACACTGCATCTGGCTCGGTGCACTGCAGGAGGACCTGGGCCTGTCTTCTGTTGCAGTATGCTGGCACAGATAGGAGGCTCCTCAGAGCCAGCTGGACTGGTAGCACAGAATGGGCATGATCCTCCAGGCTGCTGCATGGTCAGGGCCAGCTCTGTTCTGTCTCATCTGGGATTCCAGGCTAAAGAAATACTATCCAGCCAGACCTAATGCTGAAGGTTGTCTATAAGTCTGTTGCCAGCACCATGTTGGAATCTTTTGGAGTCAGAGATCATGTTTTGCCCATCCCCAGGGGTCCCCAATGTCCAGCAAGGGACTTGCTCATCTATGGACCCTAAATCCCTTTATTTAAAAGGCTAGAGAACTGATCAGAACCGTGTTAACCTGAACTGTGCTGGCAGGTGCTGGACTGGAGGCATCAGGGTCAGAGATCAGCAGTACCCACCAGCTCAGTCCATGGCTCAGTGGATCTCTGTCATCTGGCTCCATTTACTGAGTAGCTCTTTGACTGTAAGGTGGTACAGGGTATCTCGTGCTTCTTTGTCTGTATATGGGCTTCATTATTGCAGTGACTTGGGCTAGGGCTAGAGTAGCTGCCTTGAGCTTCACTTTTTTTTTAATGTATATGAATGTTTTCCTGCATGTATATATGTGTGCCATGTGTGTGCCTGGCACTCTTGTAGGCCAAAAGAGAGATCGGATCCCCTGGAACCGGAGTGACAGATAGTTGTGAGGTGCCATGTGGGTGCTAGGAACCAAACTTGGGTCCTCTGCAAGAGCAGCAAGTGTTTTTTAACTATTGAGCTATCTCTTCAGCTGGAGGCTCAGTTTTGACACTTGCAGAATGGGTGTGGGTAGAAATCTGGAAAGGAAGTGGAGGGAGTCTCAGTTAGGACACACTTTCTAGCCAGCCCTGGCTTTCTCCCTTCCCCACTTTAAACTTTTTGATAGATTTGTAAAGAAATTACCTGGAGTTATTGTGCTTTATTTTGTTTTTTGAAACAGGGTCTCTCTGTGTTGTCCAAACTAGCTTGGTACTCACTATGTAGACCAGGCTGGCCTCAATCTGAGGCAATCCTCTTACCTCTGCTTCTCCCGGTGCTGGGGTGACAGGTATGAGCCACTGCACCCTGCTGTTATTATGCTTATTCTTAAGATGAAGAAACTGAGTCAAAAGAGCAGAATCAAGCCTGGAGGTGCCCCTGTATCCTGGGGGCAGAGAGCTGTCTCATCTCTCGCCTCACCGGCTCACAGGCACCAGCTTAGAGGTGCTGAAAGGTGGCAGTGGGGCCTGGGGGATGTGCCCGCTGCTACCCACCTCCCTCCTGCCCACCAGAGGCCTGCCGATCTCTCTCCTCCCTCTGCCTTTTAATTGCTTGGAAACAGAGCTGACAGCAGAGGGAACGGCTCAGCCACTGCGGGTCTCATGACTGGAGGCTTTTGTTTGTTGCAGAATCATATTTTTACACTCCGGCTTCCGCTAATTTATGCTGCAGACCGAGCTCTCCCTTACTGAAGATGGCGTGCTGAAGAGAGGGCAGTCAGTTCCTGGGCTTTATTTAGCTATCCTGGAGCCTATCAGAAGCCAAGCAGGGGATAAATGAACAACAACAAAAAGTAATAATAGCTGGGCTGGGTGTTTATTTTTTAGCGGTTTGCCTCCTCCAACGAGCCTGCCGTGTTCCTCCGCGTATCCGCCCGTGGAAGCTGTGCTGGGAAAATTAAGCGAGTCCTCGTTTAAGATGGAGCAATCAGCCCCGCTAGTCGCTGAAACTATAGAGGCTCAGTTTGGCTCAGCTCCAAGAGGAGAGGGAGGGGAGGTGGGAAGGCCTCAGAGCAATCCCCAATGCGCGCGCACGTGCACACACACACACACACACACACACACACACACACACACTCAACCTTCCACATCTCTGTATGAAATGATGAGCCATAGGTACAGAGCCAAAACATCCCATAGGTAAGAGGTCTCTGTTGGTAGCAATCAGGGAGGGCTTACACACACACACACACACACACACACACACACACACACACACACCACATTCCCCCACACACTCAACCTTCCACATCTCTGTATGAAATGATGAGCCTTGAGTACAGAGCCAAAACATCCCATAGGTAAGTGGTCTCTGTTGGTGGCAATCAGGGAGGGCTTCTTAGAAGAAAGGACTCAAAGATCTGAGAATGAGAAGGAGCAGTCAGAGACAGGGATGCGGACTGCACTGTTATGAAGTAGAAGGGAGAGGTGAAAGTTAACAAGTAGGATGGGACTCCATTCTGGATGCATAAACCACAGGGAAATCTCTCCTGTGCAGAGCTCTGTCCCTGCAAGTGGGATTTGGGGCAGGACACTTAGCATTGATCATAAATAAAGACTAGAAGCTCCCTCACTTGAGAGAGTTTGCCCAGATGTCCCTGAAAGGCCAGATTGTAGAGAATTGTCTCTTAATTAATAACTGAGTCAGGAAGAGCCTGAGTCAGGTCTGTGAGGGTCAAGCTCATGAACATGAAGACATGAGAGAAGGAAGGGAGAAAAGTGAGTCAGAGCTGGTGCCATGCCCTAAAGCTGGCATGTATCAGGCACATACCACACGCTGGCTCTTAACTCTTTCTTTCCTCCTAAGGACATACATGGCTATCTTGTCCCCCATTGTGTCCACCAAAAATACTCTTCCCCCTGGGCACAGACACAATGATTCCCATCCCTGCCACCCACTAATCTCCCTTTGATGGGTCTACCCCTCCATTTCTCTGTCTATCCATCTCTCATTCCTCTACCCACACCCAAGCACCAAGCTAGTCCACCCCTACATAACAGCAAGGTGGGCAGTGGAGGCAGTGAGGTTCACCAGCAGTCAGCAGGCAGCCTGGAGGCCTTTAAAGACAGCATCAACCTAGAGAAAATACAGAAGGTCTGACTGCTAGACTTGGAGACTCGGGAAGCTGCAGTGTGAGCTGGGTGCTAAGCAGATTCATCTTCCTGTGGCAGACGCATGTACTGAGCTCACAGGGACTGATATTTATATACGCACCCGATGCCAATCTATTAATTTATAATAAGATGCTATTCAAGTGCAGCGGAAGTTTGTCTTGGCAGAACAGTGTCTCTCCCAGTAGGCAGGCTACATGGGAAGTGAATTACCATCAAAATGCTGGGTTAGCAAGAAGAACTTGAACTTCTGAGGGCGCTGGATGCTGGTATACTCCTGGCTCTGGTTTCTCTCCTTAGAGAGAGAAGGCTCCTCCAGGGACTTGAAGCAGAGGGCTGGAGGGTTTGCTATCTGGCAGCTTCTGTATCCTGCAGAGGCCAGGTTCTGCCTCCTACCCACATTGGCTCAGGGACCAGCAAGCGGAGGCCCTCATTGCCCATTTTTATACAGCCTTGAATGAAGAATGGTTTTTATATTTTTAAATGATTGAATGAAAAGTCAAAAGAAGAAGAATATTTCATGACATAAGATAATTTTATGGCATTCAAATTTCAGTGCCCCCAAATAAAGTTTTATGGTACACAGACACATCTACCCATCACATATCACCTCTGGCAGATTGATGCAGCAATTGCACAATTGAGTCATTGCAACGGAGTCTTTAGCTTGGAACACCTAAAATCCTTACTTATCCTGCCTTTATAGGATTTGGTTGACCCTGGTGCAGGCCAGTGCTGTCCTAGAGCTAAGTGGGAGTTGAAGTATGTTTTGAACCCTGAAATTCTCACCGAGAGCAGACGGCATTCAGCTGCTCCCCGCTCTTACTCTGAAAAATACTAGCCAGCTCCTATGCTGCCTGCCTTCACAGCAAAGCACTGCCTCTTCAAAGGTATTCAATTTGGTGTATGTTTACCTGCTCTGTGGCTGGAAGGGCCTTTAGCCAGGCCTTTCTTCTCCCTATATGGCCTTATAAGATCTCTTCCTCTGGTTCCTGTGAGACTTCTGTCTATTCCCAAAGGGGTTCTCCTAGGCCACAGCCAATGACAATATGACCACCTAGGTCTGGTTATGAGCCCCCACATGTAAATGGTGCTGCCCCAATATCACTGTCTTAACCAATGGTCCCCATCCCTGGGTGCCAAGGACCCTTTCCCCCTTTTACTCTATAAGTGTAACCACCCTTGCTTCAATAAGCTGAGCTGTTTCACTGACAACTGGCTCCCCCCAGAAAATCTGTTTCCTGCAGCTCTCAGCCTCTGACCAAAGACCTTAGCTACTTCCTGGGGAGGAGAACAGACAAAGGAATCCACACAGTGCCTCATCTTCTGTGGCTTTATGCCTTTAGGAAATGGCTGCCACCTCCAGCTTTGAAACTGTCCATTGATCACCCAGAGCATGGGGCTACCCAGGTTTGACTAGAGATGAATTTTAGGTGACCTCTAGATTTATATGCACTTCTTTGAGATGTCATTAGCTCAGCCTGCAGCTGGCATACACACAGTACCTGCATGCATTGACAACATAAATACTTGCTACCATTTTTCCTTTCCAGTCATCTCCAGGTTATCACCCTTCATTTGCTAAGCCCCCTCCTTCATCTGCTAAAGTGTCTTCTACCTCAAGTCAGTCTCTGATCTAATCAGCTAGGGAGTGGTGACGTGGGCATTCATGTACATATGCCTGGGTGTATGCACATGTATTTAAACTCTCAGTGGAGGTGAAAGGCTGGAGAGAAGGGTACAGTCCTTGTAGATGGGGGGCCCTGAATAGGGTTGTCTGCTCCTGGGAAGGATTTTCACTAATGGAAAAAGAACAGAAAACCTGCAACCCTACGGCCTTCTGGAGCTTTGGGACCACAAAGCAGTGAGACACCGTCATCCGGCATTCTTAAGAGGCAGCTGTGTGGGAGAGAGGAAGAAAGAGAAGAGCAGGCGAGGGAGGGAGAGAAAGGGAGAGGCATCAAGGAGAGGAACTAGGAACCCAGGGGAGGGAAGGGAGGGTAGGGGGAGATAGCATTCAAGCTGTAATGGCTCAGGGCCACTGATTCATTCTTACAGGGCTGTTTTCTCCTAAGTCTGGATGGTATAGGCAAGCTTGTCTGAGAGTGCCTGTGGGGGGGTGGTGTATCACAGCTGGGCACTCAGGCAGCCAGCACCCAGGACATGGCTTACTTAATGGTCCTCCTGCCCAGCTGGAGACTCTTGGTTCAAGTTCCATTGGAGGGCAAAGGGGAATCAGAAAGATTCTATCCAAACTTCAGTGGCTCTCAGGGTAACAAATCTTCAAATATGGAGAAGCCCTTCTGCATCTGGCCTGTGACCATTGACAGTTCCCACCCCCCTCAGCTACGTCTCGTTGACTAGGGACAACATCAGACCCGAGGCTGGGTATGGCAAAGAATACAGGAGGGACCTGAGTCCCAGAGTCTGAGATCTCAGCTTCAGGAGGAGCTCCCTGCTCTAACTTGTCAGGAACAAATAGCTCTGATGGTTTCATACCTGCTTTAGCCAGGGCAGAGGCTAAAATGAAATAAAAAGAAGCTAATTTCCACCGGGGAGGGGGGTCATGTTCAGAAAGCCTTGACTTCCTTGCAGTTTGTAGACTGTAAATGAAAGCAACCCTCTGGCTTTATGGACAGAGACTTGAAGCATCGGGTTAGAAAGCACTGGAAACATTGCAGGGGCTGAGGCCTCCTGAATGGCTAGAAGGCTAGAACTTCTGTCTATATAGAGAGGTAACATCAACTTCTTACTCAACCTTGGGCTCTGGTTCAGATGACAGCCCAATGTCCACCTCCCTTCCTGGGCAGTATGAGTTAACAGCCTATAAATTCAGAAAGCCTCTGGGGATGCAGCTCATTCTGTCAATGCCTCCCTGGCATGCACAAGGCCCTGACTTGAATACCCAGCACTGTATAAGCTGGGAGTGGTGGCACCTGCTTGTAATCCCTTAACTCGGGAAGTGAAAGCAGCATTGGAAGTTCAAGGTCAGCTTTGGCTAAATAAGTTTGAGGACAGTCTGGGAAACAGGAAGCACTGCCTCAAAAAAAACAGAAATTTGAAATCAATTTGGAATCTATCCTATAAACCGATTTGAGGGTTGCAAAGGACTCCTTGGAAGTGGTCTGGCACACTGTAGGTGGTGAAAGTACATTAATTAAACAGGCAACAACAAGAAAATCCTGGGGCTGGAGGATTGAGCAAACCTTATGAGGGAGACACCTGCTTAGTGTAGAGGGAGCAGGCCCATTGCTGCAGATGAAGCCCAGTGCCCAGGAGCAGTAAGGCCAAGTGGTAGGCATGGTTCTTCATCAGATTGACAAGGGGAGAGAGAACATTCTAGAACAATCCAGGCAGAAGGCATAGCCTAGGCCAAAGCAGAGAGGTGTAGGATCCCCTCAGATGGGCAGTCACAGCAGAGTTCTCTGTTAATACAAGCCCGTAGCTCCCCACCCTCCCTCCAATGGGAACACCGGGGAAGCTGAGTGGCTCAATATTTGCTAACACCAAACACCATTTTGCCTCAGCAAATTTCCTGATGGAAAAAATAATTCTGTAATGAGGCCCCAAGTTAAATAGACTTGGTGTTTGGAATTATCTGGCCTCACTCTTTGCCAGGATAGATAGGAACAAGATAGAAATATGTGGAGGGTTAGCTCAGGACCGTGCATGCAAGGAGGCTTGCTCCTTCGCTGTTTCCCCTCCAGCCTGTCTATCCCTGCTCACTCGCTGAGCCCAAAGAACTGTAGGTGCCACCTCTGACCCTAGGTTTACCCAGTGACGGGAAGAGACACTTTTGATTCCTCCGGTAGCCAGAGCCAGGGTGGTTCCCGCCAGAGGCAATGGGGCCTGGCATGCTTCAGTCAGAGGGACCTGTGGACTGAGTAAAGTCTCCATGGGCGCCATGGAGATGTACTTGGGTCTGACAGACCTTGACTAATCTGTGTTTGTCTTACTCATACTCCTGTAACTCTCCCTCCTGCCTGCCCAGCCACCTTCAGCCTTGGGCACTACCTCAGCTAGACAGATTCAGGAAGGAAGGATGGGAGGCAGGGCCAAAACACTCAGTCCCAGGGCCAGAGGAGGATGATATATTAGACTTTTAGAGGCCTAGAATTAAATCTGCCTATGTCTATCTTCCTGCCTTTCCTGTCCCTTTCGGTCTCAAACCCCTGCTCAGGGTCATAAGGGGGAATGTCACTCAGCTAGCAGATGCTGACTGGCACTCATCACCTGTCATCTCATGGGGCAGGCTGTGCTTGGCTGCTGTGATGCACAGATTATTTCTGTGGGTGAATGTGTGATGTCACAGGTACAGGAACTTCCTGACTCCCAGGAGAGTACAGCTGGGAGAGGGGCTATGCTTGCTTAGCTCCAATGACCCCTGCTAGTGCTGCTCTTTGATGTCAGAGACAGCATCCTCTTTCCCTTGGCCTGCCTGTCTTGCTGAGGAAGGAGCCAGGCATGTCCCAGTGGTCTAGGCTCAATGCTCTAGAGATAGGGCTCTCCAATCGAAAGTCATTCCCAGGGCTCTGGACCAGATGGGCAGTCAGGTTTCCTCTCCCAGGATGTTGGGCTATCAGGTGACTGATTTGAGGACCCTGAGCAGTGGTTCTCAACCTTCCTAATGCTGTGACCCTTTAATACAGTTCCTCACGTTGTGACCCCCAACCATAAAATTATTTTAGTTGCTACTTCATAACTGTAATTATGTTACTGTTATGAATGGTAATGTAAATATCTGATATGCAGTTGGTCTTAGGTAACTCCTGTGAAAGGGTTTCTTGACCCTCAAAGGCGTCACGACCCACAGGTTGAGAGCTGCTGGTCTAGAGGATGATCTGTGTAGTGTGGTGAGGTGTGTAAGTGAAGGAAAGCTGGGGGAGGGGCGGGGTATTTGTAGGAAAAGAATACATCCTAGCTGTGAGATGCTGCCAATCAAAACTTATAGGCCGGGAGAACTGCTCACATTTCCTGAGGACTTAATGGAGAGCCAGGCTCTGTTCCAGGGCATATACATGGCTGAATTTAACTATTACAACAACCAAGACTCTGGGAAGTCAAATAATCCAAGTGCAGGTTCACACAGCCCACAGAATAAATGGTGATGTTAGGATTTGAATCCAAGATGAGTTAGCTCCAGAGACCAAACTTATAACTGCTCTGCCTGAAGTTACCTGGCAGCAGAAAGGATTTTGCAAAGGAGACTGGAACGGTGGGAGTATGTGGAAGGGACTGTAAGAGGCCGTAAACACCAGAGAAACTTTGAGAGTGGATCTGATATGACAGGAGTAGTGACAGCTTCAGGATGTCATTTGGACCCTTTTCTCGCTAATTCAGCCACAATCTCCAGCTCCCGTAAGCCCAGAGGTGCAAAGGGAATGCTAAAGATGATGTGAGGAACTTGCCCAGCCCTTCTCCTGCATTTTCACAATGGAGTTTCCTTTTTAGGGACTGTTTTCCAAGCCTGCACAGCTATCATCCTTTTTGAGATGGGAACTTTTGGAACCTAGGAAACAGCCCCTTCCATGCAGGCATCAAGAGTAGAAGTTGCCAGGTGGCAGCCAGTGGGCTCCCTGCTGGCATACAGGAAAGCTATAAGGAAAAAGAAGCTGACGGCTCCAAGAAGTCAGCACAAAAAACCAAGGGAGGTTTGGGGCTCAGCAGTCCTGCTTCCGGTCCCACTTACTGTTCCCTGGCCTTCTCCACCACTTGGCTTTGTGATCTACTGACATCCCTTTGGGGCCTAATTGGTGCAAATTGGGTTTCCATTATTTTCCAGCACAAAAAAAACCAAAAGGCAATGCCTCTCAGATCCTGGAGGAGACAGGACCCTTGGGAGCATCTAGCAAAGTGTGCGTAGGGCAGAGAGGCCCTTGGTAAGCATCCACTCAACTGCCTCAGGACAAGGGGCTCCTGGCATACTCTATGTCCAAGTCTGATCTGAGGCCTGAGTGCCTGAGCGCCTGAGGCCAGGGATGGATGGAACAATCTGGGCCCTGGCAAGGGAAGCACATCCACAAACAGTGAACACCCAGACATGTGACCCCCACTTGCTAGAGCCTGTGCCTGCTCCCACAATGGGAAAGAATGTACTCCATTTTAGTAGCCAGGCCAGTCTGGACCTGGCACTGAAAATACCATTTCCTAGTTTTCCTGTATCAATCTAATCTCCAGACTGAAAAATCCACCAGCAGTACAACAAGCCCTCAGCCCTGAAGGGTTATAACTGAACTTCCTTTCCCTGAGCTGTCCTCTCCTAAGTTGTCAGCTGAAGTTTCTTCTGGTGGCTGTATTCCAGATATCAGTGCTGATATTGGCAACTGCCTGCTCCAAGCCAAGGGACCAGTGGTCTAGCTGTGTCTGTCCCTTCCTCTCTATGTCTCATGCTGTACTATACACTGTATTGCTAAATTGTGTGTTGTTTGAGCTCACTGAGAAGGTGGCTCTGGAAGTGGGATGGGTACCCCATTTCAGGGTCCAAGTGTGCCTGTCTTAGTGTTCTCCAAGACCCCTTATCTAGGAATGAGCTGACCTCATTAAAAATGTGACAGGAAGGGGACAGAAAACAGCCCGAGAGCAAAAACACTGTGTCCTAAAGAATGGTTAGAAGATAAACTATTTCCATCAGAACATACTATTATTTATCCTGTGGTTTAAAGCTGCCTGTGGTTGGGGATGGGAAGCCGGAAGCTCATCCATGGAAAGCAAGCTCAGCTGGGAATTGACTGCCTCAGCTTCTCCAGCTGGTCTCTGTGGATGTTTGGGTGCCCCATTTGATGATGCTTTGCTGTTGATTTGCTGCTTCTATCTGCTACTCACTATTTATTCTTTTACTTTTTGCTTGCTAGATATTTAATAAATTCACACATTCAAAACCCAAAACATGGCTACTGTAGATCGTTCCTTGGAATGTACAGAACATGCACTCTGCTCTACTCTGATGTCTGGCTGATATATCATGCTGTATTATGTCTCCCCTGATTCCAGGCAGTGCTTTTTTTGAGCTAGGTGTTGGAGCCCAAACAGTCAGTGGCTACACCTGACCCCCCTTGACCTTTGAAGCTCATCTCTTTATAACATGCTTCGTGAATTATAGATTATTCACTGAGGTGGGACACTCTTCTTATATTGGGGATCCAGCAGCTCAACAACGGGGGAAGGAGGCCCATGAAGGGAGGGAGCCAGTGGCAGGCCATGGAGTGAGGAAAGCACGTGATTTCCTGCCATGTTACATTTCATGCTAGGGATTCAGGCTCATTTAACAGTCACAGTGCTGTGCCAAGAGAGCACATTGTGGCAACATGCTCCATTTGGCTTTTGGACTTAAAGTATAACCCAGAGGATCACTGACAAATTATGAATAGCTTCTTCTGGTCATTTAGGCTTGGCTCCAGCCTCCTGCATGTGTGCCTCTGTGTATGAACACACAGGGACATGGTTGTGCATGTGAGTCCTTGGTCTGATGTGTGCTTCTGAGCTTCAAAAAGGAATTGTGCTAATGAGATGGGGCGGAGATTGGGAGCCCAGTGCAATAAGGCTGTGAACTGAGGACTGGGAATCCAGGACTGTGTAACTCCTTGGCAGGAGTTTCCCAGCCTTCTGGAGCCTCCTCCTGGTCCATGTTAGGTCCTCTAATGCTGCTCTAATGGAGCATCCTATTTTCCTAGACTTCAACATCCACATGATGCATAATATAATCCCTCTAGGAGACATTGCAGGCACTGAAAGTAGAGGTCAGGAGACCTAGAATATGTGGCCACAGGCTGCTCTGAGTACTATATGGCCAGTTGCCAGGGAAGCCAGGACGTGACATGAAGGCTCTTTGGAGGGCCATTCTCTTTTGGTTATGAGCCTCTTTCTCCAGGCTCACCTTTCTATCAGCTCATGAGCAGCCCGTGTGTGTGTGTGTGTGTGTGTGTGTGTGTGTGTGTGTGTGTATGTGTGTGTGTGTATGTGTGTGTATGTGTGTGTGTGTATGTGTGTGTGTGTGTTGGGGGAGTCAGTCTTAAGTTTTTTGTTTCTGAGGGAAAGACATTTCCTTTATGTTTAGAAAATGTAGCTCCTGCTAGTGGTTGGTGTTACTAGGCCTTCAGTCTCAGGAAGGCAACAGGAAGGGTCCTCCAGCCCAGGCAGCGCAGGAGAAAGGAAGCCTGTCTGTGCAAGGCATTGAGTGGTTGGCCAAAAGCAGAGACTTTGTCTTTGAGGGTTAGTGGAGTCTCCCTGGGGCCTTCCACAGCTGGTGGGGGCAGCTTTTTGCTTCTCCCCCAGGGCTTCTGTCTCCCTCTTGAGGTTCCATCTGAATTTCAGACTCCAGCTTCTTTAGACAAGGGAGAGGGTCCAGGTGAGTGCTGCTGGCAAGGGGCCAGAAAGTGCCAGGGTAGGATTGGGGTGGAGAGAACGAGTCCCAGGTCAGGGTCTGGCTCAAACCAACCTCTGACTTGTCCTCTAGGAATAAGTCAAGTGTCTGAGGGCCTCCGGCTCTAACACCTTGCAGGAATGGAACTCCTCACAGCTCCAGCTGGGCTCTGGGTACTGGCTACAGCCAGCTGTTTTCTGCCCAGCCATAGCTCCACAGGACAGGCTCATATGGTCTCTGGTGCATCTCTGTGTCTATCTTTCCCCTCTCCATTTCCTTCTTATCTCTGGACATCGTCTCCCTCCCCCAACCCTCTCTCTCTCTTTTTCTTATCTCCCTCCTGGACCCATGAAATCCCTGCCATTCCACTATCAATGCCTCTCTTTTCCCAGGTTCTATTTTGTCATACTGTCTCTCAACCCTGACTGTCTTTAGCCAAAGAGCTTCATCATCTGATACATCTGTCTGAGAAAACTCTCTGCTGCTCTTTGGTTCACTGTCAAGGCCGTCACCAAGTTCAGAATTCTAGTAGCCTTAGTTTTAAACTGCTACCGAACTCTCCAAGTGACTCTGCTGTCTTAACAACACTTCCAAATTGTTTTCTCCAAACACTGCTTCTCTCTGTCTCCCCATATCCAAACCAAGCCCAGTTCGCCGGAGCTGTCCCTTCCAAACCATCTTTCTCCCCGCTTGGGTGCTTTCTCTGTCGGGTTGCTCAGCAAAGAGGAGGTGTCAATGTGGCCTACCTGAGATTGGGGGCTGCATATAGGAGTCTTCGGGTTTGGCCCTAGGTCCCCCAGTTGAGAACATGCCACAGGTCTAACAAGAGTATATCTTAGGCTGGTGTAAACTGGAGACTAACAGCCCAGGAAAGTAGTAGGGCTTCCGGTGTATATGGTCAGCACCAAGTGAGGCACCTGCACAGGAGAGACTCACTCACACCAACCTAGTTCTATCTCCATAGAGTTTCCTGGCCATCAGGCATAAAGCCTTCACATTGGCAGCACACCAAAAATGTGTGAGCCACCCTGTGCTTTGGACTTGGCCCTGAACTCTGGGCTCTAACAGGCAACAAAGTATTCATGGCCCTTGTGTGTTCAGTTGAATCCTATGAAATTGCCCATTTTGTAGACTAAACATTGTCAAATATTGGGAAACTTCTGTGATTTATCTCAATACTTGAGAATCACAAAAGCATGCATATCAGGGATAGGTAAAGCGGCCATGGCTGGATTCCGTGAAAAGCTTAATGGGACTAAGTGCAGGGAGCTATGGGAACCCCAAGGAAAGGAGGGAGCCTGAACCAGGGCACCATAGGAGGCTTTCTATTGGAAATAGCATCAGTAACAGCTGAAGGATGGACAGGGTGGTCAAGCAAGTATGGAAGCAGGGGGAGAGAGGAGGAGAGCTACGACATGAGGCTGCTTGGGGCAGGGGAAACGAGCACCTGGAAAAGTTCAGGGATGGAAGAGAAGCTGGTATAAGAGAACCCGAGTGAAGCACGATGTGGCTGATGCTTGCATTCAAGGAGATGGTGAGAAGGAACTTGACGGGATAATCAAGAGCACCAGGTTCGGTAAGTAGGTTGGGTTGGGCTGCGTCTTCAGTGCGTGTGGTGGGGGTGGAGTTGTAGGCCAAGGCCAAGCTTGAGCACCATTCTTCAGGTGCTATCACCTTGGTTTCTGAGACTGTCATTTCATTGGCCTAGAGCTCACCAAGATGCAGGCTAATGTGCCCAGAAGCCCCTGGGATCTGCTTGACTCTGCTTTTCCATAGCTAGGATTACAAACATGGGCCATCATATTTGGCTTTAAAACAAAACAAAACGAAATCATATTCTAGGGATTGAACTCAGGATCATGGGTTTGCCCAGCAAGCGCTTTACCAGCTGAACTGTCTCCCCAGCCCTTGGACTTCACCTTGAAGGTAGTGGAGAGCCATTGAACATTTTAACAGTGATGGGAACGAAAGAAAGCTTCCAGAGTGAGGGCAACAGATGGAGGAGGGAGATTCTCCAGGCTGAGGCGGTGGTAAGAAGGCTTTCAAGCTCAGAGATGGTGCTGAACTGTATGTGGGCAATGTGGTGGCAGGAATGAGTGAGTCCAGGTAGCTGAAAGTCTCTGGGCAGGGCTGGAGCACTCAGCCTCCAGGCCACGCCTGTACTCTCACAGCTCTCCTCAGAGATTCTGCAACTTCTCCTACATTCTGGTCTGTTGTCAGAGGAAAGGCTGGGGATGTAGCAGGAAGCTTATGTCTTGGGGCTGGGAAAACAACTCAGTGGGAAAGTGCTCGTTATGAAAGCATGAAAAAACCCAAGTTTGGATCCCCAATACCCAAGGGCACAACGGTACACATTTGTCTGTAAGCCTAGCTTGAAGAGGAGAAGGCAGGTAGACTCTTTGGGGTATCTGGTAAGCCAGCCTAGCGGAATCAGTGAGCTCCAGGTTCAGTGAAAGATCTTACTTCAAAAACCTAGTGCCAATCTCTGGCCCCCTCACATACGTTCACACATATGTGCACCCTCCCATTGTGTACACATGAACTGTATACACACGCACAAAATAATAATAAAAAAGAAAAGAGTGTGTGTGCGCTGTAATAAAATGGACCTGGGTTCCACGGGACTCATCCCCCAGGCTCATTTCCTCAGGGGCAGGAAGCTACCACACTTCCTTCTTGAAGTCCCTACCCAGATTCAACCTATGATCTCATGCCTCTTGTGAACTTACATGGAGATGCTGAAGATGAGGTTCATGGTCTTTACCACCTTTGCAAGCCACGTCTTAGACTTCTGCTTTCTCAGTCAGTGCTTTGATGCTTTGCTCTAATTTCCCTAAGAAGGAGTTCTGGGCTTCCTTGTGGCCTCTCATGTCAAACTTAGCCATGTCTATGCTTTTGAGCACCCATTGCCCCCAGAGAGCTCTCTGTACCTAGTGGAACTGAGGTAAAAACAGGACTCTTTACTTGGCAGTGGGTAGAACTTTCTATGTCAGACCCAAGCTGTGGAGTTAAGTCTAAGGGTCCAGGTGCTGGCTCCGTGCTACCACGGGTGAGCTCTAATGCCAGCTCTTCTTAGGCATGTTCCCTCAGGGTTACAATTCCTTCCTCCATTTTTGGCCCAAGTGAGAATAAATACTTCCTTTAAAAAAATGCCAGGGATCTGTGGGAGAGGTCTGTATGTGCAAGCAGGAGCCTCTGTAAGAGGGTAGCCAGGACCACATTTCCTGGCCAGCTCCTTCCCACTCAATCTCAGATTTCTGCCTTCCAGCACTAGCGGAAGATGGGCTCAGCCCTGTGGAGCATCTGGGTGAAGCCGTGGAGGAGGATGAAGGAAACTGTGGGCAAAGGCTGAGGCTGCGTAGCCAGAGTAGGAGCTGATGAGGATGCAGGGCTTCCCAGCTCCCCAAGTCACCCACGACAATGGGGTTGAAGGTCAACTGATCCAAACAAGGAGTTTAGTAGGTTACCTAACAAGCGTGGGCTCCAGGTGCTATGAATCAGGCTCTGCTTTCCCACCATCCGCTTCACATTATTCTTGTGAGATGTAGCAGTTTCTGTGTGTGCCTTGTCAGTGTTTTTAATCGATGTGAGACCATTATTCATGCCTCCCAGATGTCTATCTCTTGAATTTTATCTGCAAAAATGGTTCAGATGGCCTTTCTTAGGGCTGGTGAGATGGCTCAGCGAATAAACGTACCCGCCACCTAGTCTGACAACATGAGTTCAATCCCCAGGGCCTTCTTGGTGGAAGGAGGAACTGACTCCAGCAAATTGTCCTTTGACTTCCCATGTGTATCATAATATGTGTGCACAGGTGCCCCCACAGGCATACAAAATAAATAAATATAAATTTAAAACAAACCAATACCCCTTCCTAAAATGATTGGCAAGAAAAGGGATAGCAGTGGACAGCTTAGTGAAAACCTTTACCTTCCCGGAAGATTGTTCCGAGAACGGAAGAAGCGACTGGAGGAGCGTGAGGGCTGGGTAAGCGACCAACAGCATCCACAATGGTGAGAATGAAGCATTTGTCCTCCTTGCTTGGAAGGAAAGGGCGATTATTTTTAACAAGAAGGAAGTGAGGGATGAGAAAGCGGCAGGTGGGGCTGAGCTGGACGGTGGCCTCAGTTCTCTCACCTGCGTTTTCTGCTGCTCACAGCACTTCTCTGTCCCTTGTCTTGTCCAATCATCCTAATGACCCCGTGAGCGAGTCCAGGAGGTGATTAGTGCCTCCATCTGACAGGCGAGGAAGAGGCGATACCAAGAGCAAAAGTGACTTTTCCAGAAGTCTGTCCGGGCACCCTTTTCGTCACGCCTCCTGATGTACCAGTGTGTGATGTGATTTATTTTTAGGTCCCTTGAGAAAGAAGTTCACAAGTTACATGGTCCCCGGGGGTTGGCTATGGAGTCCACTGGTCAGGACCCCAGGAAGCATCTAAGATATCCAGGACATTTCCCCTCATTTGCCGTATGGAAGTAGATACAAAGATAACACAGGCCTGTTTCTTCAGAGCATTTTTTTTTCTTTTTAAAAATATTTTATATTCTTTTTATTTTATATACATTGTCTGCATGAATATCTGTGTGAGGATGTCGGATTCTCTGGAACACGAGTTACAGGCAGTTGTGAGCTGCCATGTGGGTGCTGGGAATTGAACCCCAGTCCTCGGGGGTGGGGGTGGGGGCAGTTCCTAACCACTGAGTCACGTCTCCAGTCCCTCGGGGCATTTATTAAGCTAACCCTGCTTCCAGGGTGTGGCAGCAGTCCGGTTCCATTCTTCCTTCCTGTATCTGTTGCCGGTCATCTTTTGGCCTAAGGCTGGATTACTTTTCTTCTTTAATTTGTGTCTGTGGTGTGTGTGCGCCCGTGTGACGTGGGTGTGTCTTGTGTAGGCGGATCCATGTAGGGATCAGAGGACAGCTTTGGGAGTCAGTTCTCATCTTTCACCATGGACTTCTGTCCCAGGCCCATCTTACCTCTTTAAATTCAAGCTGCTCTCCTCAGACACGAACTTGGGAACTCTGTCTGTCTGCATAGATGTTTCCCCAGATCACGCACTTGCACGCACTCAGCCTCTTGCTTCAATCTCCCAACCAGCCGTAGTCTAGAAAGCACAAGCCGTTGATTTGGTATTTTCCCCCAGAAGACTCCAGCACCTCTACATCCTTTCTCAGTGTGTTAGGATTTTTTTTTAATTTGCAAATAACGGAAATATGAAACATGATCCAAATTATCTTTAAAAAAGAATTCCGCAGAAAATTCCAGAACTAGAACACACTGCTTCCAGAACACAGGCACGTGTACATAACTCAGTCACATGTCAACTCTTGGTTTTGCATTCCTTCTTCCTGGCTTTGCTCAGGCAGATCTTTACCATACCTTAAACAGAGGACTACAAAAGGTACAGGCATCCTCAGCAGAAAGAGACAAGCCCCTTCGTTCTAACGAAGTAGTCAAGGGCCGGAAAGACGACTGTCGGAGTACTTGCCATGAGAATGTGAGGGCTTGAATTCAGGCTCCAGCACTCATGTAAAAGCCAGAGAGTGCCGTGCACTGTTGGAGGAAGTTTATTCTCAGTTATGTTTGAAATTGTTTTATGCACTGTTGGGTGAGGGGCTAGTCTAGTCTTGGTGTTTTGTATTGTTTGCAGGTGCTGAATTTCTGTGGGGGATGTTTGATTGCTAATGACGTGCATGCATTATCAGTAGAACACCTGAGGAGTTCGTTCTGAATCAATAAAACCACCTGAGCTCAGATGCTTGGGTTTCCGCTGTCAATTGAGTATGGTGCTGGCCAGGATGGTGATTCCCTCTGCTGAGGTCTGGCAGGGTTTCCACCTATGAAAACACCTCCCTGTCTTCCTTGGTGAGCCACCCCAGCAGTAGCACACAACTACAGTGCACCCATAGTTCCAACTCTGGGAAAGTAGAGACAGCAAGATACCCAAGTGTAGTTAAATCAGAGAGCTCTAGGTTCAATGAGTGTCCTTGTCTCAAATAATATGATGGTGAAAGATTGAGGAAAGCATGTTCACGCATGTGCATACAGACCTGAACATGTGTACACACACACACACACACACCAAATCTGAGCCCTAGTGGCTCAAATGAGATCACATGATAGTCCTAGTCAACCACAACAGCCAGGGAGTTGACTATTGTGATTGACCAACCATAGCCCCTCAGTGGGATGGTCATATAGGAAAGCAGTCCTGCGTGGCAGAGGGGTGCTGCACGGAGAGGGAGGCATTCCTTCTGACTGGAGGAAGAGTGGGTGCTGGTGGATAGATAAGCATCTAATGTATGCTGGCTTCACATTACTTCACCGCATGGCTGCCATTTTCTCCTCTGCTGTCTTTTCCAGGGCCTATGGCAATGCTCAAGTCCCTCCCTGCTTACGTGACAAAACCTGCGCTCCTCCTTAGGCTAGCAATACCCTTCCTCTGGTCTACTCTCTAGCTTGGCCAACCCACTCTCTCCTTGATCTCCAGAGCTTGGGCAACATGGATCTTCCACTGCGGCTCTCCACAGCCTTTCTCACTTGGTCTGCCCCACACACTCTACCAGTATCATGTGTCTGCCCCTCTGGAACTGGGAACTTAGCTC
Organism: Cricetomys ansorgei; assembly: GCA_026225945.1. Lineage (NCBI taxonomy): Eukaryota > Metazoa > Chordata > Mammalia > Rodentia > Nesomyidae > Cricetomys > Cricetomys ansorgei. The sequence continues at coordinate 11,848,043 of JAMJFZ010004023.1, read as the reverse complement.
AGTTGGTAGAGTATTTGCCTAGCGAGCACAAAGCCTTGGGTTTGAGCTTCAATAACCCATAAACCAGAAGTGCTAGTGCATTCCTAGAATCCCAGTGCTTGAAAGGTGGAGGCAGAGGATCAGGAGTTCAAGGCCAAACTTAGCCAGAAGTTCAATTCTGGCTGGGGCTACATGAGGTTTTCTTTCTTTCTTTTTTTTTTAAGAACATTCTTCTCTGGGAATTTTCCTCCCCACTTCTAGAACAGAAGAATGTATCCCTTATCTGTGCCATCAGAGCCTTGCCACCAATGTCCCAGGGTCCCTTTAAGCTTGCCCTTACCCCACAGGGAGTGTTCTGTACTCTCTCCTAGCTCTCCCTCCATCTTTCCTTCTCTTCCCTTCCCCTCCTTTTCTCTTAGATTCTGAGCTCCTCAAGGGCAGGGGTGTTTAGGCCATGGTCATTGAATAAAAACCTTTTCTCAAGGAGCCTGGCTTTTGTGTGGCTTCTCTGACTCCAGCTTTACAGTGATGCCAAGTCCTCTAGAATCCCACAGGGTTAGGGGGAGACGCAGGCTTAAAGGGGGATGAAGCCTGATTAGATGCATTCCCAATTAATTCAGTAGATGCTTAATGAATATTTTATGTGCCAAGCAGTAAGATAAGCGACAGAATCACCGAAGTGATTCAGGCATGTCCTCAAAGTCACCGCGTGATGGAGAAACAAAGCCATCTAAGGAGCTGTCTGTCCCTCAGTCTCACTCCAGCTCCTCCCCTCCTACCTGACACATAGTCAATGCCTAATAAACAGTTGCTGGACAAATAAATGAATGAACAGGTAAGCGATGGCGCTAATGCCATGTAGGGAAGAGAGAAAGTGCTGTCAAGGTGCGGGGGAGGGGAAGGCTGCCAGGGAAGGATCGTTTCATTATCTTTTATTTACAGAGGCAGTGTGCCAGCTTCTGGGATTCTGTGAAGGGGCATTTGTCTCCTGTTCTCAGAGATTCCCACAGCCTGGGGGATGAAACCAGATGAGAAAAATCAATGCTCATAAGATAGGGTGGGAATTACCGAGCGTAGATATACTGAGAGCTGTGATCAGAGATGGGGCAGAGGAGCGAGGAGAGAAGGTTATGGATTTATTGGCTGGTCAATTGGTGTGCTTCAGAATGTGAGCTCTATGTTCTCAGGGCTTTCCTCAGTTTTCAATGGGAGCCCTAAGAAAATATGAATCCAGTTGATCAAGGAGATAAACATAGGAGAAGGACACTATAGGGTTAAATATTTGGTGATGTGATAAATTCGTGACAAAAGAAGCCGTATAATAATAGTAATAAAACCCCCTGGGTTTACCTTGGGTCTGGGGATCAGGGAAGGCTTCTTGGAGTAAGGGACTCTCTCGGGACTAGACATCTCCTAAAGCCTAGCGGGAGGCTGGTGACCTTTTCTGGCGGGGTGTACTCAATAGTCAGCAGAGAGTCTTGGGAGAGTGCTGGCTAGGGAGATGCGGGAAGATGGGCAGTTTAGGCAGTTCAGCCACTAAACTACTGCAAGGCACGGTACAGGGCTCTAGTGAGGAGGCTCTGTCACGGGACCAGTGAGAGGCCATGACAGCCTCAGTCACACCTTTCAACTGAGATAACTCAGCTCCGAGACCTGGAAGACCATTCAAACACACTTCTTCAGGAGCTAGAGAGACAGCTAAGAGGGCAAAGTGCTTGGTTGTAAGCAAGAGGACCTGAGTTCAGATTCCCAGCGTCCACCTGGAAACCGGGCATGATGGTGCACACCTGTAATCCCGCCGCAGGGGTCAGAAGAGGGAGACCGGATCCTGGGCTTGCTCAGCAGCCAGCCTAGTCCAGATGGCGTGCTCCAAGGTCAGTGAGAGAGCTTGTCTCAAAAAATAATGTGATTAGGTAGAGGAGTACAGCTGAAGTTGACCTGTCGAGTTCACACTTGCATATCACACACACACACACACACACACACACACACACACACACACACACGCATGCATACATGCACATACATGCAAACAAACTGGTAAGAATCCTTCAGTTCATGGTCAAGTGCGGGTTTGGGGAAGGTTACAGTTTACTCACCCATTCAGTGGTATTTATTGAGATAGAACTATGAGCAAACTCCCACCTTTCTTGAGCATCTACCATAATGGTCATCTCAGTGGCTGTAGATTGCTCCCAGGGGAGAGCAAAGTGGCTTAGAGTCTCCTGTCAGGGTGATACATCTGGAAGGTTCTCTTGGCAGGCAGTCAGCATCCCCACTTCTCCCACAGCCCCTTGGCTAATAAGCCATGAGCCTCTTCCATTTGATCCCCAGCAGAGTCTAATGAAGTGGATGGTGGTGCCCATTATGTAATGACAATGTGTGGGCAAGGACTCCCTGGAGGGCTGCTGACAATGACTTTCCTTAGAGGGACTGAGGTAGGTAGCAGGGAAGACACTGCCATGGATTGGGCAGACAGAGCACAGGGAGACCCTGATCCTAGGCAGGGGGTAGACTCTTGGATGCCTGACAGTAGCCCTAGGACTTCAGTGGGCCATAGCCCTCATCAAAACAGCATGGATAGTCACAGAATGCTAATCAGATGCAGGATTCAGGATCTAAGACAATCGCCACAACACAAAAAAATACACAAAATAACCAGGCAGCCTTTGTAATTAACTTCCGCTCCCTTCTAGCAGTCATTTGGAGTTAATGGTTTCTTAATTCAGAGCTCATTTGGTGACTTTAATTTCCAATTAATTTTGCCGATTTTCCTCCAAGGCCTTCATGATGTGATAGAGAATCCCTGCATGGTGAAGTCCCCACCCCAAGGGACCAGGGATGGAGGATGGCAAAGGGAGAGGCTGGGGTCAGGGAAGCCTGGAGTCCTAGGCTCCTGAGTTCTCGGGGTCTTTGGGGAGCTCAGGGTCCTCAGAGAGTCTTCTAAGAGGAGCCCAGCAAGAGCTGATAAGGAGGAGCTAGTAATGACGGTGCGCTTGGATTTCTCCTGCAGAAACATTGATTTATAAGAGTGGACCAGAGAAGCACCCAGCCCTGCAGAGAGGGTGCTTTCCCTTTGGTCAGGCAGCAGGAGGAGATGGTGTCTTGGTCTGGGCCGACACCGTTGGTGAACCCAGACGTGGTTAGTCCATACTCTTCCTGAAGCACTCTACTGCCCAGCGATGGCACCATCGTCCTCCACAGCTACCCTGCTGTCACAGACCATGCCACTGTCCCATGTCCTCGAAGTGCTCGAGGGTGCAGGAATCCTGGGGCCCAGGGATGTCTCAGCACCACTGCTGGGGCTCCACTGTGCCATAGTGCTGTTTCAGGCTAGCGCTCTCCTTCCCCTCTGGGGGTGGTCCTAAAGATTAAAAGCATCTCAGGAGCTGGAGAGATGGCTCAGAGCTTAAGAGCACTTGCTGCTTTTTTAGAGGTTGGTTCCTAGAACCCACTGCAGCCTGCAACTCCAGCTCCAGTGGATCTAACACCTTCTGACCTCTGTGGAATATGCACATTCTCTCTCTCTCTCTCTCTCTCTCTCTCTCACACACACACACACACACACACACACACACACACACACGTCTTTTTTTCTTTTTAAAGCATGATGCAGAGGGACAAGTGCTAGGACTCAGTCATCAGCATTGACCACGGCCTTCACTTACTCATTTTCCACCAGGGGCTTTTGCTTTTCCAAAAAGCTCTTCTGTGTGTAAGATGGTTAATAACAAAGTCTCTGTGTTGTTGTTGCTGCTGCTGCTGCTGCTGTTAAGTTTTAGAATAGGGCCTCTGATATCAGGCTCCATGTGTAGGCAAGGCTGACCTTGAACTTCTGACTCTCCTTTCTCTACCTCGAAAGTACTAGGATTACAGGCACAAGCAACCATGACTGGCTTGTTTTTTGAGACAGGGTCTCATACTGTTGTTCAGATTGGCCTAGCTCAGGCCGCCCTTGAATTTATGGCAATCCTCCAAGTGCTGGGACTGCTGGAGTAGCTGCTACGCCTGGCTGTGACAGAGTCTTGACAAGGTCTCACATTGTGGCTTCATAGGGTGAAAACACAGCCCTTCCCAGGAGATCTCCAGTAGAGAATAAAACCATGGAAAAGCAGGAGAGTCAGTTTCTAAAGTCTGCAGGCATCAGTGGCTCTGTGCCGAGGGACCAAAAGGCTGCTAAAGAATCTGGGTCACAGTGACCCCTCCACACGTACACACCTACTCTTGGAATACTCATTCATCAATAAGTACTGTTGGAATGCCTGACTTCTACTGGGGTCTCTTGCATGCAATTCGTGTCTGTTGTCCTGGTGAGCATTAGCTGTCAACTTGACACAGCCTAGAATGACCTGGAGAATGAATCTCAACTCAGTAATTGCTTTTATCAGGCTGGTCTGTGGGCATTATCTTTGAGGAATAGTCTTGATTAATTATGTGGGAGGGACCATTCCACTGTGGACAGTAACATTGCCTGGACAGGTGGTCCTGGGCTGTGTGAGAAAGCCAGTTGAATAGGAGCCAGAGTGAGCCAGAGCATTGTCCCTCTGAGGCTTCTGATCTAAGCTCCAGTTTGAGTCCTTCCTTGGCTTCCCTTGATGATGGACTGTGAATTGGAAACAGGTAGGTAAAGCCTTTCTTCACCCAAGTTGCTTTTGGTCAGAGTGTTTTGTCATAGCAACAGAATGAAACTTGATCAAATTCTCAGAGGCACAGAGACACAGGCACAATAACTGCCATCAATTCTTTGTCCCTTGCCTTACCTGATATTGAAGAAATGGTTCCCTATGGACACCCTACCTCCAAACATGCGGGACTTGGACTCTTTGTGGAGATTCTGCATCCTGCCTAGGGACAAGCACTTGCTACTGTCACATGATGATGTGCGCTCCTCCTCAAGACACTCTCGGTGAGGCAAGGAGCCTCAGGAGGATATGCCCTACTCCTTACTTTCTCAAAGCTGTTGGTGCAAAGAGGATGATGCTCTCTGATCTTCATTGCTCCACCAAGAAAGCATCACCCTGGTGCTCCGAGGCAAGACTGAGGCAGGGCAAGGTGGTATGGAGAGGTGTGGTATAAATACTTTCCTTTTGCCTTTTCTTCTCCATACCTTCCTTAACAAGACCACATTCAAGCATGGCTTCCTCCCCACAGGCCAGAGAAGCAAGCCATGGTCAGGGCAGCAGAGCTGCACCTGCCATTATGCCCTTGGTCCCATCCACCCACCTCCCCCAAATCTCTCAAAAGTGTCCATGACAAGAGTTTATGTCATATCAAAGCCCCAGCTGGAAAACTCTGGGCACAAGACCTTGCCCAGGGTGCTTACACCCATCTGTGGCTGTTCTCATTTCAGCTAGCAAGGCGCTTCAGCTAGCAAGTACAGCCAGCTAATCACCCTGAAGGGAGAAGGAAGTTTCCAAGTCTCAGAGGGCACAAGACACTTAGAAGCCTCAGGAAGCTCAGAAAGTTACAAGGCTCACAAGGTAATAGAAGCATATAAATTAATGAGGTAATAGAAACTGCTGGGGAGGGGACCCTTTTCAGTGGAGCTGCCTGCAGATAGGGCGGGAGCTCCAGAGGTACAGCTTCTCTGAGTTGGCACCACACTGGAGTGGGCTTTTCAGTGATGTAGCTATCTTTGAGATACCCATGCCCCTGTGAGTAACCCCAACAAACTCTGGTTCACAAAGTCAGACTTCATTTTGTCATCATCATTGGCCCATCTTGGATGAATGGATCATGTAACAGTAGAACCAACTTTACTCTGAGAGCCAAGGCTATTAGGTGGCATGCAATGTCACCACAGGGCCCACCTGTGTAGCTGGAAGTCAGTCCTCACTGAAGCCTCTGTGCGGTGGTCTCAGCAATTCTACCTCTCTGTGTTTTATAAGCTCAGCTCTGACCATCCCCCCTTTTCCATCAGAAACCTTCCTGATGTATGAAATACAAATAGGCTCCTTGATTTCTAATAGCTGCTATTCTCTGGCTCCAAACCATCCTTCCTCCTATTATAGATTCTAGATGAACCTTTGAATCCACTCTTTCTCAAATTTGCCCCTTGCTGTTAAGCTCCAGGACCTTAAAAATCTCTCTCTCTCTCTCTCTCTCTCTCTCTCTGTTTGTACTGAAATGTGTATGTGTGTGTAAGTGTGTGTGTGTGTGTGTGTGTGTGTGTGTGTGTGTGTGTAGGTCAGAGGATGACTTTGGTATTGGTCTTTACCTTCTACCTGTTGAGACAGGGTCTCTTATTGTTCACCACTGTGTACCCCAGACTATCTGGCCTGTGAGCTTCCAAGAATTTCCCTATCTCTGCCTCCCATCTTGCTATAAGAATGCTGGGATTACAGGAATGTGCTAGTGCATCCAGCTGTATGTATTCCTGGGAATCAGAACTAAGGTCCTCATGCTTTTGTGGCAAGAATTTTACTCACTGAGCTATCTCCCAGGTTCACTTCAGGACCCTGGCTCTCTTCCTCAGTTTGTCTGGTGGAAATTCATTTTCAGTGTGGAGACTGAGACTGAAGGAAGACATTGACAATTGAGTCTGGCACCAAGAGCTACCGATCTCCCCCCCGGTGCCTAGGCTTTCTTCCAAGCCCCTTACTCTGTCCCCCAGATCCTCGTGAACACAGTAGAATTGTAAATGTCTTCTTAAAAGCTGTAACCACTTCTAAACTCTGTATCTAAGCTTTGAAGCCTTTTGTAATTGTTACTTGTTCACATTCCTAACGGAACTCTACCCACTAGTTCATCTTTCTCCCAGCTGTTGGCTGTTACTGAGAAAGATTCCTAACTTGTAAGTTAAAAAAAACAAAAAACCAAAACCTTTAGCGCTAAAAGGTTAGAGAAGAAGAAACATTTACAACCTCTTCTGGTTGTCTTTATCTGTCTAAACCTGGAGAACTGGACTAACTTCTACAATCTTCTATCCCATTAACTGCTTTCTCAGTTATCTCAGTAATTCTCCTCTGCCTGAGGCTTCCCGTAACTGTCTGCCTTCTTTCTTATTCTCTGGAACTGTCTTTATCTGATCTTTGTTTTGCCTGCCTTCCCAGTCATCAACTTCTGGTGCTCACTGTCTCTCTTGACACCAACTGCACTTTTCCAGCTAAACACATTCTCTTAAATAGATCCCCCAAACTGTTTCCACAAGTCCAAATGGCATGTAACCATAAGGAAGGCTGCATAGTATAAAAAAGTTCTTGGCAAAGTGTCTCACTACATAGAATTGTAGTCATCAGAGCACTCCATGTCCTCCAGCATCCAACTAGATCAGTGGTTCTCAACCTGTGGGTCACGGCCCCTTTGGTGGTCAAATGACCCTTTCACAGGAATCACCTAAGAGCATCTCCATATCAGATATTTACATTATGATTCATAACAGTAGCAAAATTACAATTATGAAATAGCAAAGAAAAATAATTTTATGGTTGGGGGTCACCACAACACAAGGAATTATATTACAGGGTCACAGCATTGGCAAGGTTGACAACCGCTGAACTAGATGAATGATCCCCCAAACCTTGAGACAGTCAGATCAGCAGATAGCTGGACAGCCTCAGAGTCTTGATTGCCAGTTTAGCCATCTGGAGTACAAGAATTTGTATTTATAACTAGATTCCAGGCTGTATCAACACCGCTAGCCCAAGAACTGCATTCTGGGATGTGCTGTCCTAGATGTGGGGGGAGAAGTAAACCTTGTGCCTCTGTCTCCCAGAAGTCCCTAGCACCATATCTCTCCCTCCCTGGTTTCTGAGAGGGAGGCAGGACTTCTAGGAAGCTGTCACTCAGAGCCCTGGGGAAGGGTTTGGGTTTCATTCTTATAATAAAATCACTGACAAGAACATACAATTCTCTGCAGGGAAAATAATCACAGTGATCCATACAGTGGTACACTGTAACAATATCAACAGTAGTGATAATAATAGTAATAATGTGATTATTATAGAATGTCATCGGCTCTAATGTGCTAAACTTAGATGGATCTGAGCAATAGAAAAGAATTACTGACATATACAAATACTGCAAATGTCTAGCTTGGCTGTGTTTGGGGCCATTGGAGTGATGGCAATGTCTCTGATAACAGGCATATTTGCTCAGTGTTGCCAGGTTGTGAAAGAACTTCTTGCTGGCTTTATTTTAGCAGCAATGAAGGGAAGCAGGCGAGGTGGGCAAGCCACTTTGATTTATCACCGAGGCTCCCATTTGTTCCTCCAAACAGCATTCATTCAATAAGTGTGTTTGAAAGGGTTCTTATGAAGTCAGAGATTTGGCAGGGCCTGGGATAGGGTTGTAGAGAAAACACAAATTAAGCATAACTCTATAAAATCACAATGTAAATTAAATTTGAATTTCAGGGCAACAACTGATTTATTTTTCCGTGTAACTACAATAACAATGTTGTACAACCCATATTTGGATGCCCCCAAATTTATTCATTATTCATCTGTAATTTGGGTTTAATGAGATGTCCTGGGTTTTTATTGGTTACATCGAGCAACCCTCTTGGGGAAGGCAGGAGAAACAGACTGGTGGGAAATCAAAATGTTCAGGCAGAGAGTTCGAGTCCACATCAGCAACCTTTTCAGAACCTTCATGAGCAGAGGATTCATCTGAGAACCTTGCTGGTCTTCATCTTCCTACTGGGAAGGTCCGGTGAGGCCAGAGCTTCACCTTCAAGGGCTCTGGTGGCTGCAGGTCTTTATGATTGAGATGATGGTGATGGAGGAAGCAGAGGGCTGGAGTGAGGGGGAGAAGTCTCCGTTTCATCTTCAAAAGGCAGGGAGGTGCTGGCCGGCAAGGTGGGGAGGAGGGTGTGGCCCAGGAGGAGCACAGTCTGTGAAGAAGCCTACAGATCTGAGAAAGGCGCAGTTGGATTGTGGTGGCGGTGGGGGCTTGGGACTGAAGTAGTGCAGATCTTGGCCTTTGAGGGGACATGGGACAGGCAGGGCCTCAGACAGACTGCCACGACCCACCTCAGCCAGCGCTGAGTTAAACAAGAGTCTGGGGGATTCACCCTGCCTGGGGGTCTGGGAAGGTGTCCTACATTGGCTCCAGGGTCTCAGTGGGGAAACATGTCTTTTTCCAGAGAAGAAAAAAGCAAATAGTCCTTAACAGACATGCCCAACTTTTAAAACATTTATTATTTGTAGGTGTATGTGGAGGTCGGGGAGGGGGAGGGTGCCTGTTCCACTGTGTGCATGTGGAGGTCGGGGAGGGGGAGGGTGCCTGTTCCACTGTGTGCATGTGGAGGTCGGGGAGGGGGAGGGTGCCTGTTCCACTGTGTGCATGTGGAGGTCGGGGAGGGGGAGGGTGCCTGTTCCACTGTGTGCATGTGGAGGTCGGGGAGGGGGAGGGTGCCTGTTCCACTGTGTGCATGTGGAGGTCGGGGAGGGGGAGGGTGCCTGTTCCACTGTGTGCATGTGGAGGTCAGAATGCGGCTTTCAGGAGTTGTTTCTCTCCTTCCACTATGTTGCTCTGGAAATGAAAGCCAGTATCAGGCTTCACGACAAGTGGCTTAATTCATTGAGTAGTGTGACAGAACACTGTCATCGATGAGGTTCACACCTGAGAATTCCATGCAGGAGAGTTCCTGGGGGAGGCAGGCAAAAAAAATATATATTTTTAAGTAAGTTTAAAATTTTGTATCGGGCCATATTCACGGCTCTCTTTGGCTGCATGCATGTAGGGACCTCAGATTAGACATGCATGCCAGAGGCAACAAAGTGGGGCTGTGTTTGGGAAGGCTGTGAGTTTCTGGAGAGCAGTGGCCACATCTGAGCTGTTGGGGCATTCCCAGTGCCTAACATAGGCCCTTATATGGGGTAAGAGGACAGCCCAGTGGATGAGGTGGCTGAGCCTCTCCCCCAAGGCCTCTCTGGTCTCATACCTCCATACCATCAGGACATCAGTAGCAGAGAAACTGGTGATGTGGGCAGACTTGGGCTTCCAAGTAGGGTTCTAGGATCATGGAATCAGGGTAGTTGTGTGGTCTTGGAATGCTGCAGAGCCAGTGGCAGCTCAAACAAAGCCTTTTCTGACTAGAGTTTATCACGACACCTGAGACGGTGACTACCATTCTTCCATGAACATCCTCTCCTGCTTCCTTCCAGAGCTAGGTCACCTGCAGCCGAGTCAATGTCCCCTCTGGATATGGTCCTGAGCTGAGTTCTGGTCAAAAGTTTTCCTCTGGCCTCTGTATATGCTCTATGGCATGCATATGTTCACATTCACACACACACACACACACACACACACACACACACACACACACACGGATTAAAATAATAATAATAATGATCAGATCATTATCAGGGCTAGGAAATAGCTACCTCAGATACAAGATGGTCAGACAGAAGACTGGAAGAAGTAACCCATATGGAAATTGCTGGAAATAGTAGGTTGGGGTCACATATTTCTGCTGCCCACAGGAAAGGGGCCTGGGCCTTCTTCCTGTCTCCTGAAAAGCAGCAAGTGTAGCCCATTGCCCTGAGCCTTGTGGCAATGGAGCCTGAGCAATGCAGTCCCAAAGCTCCCAAGCTTTGCAGTGCACTGGAAGCATGATGTGTAAGTGGAGAGAGGCCATGCTGAGTAGCACCACTCGATTGTAATCACCGGCACTCCTTTCTGCTAGCTGCTCGATCAGGGTCATGCCAGGTGTTCCCAGAAATGCCACAGGAGCTGAGACCTTTGTGCAGACAAATGATAGACTTCTGCCTTGTTGAAGTCACTGTTTGATCTGCTGAGCCGCTGTCCCGATGCACCTCTGAGAAGTGTAAGATGAGGTCTGAGAGGTGTCACTTCCAGCACATGCATTATCGATGTCACCAGAGGACCCATTTAGCCCAGCCATCCATAGTAGAGAAACAGTCCACAGACAAAGCACTATTCAAAACTGAGGGGGCTTGTGCCAAATGAGTGCCGTGGATCTGCTCAGGGCAGCTGGATGGAACTCAGAGGGGTTGTGGTGTGGGGGAGACTTCCTGGAAGAGACATCACATTGCAGGAGATGGAGAGGAAGAAAAAAGGCTTTCCAGGGAGGGTCTCTTTTTCCCCCCTCCCCTCTCCAGAGCTATATCAACTTGCCAGTCTGCCTTACTTCCAATCTTGGCCACTTATGGTCAGTACTTCTGTCCACTGATGGTCCGGAGGAGGATGGCATGGGGCCTGCAGGGAACCAGGACTGTGGAGGCTTTTGTGGAGCAGACTGGAGAATGGTAAAGTAGCCTGGGAGATGGGAAGAAAAGGGGTTAAGATGATTTTATGAGACACTGCTGAGAACAAAGCAAACACATGTAAGAAGAGGCTTGAACACTGGCTCACCCCTGCCTCCTTTGCCCTGCGGTCATCTCCTTCAATGGTGCCTCTAGCTCACCTGTAGCCTAAGGACTAAAGACTATCCTGTGGACCTACATACAGACCCAGGGGCTGGCCCATACTCAGTCAGTTGGTCTCTCTTAATCTTTCATGGGTCAGAGCAGGTGTTAGAATGTGCATTTATAGACCAAGGTCAAGGTTTGGTCTGTGACCAAGGTAGGATTCTTCACGGTAAGATTTCTATCCTTGGCAAGATAGAAATTAGGTCAGGACAAAGACCAGCTTGTGACAGGGTTGACCTCAGCCTTGGGTCATAGCTTAGTCTGGGACAAGGACCGTAGCTCTACACCAGTGCAGAGCTCAGCCTGAGGCTGGAGCCTGGTTGGTTTGGTAGGAAAGGGGCATGAAGCACTGGATGTGTTCATTCAATTTCATGCAGTTTTATTTATTGCTCAAATAACAAAGCAAAGTTTGGGGCTATGTTGGCATATATGTAATTTCTTCCTTTGAGTCATCTTCACCCTTGATTTGATTTCTGGAGCCTAGTCCTTAGTCTTCCCCCAAGCCCGTGACCTAGACCTTCAAGCCCTTTGGTAGAAGAGAGTGTGAAGACTTCAAGGGAGAATAAGCTGTTAGTATTCTCATAGAAGTTCAGAAGGGGCTGAAGCCAGGCTTGGGGCCAGTTGAGGAGGTGCCCAGCACAGGACAGACTGCTGGAGTCCCAGATTCTTGCAGTGTGTTGGACACAAGTGCCACCCTGAAACCCAGGGGCAGTCAGCAGGTGGGGGTCAGGCACTGTTGAGTTGGGGTAGAGGGTAGAGGTGGAGACTTACTCAGTTTGTTCTGCAGCATGCCCCAGGGCAGGTGACAGCAATTTACCAATCCTCAGTGATAGAGTAGCCCAGGAAGGGCAGGGAACCCCCACGCTTGGGCCCTCATGGACATTCTCAGCTGTTAGAGGAAATTCGAATTGACAGTAAGTGACAAGATTGGAAACGTAATTAAGGCAGATGGAACTAACTGGCAGGGATGATGAAAACCATTCCCTAAGCTCTGATATTTAAAGAGAGGTCACAGGACAGCCCTGTCCTGGCCACACAACCAACAAAAAGGAGGCAAAGATGAGCTTTCAGAAAGCAGCCAGGATCTATGGGGGACAGAGAGAAAATAAATGGCTTCAGCAGCACTGAAAGAGATTTGGGTCAGATAAAAAGGTGAACTTCCTGGAGATGAGAGGGGTTAAATGTTGGCACAGGTATCAAGCCATCTCATTTCCCCACAGATGCACGCATCCTTTCCGCACAGGTTTTGACACGTGTCTCTAGATAACTTGACCATTCCAAAATCTGTGGAATAAGAAGTGACTCCATCTTTAAATGGGAGTGTCTGGGTAGGAGTGGGTGGGCATTTGGGCAGTGGTCAGAAGGAAGGAGCTCTATGTGTCACAAGCCCCCAAAGCCTTCCTGCTGGACAGAGCTGGGGAACTGGGAGTGTCGCACTCCATGGAAGCGGATGTACGTACTTAACTATTAGCTATTGGGGACCTCGCCAAGGGATGCTTCTTCCCCCTTAGAGCTGCTGCCTTCAGTAGTCCAGGAGCAGAGCAGATGTAAGCCCACAGAGGAAACAGACAGACTGCCTGGCCCTGGATCCTGTGTTAGAGGGACAGCCAGGGCCTGTGGTTACAGTCTGTCTGAAGCATCACAGGAGGTGGGTTGACCACAGTTTGGGGTGACTCATTCAAGAATTAGTTCAGCACCAACATCTGGGCAGTCTAGCTTTGCCAACTACTGCCGAGAGCCAGCTTAGCCTTGCTGAGATCGATGGCACTGGCCAGCTTTATTGGCCTCCATTCTCCATAGATCTTGTGCCAGTTCTCTGTGCTGGGCAATGGGGCAGGCTGAGTAAGTGGCTTCTTTGTGTTTGGTGAGCTCTCAGATTGGCAGGGAAGAAGAGGCTCCTATTTCAGTCCAAGGCAGTGGTCCAGCCCCCACTTACTGAGTATCTCCCTTGTACAAGGAAGGAGCAGGGCACTGGCTCACTGTGGAGCTTAAGGAATACTTTGAAGTTTCCTTGAGGGTAGAAATTTGCAAAGTAACTAGACATGTGCAAAATGCTTTGCTGGCAACTCAAGGCGCTGTGTGAACTTGTGCAGTGGAGCAGGAGGACGAAAGAGTTTAGCACAGCTCGGGGTGGCCAGAGCAGGCTTCTTAGAGGAGACAGATCCAGGGCCTGACTATACAGGGTGAGAAGGAATGGCTCAGCACCAAGAAGATGGGGCAGGCGAGATGGCTCTGTGGATAAAGTGCCTAGCGTGCAAGCACAAGGACCTGCGTTTAGAACCTCAACATTCAGTGTCAGAATCCATGTGTGGCAGTGCATGCCTGTAATCTGCTCTGGCGAGCAGAGACGGGAGGTCCTGGGGGCTCATTGGCCCACCAGTCTAGCCAAAATAGTGACTTCCAGGCTCAGTGAGAGATCCTGTCTCAAAAAATAAGGTGGAGAATGGTACAGGAAGACGTTCTGATGACAACCTCTGGGCTGCACATGTCACTGCTCTGACTAGCACCCCCCACACACACACATGTTGCTGATAGCTACTGTGTTGGCCCACAAAGAAAATAAGAAGATACTTTCATAGATGCAAACCTTCCAGATTCAGCAGGGGGAACTGTTTGTCACGACAAGCACCACTCTAGACAGTGGAACCCCAGTCATCTGATCTCAGGTATTTTTATTGACACAGCTTCTCAGGTATTCTACTGATACAAAAACTGCCCGTTTATCCAAAGGCCTATTTGTATAATGAAGGAAACCTGTAGTCTCATTCCACAGTCCCTTAGCAGCCGAGCTATGTCACCTTTATGGTGGAGAGCTTGAGGCCGAAGAGGATTCACAACCCTTTAACAGATGAGCTATGTCATCTTTAAAGCGAGGGAACTCAAGGCCTAAGGAAATTTTCTCTCCTTGTTGCCAGAAACTATGGGAGAGGGACCACAAGAATTCCTCCAGAGCACCTTTGCTCTTCCACGATGGCTCTGCCAAAGAGCAGTGAGAAGTACAGTCATCGTCATCATAGATTTACATAAAGCCACCACCTGCGGATCATACAGACTGCCAAGTCTTAGGCCGCTCTTCCCCCAGTGACATAAAAAACAATTATTATAAACATAACTAGAAATAAACTTCTCCAACACACACATGTGCACGCATACATACACCACACCCACACCTACACCACACACACATACACACAAATGAAAAGATAGAATGCATCCTGGGAGTGCTTGATTGCTACAGAAGCAAATGCTCGAAGGTAGAAATGGCATTGAGGAAGGACTTTTCTGAACATCAGGACTATACTGAGGTCAGGGAATGGAGGACAGACTCTTGTCGGCTTCAGCAGATGTGAGGTGGCTGTGGGTCAAACGATCTCTGTGAAAAGACCTTGGACCTAGACACGAAGTCCCTTCCCAGGTAGATGGATCTGTCTCCAGGAGGTTAGGCCACATCTTTACAAACAAGACTTGGTCCTCTGTAGCCCTCACTCTTGGATGTGTGGAGCAGAAGACAAAAACATGCTTGGAATAAACTGATGACTATCCTCTGTGGGGATGGTAAGAGATCAGTCACTCTGTACCTTCCTGTGGCTAAGAGGTGACAAGCTGCCCATCAGGAGGCCTGTGACCTGGTCCCTCTGTGCTCTGGAAACTTGGTAGTGAGTTCTGAGGCCCACCTTTCACTACCTGGTTACCGGAGAGTTGTAAGTGAGACAAGCTGGTACTGACATTGTTGGCTATCTTTCATCACAGGACACATCCTTGTTATGGATGCTGAGCATAAAACAGGCCAGCATCACCAGGGAGATTGGAGAATCTCTTTCATTTCAAGCACCCCATCCATTCATCCGTCACAGGCCCAGCATTTATGCCTGCAGCTGGAACTCTGGTCTATCACAGTGAGATTTATTGGGGACATGAAGTCATAATTTATGTCACTCTTCCTCTCCTTCAGGGGCAGTCTTTCTGAAGCATCTTTATCTTTATCCCTAGATGTGTGTGCATCCACTGGCAGCCCTCTTTGGGGAAACCATCTCTATTGTTTTCATCAATGGCAGACTCTTATTTGGGAGAAGTCCTTCCCTCTGGCCTTGGAGAAAGGACCCTGGAATATGAACTATAGTATGAGGAGGAGCTAGGCCTGGTCAGACTTTTTATCATTGTGACAAAATGCCCCACAGAAACAGCCTGAGGGTTTGTTTTAGCTCATGGCTTCAGAGGTGTCAATCCATGGTTCATGGCACCATGAATGGCTCTGTACTGAGATGGAGCATCATGGTGGCAGGAGCAAATGACAGAGAACGCTCATCTCATGATGCAGAAAGGGTGAGAGGGAGGAGCCCTAGATAAGAGACACTTAAGGGCCAGCCAGGCTCTACTTCCTAAAATTTCTAGAACTTGCTCAAATAGCTGGGGTCACACTGGCAGTCACGAGCCCCTTTGCATCCAAACCGCAATAGGCTCTGTCCTGCTTTGCTATTGGATTCTGGTATCGGAGCATTATAGGACACAGCCAGAATGGCTGTCAAGGGGCTGATGTAAGGAGCTGAAGTCACATTCTTCGTTTAGGGCTCCTTCCATTTCCTCCACAGAATGAAGGGGTTCATTGATGAGTTCTGCCACTTCTTCCTACTCTAAATCTGCAGAGGAGTAGCCCTGTGTGAAAGCTAGGGTCTACATTCCAGGGGTTTACATCTAAGGCCTATGTGGTCTGAATGGAATGTAGACAAACCTAGTATAATCTGAGTATTCAGAAGGCAGTGGTGGTCTACACCTTTAATCCCTAAGAAAAACAGTGTAGAAGGAGACACAGGAAGCTGAGCTCAGGAAGTTGTGTCACACAGGAAGTGACATCTGAGATGAGTCAGAGTGAATGGCAGATAAAGTGACTAGCCAGAGGAAGAGTTAGCAGAGTGAGTCAGAGTGAGGACATGCCCCACTCTCACATAATGTCTTCAGTACTCCAAATGTAGATGAAGATTCACCAGATGTAGATGCTGATTCAGGGCAAAGGCTTTTATTCTTTGTCTCAATCACTCACTGGTTCTAGTCCTGGAGCCCTGGAGCATGTCAACCTCCATACAATCTACTCTTAACCCTAGAACTGAAAGGCTTCAGCCTCTATACAATCCAGAACGTTTAAACTGCTAGCCTGAACCTGGAAGGTTTCAGCCTCAGCCTCCAAGATTTTCTTCTCTATCTCCTTCTGAACTCAGAGTCTTGTCTTTCCCCTAGCCTGCCTCTGTAACTGACTCTTTAACTGATTGACTCTAACTCCCTCTCTGAGCTGGGAGTCTGCCTTATACACTGTGAGAGTGGGGCGTGTCCTCACTCTGACTCACTCTGCTAACTCTTTCTGAGTAGTCACTTTGTCTGCCATTCACTCTGACTCATCTCAGATCACTCAGTGTCACTTCCTGTGTGACACTGACTCCTGAGCTCTGCTTCCTGTGTCTCCTTCTACACTCTGTTTTTCTTAGGGATTAAAGGTGTAGACTACCACTGCCTTCTGAATACTCAGATTATACTAGGTTTGTCTACATTCCATCCAGACCATACAGGCCTCAGAATGTAGATTCCTGGAATGTAGACCTTAGCTTTCACACAGGGCTGTTCTTCTACATAAATGGGGAGGGGGAAAGTAGCAATACATTAATCATTTTCAGGGCTTAGCCTAGTAAAGTGTGGGTGTTCTGGAATTGCAGAGGGAAATCAGAATCACATACCAAGTAAGCCATGAGAAAACACTCCTAATTGCTCATCATACACTAGAGATCTCAGAAAACCTATTCTTTCAGGAGGAGGTGCTGGTCCCCGACTCTTTCTTCTGTTCATGAGGCTTCCTCCTTCCCTCCCCTCCCTGCTTCTCTTCATTGTGTATAGTGGCTGTACTGTACCACGTCAGAACATTTTCAGATGTATGTATGTATGTATGTATGTATTATGTGCTGAGCATATCCCCCCATACTTTCTGCCCTTTCCTTTCTCCTCTGTCTTTTGTCCCTTTTAGCTAGTCCCCCTAGATAACTTTATTCCTACTTTCATGTCATATATACAAACATGATTTTATTCATCTGTGTAAAATCTAGTGACCACATATGAGAGAAAACACACATATGGCACTGAGCTTAGCTTAATCAACTTAATTATCTCTAGTTGCATTCACTTTCTGCAAATGGCAATGTGTTTCACTGTGTATTTGCACCACATTCTCCTTATCCATCCCTCTGTTGTTGGACTCTTAGGTTTCTTCTGTCACTTTGCTGCTGTGGCTAGAGCTGCCGCCAACACTGATGGGGGATATACTGACTTGATGTTCTTTGGGTCCCAGTATTGATCCAGAATTGAGCCAAGGTCTAAGTCTGAAATTTCAGCCCCCAAGTTGATAGATCTTGCTCACTGTCACTGAGTGAACTGTGTCATATAGGAAACCCTAATCCCAATACCCTGACTGTGACTGTGGGTGCAACAGCCTTTAGAGAGGCACTTAGTGTAACATGAGGCCACAGGGTCAGTCCTGACCCAATGTGACTGCAGTAGTTATAGGAAGTGGGAATCGGGGCTCACAGAGACTTCGGGGAACCTGGGAAGACTACAACAAGAGACAGCAAGAGGAGAGCTACCTGTGAGGCAAGGAGAGAGGCCTCTGAGGAAACAATTGCCGACATCTTCATCTCCTGCTCCCAGACTTTAGAACTGTTACTGAAATCTGTGATTTTCTTTGAGGGACCTACCAGGCCAACACCTGACAGTTAATGGCCTCAGAGCCCACCTCAGGAAAGGTGGACATGATGGAGAACCTGGGCATTCAACTTCAGTGTTCTCACGTGGGGGAAAGCATTTGCACTTGAATTTTCTTGGTCCCTGTTGGACTTTTCCACGGCCATTGCTGGCTATCCAAAGACTTTAGGGCCCCTTTCAGAACAGGTTGTTCTGAATAGAGTGGTGTGAGGTGCGGGTTGACATGAAGGCAGCTGATTGGCTCTAAACACCCAACAAAATAGAATGCTTAATGTGCTTACGAGCAAAGCAAAGGAAAAGATTATTCTATGGTTTTCTTCCTTCTTCCCTTTCTTCCTATGCTGGTGGTGGAAGGCACGTTCACTTTGCGAGCGCCCTGCCACTGAGCCCATCCCCAGACTTATGCTTTGATTTGAACCTGAAATATATTCACACGGTTCAAAAATTAAAAAGTATGGCAATCCTGTTTTAGTTCAGCTAGGATCCCCCAGGTCTCGCTAGCTCACATAAACGGCTGTACGTTCATTAGGAAGTCTATCTGTATGAGCAAACAAAACACATCCATGCCTTTTGCCTGTTTTCACAAAAGTTAGAATCCTACACATGCTGTTGTTTATATTTTTTCCTTCTTTCATTTTCTTCCCTTCGTTCCTTCCTTTTTTCTTTTCATTGAGAGACGACTTCATGTATCCCAGGTCTTCTGTTTCTTAATATGCTTTGGAGTTCGTCTTCACAGCTGCAGAGTATTCCGTTGCAGACTTTACTTACAGTTCAGAATCTCGCCCCCCAACATCCATGTAGAAATGCGTGCCATAAGAAGATGGCTCACGCAAGGACCATCGCACAGAGGAAACCATTTAACAGCATGATGGTGTGTCTTTATCTGACTATCTGTAAACAGCCACCGTGACTTGTGGACTAATCTTTCAAAGTAACAGTTCCTAATTCTTCTATGACTCAACGAGTGAAAACATGTTCTAGTTACTTCTAACACTTCTGCTCACTGGCTAATATCAGGACGGATTTGCCATCATTTCTGCCTGTGCTAACACAGGCTCCAAGACCATTCATGCTTTGGTTGTTGTTCATGTTCAATTGATTTGATTTTAGTTTCTTTACCATTGATGACCATGTATCTTAAATTTAGAGTTACTTTGAAGTTTAGCCTTATCAGACTTACTCTTAACGGTGATTTTTCAACTACGTGTACACAGGCTGGATGCTACCATCTCTGTTTGCTGTATAACACAATTAAATGCAATATCAAAGGTTTTAAAAGTATCTTTCCCATGCCCAAATAGGTTTGAAAGTAAGGTTTCTACAGAGAATTGTTTGCGGTAAGAAGCCATGTGACTCCGAGCAGCGGCTGCAGACTCTGCAGAGGAATGAGAGAGAATGTAATGACCCCGAGCAGCATCTTATCCACCAGGTCTGAGATGGGACAAGTCAAGTGCAGGCCAGCAAGCTGGTTCTCTCTCCAGCATTGACCCTCCTTTCTCCAAGAAGGCTCAGTGATTGGGAAAGAGAGAGAGCTGCAGCCTCCACTGAAAATACTGAGCTAGTGGCAATTAATCACTCACTTTAGCTCTGAGGTCCTGGCAGCTCAGACCAAAGTGGAAGCAAAAGGATATAGTGTTCTCCTTGCCAGAACAAAAGGCCTGTTTTCAGTAGACATAAACAGGCTCCTGGCATTAAATTCTAAGTGGAATTTATCATGGGAGCCATTACTTAAGGTACACTGAGCTACAAGATGGAGAGCAATCTTCCTGAGTTCCACAGAAAACAGACGTGCTTTTCATACCTTGTAGGAGCTGAAGCCTGTTCCAAAGCACAGCTGAGGACAGTGTTAGTGAAAGCCAGCTAGCCAGCATGAACTAGAGGGGCAAGAAAGCCCGGGTCATTGGATAAAGCAGGCATTCCCGTGACATTGGAGAAAAATAGGAATGAGTATGCTCAGAGTGACCAAGGAGAGAGAAGAGGCTCCCAGCCCCATGGTTTCCAGACTCTTTTGGTCTGTGATGATGCTCAGCCTGAAGGAGGTCTTTCATCTTAAACTTCAGAAGCTTCTAGAACAATGTGGTAGGAAGGAGAAAAAGGATAGTCAGCTGCCCCCACCTCAAATTTTCCTACTTACAGAGGTGAGCATTTCCAGAATCTCCAGCATTTGGGGTTTCATTTAGCAAATAGAACCTCATATAGAACCTCAATAAATGTTTGATGATGTTCCTGGAGGTGAAGGGGCAGTCACCAGTGTGCCTCTTTTTTTGTTGTCCTTAGGATATGTGGGAAATCTCTAGTGTTTTGTGTGTCCTAAAGGGTACATGAAAGTGAAATGCCCAGTATCTTATGCCTAGCTCAGCCCAGCTCCTTCTACTCAAATGAGGGCAGGGCAAGGCATCACGTAGTCCATCCTGCATGCCCTCCTTAACCCACCCTCACTCCAGTTAGAAAATTGACGTTATGCTGTCCAGAGTACCACCAAGGTGTCAAGGAACCATGTTAGTTGAGGTGAAAGCTGAGTTTGTTTTTGTTCTGAGTCAGGGTCTCGTGTAGCTCAGGCTTGCTCAGTGTGTAAGTGAAGCTGGCCTTGGATCCCTGCCTATACTTCCCAAGTGCTGAAGTTGCAGATATGTGCCACCAAGCCCAGCTTGGAGGTGAGCTGGAATAGGCGAGGACAAACCTCTTGATGCATATGACTGATGAGACGGAGTCTGTGATTCAGGGCAGACATGCAAAAAGAATCCTCATCCCTCTTGCTCTTTGGAAGAGATCTTAGCAATTGTGGAGATTGCTGGTTACAGTCCAAAACACTGCCATCCTCTCCTCCAGAATGGGAGTCACAGTCATCCATGTGACTGCTCAGCTATGGATTGCATTCCCTACTCCACCTTGTAACCAAGTAACATCCCAGAGTCAAAACTTAAGCAGGGTTGATGAATCGTAGGCTGCTTCACATAAACTAACACTGTAGTCATCTGGTTTGCTCTTTCAATTATAGATGATGCTGCTGAGGCCCTGGAGGGAAAAGACCTGCCCCAGGCACACACCAATCTAGGAACAAGTATGGGTGAGCACCTGGACCTCCAACTCTGGGTGGAAGCAGACTCCCCCTTGTAGATGTTGGGCACACTGCAATCTCTTCTACTTGGTGTATGAGTCAGAGCAGTACCATCCCAAATACCCACACTCTAATTCTGGAACCTGTGAATATGTTTCAGTGATGTGATAGAAGGGAGCTGAGATTGTAGATGGAAGGAAGGCCATTAATCAGTTCATCTGGAAACTGGGAGAGGATCCTGGATTATCTGGCTAGACTCTTTGAGAGCTCAAGGTTTTGAAAAATGTAGGAGACAGAAGTCAATGTCAAAACTATTAATAGCCTCTAGTCAACCAAGATCAGAAATAAACCTTTCACGAGCTTGAGATAACTTTCACTTTAGCATATTATAATTATTATATTTTATTATTAGCTGTTATTGTTAATCTCTTGATTGTCTCATTTATAAATAAGTTTTATCATAGGTATGTTTGCATAAAATAGTATAGATGGCCTTTGACACATTGATATCAGACATTTCTTGGAGATCTTGGAACATATTCCCCACAGAATAAAGAGCACCAGAGCAGTC
The DNA here is from genome assembly GCA_026225945.1 of Cricetomys ansorgei. NCBI lineage: Eukaryota > Metazoa > Chordata > Mammalia > Rodentia > Nesomyidae > Cricetomys > Cricetomys ansorgei. The sequence goes on along the minus strand of JAMJFZ010004023.1, from coordinate 11,826,322 downwards.
CTCCTACTGGCCCAGAAGAAAGTAAGGACTCAGTCCCCTGGTTGCACTAATGACTGACAGGGACCTTCACACTTCTGAAAAGCAGATTCAGAGTGATTGAAGCATGCTGTAAAGCTCTAATGAACCTTCTGCTACCCACTTCCTCGAGGTTGCTGACTCCTTTGTACACATTCACTTTGTGGGAGAACACTAGGCTGCAGGTCCAGCCTGGAGCTTACTCTCTAGCCCTTTAGAAGGAGGCCCATATTAATGGTTTGCCCGCCTCCCCCTGGCCATGGCCAGCCTCAGGCTGAAGGCACTTGCTGTAGTTAGGATTCTATTACTGTAGTAAACGCCATGACAGAAAGTAACTTGGGAAAGAAAGGATTTATTGCAGCTTATACTTCCAGGTAATGAACCACCATCTGGGGAAGTCAGGCCAGGAACTCAAGGCAGGAACCTAGAAGTAGGAACTGATCCAGAGGCCATGGAGGAATACTGCTTAGCAGTTTACTCATGCTTTCCTATACAACCCAAGATCACCTGCCAGGGGTGGTACTGCCCTCAGTGACTGGGCCCTCCCATATCAGTCATTTAATCCAGAAAATGTCCACAGACTTGCCTACAGGCCATCCTGATGGAGGCATTTTCTCACTTGGTTTCCTCTTCCAGATGCTCCATGTTTGGTCAAAGTTGACATATACACATACCCTGAATGTACATCCAGAACAGGGATATACCCATGGCCTGCCTCCTCCATTCTATGCCCAAGCTCCACTCAATGCAGGTGATACCTTGTCCTTTCTTTACAGCCAGAAACTCCACTGTTTGGCACTTGGACAAGGACTCGTGCCAAGAAGGGCTGGGATGGGGCGAAGAAGGCAAGAAGGGCAGAAAACCAAAGAGGCATGCTGGCAGAGCTCCTGCTCTGAACTCGCACCCTGAAAACATCGGTTCATTCTTTAAGTTATGCTTTGTTCAGAGACTACTTCAGTAAGCTCACAGGGAAGGTTCAGCACCGTCAGCTCTGGCCTTGCCTCTGAGAAACCCTCCAGATAACAAATGCTCTGAAGGTTCCGTCTGCCCTCCACAGAATCCTGGGAGGCAATGAGCAAACCAATGATTGATAAGCAAGGTCAGACAATGAGACCCGCACTCATTCTCCCTGTAGGTGGGGAGACTGGAAAGCAGAGCCTTGTTTTAAATTTTGTTACTATTACTTCTTCCTTCAGTGATTCTGCCCCTATCTGTAAAATGTGGCCCAGTTTCTGGGTGGTTATGCAGTCAGACCTCATTATGAGGCACATTCTCAGTACCTGGCTCATGAGGCTCCCGTTGACTGCAATTCTATTACTTCTTCATGTTCTCACATGAAGCCAGGCCACCATGGAGATGGACTTAGAATCTGGGGAAGAGAAGGGTGATTAAGGACTTGGGAGTGCCTGGAGGAGGCAGACATTTATCCATCTGTCATCAAGTAATAACTGAGCACCAGTTGTGAGTCCCAAGGATTTGAGGAAATGGAAGACCCAGGATGTATGACCTCCACCCTTGAGGGACTTTGAGCATGGCCAAGGGATGGGGGCAAAGAGACATTTAAAGCAACATAAAGAAGGTCCTGACCCTGAGGCCACAGCATAGTGCTTCACATGGAAGTATCCTAGAGAAGGGATGTTTTGAGCTAAACTTTCAAAGGATCTAGATGACTAAGGAAGAAGCAGCTGCTAAGAGGATCTCAAGCAAGCCCAGCCACCGGGAATCCTGTGCTTAAACAAACAGATAGACAACACAGACAAACAGACAGACAGACAAAGAACATGAAGCCGGGAGAGAGGCAGGTAGCACTAAAAGGAGTGGAGGAAGTAGTCGTGGATGGATATGATGGACATACATTGTTTAAATGCATGGAACATTCAAAGAATGAAGAACTTAGAAAGTGTTGTCTTGAAGTAATTATAGACTTTAAGAAGATATAGGGACTGAGCAGATGGCTCCATCGGTAAAGTGCTTCCTTCGCAATCAGCAGGACCCGAATCTAATTCCCAGTACCCACGCAAAAACAGAATCAGGGATGGCAGTGCATGCATCCTAGTGCTGGATGGAGACAGGTGAACATGCAGGACTCACTGGCCGGCCAGCCTGGCATTTGGTGCGCTCCAGCCCGGTGAGATGCTGTCTCAAAGACAAGCAAGCAAACAAACAGAAGTAGATAATGCCTGAAGAACGACAGTGTTGTCCTCTGTCACACACACACACACACACACAAACACGGGGACACACACACATGGGGACACACACACACACACACACACAAACACACACACACACACACAAACACGGGGACACACACACATGGGGACACACACACACACACACACACAAACACACACACACACACACACAAACACGGGGACACACACACATGGGGACACACACACACACACACACAAACACGGGGACACACACACACGGGGACACACACACACACACACAAACACGGGGACACACACACACGGGGACACACACACACGGGGACACACACACACGGGGACACACACACACACACACACAAACATGGGGACACACACACACGGGGACACACACACATGGACACACACACACACACACACACACACACCGAGAGAGAGGAAAAGAGAGAGAGCGCGCGAGAGAGAGAGGATTAATATGCAAAGTGTTCTAAGTATCTATCCCTTGGCTTCCCCTATGGTTGTGGGAGGATAACAGAAGCACATGTATCAAACTAGAAAATGGACCTTGGCACAGCATAACTAACCAATCTACAGATGGTACTTGACTTTTGCCACATTTTTCGTGAGTGCTCTTTGCATGTGCATATGTATATGTGTATGTGTATATTCATCCCATGTGTAAGTCCCCACCAAAATCAGGGTAAATAATGACTCCATCGCTGTAAAGATCCCATGCCAGGGCACATCTTCAGATTGCCCAGTTTGTGCCTTGTGCCTTGTGCAGGCCCCAAGGCAGACTTGCCTGTCCTGTCTGACTGCCCAGTGAGGTAGGTGGGGGACTGTGTGTCCTGGAAGAGGTCTCCTAGGACTGACTTCCGTGAAGTGGCCCATCTTGCTGTTTTCTTAAAGAAGGAAAACAAACCATGAAGACCTGACCTTCCCAAGGTGTGGCTTAGGGACAAGGCTTTGGAAATTCAGCACCACGGACAGGTGCAGAGTGGCAAGACACCAAGACAGGGGCTGTGTTCCTCTCTGGATAGATTCCTAATCTAGAGATGGACTGAACTTAGGTGACCCCCACCCCCACCCCACAGGGCTTCAGGGAAGTGAGAAGAGAACATTTGGAGAGAGCAGATCCCTGCTTTCCATTATTCAGCACTCATCCTGAGTCTCTGTTCTGAGGTGTTCTCCTTGACTTTCCCACCTTGCCTGCTTCCTCTGAATTAATTTCCTCTACAGTCTGGCAGAACCATCCAAGACAGCCCAGAAGCACACCGTGTGCTTTCCCTTGCCTTCTCCCACATGCAAGATTGCACTCCCTGATGGAATGCAACTGCCTCATGACAGGACCAGCGTGTCCTTCACTCTCTTTTCCATTGTCCCCTCTTTTCTCACCCAGTGTAGGACTAAGCAGTCAGAGTTTTTCTGGAGGACATATTAGGCATGGGATGTCAGTTTTGGTTCTCCTTATCCTGGCACCTTTTCTGTCTCAATGGGACAGGGAGCAGAGGGGCATAGTCAAATGTCAAGGCATCTTCCGGAAGCCCAGCCTTCCTATTCCTCCACCTTAATATGCAAGACTCTTGCTATTTCAAGCCCTTGTTCATGAGCTGCCTCATCCCAGATAGTCTCTGTGTATTGTGAAATTGGCCTCAGTGAGCCAGGGGACAGCGTCCTCAGAGAGTTCTTCATTGGCATCATCAAAGAACCTAGCAAAGCAAGGATCCTGATGGCCCCTCTGAGGCTGAAGGACTTATTCTCCCAGCTGCTGGATGATGTTTGACAACTCACATGTGTCAGCCTGACGAGGGTTGCTTCAGCTGAAAAAAAAAGAGTCTTCACACCAGGTGACACCCCACCCAAGGTACCGTACATTCACGGACTTGCCAGTGACAGGGTAGAAAGGCCCCTTCTCTTCTCCCCAACACTGCATAGCTCTAAAGAGTTTTCTCATCTTTGGAGATCCGGCAGAATCACCCATAGCTTCAACTGAGACTGCTCTGCTGCCCGGCTTCTCCTTTGCCCCATTCTGCTTCATCCCTCTCACATTAGCATTGGCCTAAGACCACACCTGGATGAACTCTGCATGCTAATCATCTTAGCATCAGCTTCCACTTGACTACCTTATGGCATCTCTACAGTCTTGGCCCTCTGGGATTAAGCTTCTTGCTAACACCTCTGCCCACCAGCTAGTTACACAAACTTAGGCTTACCAAAAGAGAGGAAAACTGCCTTCCACATCTATTTCCTCAAGTCTCCTGGAAGACTGGGCTCATTCCATTGTCTATGACAATGCTTAGCCTTACATCTAGAAAGTTCCTGAGGCCATCTGCGTAGGGAAATGAGCTTTTAAGGTAAGCATACTGAGACTTGGACCCTCGTTCCTTCACTAACCAACTAGGCAACCTTGGAAAGTTATCTAATCTCTCCACTTGGAATTCCCTCGTTTGGAAACTGCAATGGCAATAAAAGCATTGTAGACCTACTGTGAGGACTAAATGACACACAGGAGTAAGAATGCTTATACATCATAGTGCCTGGTATGAAAATGTGTGTGAACACATATTTGTGTCACTCTCTTCTTTTGTGTCTTGGGTAACCTTATAACTAATTGCCAATTCATATTTTAATAAATTTGTAAAGTATGAAATGAATTAATTAATTGAATAAATTAATTTTTAGACAGAGCCTCACTCTGTAGTCCAGGCCTCCCTGGATCTCATTACATAGACCAAGCTGAACTTAAACCCATGACTAGGCTGCCCTCAAACCCATAGCAGTCCACCTGACTGACTCAGTCTCTCAACTAGTTGGATTATAGGCATGAGCACACCCTGCTAGAGGTCATCTCAGTGAAGAGCATTGCAGACTCATAGAAATGAAGAAGTATCTCAAGTCTATCTGCAATCTTCTGCTTGTATGCTCCTTTAATTGTATGGGGAATTGGAAGATCACAAAGCCATGCATCCCCAAAGTAGTTGAGTCACTTAAGGGGTAACCTTTACTTGCTCAAAACTTCATCTCCCACAAGCAGTGAGTGCTCTGGCATCATGGTGAATCATGTTTTGAACTCCTAAGTTTAAGGCATCCAGTTAAAAATTTTGAACTGACTCATTTTTGAGACTCACAAACAAATATAGTACAAATCTACAGAAAAAGTTTAGAATTTTCCTTAGGATAGATGAAGGAGGTGGGGTAGAGTTAATCCAACTTAAAGTTTTCATATATTTAAAAATATATCTGTTTTATTTTATGTGCATGCATGTGTGCCTGGTTGTTTGTATGTCCACCCATGTACATGAAGAGGTCAGGAGAGGCATCAGAGCCCCTGGAACTGGAGTTACAGACAGTTTTGAGCTGCCAAGTGAGTCCTGGGAACAGAATCAGGGTCTTCTCCAGCCTCTAGATTTCTTCTTTCTCTTCCTCTTCTTCCTCTCCTCCTCCACCTCCTCCTCCCCCGATGTAAGAAAAGTCTTGACATCTAATGAAGATTCCTCATGATGTGAGAAACAGTGAATGTTTAAACTTTACCCCAAGGGGCAGTGGAAGCCAGCCAGGCTAACCTTTTATATCTGTCTGGAGCAGAGATTTTGTCTCCTTAAGACCCAGGACCAGCTTTCTTCTTAAGGAATAGGTGAAGGTTGGAGGGGAGGAAGAACCAAGTTAAGACTGCCTGGAACCTGACTGTCACCAGAAAATGTGTGAGCAGATGCTCAGCCACTTAAGAGTTTTGTGGGTGCTGGGGTGATAGTTCAGTGGGTAAAACACTTGCCTTGACAGCTCAAGGGCTGGAGTTCAGATCCTCAGAAACCCACTTAAATGAAGAATGGGCGTGCTAGCCTGCCTGTGATTCCCGTCACTGAGCAAGCTGGCTAGCAAGTCTAGCCACATTGGCCCTGTGATGTGGTGCGTGGCTTTAAGCCCAGCTCTCGGGAGGCAGAGACAAGTGAAGCTATGAATTCGAGGCCAGCCTGGTCAACAGAGGGAGCTCCAAACCATCTAGGACAGCATGGTATAACCCTGTCTCAGGAAAAGTATCATATTGGCGAGTTCTGGGTTTTACTGAGAAACCTTGAACAAAGTGGCAGGGCCATTGTGGATGATTTGTGACATCAATCTTGGCTCTCCACATGCAAGCATATACACATGCATGAGCACCCACATATACAAACACTGCAGGGGGGAGAGCAGAAGAGAGAAAGAGAAAGAGAGTTGTAACTTGTCCCTAAACTGCTTCCTCCACCGTCTCCTGCTCTGAGCCTTACTTTTCTCAGACCTTTCTCTTCCTATCCCTAGGCAGGCGGGAGAGGCCTTCACCTTCCCAGGGCTGGTGTGACCTCAGTGCTCCTTCAGGCCCCTGGCATTCAGGGTGGGAGCCACACACATGGTACATGCTCTACTCCAGCTGGGTCTTTTGGACAACCTCAGACCAGCACACAGTGTCCACAGTGACACTGGCACACCAGGCTGGGGAATGCTGATTTCTGCCCCAGTTAAAAGGCCTCGTCAGGGCAGGCTGCTGGTCCCCGCAGTTGCTGTCTGGGGCTTGGCGAGAGCTCTCTCTCTGTTTTAGCTATCTCCATTTCCTGCTTTCTCCATCCCACTGTCTTTCCCCGAGTATGTATTTTTTCCCATCTCTTCGCTTGTCTCTGTCTGTCCTTTTGTCTAGGGGACTGAATCTCCTAGATTTTTTACTGCATACATTTGACAAACACTTGTTCCTGCCTCCACCTAGATGGCTGCGATACGCAGGCTGCTGCCCCTGCTCTTTTTGCCCACCTCTGTAGCTTCCCTGGTCCTGCTCACTCTGCCCAGGAGCCCCTTGCTTCTCAGGGCAGAAAAGAATCCCTATTCCAGATACTTCATGCCCTGGAAATGACTGCATCTTACATTTTGTATGAATTTGAGTGTTCAGGTTCCTGGTCCCACCATTAGATATAAAAACTTCTCTCCCACCAGGCTTACAAGACCATTTGGCATTTCTAGATGAGTCTGTGGCAGCAAAGACCAAGGCCATGTCACTCATCTTCTTGGCCCCGAGGATCTAGCAAAAGGCAAGATGGTCTGTTTTGTCTCCCTGAGTGTTATGATTTATTTTTCATTGTAATTTAATCTTTTTTTTAAAGACTGGGTTTTGTGTAGTCCAGGTAGGCTGGCCTCAAACCTGCTATGATCTTGAACTTCTGATCCTCATGCTTCTACAGGCCTGAGCCAATGTGTCTAGTACATGTTGTGCTGGGGATAGAATCCAAGGCTTTTGTGTGTGCTTGGTAAGCATTCTACCAGCTAGTCTTGAGATCTGTCTCTTGAGAGTCATAAGCCAAAATCCTTGCTCCATAAGAGAGTTTCAGTGATAGGTGTTAGGCTTGGGGATGGATGTCAGGTGGGACAATGAGGATACCAACAGGGAAATTCAGAGGCCACAGAGAACTCAACCTCCCAAAACCGTGTGTGTGTGTGTGTGTGTGTGTGTGTGTGCATGTATGTAAGTTTGTGTGGCAGAGAGAGAGAGAAAGAGAGGAGAGACAGACACAGAGACAGAGAGAGAAACAGAGAGACAGAGAGGCAGAAATTGGGGACACAGGCATACATACATGGGGGGCTTGAGTCTCTGTTAAAGTCCACAGGCTTCATCCTTTGGGCTTTCTTTAGGTGGATACAGATTGGCTAAAGAAAACACAAGCAAAGGGCAGAACTTATTTGTATGACTTTGGCATCGGCCATTAGGATTTTACCATGGTCAGCAGCTGTTGGATTGATTATTTATTTATTTATTTATTTATTTATTTATTTATTTATTTATGGGGGTCAGGGGTGAGGAGCAGGCTGTATTGCAAACAACCATAGAAAGAGTAAGTTTTGGGTAGACCTAAGAATGGATACAACCACATCCAGTTAATAACACAGGGTCAGACCAGCAGGCCATGCTCTTTGTCAATCAAGACATTTATGATTCATGGATCAGAACACCTTTTCCATCATCTCTCTATTCTATTCTTTTCAGACACAGTGTCCCTAAAGGACAAATCACAAAGACACACCAGGGCTTGTCCCCTTCTCTCTGCCTTCCCAATATTAATGTTAGGCCTCCCTCCTGACTCCTGCCCACCCTACCATCTCCGGCCCCATTTTTTTGTTCCTGCTACTCTATCCCATGCTCTTGCACTGGGCTCTCCCATATGACTCCTGCTGGCTATTTTACCTGAGCTCTTTGACGTTGGATGTGAAGTAGGAGCATTGATTAGCCGATACCTGGGACCTCTCCAAGGTCCTTCCTCCCTAGGACCTTCCTTTTCCCAGGCTTCCTCATATCCTAGGAATAAAAAGCGTGTGTGCACTGTTAAATGGTTTTTTTTTTTTTTAACGAGTACCTATTCTGTGCCTAGCATTATGAAGCAATTACAGGTAGGTGCATTATCTTATTGAATTGGAGACCAGCCCATTCTAGAGTAGAAACCTAAACCTAAAGAGGTTTCTCAAAACAACATTATCAGGGCAAGACTAGAAACTTCTAGCTAGAAAAAGTTCCTCAGTTGGAGCTTGTCCCAGAATAACTCCTTCTTGCAAATAAACAAGGGAGGGAAAATACTTTAGTTCTTGCTCAGGTAATTAATAAACTAACTTACTTATGGTGCTGGGGATCAAACCCAGGGCCTTGCTTATGCAAGGCAGCACTCTACCATGGAGCTACACCCTAGTTAAAAATCCTTCCTTTCCTTAGCAGCTGCTTGGGAGCTACATCCAGCTCTTCAGGGCCTGCAGCATACTGAGCCAGACTCAGGCGTGGCAGAAACCTTGGCTCTTAGAGCAGAATAGCCCATGCTCTGGGCCAGGTGGGCACAGTGGGTGACAGACCCTTAGCCAGGGGAAGCCTGGAGGTGACAGGAAGTCCCACGGCAGGAGGATGATTCTTGAGCCCTGTCAGCCAGGGGCTTAGAGGTGAAGGTACCAAGGACTTCCAGGCTGCAGGCAGGATCCAGCCTCCAGCTCCTGGTGGGAAACAGGAGGCTGGCTCTGCAAGGCTGCTTTTGAAGCTATCTGAGGGAAGGATAGTGATTGAAGGCCTTCCCGTGAACAGTGTCCCCCTCAGGCCATAAGCCTGAGGGGACATCTGAAGCCAGTTTGAAGCTGGGGGGACAAGCTGGAAAGGCACTTTTATGCCATCTGTCTTTGGTGCCTTTATCAAGCTCCCTCTGTTCTTTGTCCTTGAGCTGTGACGTCAGGTTGTGTCAGATGAAGCAGCAGCAGGTGGGAGCAAAGGCTGTGTCAGGTGGCTGGAAAGAGGAGTGCTCCTGCCCTAGTGTGTATGTGTGTGTGTGTGTGTGTGTGTGTGTGTGTGTGTGTGTGTGTGTGTGTAGCTGCTAACAGTCAGGGTCAGGAACCCCCAGCCTTTCCAGATCCCAGACCTCTGGATCCTCTGGCTCTGAGCCAAACTTGCATGGCTGCTGGGATGGGCACGGGTTTCCCTTAGGCTTTCTCTGTGTCCATTTGACTGATCCTGGTGTTTGCCATGCTAGCTTGCCACTGATGTGTTTCCTACAGAAAGCAAGATTTTATGGAGAGCAGGGACGTGAGGCACCTCTATGGCTCCATGGAACAGAACGATGAGGGTGATCAAGAACCAGGTGAGCTCCCTCGATTACCAGTTCCTGACAGCAGCTTAAAGCAGCAACACATTACACACCACTACCACGGGGACCAGGCAAGGAGGGAGCCCCAGAGAAGTCAGAGTTTCCATTGAATTACAGAGGCCTAGAGGCCGACTCTGCACCTGTGCAAGATCCCTGTGTCATAACTAGGTTACAAATAACCAAGAACTGAGCAAAAACCTCCATGCTCCGTGCTCTAGGCCCCTTGGTCCAGCCCTCTGCTGTGCAATGTTGCTTTGGCCTATTGTGAATGGAGTGACCCACCCACTCCTTGACTCTAGGTTCAACATGTGACTTACTTTGGCCAATAAACACCAGCACACAACTGTAGCAAAGGAGTCTGGCTCCTGGACTGCTGTCGCTAAGAACATGCCTGAGATGACCTTTCCATAAATATGAGGCATGTAGAGAGGGCAGTTACCCTACTCCTCCAACTTAGCCAAGACTCACCTATCTCCAGATGTGAGAGATCCCAGTTGAAGCCTGAAGACCCGGTCAGCAGGGCTGGCTTGAGTTGCTGACCATGGGATAGGAACTATAATGGTGGGGAGCGAAGGAAGCCCCGAGTGAGTGTGTAAGGCATGAATAAAGTCCTGAGTGAACGTGTAAATTGATAAGGCACTCTAAGAACGATGGGAATGGAGAAGTCTTCCCCAAGGCAGGCTTGGAATTGGCAAAGTCTTCCTCTGTTCGGTGTGCAGATGCTGACTGAGTATACAGAAAGCATTGACTGCGGCTTCCTCTTCCCAGATGTTTGCAGCCTGAGACTGCTCCCTTACAGAGGCCTCCTCCTGAGAGCAGCTGACTTCTCCTGTGCTGCATAAGAGTGCAGAGGTTCCTGGTGGTCGCAGTAGTTGGTGCTGCTCCATCAGGTGCTGACCAACCTTATCTTCTCTGAATGTGTGTCTGCCCTTTCTCTGTTCTTCTGTCGCTCCAGTCAGGTTTTCAGGGCCAAGCCATGCAGGATACAACATGTAAGACTGTTTTAAGCCACTGCACTTGGAACAGTCTACTACACAGCGTTATCATGGAGGTACAGTGACTAAATCCTAGCTCGCCAACCTGCTGCTAGAAGGACAACTTTGTCCACCACAGCACTTACGATGGCTTGGCATTCTGAGTGAGTCCATCTGCAGTTGGTGCTTCTGCTGCCCCTCCATCTGAGACCTCATGCATATCCCTGCACAAGTTGTCCCTTTCTGGACACCTGTCCCCATCTTGTCTTTGAATACCCTGAAGCATTCATGAGCTCAGTGTCAGAGCCCCCCAGAAGTCTGTTGGGAATGACAAGGGGTGTAAGTGAGTAAGAGTCCCCTTTTTTCCCATGTCACTGCCCTGTGTCTCACCGTGCTCTGCTGGCAGTTTCATCGGTAGCGCATTTAGAACGTGGGGCTGTCCTGTCTCGGGGACAGTGAATAGTTCCTGGCTGCAGAGGGAGAAGCCTCACGTAACCCCAGGTCTCTCCAAGTCTCTACACAGGGCTTGCTGTCCACAGTATCCCAGATGGGGCAAGGAATCCAGATGAACGATTTCCAGCTATTGATTTTGGCATAATCCATCCTAAAAAGCCCCAGTGGAAACCCCTTCAAGGTTTATTTTCAGTTCCTGACTTGTTCTACAACATTTGGCAGAGGCCTGACTTTCTCTGAGCCTCAGTTTCCCCATGTGTATAATGAGCTGCTTGCCACACTCCCTGCCAATGCCGATAGAGCCTCTGTGAGGCATGCTCTTGTCTCCAGCCCTCTGTAAGCTCTGGCCCAGTTCCTCCCACCTCAACTCCCTGGTGTGGTATGTCAGTCTCCCACCTGCTGACTATCCCCTGCATAGTTAGTGGTAGCTAATGAGTTGGCCTGGCTTCTTTCGATAGTCAGCACCTTTCACTTCCTGAACCTGCCAGTAGGATAACGAGGCCCAAGTATTGGGAAGCATCTCTTCTGCAAGTTCTTCTGAGACAAGGCTTAGAAGGCTGGGTCTCTGGCTGCCTAGGGGGTGGTGGAGAAGCCTGGACTATCTTCAGGAAACACACACACACACACACACACACACACACACACTGAAGGTTCTGCTGGGCTGGTAAGAAAGAATGCTGACTGGCTGCATTTTCCTCTTTAGAACCCTCTAGAGGCAGATGAGAAAAGGAGAGGAAAATGGGCCAGTGCAAAACTAACCAGAGAAGCGAAGACCTTTCCACAGCAGCTTACAGAAGCAAGATGCAAGCCCAAAAGGCCAGCCTGGCCCGTGTTTAGAGGGTGAGGCTAGACTTCAGGGCTGGAACACATTCTCCTCAATTTCCCTGCCAGCATCACTACTTACAGCTCACCCCAGCCTCAGCTCCAGGACCTCACAGGGTTAAGGCAGCTTCTGGGGATGCTCATAGCAAGCCTCTTCCTGGCACACCAGGAAGGACCTGAGATAGGAGTTTCTGGGGTCCTTAGGGCTGGAGTAGGGCTGGGGGATGTAGGAATGCTGACAGACCAGTGCTCCAAATACCTTCCACATGGAGGGGCTCAAGCACTGTTGCTTTCCCTCTCTGCCTCCTCCCTGTCTACCCTTTCCCCTCAGTAGAGAAGGCTCAGGGGGAGCATGAAAGGCTCTTGGGTGGATGCAGAGGGACTGGGAGTTACTGCTTTGGCTCTGGTCCCACCTCCTTCCCATTCCCCACCCCCACAAAAGCTAGAGACAAAGATCAGACTGTGTAGGTATCTGCCCCTTGACACTTTTGAGACCTCGGGAAGTCCAACCCTTCTTTGGATGCTCCTGTTCCTTCTGTGGGTAAGAGGTGAGAAGCCCACTCTGTGAAATGGCCAGAGGTCAGGAAATGACTTCCCGAAATCCTACGGCTCCAAATTCCCAAGAGATATTTTCAATATTGAAACAAGAGAGGTTTCTCTTCCTCTCCAGAACCCAATGGGCCTGAAGCCTCTTGTGGGGCCTTGTGTCTATCTTTTGTGGGCTCAGGGAGGTGGGGTTTAAGGAGCATAGCTAGGCTCTGGCCTCTGCACCCCCAGACCTTGACCACCCCATCTCATGTTTCTCAGCCATCAGTCCCTCTTGGACCCAACAGAGACGTCAGGGAGTTAGAGAGAGTGGTGTTTCTGGGTCTCCTACTTGGGTAACAACCCATGCAGAGGACAGTGAGGGGCCCTAGCAGGACAGAGCATGACCAGGAGCTGTTGTGAGGTATAGATGCTCGGAGGTAAGAGAGTGAGGACTAGGGTAAGGGAAGAGCTCCATCCAGGCCTTACAAGATATAGTTGCTGTGGCAGTGAGCATGAACCTGGCCAATTACGGTCCCATGGCCCCAAAGGCAAGAGAGCCAGCTCCAGAAAACACTCACTTATTCCAGTTCTTAGGAGCAGAGCCCCACCAGAGCTCAGAAGTTCAACAATAGAGAGGCTGACAGCAGCTGATGGGGGCTGTGAGAGGGTGTGGGGGGTGGCACAGACAGCCTAGAGACCTCTGCTTCTGTCACAGCAGCTCTGAAAGAGGGAGCGTGGGGTTAATGAATGGGTGACTCAGACATGAGCCTGTGAACAGCTGTGTGCTTCAGCCAGGCTGGAGGCCATCGCTAGGCCTTCAAAGCATAATGCACCCAAATTCCTGTCAGCATGAGAAGAGGCAGAAAACCCTGCCTGGCTGTGCATGCAAACTGACATTCAGAACTAAGGTCCTCTGCAACCACGGGCGGCCTGCGGGACCTGAGGGTCAGGAGGGAGATTGTCACTTTCCACGTAGGGATGAAGAAACTGAGTTCCTAGTAAGAGGAAGAGCTTTGCCTGAGCATCCAGGCTCAAGATTAGAACCTCAGCCACCTGCTCCTCAATTGACTCATACAGACAGGCTAGATAACAAGTGTAGAAAGTAGCTGGATGACCTGGGCATCAGCTCCACTGTGGAAGAAGACACACCGTAGGAAAGCAACACAGCCAGCAGCGGGGTACCTTGCACAGTGCTTCAGTCCGTGTTCAATCTACCTCCTAAGCTATATGCCCTAAGCTTCCCAAGCATGGAGATTTGGGGAAGTTTTTAAAGCCAGGAGAGGATGGTAGAGTTCCAAATCAGCATGGGTCTCTCTGAGCCCAAAGCTCTCCATCTCGGCTGACCTGAAGACACAAGACAACCGCCTGCACTGTTGTGAGCAGCTGGGCCAGGAGGAAGCTGCAGGACAGACAAGCAGGTTCCACTGCCCAGACTTGGCCTTCAGCCTGGCTTTTTACCCCCGCTAGCAGTGCCCTTCTGGAACCGACATGGACAGTGACAGCAGCAACTATTCCTAACTTCTACTGTTATCGCCGTGGCTTTCTGCGCTCAACTCTTTACACACCTGTGCATTTTACAGGAGAGTGCTTGCCTAGCAGGCACAAAGTCCTGAGTTTGACCTCAGCATTGCCTAAGATTGGGTGGGTGTGGTGGCCGATCCTAGCCTGTAATCTCAGTACTACAGGATGGAAGCAGGAGGACCAAGAAGTTCAAGTTTATTGTCAGCTACGTTGTGAGTGCAGGGCCAACCTGGACTACATTCAACCCTGTTCTCAAAACAAAACAAAGCTTTTTCAAATAGGTCTCTTTTAATTTGCATTTTATAAATATGGAAACTGAGGCTCAGAGGAAGAATGGTAATACCTGCAGACTGTCTCCAGAAGCTCCTGCAGCAGCTCCTGACCCATGGATTCCAGATGGAAAGACAGAGGCCCTCCTAACCTTGGGAGTTGCCTCAGAGTGGAGGTGGTGAGCCCCTGTCATGAGACTTCTCCGGTATGAGGGGGAGGGGGCGTGCATATAAAAATACTATTTATAGTTACCTTTTCAGAATTAATATGCAATTTCAGCATACACATATTAAAACATAGCTTTTTTTAAGGAATTAAGTTCCACGCACCAATCTCACGGTTCTATTTATAAATGTAATAAAATAAGAACAAGAGACCTTTACTTTTCTTCAATTAAAGTTTGATTAACTTGAGTTGAAAAAAACTATACTCTTTTAAACAATCAGTGCCATGTACAACTTAATTAAATTTGCTTAAACCATTTCAACTGCATTTAAACATTTAATCTGTTTGATTTTTTCCTAAGTAACTTAAATGTCTAATTGAACAACCAAACCCTTTGCATTGTGTGCTTGGAAAAGTGCTGTAAAATCTAATAAATTAAATGTACAAATAGAGCGACTTTCACATCCCTGTAAATACTGCAATACTGCTTGCAAAATTAGTCAAATTCTCCTATTCCTTTCAACTTGAAATCACCTCTCTATAGGCTTGTGATTACAACTAAGATGAAGTAAGCACACTTCACTCTCTTGCTCCCATTTCTTACAAATAAAAACCCTGGAGTAAAACCAGGAGTAAATACAGCACTGTCTAAGACTCTGGAAAGTAAACAATAGCTCGCAGATTCGAGACAAACACTCAAGGAAAAAACCACTACACCTGTGACTTTTCTGTGGGTACCTTTTTTAAAAATTATTCTTCCTCTTATATCTACCAGTTTGGATTTTAAGAAGCCAAGCACCAGTCCTACATAGAAGCATAAACAAAAATTGCTCCAAAAGAAACCCTCTTTCTAACCAAGGGAGTGAGAACACTGTAGGTAAGTGATAAAATTACACATCCTCCTCCTCCTCCTCCTCCTCCTCCTCCTCCTCCTCATCTTCTTCCTCCTCCTACTCCTCCTACTCCTCCTCTTCTTCCTCTTCCTTCTCTTTTGTAAACTCTCCTGAGCCTGCCCCAAGAAAAATACCAATCAGGAATTGCATTCCAATCTATCCTTGAGTTTTCTTTGGGAGAAAAACCCTGCTCTCTGGCCAGAGGAACCGGAAAGGGGGTCTGTGGTGGATTGAATGAAAGTGGCCCCTATAGGCTCATATGTTTGAATACTTGGTGCCTGTGGGGGTGGGGACCCTCACCCACCTTAAGATTCAGGTCCCTAGTATAGAAAAAGACCAAAGCAGCCAATTTTAGTCAGGCTTCTAAGAGCACCAAAATTGTGTAGGCCCAAGCCAGGAGCACCGTGACCCAAAACAGTTCCCAGAGTTAAAGAAAAACATTTTCTAAGACAAATAAGATGGCCTTGGGCTAAAAGAGTTTCCCCACGTAGACAGCCCATGGCCTCGGGCTAAGGGTCTTCCCCCCACCCACATTGACTAAGACCCTAAAGTTTACATTTTCTAGGAGCCCGCAACCTTGCTATATGCCAGCACCAATCAGTTTAAAGGTTAACTGGCCCCTACCTATCAAAATGGGAAAACAATCTGGGGACCAATCAACTTGTCCCAACTCGGTTTGTGCCTAGCAACTGTTTCAACTGTATAAAAAGCTTCACCATTTGCACCTCGTGGCCGCCTCTATCCTGTGTGTTAGAGCGGTCCCAGTATACTGGAATAAAATCCTCTTGCTGTTGCATCGATCTCCCAACTGTGAGGCTCTGTGGGGGTGCGGCGTTCCGGTTTGGCCCCTCTTGGGGCTCAACAGTCCCAGTTGGTGGAACAGTTTGGAAAGGATTAGGAGGTGTGACCTTGTTGGAGGAGGTGTGTCACTAGGGGAGGGATTTGAGGTTTCAGAACCCACACCCTCCCAATTAGCTCTCTTTGCCTTGTAGTTGTATCTCAGGATGTGAGCTCTCAGCCACTGCTCCAGAGCCATGCCTGCCTTCCTGCTGCCATGCTTCCATGCTCCCCACCACAATGGTCATGGACTCACCGCCTGAAACTGCAAGCCCAAATAAACTCTTTTGCCTGTAAGATGCTTGATCATCTTCTGCCTTGCCACAGCAGCGGAGGTGTGACCAAGACAAGGGCCCTTTAGAGCGAGGGAAATTCTTTTAATTTTATACTTTCTTTGATCTTGTTGCTTCACCTTGGAATTGGATTAGGGGGAATGTGTGGCAATGTGAGGAGGCTAAACTCCTAGGCTTCTGGCTCAAGGATCAAGAAAAGGATATCTGAAAGCCTGAGACTGTGAAGAGATTCACAGAGAACTAGAGAAAGATTCACTTCGGTGTATGTGTGACACCCCTTCAGCTGCGGATATAAAAACTTGCCCAAAACAGACGACAGATCTGGTCTTGCAGATTGATTGTGTAAGAGTTGAAATGCCCCACCTTATCCAACGGCAACTGCTTTCAAAGGAAAAGATGCCTAATGAATGACCCCCAAAAGGTCCAGATGATGGAAGTGTCAGTAAAATCTTTAACACAGCTATTAACAACATGCACATCCACACACACACACACACATATATAACAAATGGAAATTTTATCACTAAGGAATGCTACAATAACAGGGTCAAGGAGTGGCGGCTCAGTGGTCAAGCATGCTTCCAGAGGGCCTGAGTTCGGTTCTTAGCACCCACTTCAAGTGGCTTACAAACACCTGTAACTTAAGCTCCAGGGGATTGAATGCCATCTTTTGGTCTCTGTGGGCTCCTGCATACATGTAACATACACTCACAAAGACACAAAGGCACAAAAAACATATAACTAAAAAGTTATCACTCAGTAGTTTGAATAGCAATGTGGAGATGACAGAGCAGAGTCAATAAACTTGACCTACAGAAATAATCTAATCTGAACAGCAGAGAAAAATAATTGGAAAGCTTGAACAGAGCTTCGGGGGCTTGCAAGACAAAAAGCCTGATATTCAAGTCACGAGTGTCTCACATAGAGGCAGAAAAAACTATTTGATGAAATAATGGCAAAAACTTTTCAAATTTAGTGAAAAGACATAAATTTATAGAGTCAAGTTCAGCCTCAACAAGAGTAAATTCAGAGAAAATCTGAGCCAAGTATGTCTTAAACTACTAAAATTGGGAAAAAAAACTGTATTAGAAGCAGCCAGAGGAAAACAACATATCACATACAAGGAGAGAAACACTTCAATAACTGAAATTTTCTCATCAGAACCACAGAAGCCAAAGTAGTGATAACATCACCCGTGCTCAGAAAAAAGAAGTGCTAGCCTAGAATTCTGTATCAGTGAAAACATCTTTTCTAAGGCCATATGAAGGCATTTTCAGATGAATGAAAATGAGAAGAATTCTTTGCCAGTATGCCAGCACTGAAAGAAATGCTAACAGAAATTCTCTGGGAGAGAAAAAAAATTATTGCTGAAGGAAATATGGAGCTTTACAGGGAAACAGAGAAGAAAGGAAATGTTAGTAGCTGCTGCTATAGGTTGGGTCCTGCCTCCCAGGGCTCTGCGTCCTGCGGTGTGGTCTCCAGAGCGGCGCTGTTTGGACAGGGTAGGATCTATAGGAGACAGGGGGCAGTCCTTAGATTGTTAGAGATGTCCTCAGAGAGGAGTGTGGGACCCCATCCCTTCCTCTCTGGCTCATGATGCAGATGGGTTTGTTTTGTCCTGTGTTCCCACCCATAGGCCCCAAACAATGGTGTCGCCCTGTCATAGACCAAAGCCTTACAAAACTGTGAGCCAAAATAACCTTCTTATAATTGTCTCAGGTGTTTGGTCATGGTGATAGGAAGTGCTCTCACACAGTCAGGTAGATAAAGTAGACTGTCCTAGTCGTACATGTAACAGCTACGACATAAAGGGAGGAAGGAAAAGGATCCTGTGTGACTGTAAGGTTTCTGTATTCCACTTGCACAGTAAAATTAACTCTTAAGTTGACCACGATGTGTCCGGAGTGCATATGTTAACTTTAGAGCAATCATTTTTAAAAAGGGGACAATCTAGTGGGTTAAACAGCACAAGCCTGGAGCCCTGAGTTCAATCCTAGAATCTACACAAAGGTGGAAGGTGAGAGCTGGGTTCACAGCGCTGTCCTCTGAAATCCTTACACGCACTGTGGCGCAGGGACGCCCCCACCCTCCACACACACAACAACGACAATAGCAACTTAATTTTTTTCTAATCGAAACTGTACAAAAAGATAAAATGAAAAAGCCAACAGAAATCCAGGTGTGGTGCTGCGTACCTATCCATAATCCAGCTCTCAGGAGATAGAGGCAGAAGGATTCCAATGTCAAGGCTATTCCCCTGCTACAGACAGAGTTGAGGCCAATCTGAGCCATATGAGACTGTCTTGAACAAACAACAACAAAAGCTAAAAGAGAAATTAAAAGGGGACACTCTAGCCAAATCCAAAAATTCCAAAACAAGGCTGAAAAGAGGAAACAAGAATTAAAAACAGAAGAAACAAATAACAAGATGCTGAAATTGACCCCAGTCATGTGAATGTATTAAAAATAAATGGCTTAAACATGTAAGATAAAAAATATTTTCCAGGTTAGAATTTAAGACCCACTCACCCCATGCTAGTCGTAAGAAATGTATTCTAAAGCCAGGCATGGCGGCACACGCCTTTAATCCCAGCATTAGGGAGGCAGAGGCAGGTGGATCTCTGTGAGTTCAACACCAGCCTGGTCTACAGAGTGAGTTCTAGGACAGCCAGGGCTACATAGAGAGACCTTGTCTCAAAAAACAAACAAAGCAGAACAAAAAGTACATCGTGAAATATTGCAAACTTTTTTTAAATACTGGAATGGCTATTTTAATGTCAGACAATAGATATCATAAGAAATAAGAGATTTTTACATAAGGATAAAGGAATTGGTGCATCTAGAAGACACAACAGGCCTATATGAGGACAATAATAGAACTCCAAAGCAGGAGGGAACTGAAAGAGGAAACAGAGAACAGACAACCCGCTCATGCTGGGAGATGTTAATTCTCTGGGCTCAATAATTGTTAGGGACCAGAGGGGAATCAGTGAGGACAGAGAGGGTGTGAACACACTATCAACATGCCCAAAGTACACAGTCTTTTCAAAGCGCTCCAGTATAGAAGATAGTCTGAGGCTTAACACAAGCCTTAACTTAAAGCAGAGTAATAACGAACACAACTATGCTCTCTGTCTAGAATGGAAATAAACTAAACATGATTAACAGAGGGTTACATTAGCCCTCTCCTAGCAGGTGCTGGAACTGTGGATAGTACTAAGCTTTCCATACAATGATTTAAAAAAAAAAAAACATTGTTTTTATTAATTCTTTGACAATTTCATGCGTGCATACAATGTAATTTGATCACATTCATCTCCACTCCTCTCCCTACCTTATCCCAGACTCATCCCCACTATCCCTACTCTCTGCTAACTTCTTATCCTCTCTATTTTTTAAATAACCAACCTATTCCAATTTGTGATGTTCACATACTCATGAATTGGGAGCATACACTGGAGCATGGTCAACCTACCAGGGGACACAGCCTTAAAGAAAGCTGACTCTCCTCCCAGCGGCCATCAGTTGTCAATAGTTCCTTGTCTAGGGACAGACTATTTGAATGTTGACTGGCTCGATCTTGTTCAGGCAACCACAGATGCTGAGTTCATTAGGGTAGAATACTGACACGGTCCTGTCATGACCAGGAGACGTTGGTTCACTGGACAATCCACGAGCGCTGGTTCTCTCCCTTGCACGGTGTGTGTCCTCAGTGTGGAAATGGGTTATTAGGGTTTGCGACAAGCATCTGTATGCCCTGAGCCAGGCTGATAAAGTTGAATTTTGTAAATTAGATGCAGTAAGAAGTTAGTAATAACAGCTAATGATGAAATAGAACAGTTTAACAAATGTTTCTTTAAAATAGTATGATAAAATTTCTGTGAATGTGGTCTCTCCTCTCTCAAAACATCCTGTTTGACTTTCCTGGAAACACAGACAGTCCTGTCCTGGGTGGGATGGTCCAGGACACAGAGAGAGTTCATGGTGCTGCTAAGAATGGTGCATGATTTCAAATGTACAAATTGTTTCTTTCTGAATTTACTTGGTGTTTTCAAATCATGATTAACAAGACATAACTGAAACTATGCAAAGCCAAATTGCAAAAAGTGGGGTATTGTGTTTGGAAAGTCCCCCAATGGACAGGAACACATTCATAAAAACATCTTGTTAAGTGACTTTGCTACTGTGTAAACTCGACATTGTGCTTACAGAAACCAAGATGGCTCTCATATCACTGGATGATAGAATCTTACAGGGCAACCTTGTTTATGCAGTCAGTAATTAACTACAATATAGCTACGTGGAATAAGACAGTATTGGAACCCATGCACACATGCACAAAGCACACATGTACACACACACATGCACACATATACACATGTACACATGCACACATGCACTCATGTACCCATACACACACGTACACACACACACAAGAATGGGGTTTTCCCTGGGGAAACTAGCATGTTGTCATGACATGTGACTTGACCTCTCTCTACCTCACTTAATCCTCTGGACAATGAGATGTTTTCAGTATCCACTGACTGACCCAGGAGACAAGCTGGTGGGAACTGGAATCCTGGCTCCTCAGCTCCTGAGTCCCTGGTTGGAAAGTAGGGGTTCTCTAGTTTGCAACGAGGCTGGAAGAAGGTCTGGGCATAATAGGAGCAGGGCTCTTGCCCATAGGGCCCCAGGTGGGGGCTGGGTAGGCACACAGACATCCTCTGTAGAACTTTGATCCATAGCGAGGACAGGGCTGGCTTCAGTTCTCTTTGAAGCAGCGGGAACATCAATCCTCCTTCTTATCTCTGCCTCTGCATAGTACAGTATGTCGGGTGCTTCTGCAGGCCAAGAAACCCAGAGCAGGGTGGGTAGTACCTAACCCAGCCCTGCCCTGCCCTGCCCTGCCCTGCCTCCCTGCCACCCCTGGGGCCAGGGGGCATGAGTAATATCTGCCACTATCTGACCTCCACTTGGATCAGTGTCAGACATAAGGAAGACAAGGTAATGCAAGCTAAGTGCCAAGAAACTAGGCCCTCTGAGACTCTCTTCCCGGTCTTTCCGCACCCCCACCCGTTGCTCAGGCACTTCCTCTTTTCTTCAAAGTCTGCTTTCAAACATCACCTTTTGCTGAGATCTAAAGATGCTGGGCCAGGAGGCAGGAGACTGAATTCTACTTACAGGTCTGCCTTTGATATGCTGTGTGACCTTGAGCAAGTTACTGCCTTTTCTGGGGCTTCTTTTCTCCATTAAGCACAGTTGCTGTAAATGCTTTCAGGCTCAGTTTAAAACTCTGTGGTCCAGACCAGTCTGTGTATAGGGACGGGGCTCTGGGTAAGCTCAGGCTGTAGAACTGTCTTTCTCAGATGCTGCTGCAGAGCAATTGCCCCTGTAATCTTGACCTTATTGGCTCCTTTTTGTCTTCACCAAAAGTCCCCCCCACCCCCCTCTCCACCCCTTCACCCCTTTACCTCGCCCCGCACCATCTCACTAGTCCAGAGGGCTGGTCTGCAGGCTGGGCTACATCTCAAGTCTGTAGACTCCATCCTCTGGGGAACAGCAGGGCAATTTCCCATCAGCACTGTCTAGCTGTTTCAGGGACTGTGGACCAGAGGTTTACAGGATCGCCCTGTCCTGAAAGGCTAGGGAGGAAAAGTGGAGAAGGGAACAGGCGGGTGGGGAGGAGCTGGAGTGTCAGTCCGGGAGGATAAACATCTGCCCGTCTGCCCGTGGACACTGCTGAGGGTGGTGGGGTTTTCGTTCTTCCATGCTTCAGAATGAAAACATTTCAAACTCAGATCAAGTCAGGTCCCCTACTTATCACCTGCCTCTCATAGATAGACTCCATAAATGGCTGAGAATCCCAGCAACACAATTCCTGTGTACAGGCAATGGGGTGGTCTGAGCATCCACTGCCCAGGCCTCGGCTCGAGATGAACTACACAAAGGCAAGAGTGATGTGAATTAGAACCCCAGATCCTGGTGGTGGCTGGGTCCTTGGTTGGAAGGTGGGAGTTTTTCAGCTTGTGGTGAAACTTGATAAGTCTCCTTAAGTCAGATGAGTACTCTCCCAAAGTTGCCCAGGGTGTGAAGAATAGAATATTTCTAGGAAAGGAAAGGAACGGAGAATGAAGCAGAAAAGAAATATTTCCTGTGTCTAAACTTCTGCAATATGCCTGGAGTGAGCCAGTTCATCTCTGGAAACTCCCCTTTGCCTTCAGGTCTCCAAGGTGTCATTGTTGACTGGCAGCATCCTAAGGTCCTTCTGCTGTGTCCCTCATGAGCCTCTCTCCTGCCCACTCCCTTCTTGGCAGCTTAGAATCTCTCTAGGGAAGATGACCTCTCTTGGGAAGTGCCACCACGATCAAGGCCCAGAGGTGCTGTCCTAGTAAAGGGCACAGTAGAATACCTGTGAGTTATTGTGTGTTGAGCGTGTATGTGTGTGTGTGTGTGTGCGCATGTGTGCACGCACGTGAGCTCTCGCAGTGTAAGGTATGCACAGAGGGAAGTGTCTATCTGGGGAGACGTGGAAGTGCAGGCACGTTGCAGCGTGTGGTGTGCAGGTTTGTGCACATATCTTGTGTCTGTGGCTCTGAATATGTCGAGGAGTGAATTGGAAGCGCAGCTCCCTGACTTTTAGGGATGCTCATATACTCTCAAATTTGAGAGATGTCACAAAATAATAGAATGCCCGAGGCCAGTGTGTGTTGGGTTCTTGTGAGCCCCGAGCACACCAGATACCTTTTTTTTGCAGGGGCTTCCTGCTGGGTCCAGGCTTTGGCCTCCTATGCTCTGGAAAGAGAGCAGAGTCTTTGACCATATAGCCCGTCTGAGGTCAAGGGCCAGCAGCAGCCTCGGTGACTAGCTAGCTGATCCAGTGTTCTTTGCTGCCAGCCCAGGTAGCCATTGACAGGCTGGAAGTCTCACAAGTTTCACGACAACGGGTTCAAGATTTGCTTCAGCATGATCTAGAACACACACTACCCGAAAGAGCCGATGCTTACCACATGCTTGGGGTATGCTAGGACACAGCGCTGCGGGTGAGGGCCGTGGGTTGAGGGCTTTATGGATGTGACTCACACCACACAGCAGACCTAGCAAGTGCCATTCTACAGACAAGGGTGACTTGCCCTGAGCCATGTGGCAAGTAATTTCTAAGACTAAGATGTGAGTCCAGTTGTGTCAGACTCTGAGCCTCCGGCTTCTCTCTTCATGTTCTGATCTACAGATTGTCTTAGAGAGGGGAATGGAGCTCATTTCCTCCCAGCCTACTAAACAAAGCTTGTTGGGTAATAGCTTTCATCTCAAGAAAAGAAAAAAGTTCTTTATACCCTGGATTTAAAATCCAGCACTCTCCAGCAGAGAGGAGGAGGCGGCTTCTGCAGTAGAAGAGCAGACACACTCTGCGCTTGCATGGTGAGTGAGTCGCATCTGGCTTTTGAGCTTCCCTGGGCCCATTCCTGTGGCCTCCACGGAACCTTGCTAGGGATGAGGACACTGGGGAAATGACCAGCAAGGAGACCACTGTTGCTCCTAGACACATGTCGCTGCTCTTACCTGCACTGAGAGCTTCCGCTCAATCTCTTCTCTACCAGATTTAAGTTGCAGGGGAAAATGCATTATTTTTTCATTAAAAATTTATTTTGGAATGGATAGCCTTCCGAGATGTAATTAGCCACGTTATTTCCCTCCATTAGCTGTCCCTGGTGTTCTCAGGAATGTCTTGTCCTTTTTCCTCTCCATTTCACTCTTTCCATCCTTGTTACAATTTGGGTTGCAGCATCCCAGCCCCCCTCCCCCGTCATTACCATGTGCAGCTTCCAGAGGAATGTGCCAACTTCCCTCCCCATGGGGCTGTGGGAACAAAGTCCTCTGGGACAGCAGAGGTTTCAAAGAATTGTCTCCCCAGCTTGCTTTTATCTGGAATGATTCCTGAGGGTCATTTTTACTGTTGTAGGCAGCAGGCTGGCAGGTGGGCTCCCCGAGAACTGGGAAGTGACCCGAAATGTAACAAATAACTCCTAGGCACCCCAAGTAGCCAAGTAGTACAGAAGACTCACAGTGAGAGTGGGTCGTTTTGGTTCTGGGGAGACTCCAACCATCTTAGTACTCAGAGGAGCGCTGCTGCCACGCTCCGCCCTCGCCCCTGTTCCTGTCACACAGGTGACACATGACATGCAGCATCTTCAGCACTGTCAGAAACACCCCACTCCGTGGGAGTGAGGGCAGAAAGCCTGACACCCAAAATCTAAACTTATCCTGACTCCCCACAAAGAGGGGCAAAGAGAAAAGTACAGCTTTAGCACAAAACATCTTCAGTGTGCATGATTTATGTAGAGAACTCGATTGTCCCAGACCCTGGAGGGTCATGGGAGGTATATTTTAAAGGGGCTGGTACTGTTAACAGAGAAGCAGCTGAGTGGTATTTCAGAGTCGTGCCATGTGCCATTGGCATGAAGGGAATGCAAGCCAACTCCGTTTCTCACATTGGCCTGACTGCTTTTTTTTAGTAATCCTGGACGCTTAGGTTCCTGGATACGCGCAGAGGAGCAGAAACTGACAGGTTTGTGGGATCTTTGAACTTGGGCACAGATGTTACTACAAGCCTCATGGAATCAGGCAGCATCTTGAATGAGTCTTGGTCACAATGCTTTTTATGAACAGCTGGGACTGGTGCCCCTGTGCTGCCAGCCACACTGGCTGGGATCTTCACTCAGGAAAGTGGTCTGGGCCCGAGACCCTTTCTTCCCAAGAGAGACACTAAACTTGTCTGGGGCACAGCACACAGACACCGCCTTGTTTTATCCTTCAGACCCAATGGGCCTTCCTACCCCCTTATCCCCCCCAGGTACGTGGAGGATAATGAGATCCAGACAGGGTAAGAAGAGATGGTGTCAAGAGAATGACATGACTTCTGTTCCGCCTCCCAGGAGGAGTCTCATTGTGTGGAAGATGGCAAATGGCACAACAATGCCTGCTGCCAGGAGCAGCAGCAGGCTCAGGGTGTCAACCCACTCTGAGGCTGGCAGGTGTCGCCAAGAAACACACAAGTCACCTAGCGCCAGATGGAATCATACTTTAGTCACCCAGAGATGTGATAGAGCAAAGGACTCAATAGTGGGTGTCTGTCCCCTGTGACTAGGGTCTCAGTCTGCCACCAACACAGGACGATGACCTCATAGCCTTCTGTGCTGCAGGGAAGCAGTCCTCATTCCCTCCCTACCTGGAAGAGGTCTAGCAGGGGTTGGCTAGGAGCCATAAGACACAAGCTTAAGCAGAACAAAGGAGAGCACTTAGAGCCTGAGACGGGGAGAAGATGGCTGCAGAGAAGTGTTGTGCCCCAGACAAACTTAGTGTCTCTCCTGGGAAGAAAGGGTCTCAGGCCCAGACCTCTTTCCTGAGGCTGAGCAGGAGTTAAAGGTGACATAAACCTGGTCACTTTTCCCCATGACTGGGACTAAGGTCATGTTGTTGGTGAAGCTGCGTCTGGACTTAAATATGAGTCTTCCTGGCACCACAAGGCAAGAGCTTTCTTCCGAGCTCAGTCACTTCTCCCCAAATTCAGTTAACAATGTGGTGACACATACTTATATTCCCAATACTGGAGAGGCAGAGATGGTAGACGCCTGGGCTTGCTGGCCAGTAAGACCAGCCTACTTAGTGAATTCCCAGTCAAAGAAATATTGTTTCAAAACAAAACAAAACAAAAAAGCAAAAGCAAACAAAGAACAACATGGCAAAAGTCTGAAAGGTGTGGAGGTGAGAGTCCCATGATCCCTGGAAGGCCCCTCCCTCCTCACATTCCCAGCCCATCCAGACAGTCAATTCCTAAGGGAAAAGATGGCCTGGGTGGGCTTCTGCAACAACTCCAAGAACCTGTGGCTCTTGTGCCCGAAAGCATCCCCATGCACAGAGATTTAAAGCAGAAAGCTGGAGTCCTGAGAGAGAAAGACAAACACAGAGAGACAGAGAGACAGAAACAGAGAGGGGAGAGAGAGTGAGAGAGAGAGAGACAGAGAGAAAGGGAGAAAGAGGGAGAGAGGAAGAGAGGGAGAGAGGGACAGAGATGCATAAAAGTAATAAGCTCGGAATCCAAAATCTTTTGGCACTTATATGCGCAAATGGACACAAGGACTGTTTAGCCCCAGGAGAGGGAAACAGAGAGTCGTGTGAAGTGCTGGTAAGAACCCGTGAGAGATTGGAGAGCTGCTCAGCAGTGTTTGCAGCACAGTTGTTAGGACAGGGATTTGGATCCAGCATCATGTAACGAGCTGGGCTTCTGGTGCACACCTGTAACCCCGTTCTGAAGTGGAGGAGGAGACCGGAGAATCGCTGGGCTTGCTGGTGGAGTCAGAGCCCCAGGTTTAAGGGGTGAGCCTACCTTAAAGGAATAGATGGGCCGTGGCAGGAGGAGGACATCCAACGCCTTATTTTGTGCACACACACACAATTGTGCACACACATGAATGAGCATACACTCACATACACAAATAAATACATTTTTGAAAGTATCTGAAAAGATGTGGATCGGATTCAGCCCCTTTGTGCTCTGTGCAGGGGCCTTAGATTCTGAGTGAAAATTAAGCCTTTGCATTGTTTCTGTGAGGTGTCAGTAATAGGAGTAGACTGGGATGGCTAACTTGGAGAAGAGTTATGGCCCAGCATTTGCACCCAGGGAGCCGGAGGCTAAAGGAAGTTCAGCAGATGATCTATGTCCGCCACACCCATCTTAGAAACCACACTGCATTTAGCATTCAGATTGTTCCAACTTGTCTCTGCCCAATCCTCCCCTTCTTGGGAAGCTAGCAGTTAATTCTCCGCAATGTGAATCGCTAATGCGGAGGAACAGAGGCATCCGTCATCAGACTGGTGAGGAACGCCCACGTTGTGTCTCCTACTCCCCAAGTTTGACTTGGGAGCCTCGCAGGTGTGCAAGGAGTCAATTCCTACTCTGCTCAGTTCCTACTGGTGCTACCCACCTCTCCAGCTCTGGGAAGACTTCCTGTAGTGCCTCCAGCCAGCAGAGCAGTAACAGGGAATGAGACGACAGCTTGTGTCCACTCAAAGCTATCATTGGAAGTTAGCA
The DNA here is from genome assembly GCA_026225945.1 of Cricetomys ansorgei. Lineage (NCBI taxonomy): Eukaryota > Metazoa > Chordata > Mammalia > Rodentia > Nesomyidae > Cricetomys > Cricetomys ansorgei. Next base: position 11,798,660 of record JAMJFZ010004023.1, on the reverse strand, counting down.
AGGATATGAAAGGCAGAGGTTCATTGTGTTTTGAATTCATGGCTGGGAAATACGGGGGATTGGTAGCATCCCAATTTGAGGTCAGACTCCAAGTTCCACCTTGGAGCCCCTGACTGCAATTTGGTTTGTGTAATGGCTAAAGATGCTTTCCAGTCGGAATAAAAAGGCGAGCAATGCTGGAGGTAGAGAACATGACTCTGGAGCCAAGAGGCACCGCTTTCTCGGATCCATTTAACAGCAGCACCTACCAGGAAACTGGGGGCAGGTGGCATTGAAGGAGTGAGCACAAAATAATCTGACACTGAGCCTGGTCTAAAGAAAATCAGGGAAAGGCTGAGGGGAGAGGACATGTACAAGGCTCAGAAAGAGGTGAGATCCACGAAGGTGTCAGTTATTCTGTTCGTTTGTTTTCTTTAAGACAGGGTCTCACTGTATAGCTCTGGCTGTCCTAGAACTCACTATGTTAGACCAGGCTGGCCTTGAACTCCCAGAGATCTGCCTGCCTCTGCCTCCCTAATGCCGGGATTAAAGGTGTGTGCCACTACACCTGGCAGTGTCAGTTACTCTTATTCCATTAAATCATTCGTTCAGTTGGTACACAAACCAACTGTCTTAGTTTGGTCAAGACCATGATCTGGATATACAGGCAAATAAGACAGAGGGTTAGGGAGTGGCTTAGTGGATAAAGTTCTTGTTATGCAAGCATGACAACCTGAGTTTGAATCTCCAGCACCCAAGTGAAAAGCCAGACACAGCTGTATGCATCTGTAACACCAATGCTGGGGACAGAAGCAGCTGGAGCCCTGGAGCGCACTCACCAGCCAGTCTAGCCAGATTTCAAAAAGTAAGGTTGAGAGTGACTGAAGAAAATAAGACACCCCATCACAACCTCTGGTACCCAGAAGAGTGCACACACACACCGACACCCACACCCACACTCAAATACTAAATCTTATCCCCCTAAGAAGACTTACAAAAGCATGCTCCTAGCCTCCAGACCACACACTGCTTTGACTTTTCTGAAAGTCCTCCCCAATCCAGAGGCTTTGAATCACTTAGCTCTGGTACTGGTAAAACAGCAGGTGAAGAGACAGAGAGACAGAGAAGGGTCTTGTGGCCCACCACTTCCTGGAAGCCCACCCTGCCCAGCCCAGCCCACCTAATCCTGATACCCTTTTCACCAACTCCAGTGTACAAGCTGTGTGCACTGTAATTTTGCTGGGGAAGGGGATGGCCAGTAGGTTTACTCCCTTGGCTTCTGTGTGTGTTCCAAGGTCATTGTGATGAAAGTTCCAGGGGCCTTGTGACATACACTTAGCTAGATCTGTTCAAGTGTGGGAAGGCAGAAGAGGCCCAGTTCCTTTGGGGAATGCAATTCATCTTCTAAAAGGAAGATCCCATTCCCTGGCTCCCTAACCATCACTGGGGCTCTCTGGGAAACTGGACACAGACAACTACAGATACAGCTAAAGAGGAACATGACCACCCTTTCTCCAGAAAACAGCCTCTCTGCTAGGCGATCGGCCACCTTCATCCTGGTATGTTCTCTGATCTGTTTTGAGATAGGGTCTCACTGTGCTGCCCAGGCTGACCTTGATCCTTCTGCCTCAGCCTTCTGAGTGCTAGGATTACAAGTGTATGCCACGATACCTGGCTGGCACATGTTCTTCAGCAGTCCCACGGGCCTCCTCCCATCCTCTGGTTTGCACTGGAACTTTTTGTCCCTGGAGAAGGCTGGAAATGGAAAGCGGAGGAAGGTCAGCTATCCTCTGGCTTTACCACCAACTCCAACAGGACAGCACCTGCATCCCTTTTTACGTTATTGGGAGATCTTAGAACCCAGTGTGACTTCCTCCAGATGTCATTCTGAATTTATTGAATTTCGAGTTTTAGAGTTGCACAGATGTTGGTGTTTTCTTTGGTGCGTTTGCCAACAAGGGTATGCTGCCACCAGGTGGCAGTAGTTCTCCTCTTACTAGGTCCTAAACTCAGTTAATAAACTATTCCTTAGTCCACCTGAGTCATGAAGATTTTCCATGAACTATTTTTCAAAATCATAACTAATTACAATGACCTTAACCAATGGCAAGACTCACTTATCATAGTGATTAATAGGATGATACATAAAAATGCAAAAACGAGCACCTGAGGATTAAATGTTACACTTTTATTGCAGATGATCACCATAGCTTTGAATATTCTTTTCAGTATTTCTTCTGTTCCCCAAGCTTAGAGAAGGCTAATAACAATAATAATGAATAAATTGCCATACAGCAGTTGATGCGTACAAACAGTGTTGTAAGCGCTTTGTTATAGTCGTTCCTTCTCACCCCAGCCCTCTGAGATGAGATGTGATGAGCTGTTATCATTTGATGAGTGAGGACATGGATCTTGGCGGCTTAGCATCGTGACAGTCTGGTACACAGGCAGTGGCAGAGCTGCTCTCCAGACCCCGGTGGTGGGCTGACAAGTCCTCCTTCTCAGCCTGTGAACTCCCAAGTGTGGAGCTGGTGCCACGTCAGGGGGACCTTGCTTCCCTGGGCAGACTGGTGTCGGTTACCTACACCATCTAGTGCCCTGTGTCTCTATGTTGACCCAGGGGATAAAGCATGTGTGAGTTACTAAAGAAAGGGGTTCCAGGCTAGGAAGATGGCTCAGGGCTAAAGAGCTTTTCTTGCAATCATGAGGAGTAGAGTCTGGATCCCAGAACCTATGTGAATGTTAAATGGGTGTGGTGGTTCCTCTGTAATTCCAGCCTCAGAAGGCAGAGGCCGGGGACCCAGAGCGAGCTGACTAGGGGAACTAGCCGTATCAGTGAACTCTAGGTTTGATTGAGAGATCCTTATTCAGTGAATAAGGTCAACCTCAGGTCTCCACATGTACTCATACATATATATGTGCCCACATATGTGCAAACATGTATATGCACACACACATACACACACACACAGACAGCACAACAAAAAAGAGGAGCTCTCAAGCCCACCTGATGTGCAGATAGTGAAACTGCCCAGCCTGCTCCATGGCTGGGCTGCTACTTTTAGTGTCAAGTGTTTTTTACTTCCTGACACCAGGCTCCTCACTCAGTCTGTGAACCACAGCACCAGTCCCCCAGAAACTGTTAGGAATGCCTCTCTGTAGGTTGTTCCCCAGACTTTCTGAACCAGAAGATCAAGTGATTTGTTCACAGATTTAATTTAGAGCCCTGTGTCTACACCTTCAGGTATTAAGGGAAAGATGGGGGTACTCTGGTCAGCTGTTGGGTTCTGTCCATCAGCACATCAAGATCCTCTTCTCTTCACAGGAGAGGACACCCTGGGGAGAGACCTTCTGCTCACCCCACAGCCTCAGTCTTTGTGGTTATTTTATAAACGTTGTGCAGACATTGTACTTACCACTCATACACAAGCACACGGTGCGAGCGTGTGCACACCTCCTTATCCAGATATTCCTGTGACAGGCTGATTTACATTTTCAGGAAAGATAAAATGGAGCGCCTGAATTGTTTAATTTGTGCTTATCTTATATCTTTCCACTACCAAAGCAGCACAGTCACAGAAAAATATAAAATATATGAAAAAAGGAAAACATATTTATGCTCCTCAACTTACTCAAAGATAATCGCTGTAGCTTTTTGTTTTGTTTCAAGACGGGATATTGTGCATAGCAGGTTGGCCTCAAATTCACTATATAACTGAGAATAACCTTGAATTTCCGGGCCTCCTGCCTCCATGCCCTGTCGTCACGCCCAGTACGTGGTGGGTCAAACCCGGAGCTTCCTGTGTGCTAGACAAGCACTCTACCAGCTGAACTGTGTCCCTACCCACAACCGCACTATTGCTTTTCTCTTCTTTGAATGGTATGTGCACGGGTATCTGGCCTGCGTGTGTGTCTGTGTACCACACAATGTGCCTGGTACCCTGGAACTGGAGTTATGGAGTTTTATGGCTGCTTATGAACTTCCATGTGGTTCCTGGGATTGAACCTGGGTCCTCTGGAAGAGGAGCCACTGCTCTTAACTGCTGAGCCGTCTCTTCAACCCCACTATTGTTTTTAACGGAGGGTGTTCTCTTGGTATTTTCTTCAGCTGTTTTTCCTAGTTATTTGCTGTTGTTGAGACAGGGTCTCACTGTGCAGCTTCATACACCTCGGGACTCACTTATGTAGACAGGCTGCCCTCAAACGCAGAGATTCACCCGCCTCTGCCTCCCAAGCGCTGGATGGAATTACAGACCTGTGCCATGATGCTTGACCTTCAGGGTTTTTCCTAATAAACTTTTGTATATTTTAGTTTATGCAGGACAGTTTTTATCACACTTAACGGATGCAGTATACAAATGGCAGTACTATGAACACTGACATGGCTGGACTAGAAGGCCAGTGTGTGGGTGGGTAGTGCTACCGTAAGGCTACAGACTGCATGGAGACGCAGTACTGGTGCTCAGGGAGAATGCCAAGTATCAAATGGTGTATTCTGCTTTTTTCCATTACCATTTGTATTTTCCAGATTATTACTCATGCCTTGTAAACATCTATTTATATGCCTCGGAGTATTCCACGGAATATATAAAACATAGTTTACTTAACTATTCCCTTATTGCAGTGCATTCAGAGTGCTTACATTTTTCATTTGGGTGAGTTATGTGTGGTGAATATTATTGTTCATCCTGGATTTCTGTTTTCTACAAATTTTCAGCAATTTCCTCAGGATGGAGTTTTCTAGAAGCAGTCAGAGGCCATGAGTTTTGATCCCTGTTGCAAAGTCTAGAGTCTAGCATTTGAAAATCACCTTAAAGCTAGGCAGTGGGAGTTCATGCCTTTAATCCCGGTGCTTGGGAGGCAGAGGCAGGTGGATCTCTGTGAGTTCGAGGCCAGCCTGGTCTACAGAGTGAGTTCCAGGACAGCCAGAGTTTCAACAGAGAAATTGTCTTAAAAAAAAAAAATCAATAGCAGAGGACTAATCTGGTTGTCCTTGCCCCTTGCCAGGAGAAGAGGAATCCCCCCATTGACAAGACAGAATGGGACAGCTTCTTCGATGAGAATGGTCATTTGGCCAAGTCACGGGACTTCATTTGTGTTAACATCCTGGAAAGGGTACGGTTCTCAGGCCACCCTCAGCCTTGGCCTGGACTGGGGGGTCACAGATGGCAGGGATTAGGCATGGCATTGAGAAAAGCCCTCTGAGTAGACATCTTGAGAGATCATGACTTCCCATGCCTAGGGTCTACACCCCTTCGTAAGAACAGAAGCCTGGAAGTTCCTCACAGGCTACTACTCATGGCAGAGTTCCCGGGATGAGAGGTTCATGGTGGACAGCAACAGAAGGTAGAACATTCCAGATCTTCTTTTAATGGAGAGTTCTTGGGGCTTCAGGTAGCACGGGGTGGGGTGGGGGTGGGGTGGGGTGGGGAGGGGGATGAAGAGGGAACACCCTCCCAGCCTAGAGATTCTGGTTTCTTCTTCATATGGAATCCTTATTCTGAGAAGACCCTGATGCTTCCCACACAGGACCCACACACAGTAGATGCAGCAGGTTTAATCTGGCATCCCCTCTCCAGTTCCACACCAAATAAGCAGTTGCAGGCAGAGGTTTGTCTGACACTTCCATACCATCTTCTTCACGATCTCTTGCTTCCCTGCACAGCCTACCTGAGAAGGACCCTGGGAACTTCTTTCCTGGGCCCAATCCCCTCTCCTGCCAACTGCTACCCCAAAACCCCATGGCCGAGCTGCTCCTGAGTCTAGGTTCCACCTCCTGTCCTGCCCACGTCTCTCCTGATGCGCAGTATGTGCATCTCATGACTTCAGGGTAAGCAGTTCCAGGGGTGTATCTGCTGACGGTTCATACCACATACACTCTGCTAATCTTGGCTCCCTGTCAGCACGTCCCACCTCACCACATCACCTACCTGAGGGACGGTTAGGCTTTCCATTGCTGTGATGAAATGCCATGCCCAAAAGCAACTTGAGGAGGAGAGGGTTTACTTCATAGCTTACAGTTCCGCATTGTAGTCCATCACTGAGGAAAATCAGGGCAGAAACCTGGAGGCAGGAGCTGATGCAGAGGCCAGGGAGGAGTGCTGTTTACTGATCTAGTCCTCACGTACTGCTCAATCTGCTTTCTTTAATAGTACCCAGAACCAGCCCAGAGGTGGCACCTCCCAGAATGAGCTGGGCCCTCCCCCATCATTTCTTGATCATTAATGATCATTTGTTGATCATTAGTCAAGAAAATGCAAGACAGGCTTACCCACAGGCTAATCTGGCAGAGGCATTTTCTTCACAGAGGTTCCTTCTTCTAAAATGACTCTAGCTTGTAGCAAGTTGATGTAAAACTGACCAGCACAGGGACTGTCCACTGGCTCAGCCACCCTAGTCGAGCAGAACTGGGTATAGTTTCAGACGCCCTCTGCTCTTGATTCTCTCTTTCTCCCTCCATCCACATTGGTCTTCCCGTTATCTGTCTCCCCAAACTCTCCCTTGGGCCAGTGGCATTGCTCAGTGAATAACAGCATTTGCCCCCAAGCCTGACAATCTGAGTTCAATCCCATGGTGGATGGAGAGAATAGACTCTCACAAATTGTGCAAAAACTCCATCCTTGCTTCAAGGCCAGAATCAAACAAGGCACTTCCTCCAGCCCACCCTGATTGGAGGATCTACCCTAGGTAAGTAGTACACAGGCTTTGAACTTGGAACAGTCTTAGGTTTGGGAGTGAATTCAAATTCTAGCACTAACATCACACCCTGAGTGAACTTGCCCACGACTTTCCTTGCTGAAGTCCCAGTCTCCTCCTCTGTCAAATTTGAGGTCACAATACAGTTCACAGAGTGGTTACAAAGAACTAATTATAGAAACAGGCATGTCACCATACACAGGAGAACAATTAGGGTTTATGTTGGTGGGGATGCTCCCCCCACCAAAGCCAGAGGCTGCTGACTTTCAGTGGCATTGGGACTTGGGCTTGCGGAGCCTGGAGCATGCCTCTGCTCTCCCCAGTGGAGAGCACACCGGGGCAGAGTCCTCTTGTCTCTAGCAGAGCCACCTTGTCTCTGGCTCACCGCAGGCCTCCCCTGTCTATGTGGATTGGGTCTGAATGAGCCACAGTGGATTGCTTCCTTCTCAGTAGTATTCATCTTGGGTTGCCTGACCAGTCTGGGGGCCTGGAGCAGGAGCAGAGCTCAGCCCCACGGGATTCCCAGCCAAGATGTAGAAAAGACATACACAAGGACCAGCAGAGAATGGTCCGGGACAGTAGGATGTGCGTGTCAGACCAGGTGCCACGGCCAGGGAACGGGTTTTGTATGTATCAGCACACATGATTGCTGAGGCAAAAACAAGGGAATACCACAAACAGGTTGGGTGACAATAACACACATCGTCTCCCTCTGGCATTCTGGAGGGAGAAGACAAGTGTGTGCTTGCCTCCTGGGAAGGTTCTGAGAGACAGAGGTCCTTCCTCTCCACACCTCCCACAGAAACTTCCTTTGCTTTAGGCTCCATCCATTCACTCTCTGCCTCAGTGGACACGTGCCCTCCCCCGCCTCTGTGTGTGTGTGTGTGTGTGTCTCTTATAAAGACAGCTGTCATTTGAATTAGGGTCCTCTTGGAAAATCCAGAATGATCTCATATTGAGATTTGTAATCACACTGGAAAAAACCCCTTCTACAAATAAGGCCACGTTACAGCTTCTAAGGGTTTCATCTAGGACATGATAACTTTTAGAAGCCACCAGTCAGTTACTACACCATCTAATCAAATTGCAGTGGTCAGCATAAGACTGTCCTTCCAACTCAAGGAGGTGCCAGTGTTGTCCCCACTCCTCAGATGAGGAAACTGAGGCTTAGAGATGGAGAGTGGCATCTCTCAGCAGACACTTGTTTGGTAAGTGGTGGCTCCAGGGTTCAGATGTGACAGTTGGACCACAGAGCCCACCTGTCTCCACACTGTGTGACACACCTGTCTCCACACTGTGTGCCACCTGCATGTTGGACAGATCTCGAGGCCACTCAGGCCAAGATGGGTAATAGCATTGCAGGCGGGCACAGCTTCCCGAATCCCCCTGAGCTCAGCAGTTGCCACTGGGAGCTGTCACCTCGTGGAAGGGATAGGCCACCTCACACAGCCCCAATGCTGTTCTCTCAGGAGGAACTATAGAGCCTTGTGCCAGATGTATGAGAAAATCCAGCCTCTGCTGGAAAACCTGCATGGGAACTTCACAGAGACTCGGAACAACATTGGTGAGCAGAGGGCTGGGCAGGGAAGAGGGCAGACACCATTCAGGTCTTTTCCTCACCATTTCCAGGTACAGGTGACTCCTGGGGCTTGGCAGCTGCCTTGTCTTGGGCCTGGAGTTTTCCTAGCCAAACCTGGGTCCACTCACCCACCCATGGCCACGGTTATTCCTGGATGTGTTTCCCTGCCACACACCATCCCTGTTGCTTTGTCTTCCTCTCTTCTCCTCCCCACGGCCCACAACTTTGAATAGATTGGATCTGAATTAGATGGGGAGGGGCATTCTTTGACAGATGTTATGGCCTGGTCAAAGATTTGGGGATAAGAAGTCCAGACCAGCAGGGTATGGGGAGGAGCTGAGCCTGGAGAGGCTAACATGCCTTGTGCAGCCTCCTGCTACGATTTCTTAGGACCTGTCCTCTAAGGATGGGAGATGAATTCATTTGTGCTTTCTACGCTGACAATAATCAAATGCCACCCCCTGTCCCTTGCTCTAATCTAGCATATGACATCCAGAAACTCTATGACAAAGATCCCCTGGGCAATGTGCTTGTGGACAAAAAGAAACTGGAAAAGACCCTGCTGCTGAGTTACGTCTGCAACACAAAGGCTGGTGAGATGAGGGTGGAGCCCCAGCCCATACACACCAGCTCTGTCTCGGGCCCTGGCCCAGCTTCCATTAGCTCCTCCTCACCGGCGACCTCCCCAACAGAGTACCAGCGTGGCTTCCACGAGATGGTGATGCTTTTCCAGCTGATGGTGGAACATGACCATGAGACCTTTTGGCTCTTCCAGTTCTTCCTGCAGAAAACAGTGAGGACGAAGCTGGGCCCCAACCTCCCACCCCACATTGCCATCAAACCCAAGGCACTGACAGCCTCTAGGTCAGGGGGTGGGTGACAGAGGCGTTTTCAGAAAGGGCGCTCTGAGTTCCACTCTCACCAGGTCCAGTGGTGGTGCCCTTAGCTGGCCTCTCCTTAAACACAAATCTCCCCGCTGGGCTCTAGAGTAGCCTTCGCCAGGCCTCCAAGGCTGCCTCTGTGTTTCTGCCTCCCCTCCCCCATTTCCTCCACATGACCACAGCCCACACACCCTGGAGGACTCGGTAGTACCCAGATGCACCCGCTCCACTCCCAGCCGAGGGGATTACTGTCTCGGAAGACTTTCATTCTTGCTGTCTAGAAGCTTTCCACACACCCCAACCTCTCTCTGCACCTCAATAATATGCTTACTGCCTCTTTCTTCTTGGCTCGGACCTAATAGCTGGGGTCACTGCCACATTTGGGACATCTTTACAGCTCCCCTCCCCCACCTCACCCCCTGCCATGTGAAGATCCACACGGATACATGGCTGCCCAGAGAGGCACACATGTGCAAACAGTCACAGCTATACACACAGATCAGAGGCAGATATGCAACACACACACTCCGAAGAGCAGGTGTGAGCAACAGTGTGGATTCTGCCCACAGCCAGACACATTGCCTCTCAGAGGTGGGACTGAGAGGTGGGCTTGGGTCGTGATGGCCACAAGTTGAACTGAGGAGAACTGTCTCTTTCCCTGGTCCCATCTTGAACAGGAGCACAGCTGTGTCATCAACATCGGGGTAGGCAAGAACCTGGATATGCTCAACAGCCTGATCACTTTACTGGACCCTGAATTTTCAGAACACCTCAGTGAGTAGTCCACAGTTACTACTACTTGCTACACTAGCAGGTAGGCTGTGTAGAGCCATAGCTCAGCCTGGCAGACATATTCAGGCCTGGGGAGGACCGGACCTATGTGGAGGAGCCTGGGTCTATGATGTTGAACATCTGCTCCAGACAGACTCCACAGCTTGTTGGGAAAGTAGAGGGTGAAATTTTCATGTTCCCTATGTCTCATATGCTCTGTGGCGTGGCGTTGCCTGTATGGTGGCTTAAGCACTTGTTCTCTCCCCACAGAAGGGAAGGGCTCAGGTGCCGTGCAGTCCCTCTTCCCCTGGTTCTGCCTGTGCTTCCAGCGTGCCTTCAAATCCTTCGATGACGTCTGGAGGCTCTGGGAGGTAAGGAGCATGCAGCTGGGGACACTTGAGGTGGACTGTACCCCTCCTGCATCAGGAGGAGAAGCTGCAGGTTTTTCTACCTCTCTTTCTTCCTGGCTTTGGATGCTGCCCAGTGGTTTGGGGTTTAAGTAGGTCAGCAAACCTACTCCCACCTTGCTGGAGGAAGCAGAGCATCTGTTCATCAATTCTGATGCAAAGATTCCACTGACCTTCTCCAGGGCAGTTAATACTGAGGCACCTGCTGATGAACCTGGATTGGCCTGCAGTTCAGCGCCCCTGTCCCTGCTCTCTGCTCTCTTACGCTGCCCTTTCTGGGTCTTTCCTTCCCCTGGAATGCTGGCTTCTCTTAGAACCCACTTTTCTGAAGAAGGCAGGCCCCAGGACGCCAATAGTCTACCACAGTCCCCAGGGCCACCAGCAGGTGATCCTCCTTAGGAACGTACTCGCCACCTGTTGTCCTGCCTCTCGGCTGCTCCTGGCTACAGGACACAGCCAAACTGCCAGCGTGGCATGTTCTGTCTCACAGCCCAGCCCCTACCTGTTTCACCCTCTCATCCTGGCCTGCCTTTCTCCATGCCCAAATCTAAGCTAGCACCCCCATCCTAGTCTTTGAGGAAACACTGGATTGAGAGCTCCTACTCAAATTCTAGTTTCTCCATACCCTGTCCTGAGTGTGTGGTTTGTGGTAGCTTGCTACCCTCAGGGTGTCCTGGTCTCGGGCCACGGGATTGAGGCCTGCTGGCTGCCCACAGGTCCTGCTGACGGGGAAGCCCTGCAGGAACTTCCAGGTGCTGGTGGCCTACAGCATGCTACAGATGGTGCGTGAGCAGGCACTGGTGGACAGCATGAGTGGTGACGCCATCCTCTTGGTGAGAACACCCTTGGCCAGATCTCCCTCCAACCTCTAGAGCCTGACCCCTGTACCCACTTCGCAGAAGGGTGCTGGCCCGTGGTGTGCTGGCTTATGGCCACCTTTGCCTCCAGAGGGGAAAGAGTGGTGCCACTGAAGTAGGAGCCACATGCTGATGATGTGTGATAGATTAGCTTCAAAGGCTCTGTGAAGGGGAGGCCACAAGGCTGTAGTAGTTTATCATCCAAGTAAGCATATGAGGAAACTGAGGCCTTGAAGGGTCTAACCATTAGACTCTACTGCCTTGAGTTAACCCTTGGCCATGTAGCAAGAGGGCCTAAGGTTTTCAGATATGCTTAAAAGCCAGCTGAAGTATGAGAAAAAAAATCTTAGGTGGTACCCCAATTATAAACCAAGTCTTCCTTGGGAGCTTGAGACAGGTGGCAGAACCCCAGGGCTTCCCAGCCCCATGTAAAGGCCATGTTTATCATATCCCCAAAGCATGCGATTTACAGGTACCGTGGCAGGTTGTGGAGACATCAAGTGCTCCCCAATGACTGCTGTGAGTAGTGCTTTCTTCCCTTTGTGCTGCCTGTGCCCAGAGGCACAAGGAGAGGTATTTGCTAACATGAACACGTACACATGCACATATACCATGCACATGTGTCTCCCTCCCAGGCCTGCAACAACCTCATTGACCTTGATGCTGATGAGCTGATCTCTTCTGCCTGCATGGTTTACGCTGAGCTCATGCAAAAGGAAGTAAGTCGTCCAGTGATTTGCTCTCTACCTCCTTTGTAATCCGTTCTCTCCTCTTCACCTCCTCCATTCCTTCTCCTTTATTCCTCCTCCAAGAAGCTTTCCCTGGTTTCCCACATCCAGCCTGTAGCAGTCACACTTGGCTTTCAGAGACATTCTGTGCCAGGCTCCCTTCCACCAGCCTACAGGAGTTGTTCTGTATGATCTTCTCACTGTTGATATTCTCACGAGCGGTCGGGTTCATAGCCTTTGCCTCACATCCCCTGTGTCTTTCCTAAGGGGTTCAAGTATAGACCCGGACCCCCAGGGACTCTAGAGAGTGTCACTGGCTGGAGAGGCTGAACGGTGAGAGCCTGGACAGATCAATGTCTGTCTACATCACACCTTCATGACTCTCCTCATCCCCAGGTTCCTCAGCCATTAAAGGATTTCTTTTTCTGAGAGCACCGACACTCACGATGGACGCATGCCCTCAATGGACAGGATGAAGGCACCTCTTCAACCATGGGTCAGGACCAGGTTCAATGAGGATGGAGAGAGGGCGTAGACAATATAGCATCATGGAAACAGCCTTTGGAGTATTGGTTTGTGGTAGTCACATGTCTTCTTTGACCCTGGAGCGCATGATGGCTGAGACCATCTAGTAAGTGAGCAGACCACTGTGAGGCTAGGAGAAGGCACAGTGAGACAGGACAGTGTGGGACAGCCACTCTTCCCAACTGACGAGCCTTCAGAGGTCCACACCTGAAAGCAAATGAATAGGGAAGGAGCAACTTCGAAAGGCTCTCAGACACTTACCACAGACAATAGTGAATATATGCACCAGGGACTCAAGCCCTAAGGGGAGATGAGCTCTGGCTTTACATCTGTCCCCACTATCTGGCTTCTCATTGTCTGTGCAAGACCAACCCAAACCATTGCCCTTCTGGTCTCAAAGCCCCTCTCTCATAACCATATCTTTATTCCTCCACTGCCAAGGGTCTCCTTAATCTGAGCTGGGCTTCCCAACCTTCCTCATTTTCTCCTGAGACTTTATTTTGCCCTTGCCCTGGAAACTACTCTCTCCTGAAGCAAGAGGCACAGGTCTCCTAGGTCATGCCATAGTTCTCAAGCACTAAGGCTGTGGTTATTCTTTGTGCCAATAGGCATGGGGAAGGGGGTGGACCTACAGAGGGGTGGGGTTGAGTTGGCTATGTGCCCCAGCATCGCACATTTGCTCATGCACACATGCACACATGCACACCCATGCTTCCAGGTGCTACATTTCTCAGGAAAGCCAGTTGGTCCACTGGTTTTGCTGCAGACTCTGGCCCCTGGGTGATAAAGCACAGCAATCTTTTCACACTCCAGCCATCTAACCCTCTTTCCTGCTCTCAAAATGTCAATCTCAGTGACTGTCTCTCAGAAGGTATCATGCGTCTCAGTATTTCTTCTCTCAATTGACAGTCTCCCATCCATGGTTGACTCTGACTCTCTTAGCTGTTGTGTTTAATAGAGATGGAGATGCTGAAGAATGGAGCCCTGCCCCATCAACAGGGTTTTCTTTACATAGTTAAGAAGACAGCGTTTGTTGTGCAGCAAAGCATGTGGGTAAATTCACGTGCTGTGTTCTCTTTGGCTTTATGCTCTCAAGACAAAGCAATTTAGATCTAGAGTTCTTGCATGGAATCCAGTTCTCCAAGAAGGAAACTATGTTTTTTATTTTTCCAAATAGCCATACAGAGTAAAGCATTTTCCTGACTTAACCTTGGCATTGGAACAGCATATGTGTACTCTTTCATGGTCCTTTGGCCTGGTGGCATAAGTTAGCCCATTGCTTTTGGCTAGAATATACACACAACACTGCCCATCTCAAGAATAAAGATCTCAGCATTTTTAAGACATGATTCCCAACCTGTTCTTCTTTTCAAATACTTATTTTATCTTTAATTACGTGTGTACGTATGTGAGTGCCTCTGTGAGGGTATATGTATGTGAGTACAAGTGCCCAAGGAGGCCAAAAGAGAACGTCAGATCCCCTGGAGCTGGAATTACAGGCTTTTGTGAGCCACCCAGCAACCAAACACAGGTCCTCTGGAAAAGCAGGGTGTGCTCTTAACCACCGAGCCATCTTGCCAACCCCACAAACCTGCTTTATAAGTCACCAGAGAAGTCAGTAAAGATGTCTCAGAGGGTAAAGACACTTGCCTTCAAGCCCGACAACTTGAGTTTGAACCCTGGTACTCACGTAGTGGAAGGACATAACTGAATCTCAATGGTTGCCCTTGCCACATACATGTGTGGTATGGGTACATTCACTACTTATGTACATACACACACACACATACACACACACACACACCCCACAAATTCAAGTAAGTAAAATATTTTTGAAAGTCACTGGAACCCCATGGTTACAGTCTTTCTCCCTTGGCCGAAGTAGGGGTGGCGATCCCAGAGCCTGTCTTGCTATGATCCTTGAACTTCACATCCTTCCTTACAGTCCCTGCAAGGATCCTCTAGCCCACTGGAGAACACATTTGAAACCTCTGTGAAGTCTAAAGACGAGGTGGTTCAAGCCTGGTCACTGAACAACCCAGGTGCAGATAAAGCCTAAGGTTGGGGGCAGGGCATAGAGATCTTCAGAACCCCCACTCATCCGCCACACTCCCAATAGGCCCTGGGTAAAACCTTCCTCTTTTGCTTGTTGTGTATAACCTGAGCCAGGTTTCTTCTCACCGAATCCATTATATCACTCAGTGGGCGTTTCCTAGTAAGCTCTAGTTTAGGCACAGAACTATGGGAAAGCCCTAGGAGTCATTGCACTAAAGTCAGCATCATTAAAGGGCCTGCATTTGGTTTAAAAGACTATTTGAAGATGTACCGAGTACTATCTTGATGTTTCCAGACTTCAGTAACAAAATACTTCATCTCAGGTCATTCATAAACAGAAATCAGACGCTCGCCTGTTTCCATAGACGCTGGGATGTTCCAACACAGGGCACTGGCTGTTTCAATGTGGGATGTGCTCTCTCACCCACGTGGAGCTTTACTGATCCACATGTGGCAAAAGGAGTAAGGGCAGCTCCCTCCACACTGCTTAGCTATTTATTTTTGTTGTTAGAGACAGTGTCCTCATGCTTCATAAGTTCTGCTATATGAATCTGAGGGGAATGCCAACGAGGTTGATAGTATTAACTGGAAGCTGCCTGCTGTCCAAGGTTCAACTGCTTGAATGAAAGAGATGCAAACATTGTTCCCATGGTACTTAGAGTTGAGTCAGGGCCAGGCATCATTACATCGACAGTCTTGGGGCTGCTTCTGGTTTACCTCAGGGTCTGCCATCCTCCCTTAACAGATCTGGTCCTCTCCAGAGCAGACCCTCATCTCAAAGACCACCCTCTGTTCAATAATTAAGGACCCACAAGTGAGCTGATATGCTGAAGAGCCAGGCTCTTAGGTGAAGGGTGTGCAGGAGGCTTCATCAACCTTTTCCTTCTCTAAGCCAGTTATTTCCTCAGTACATTCGGGCAGGCTGGAGCTCTGGGGTTCCTAAGAACTCAGTCTGCAGGAGTGAGCAGAAGAGGTCATGAGGGAGCTGGAAGTACACACATGGAATCTGAAGTCGCAAAGCCTGGGTCCCAGGGATAGGTAGGTATGCATGGCTAGGTGGAGAGTAGGAGAGCCTGTGGGAGAGGAGAGCAGGACTTTCAGTGTGGCAAACTGCTATTCTCTCCTTGTAGACTCTAGAGCTTCCCGACCTCTCCACCTAGAGCACTCCCCAGAATCATTCTAGAAATAAGCATTCCCAGCTTTTTTTCTGAACTACCACGTAAAAGAATCTCTTGGAGGTGGGGAATTAATAAGTACCCAAGTCTTAAAGACCTGACCCTCACCTGCAGTGATATGCAAATGGTACCCGAACACCCACAGTGCAGTATTCAGAAGCTGGGAGCAAATAGATGCAAATGTATGCAACAATTATGCAAACAAGGGCAGCCCTGGATTAATGGCCCCCATCCTTCAACCAGGCACCAGCTGTCTCTTTAGTGGTAAGCATAGCTGACAGGGCTGAATGGACTCCTATCGGAAGCATCCTGAGGAAGGGTCAGTTCTTGGGTCAAGAGGGAAGATTGTTCAGACACCTGGCTTGCTGATCCTCTGCTCTGAAAAGTCTAGGTGTTTTCTGATGGGTCCCAGTTTTAATGCTAGACACTGTTGTGTGACACTATTCCTAGAGAGACATGAACAAACCTACTCACCCCAGATAGAGAACTGATGATGTAAGGACCGCCCGGCGGACTCCCAAGAAACCACAAGACCGATGCAAATGCATAAGGCTTCTATTATCCAACACGCCGGGTCCCGCACGTTTCCACGAACGGGACAAGCATGGCGGGCCTCGAACCCTTTGTCCCCAGGGCTTTTATCAGGGTGCAGGGGCAGGGGCCTGGGGACAGGGCTTGTGCAGCTCCGATCGGCTCAGAGCTCCTCAAGTCCTCTCAACCTAGTTGGTCAGGTATTCGTGGGATGGGGGGAGGGGTAGTCAATTGGTGCCCTTAGACTAGTCATCCCGGAGACAGGGTGGCACCTGGGATGCCCGGGAAGGAAGAATTCCTGCTGATAGGTGTTAAGCTTAATGGTCATTCCCTTGTGGGTGGGTAGGAGACTGAGGAGACTGTTAATGGCTGTTTTTGGGAAGGCATCTCCGATAGGAGGCATCCCCCCACATACTGCCAGCACTCAGGTGATGAGGCACTGGATTCCTAGAGGTCATTTTATATTTCTTAAATCCTTTCAATGACAGACCAAAGCAAAGATACCACAAAAGTCTAATTGGTGTTCCTAGGGAGACGTGACCAAATGTCTCCTCGCCCCAGATAAGAAACTAATGACAGACTGAGATAAGGATACCCCCAAAATTCACGTGGTGAACCAATGCGTTTATTGGGGTTACTTACAGAATTAGGGGTGAGGGGTTACTTCCTGGAGCGGAAATGACTCAAAGCCAGCTGTGTCACTAAAGTCCACCCCAGCATGGGTGAAAAACTCGTGAAAACTGGAAACTTGCAACACACTGCACAACTTGCAGGCAGCTCAACAGACTGGAGAGTCTCCTCCAGCCTGGTAGGTCAGTTGGTCTGCCTTTCCTAGGTAGCCCAGTGGTCTCTGCCTTGCCCAGGTAGGAGAGTGTCTTTAGCAGTCTTTACTGCTTACATAAGCGTGGGGAGGGAGGGATCTACTACCTCTGGTCAGTTTCATGGACTTTCTGAAGCTTCTGACTTGTTCACTTCAAGCTTCTCCCCAAGAGGGAATCTGGGAGGAAGCACAGCAAGCAGGAATGGTGGTGGTGATAGGGCTGGTGAAGGTAATGGAGAGACAATGGTGGAAAACACAATTGGAAATACAGATGGTGGTTGATCATAGTCACGCCATTTTGTAAAACTCTTCCATTTTGGTTAAACTATTTTTGAAACCAAAGTAATTTGGCTCCTAGAACTAAAGAAACTTGTTAATCTAGATTCTTTTTGTCTGTACCCTACTGACCACCACCATCCACCCACCCCCTAACAGCCAACCACAAGAGATGTTTACTGATCACCTGACATTTTTTAAATCTCACATTCTTTAATCCACCTCATTTCCCTGGGTAGTCCTAGCAACAGCCAATGTGGGCCCCAGAGTGGAGATTTTCAGTTCTCCTCTTCCCCATCTTCTGCTCTTCAACAACCCCAGTGTCTAAGCAGACAACAGCTCTGGTTTTCTTACCGTATGGACCCCCTCTGCAGGTCTGCTCCCTGAGAAAGCCCGTGCTGTCACTGAGTCACTCACTCCCTTGTCCGTCTTTCCTTCTCCCCAACCTTACAAGCAGGTCCTGACTTAAGATGCGCCAGTACAGAACTACCCAGCTCCCGGGGTATAAGTGTATGTAATACACAAGCTGTTGAAACCATAGGTCTGAATTTTGCTTTTTTTACTTTTGTTCTGTTTTTCAAGGCACTAAAGATTGAACCCAGAGCTTTATTCATGTGAGGCGAGTGCTCTGTTGCTGAGTTATAATGATCAGCTTTTTTTTTTTTTTTGAGACAGAGTCTAGCTAAGTCACCCAGGCTGCCCTTGAACTTAACATCCTCAGTTGTCCACATAGGTGAGATTACAGGTCTTCACCAACAGACCTGGCTGAATTTTACATTTTCATTTCTTCTTGTTCTAACCATAGGCAGCATCGCATCCTCTTCCACTGTGACCCTAAGCTGTGATGGTCCATATGTTAACTGTAGATGCATTTTCATCTTGTGGTATTTTTAGTTTATAACGGCTTGTCCAGGCCCATCATAAGCTGAGAAGGTGGCAAGGGTGGAGGTGAAGGCCAAGTTTTTGGTGATGGAAGTGATATGAACAATAGCAATAGCAATACTGGTGACAACATAGGTAAGCGTGGGGTTGGGGACAGTAACTGGTATAAGAACAATGGCAATACTGGTGCTAACAGGATGGCGGGTGGAGGGGCAAGATGCTGTGGGTAAATGTGATGGGGCAAGGCAGTGCAGAGGCTCCTCCATCCTGTATGCTTGTTGATGCCACTTTAACTAGAATTTGAACTCCTTGATGGAGAATCCCATGGAATATTACCCAGCTTTATTCTGGGAACCCAAGGTCAAGATTCCCCAACTAACTTAGCTTCTGTTAAACTTCTTGCTTGCACAAAACCTTCCCTGCAGCTGTCGGGTGGGATACCAGGATGTGGTTTTTATCTTTAAAAACCTTTTCCCTAAACACTCGGCACTAGACTTGGGTCCTGAAAGCCTGAGCATAGTCCCATCTGACTGGAATAAAGACTTTCAATTGGCTGTAAATTGTGTTTGAGTGGTCATCTCTAGTGGGCTCCCTGTAGCATAGGAAAAGATGACAGAGGTCATGTTAATTGTCACCGTCATGGAAAGATGCCAATGAAAAGCTAAGAGTGGCAAAAGTCATGGCAAAGAATGGTGTCAGAGGTCTCAAGAGAAGTAGAACCAATAGGCAGGCTAACTTCCATAAGTGTGGCAGGTGGTAAGTCTCATGATAAAGCCATCTACAGGCTAGAGACCCTAGTATGCTGACAGTGTGGCTTAGTCCAAGCTCAAAGGCCTCAATCATTGAAGCCAATGGTGTAATTTATTCTGAGGCTCTAAGCCTGAGAGCCAGAGCTAATGGAGTAAGTCCTAGAGTCCAAAGGTCAGTGAGCCTGCAGCTCTGAGGTCCAAGCCAGTAGGAAGAGTCTAGTTCCAGCAGTCTAGTTGCTACCTAAAGATAACCATCACAACCAGATGACATTGCATCATCAGGAGTCAGAGGCATTCCAAAAGCAATAGCAGAGAACCTCTCCAGGATTGGTAGCTTCCCACTGTAAGGAGGTACTTACTGCCTCTCAGTGATCCAACTTTCGGATGAACCTGCATTTCCACATGACATCCAGCAGAGGGTGCTTCTCCACAAGCACCAGACTCCACCAGAAAAGAGGGCCTGCCCCACTTCACCCTTCACCCCCTGCCAAAAGTTTCTGAGAGTCCCTGGGTCATCCTTGTACTCTACCCAGTTAGAAGAAGAAGGAGAGGAAACCTAATTTCCTGGTGAGAGATACCTTGGGAAGTGGGGAGAAAGAATACATTGGTCTCTGGCTCCCAGGAGTACTAAACCTTGTACTTTGGCTGCAGATTGGCTGGGAAGGAAGCTTAGGACAAGCACAGCACTGGGAGTGGGAGGTAGGGGAAGGGGGAAGGTGGTCCCACGGAAGTGTTGTAGCCCCAGAGCTTATGACCAGGTTGGTAAGGACCATGTATCCCTTTTTCTCCGCCTTTAAAGACTTTTCAAGACCTTGCTGCTCCAGGAAGCTACCCCAGTACAGACGAAACAGCTGCCTGCCCTCTGGAACCGCACACTGGTACCTCTGCTGGGCACACCCCAGAGCCTACAGCGTTCACGCATCTATGCATTTATCTGTCCTTTCATGGCACCATCTCCTCTCTACTTTAGGTTAGGTCTTTCTCATCCCCTCCCCCCGCCCCCGACGTCTCCCCACCTCTGCAGCTGTGATGCCTAGTACGGGGTCTGCTCTCCTGGAGAGCAGGGGCCTTGTCTGTGTCCAATCAATCAAATGTTTACAGAACTGGGTCATGCTGAGCCATTCCAGGATTCCCAAGGAAAAGGACAAAAGTGCAAGGTGGCAACTGAGTGCTCTGGCTGCTGGATCTGAATCAGCGGAGGCTGGGGTACTCTAGGGGCTACCAATCAGACTGGCAGCTGGTGGAGTGGCAGGAGGCTGCTCCTGCAGGGCTACTTGCTCCCCTTGTCTCAGAGCAGTGTTATGCCTAGCTCCCAGGTCTCAGCTCCCAGCTCCCAGCTCCCAGCTCATCTTTCCAATACAAGACTGCTTCAAGAAGTTTTCCTATTCTCTGTTCTCCTCAGAATGGCACAGTGTCTGTGTAGCCTTCCCTCTTATTCTCTCAGTGTCTCATTGCTTTCCAGCTTTGTCCCTTTCCTCCTCCTCCTCAGAGTCACCAAACAACAACCCCATGCTGCTCAGTCCAAGCAACTCCCCTGGCTCCTAATTGTAACAGGTTCTCCGCTGTTCCTGCCTGGCACTCTTGCCCTCCAGCAATCTCTCTCCATGAGGGCATTTTCTGGTCTTGGCCTGAACCTGGCCCACATGTAAGCTTGACTGGAAAGTCTGGGGTGTGGATATTAACACCTAGAAACAGTCCTGGATGGGAGAGATGGGAGCTGGTAGATTAATACCCCAGTTGGTCATGCCTGGGTGGGGTAGTTCTGAGGCCTGTTCTGTAGTTAAAAACCCCCTGGGACTGAGTCTCTGCTGCCCTCAATGGTGGCCAGCTCCTTAGCACATGTCATCCACCACCCTTCCTCTGCCTCACTTCCTTGTTCCCTCACATTTCCTGGGACCCTCTCCAAGCCTGTGTGGTCACCCAAATCCTCTGAGTTCTGGGATTACAGGCATGAGCTATGACACCCATCTTATTATCCCTGCATAAGCCATCCTGGGAAAGAAGCACAGGGACTTATGGGTCTGCCTGGTAGTTCTGCCTCCTAACTTCAGCAAATACTTGAGGTTGGGGCTCTGCAATTCAGGCCCTTCCCCATTGTATAGGGTGAGCGGACACCAGTTTGTCTTGGCTTGAAAGAAATCAAATATGCATATCTTTTCGCAAGTACACATTCAGTTGTGTCATGGTGAGAGCCTGAAGTTCACTGTGGTGGGAATATCACACCACTGGAATTGTCAGTGACTACAGCCCCTCTCCTAGTGTGCCACGGAAACCTTTACTTACCTCCTGCATGTTACTGACTTTTGATCCCTGAGCCTCCTTGCAGCTTGCTCACATTTGTGCCAGGTACCACCGTGTGAGGATGCTTCAAGGGACAGAACAGAATTGTGTGCCTGGAGGAAGATGGACATTCTGATGGATGTCCAGGATCCTTATGTCTCCCCACTAGGCAGTTTGCCTGGAATGCAGCACGCCTGTCCAAATGCCAGGAAGGAGTCAGACATCCTTGGACTCAGGAAGGAAAGTGCTGGTTCCTGGGCTCTAGCCCTGTGGATTAGTGATCTAGGCAGCCTCCTGGTCTCTGACACTGTGGGCTGGTGGCCTATGTAGCCTCCTGGTCTCTGACACTGTGGGCTGCTGGTCTATATGGCCTCCCAGGATCTGGCACTGTGGGTTGGTGAGTAGCCAAGCTTTTCTCTCAGGTCCCAACTAGGCTCCTGAGAGCCTAAGCCACTCAGATACAGATAGCCAGGGAGCTTGCAATACTGCTTCCATATATAGGAAAGTTTTATTGTAAATTTATAATTCTCCACCACTTTCTCTGGGAAGCTGAGTCCCAGCAGCCCTCAGCTCTGTCACTTTGAAGGATGACAAGGCAAAGAGAGGGTGAGGCTGGAGAATAGGGAAATAGGTGGAGGAGACATCACAGATTAACATCTGACAGATGGCAACGTGAACATCAAAAGACTGGAAGCTTCTGGACCACCTGGGCTGCATTCAACTAAGAGAGCATGCTCAAAAACTCCAGGTGCCTTATATAAACTTGGGATAGGCAAGTACTATGTGAAAATAAATAAAAGTTATGGCGCACCTCCCCCACCACTTCTCTCTTCCTTTCTTGGAGCCGGGCCACTGGGGCTGGGTCTGGCACACCTCCAAGTTTGTCTATATTTCTCCTTTCATAGACTATCTCCTTTGCTGTAAGCATCTGTGTGTTTCTGGACAATTCTGTGTAACGAAGCATGAGAACCTGGCGTCTGGGAAGGTGAAAGAGGAAGAAAGGAACTGGGAGAAGACAGGGCGTACAAATGGATGCCTGCAGCATTCAGGGGTGTGGTGATCCCCTGGGACTCAGTGACACTGAGGAAAGTAAGTTGTGCCAGCACTGACATTTTGTCTAGTCATCTGAGTCCTCCAGACTCAAATCCATACCGGTGACATCTTAGAAAACCAGCCCTGACAGAACAGCAAGACACACCTGGGCTTTGCCTTCTCTCAATAAGGCCCCTGGCCTATCTCCCCTTTCCTTGAGCACTTGGAAATGAGAGACAGCCTCCTGAAGGTGAATTAATCCCTGGCCTGTGGGAATCAGATATGATTTCTGTTTCTTTTCTCTCCCCAGCTTACGGCACTGCATGGATGGGGCCCAAGAGGGTCCCTAGGCCCTCTTAGAAATGAACCGACTGACCGCGCGTGGCTGCTGAGTCCAAGCCGAGTGGGAGAGGGAGGCAGTTGCCAGGTGACTGTCCATTTTTAATCTATAGATGCTTGGATTCCACGGGGATTTGAGCCTTGACGGCAGATGGCTCATGCCACCTCACCACAGGCTTTAGGAAATAACCATGGTTAGTGGCATCACTAGGATGGTGATGATCACATGACTAGACAAAATGGCAGTGCTCACGTAACTGCTTAAGTTCCCTAATGACACTGAGTCCCATGGAATCACCACACCCTAGGATTCCCTGTGCTACTGGCTTTCATTTGTACATCTCTGTCTTCTCCCTTTTCTTTCCTCCTTTTACCTTCCCAGACGCCTACCAGGATCACAGGAACAGGTGACCCAACAGGACTCCAACACAGGCACTACAACAGCTCTTTCCTGCTTCCTCCTCACAACTGAGACAACCTCCTCAGAAACCTGCCCCTGCTTAAAGGTTCTGGGAATGGGGAAAACAGGATGTCTGTAAAGTAAATATCAACTCCATTCCCTGCAAGATCTTACTGTCCACAACTTTGAATGCTAATACTTCCTGGTGTCCCAGGCTTCCATTTCTCTTCTTCATGGGGATAATCCCTATTGAGGCAAGAGTTTGAAATCTGAGGTCCCATCCCAATGGACATAAATGTTAAAGAGTGAGATACTACAGCAGGACAGCCAAAAATACAGACTGAATGCTGTTCCTCTGCCTGAAGGCTAAACTCCTCTCCCTGAGGAAAAAAAAGGACTCAAGCCAGGCTAAAACAATAGGCCTTTCCTTTCTTGAGATTCCTAATTACAGTCCAGGCTTATTTATTTCTGATGTTATATCCTAACTGCTCTCAATTCCTTGCTGTTTATTTACTGCACACAGTCCTATCCCCATGGGGACGGAGATAATTCTCCAGGGAATATGCATTAGAGCCAAAGGAGGAAAACCCTGCCCACTTACATGTGTTTTAAATTTAAATTTAATTTAAATTTAATTGAATTTAATTTTATGTGTATGAGTATTTTGCCTGTATGTATGTCTGTATACTATGTCTGTAGCTGGTGTCCTTGGAGGTCAGAAGAGGGCATTAGATTCTATAAAAGTGGAGTGACAGATGTTTTTGAGCTGCCATGCGGGTGCTGGGAGTCCTCTGGAAGAGCAGCCAGTGATCTTCTGAGCAAGCCCCATACTTGCATTATTAATCTGAGTGACAATTTTAAACAAAAGTACCAAAGCAATTCATACAAGCAAGTTGTCTCCTGTCCAAACAATGGCCCGATAGCTCAGGCTTAGCGTTTTGTTTTATGGTATTATTCTTTTGGGTGAGGGTTTTTGCTGTTGTTGTTTGGTTTTCAAGAGCTTCTTATATAGAGATGTTATTCTACTGAGATGAAGGAAATACCTCAGAGATGCTGATGTCAGGGACTTTGACCCAATGTTTCAGGATTTAATCCTGGGGTAGGATGGGGGGCTGAATCCTGATTTGGGGAAGAAGTCCAAAAGCATATAGAGCACAAATGTAGAAGCCATTTGTGGCTATGCTCAGAAGTGCCCCCAGAGATGTTTATCTGTAGAATCTAAAAACAGGAAGGAGGGTTCTGTAGCTGTGTGGTCTTGGGATGTCCTTTACACTCTAGAAGCTCTAGTCCTTGTCTCTTTCTCCTTAGAATCATAATGGGAAATTCCCTTTCAGTTTCCTTGTATTCCCCACTATGTTGTGTCCTCAAGAGTTGGGACAAGTTTAATCCTGAGACCCTAGAGAAAAAGAGTCCTATACTTTACTGTAATACCTTCCTGGCCCCAATACAACTTGGATAACAGGGGAAGTGTGGCCAAAGGATGGAAGCCTGTTTAAATTATAATACCATCCTATAGTTGAATCTGTTTTGTAAGAATCAAGGGAAATAGCCCAAGTATCTTGTGTTCAGACTTTCATGACTCTCTACCAGGAAGGGAGCTATGCAAAGAAAAACCTAAGGGGAAAACCAAACCTGTGTTATCTTAGATGACCCTTATCTATGATCAAACTCACTTTTCAAAAAAGAAACAACAGGCAACAGGACCAGGGTCAAGTATCTCTTCCCACTCTACAGAGCTCCAGCCTACATTCCAGCCACATCCTCCCATTTACCCCAAACAGAAGGGAATCTAGCCCTACAAGGCATACTAGGAGTATAGCCCCCATCAGTCAACCTCCCTATGCCTATGGCATGCCTTAAGGGAAATGCTTTGCCCCATAGACCCAATCCAAGTACGAGTCCCTTTTCAGTCACAGACCTCCAACAATGTAACAAGGCCTGAAACTTCTCTGAGGATCCATCCAGACTTACCGAACTTACAGACCTTAGCTTGTGAACTTACACAAAAAACCAGTTCCCTGTCTTGACTTCTTGCTGTATTCCCAAAGGGAAATAGGCAATCTAAGTGGAAGCTAAAAATCATGCAGATGGGTTTCTTACACAGTCCTAATGTCCATCAGCCCAGTGCGCAGGTCCTTCTAGATCTAGAACCCACTAACTGGAATTATGACATCCCAGAGGGAACTCATAAGTATAAAATGATAGAAAGCCTTACTGCAAGAATGAGAAATTGCGTTAAGATCTGTAACTTATGACAAGATCAGAGAAGTCACTTGAGGAAGAGAACAAAATTCTGCTTTATTTCTCAACTGGCTATCTGAGGCTTTCAAGAAATTCACCAACCGAGATCCCTCATACTCTGAAGGACAAGCCCTTGTAGATCAGCATTTTATTAGCCAGTCAGCCCCTGATATCCACAGATAGTCTCAGAAACAACAGCTGGAACCTGTCCGCTCAGCGGCTGGACATTGCCATCTCAAGTTCAACAACCAAGGCCTGGAGGAAGGCTAATGGGAACTGAGGAGAGACGACAGGGACCTAAAAGATTGTGCTTGTCCTTGGAGGACTATTGGTCATGTCCGTCCCCTAAAGGATCCCCGTTTTATTCTCAGAAGGCCACACTCAGGCTTGCTTCAAGTACAAAAGCTCAGGGCACCAAACATGTGGCTACCTGCTCCCCTATAGCCATGCCCAGTGAGTAAGAACTTAAGGGCCTGGCACTGGAAGGCAGATTGTCTCCATCTTAAAAGTAAACGGGGTCCAATCCTCAATATCATGGTCACTTTACAGGTCTGAGAATCCAGGGAGCAGGCTGGCTCCAGTTCTGATATTTTGACCTCTGCTGAAGAACCTCAGATTACCCTAGACATGGCAGGTAAGAAAATTAGGCTGCTTATAGATAAGGGGCCACTTACTCAACTTTGCCCTTTTCCCTGGAACTCTTTCCTCCTGGTTTATAGGCATGGTAGAGGGTAGAGGGAATCCCTCACAGATATATCTTAGGAATTTAGTTTTGCCAAAAGGAGCCATTCTGAATATGTGGATGATATTTTGATATGTATTGATATGTAGTCTTCATTCTCCATCAAGTAAAGGCCATACTAGACTTAAAGGGACAAGTATGGTTAATGGAAGTAGACTAGCAAATTGTCAGGCCATTATTCCAGACAACACAAAGGTAACAAATGAGATGTGTGGCACCCCAAGTCTTGCCTCACTTGGGCCCATGGAAACTTTGGATCTGGCACACTTCGGTACTGAGACCATGTTCACCCATGCTAAGCCCTGACATAAGTGACTAGCCCCTGGATAACCCAGAGGGGGATCTGACTTACTGATAGGAGAAGTTATGTTCTAAAAGGATAATATAAGGCAAGATATTCAGTGGCCAGGAAGAGAACAATAATTGTGGCTTCCCCAACTCCCTTCTACTGTAGCACAAAAGGCCAAACTAATATCCCTAACAAGGAGGCTCATTCTGGGGAAAAGGAAAAGATTCACACTGATTTGAAATGTGTCTTCATGGTCTTACATGTCCATACACAATCTATAAAGAATAATAAGTTTTAAATTACACTTGGCTATTTTGTGTGTACGCACACACTGTGGCATACATACAGAGGCATGAGAACAGCTGGTGGGAGTCGGTCTCTACTTCTTCCGTGTTAGTTCCTAACATTGAACTCAGGTTGCAAGGCTTGACAGCAAATGCCTTCACCTGCTGAGCATCTTTCCATTTCTAAGAGCGAGGACTATTAACAGCCAACAGCTTACCCATAAACCATGCACAAGAGATTCTAGATCTATTAGAAACTTTTCAGCTCCCCAAACAACTGGGAATATTCATTACAAAGGCTACCAGAAGAGCACGGTCCAAGAAAACAGGCTGGCAGACAAAGAGACAAAAAAGACAGTCTTACAGATCCCCTGAGAGTTATCTCTGTTCCCTTCAAAAAAGGAGTATATAAATCTGAATTACACTCCTTGGAGGGACAATGGGCTCTAAAACAAGGGGCAACCAAAGGGGATCGCGGACCAGTACAGAGAATTAAACACTACTCCCCCGGCTCTCCAGTGGAAAATAATGAAGGGAAAACATGACTCAGTTCACTCGGGGAGAAAGGTAACTCAACTGTTCCTAGGGCAAGGACTGACACCCACAGTAAAGAGTGCCTTTCAGGCCTGCATTTTGCATACATTGCGACTCCAGCCATTCCCTTCTTCTTCTACATTTTAAAGTAATCCAGAGAGGGCACTTAGCCATGTGAAGCCTGGCACGTAGACTCTGTATGCCTCCTCTTGCCAGCTTCAAGTATCTGTTAATGTTGTAGATACCTTCACTTCAGAGGCTTTCCCCACTGGGACTGAAAAGGCCACTGAAGTGGCAAAACCTCCCTTTCCCGAAGGAAATAATCCCAATGTTTTGTCTTTTTTTCTCATTACGGAGCAATAATAGACTATCCTTTAAATCACAGGTGGCCCAGTCTATACCTGGGGCTCTAGGGGTAAAGAATTTATCAACACTCTGCTTAGAGGCCACATTTGTTAGGCAGAGTTGAAAAGACTAACTGAACTGTTAAATAGATCCTAGCAAAACTTCATCAGAAAACCTACGAAAAAAATGCCTAAAACTATTAGCCATCACCCTCATGAGCATTAGAACAGCTCCAAAATCAAACACCAAGTTCAGTTCCTGTGAGTTATTGTATGGAAGACATTCCCTCACACCAGATATGGTCTTAGACTCCGAGGTCGACAGAATGACACAATATATAGTGAACCTAGGGCAAGTCTAACAAGATTTACAGGAACATAGGAACAAGGTTATGCCCAGTCCAATGGAAGGGATCACAAAGACTGTAGATTTGGGGACTGAGTCCTCCTTAAAACTGGGAAAGAAAGACCCATGAAACAATAGAGTCCTCGGTGAAAGGGACTGTACCAGGTGGTCCTGAGCACCTGATGGCTGTGAGGTTGTGGGAAGTCAACGACTGGGTTCATATCTCCAAGATAAAACCAGTGACCTCAAAATAGAAGACCCTACTGAAACATTCAGGAGAACACCTGCAGTAAGCCAATGGAAGATCTCAAAGGTTCTCTTCAAAATTCAAAGTTCAGTGACCTGTTGATGGCCAATGACGTGGATGTTCTGAAACACTCCTTCCTTCTCGGGCTTCTCCTGCTTCTCTGTAGGAATCCTATCCCTAAACTGCTGCATGGGAGCTTGCCTGCCGAACAAGATAAACTCGTCTATCCTGTTTTTAATCTTTCTTCCTCTTTCTACAAAAACAAGACATCCACTGATTTCTATTTTAAACAAGATGGTTGATGTCATTGATTCCTCTGATTATTGGCTTTGTCCTAAGATGTGACAACTGCATTAAGAACAACTGTCTCTCAGAGATCTCCCAATCAGAATGGAGGAAATAGCCCATAGGCCTTTTTGCAGGTTTTGGATGCACCCTATAGAATGAAACTGTTAACTGTGGAATGGCGGGCAGCTCAAGTCCCAAGTATCCACATGGGAAAGGTGCCTCCTTAGGACATATCTTTGAGCCAGGGGATCACATAAATAACCTCAAAAAGGGGTAGGAGGTTTCTGTTTTTCTCATTTGATGGAACTGGCCCATTCATAGGGATGCTAAATGTCTCTCTGTTCAATTTCAGTGTATGCAAAGGTATGAGAAGGACCACACAGGAAACCAGAGAGTGAGGAGGACTCGGATTGTGATCTAGTCTTCTCAGTGTCCCAGGACAACCAGCTGTTTAACTGTTCTCTTAGTTAAATCTGAATTTAAATTTAAATTTAAATTTAAAGCTGAATCTGCCATAGTAATGGCAGTACTGGGAACCTTTTGCATGCCTCTGTCAAAAGAATGGGCCTTTGTTATCGCAAATCATAGCAAGGGCTAACCAAGCTATTCTCTACATTTCAATCTTCTGACCTTTGTCACCTGCTATGTGGTTGAAGTTCCCCATGGTAGCTACTCTTCCCCTCCAGCATGCACAGGTGTTAATTTCCTTGGAAACTGTCTCTTTCTGTTGGTCTTGGGAAGCATGAGACCCCTCTATCTCTTACCTCAGTTCAAACCTTGTGTATATATATAGCTTATCAATACATTTGGGTCCAGGGGCCAACTACTGCTGTAAGTTTACAGGACACTGAATACATCTTATGTGGAACAAGAATATTTTCTGTCCTGCCTCAGAGATGGCAATGTACCATTATATCCATCTTCCTAGAGCTAATAAAGTATACTGGGGAG
Organism: Cricetomys ansorgei; assembly: GCA_026225945.1. Taxonomy (NCBI): domain Eukaryota; kingdom Metazoa; phylum Chordata; class Mammalia; order Rodentia; family Nesomyidae; genus Cricetomys; species Cricetomys ansorgei. The sequence goes on along the minus strand of JAMJFZ010004023.1, from coordinate 11,769,432 downwards.
AATTTTCCAACTTCCATATATACTACTAACTTGGGTCTTTTCTCAAGACTTCCCTGTTACACCCTTTTTATAGAAAAAGGAGAGCTATAGCTCCACGGTACCAAACATTCGTGATTTTAGTGGCCTAATATTGACAGCCCAGTGTTGAAATGATCAGGACTGGGTTGGAGTATACTGAAAATCTTATTCTTACCTATAAGAGTTTTAAATTTTAAGAGGTCAGTCCAAAACCTGTCCTTTGCACTATAAGAGACATAGGGGACCACTGCAGTTGCTATTGAGGCACAACAAGAAAGCCTTGTCTCTCTTTCAGATAGTCCTGGATCTTAGATGTTTTGGCAGCCCAGGTAGGAGGAGAAAGCATGTGGCTTTGGATCAATAACACAAACAGTTGAACAAAACGCTATAAAATTAAAGATGATTCAGGTATACTCAAACCTAAACTCTAATCTATCAAGAGTCAAGGCCAGGCTCTCTCGTTGGACCCATGCTCAAGCCAACCATGTGTAATAAGAGCCCCAGTGGCTCTGTACTCATACTTTTGTTTCTAGCTTGTGTTTTTAGGCTTTTATTCCTTATATCCTAAACCCAATAAACTTGACTTGTGTTTTCGGGAATCCAACAATGACTATGAGCAAAAGTACTGACACTTTGGAGATACCAACCAGTTGCCAACCTGAAAAGACCAGAACTTGAAATGAATCCCCCCTTCCAACTCATGGAAAGAAAAGGGAGAGAGTTCTGTGGTCCTTTTTAGGCAAGTTTACACCTGTGATCAACGTGTCAGTATCTATAGAAGATGGATGATCACTCTTCTGCACCCAAAAGTTTCTCAGGTAAATTGGAGAAGGAGACTAGGGGACCGAGGGGAGGAGTGTGGCGATGCAGTGCTCTGAGAATATCTTTTACATTCTAGTAGACTGGACATTTTGCTGGACCTCACAGCCAAAGTACACCTTGAGGTCACTGAGGATGAAGACTGCTGTGTTACTATGTACTCAGCCTGTTTGTTTAACCTGACTTAAGACTGTTATCTTACTATGCACGTAGCCTTTAATAAAAGAATGTAACAACCAACCTTACTCACCTTGGATTTCCTATGTAATTAACTTTTACAACCTAAGCCAATGTATAGCTTTAATCTTAAGTTATGTACTCTTCCATGCTCTGACCCAAGAGTAATGAATGTGTGTTTGCATGTGTGTGAGGATAATCATTTGCTGGAAACAGCAAGTAGGCTGAAAAATGAACATCTACCACAAATGTTAGAAGCAGCATTCCGATACTGTTTGATGGTGTTTGTTGTTATCTGGGTCATTTGGAGCCCGTTGGAGTCGGTGACTAAATTCCTTATAAAACTCCGTTAGAGATTTCCCTAAACCGTTCCTCATTCCTTCCCCCATATGATGCTTTCTGTGCATCATAAATAAATGAAAGATCAAAGCCTTTCTGAAGGACAAACACACAGGGACAAACACAGACACAGGGACAGATTCACAAGACGGCCTTCAGGCAGGCACAGATTCAGAGTCAGGCAGAGGAGGATGGAAGACACAGGGAGAGTGAAGCAGTGGATTCAAATATGACACCAAGGGAAAGTGTTTTGGTTTCTTCTCATCATGAGACACTGTCTTAGTTACTGTTCCATTGCTCTGAAGAGACATCACGGCCCTGCCAACTCTTAGAAAAGAAAGCATTTTTGGAGGCTTGATTACAGTTTTAGAGGGCAAGTCCATGAACATTATGGTGGGGAGTCAGGCAGCAGGCAGTTGCTGGAGAAGTAGCTGAGAGCTTTACATCCTGATCTGCAGGCAGGAGGAGGGAGGACTGGGCCTGGCAATTCTGCCCTGTGACACACTTCCAACAGGGCCACATCCTCTCCAACAAAGCCATACTCCTAATACTCCCCAAACCGTTCCCAGCTGGAGCCCCGGCATTCAAATATACGAGCCTGTCAGGGCCTTCTCATTCAAGCTCTCACACACACTGGTGCATTATTGGTGACTCTGAGTTTACTATTAATGCTTTCATGTGGGGTAGTCCTAGAGCTAAGAGGGCATTGAAGTGTGCTTTGAACCCCAGAATTCTCATCCTGAGAGCAGAAGGCATTCGACTGCTCCCCTTTCTTACTCTGACAAAATCCGGCTACTTTCTAATGCTGCCTTGCTTGGCAGCATGCCTTTTCAAACAAATGTGGCCTGGTTGGTGTTGTCTGACCTCTGTGGCTGGAAGGCCTTGGGCTGGGCCCATTTTCTGATAAGGTGTCTTCCTCTTGCCCCTGTGAGATCACTCCCTGTGCAGGAGAGGCTTTTCTAGGACTTTGACCCTTAGAATGGCAATATGACCACCCAGATCTGGTTACGAGCCTCCCACATGCAAATAGACCTGACCCAGTATCACCGTCTTAACCAATGGCTCAGTGTCCCTGGGTGCCAAGGACCCTTCCCCTTTTTCCCTATACATGTAACCATTCATACTTAAACAAACTGAGCTGATTCACTGAAATCTGCCTCCTGGGACTTCTGTTTTCCTCAGCTCTTGGCCTCCCATTGAAGACCTGCCCAGACCTGTGGCCTGGCCCTGTGCTTTCTTCCCTGAAGCTGAGCTGGTGGCCAAAGCCTTAGCTACTTCCTGGGGAGGAGAGCAGACACAAAGAAATCCATCACTTTCAAACTGATGCAGAGGAGATTCTAGAAACAACATAGGAGAAAATAAACAGCAAACAACTAGAAGCCCTTAGCCTACCTGGCCTTAATTTAGCCAAAGGAGCATGCTCTAAAAGCCCTTGAGAAATTACTGGTGGGTACTATGTAAATGATCCTCAAAAAGTTATGCAGCCCCTCCCCTGGCCCTCTGTCTCAGAGCCGGGGTGCAGGCCAGGTCTCGCACACCTCCAAGCTCCTCTATAATTTTCCTTTAAATACTGACTCCTTTCCTGCAACTATCCATGTGCCTTTGCACACTCCAGCAGTTGCCCTCTGAAATCAAATCCCCTGTAACAAGAGAAGGAGCCAGGAAGATAGGAGACCTCGATGAGGGGACATGCTAGAGAAAAATGTCCAAGAAGCATTTCAGATCCTCCAGGACCACTGCCCAAGTTGTTGGCCTTCTCCCTCATGTCTTCAAGTGAATGGAATGGGAAGGTAGATGGAACAGCTTAAAGAAGGTGCAGGACCAGCTCCCCATGAGGAAAGACAAAGCCTGCTGAGGAGGAAAGTGAGTGAGAGCTGGAGGAACCACAGAGCTCAATGGGGGAAAAGGCCGACCTTGACTCTCTTCCCCTGATTGGGCCAACACGCCCCAGTTCATGCAGAACAAATGTCTTGCTCTCCGCTTATGAAGCGAGATATCGTGGCGCACAAGGAGGGGAAATTGAGATAAGGTAAATCAGAGGGACAAATCTAACCCCGAGCTCCCTTGAGAATATACTTGTAGTGCTGAGAAATTGTCCTTTGTGTCCTAGCTGTGCTGAGTGACGGCCTAGAGGGCCACAGCCCTCCAAGGTTAGAATGAATCACAGACCAACGTTGGACATGTGCAAAGGAGACCCTCAGACTTGGTAAAGTCTCACCTGCCTTGCTAGCCTGGTGACATGATCACGTATGTCCCTCATTGTTCCATGCAGAGCTGGCAGTAGAAGCAGAACTCTGAGAGCTAGGGCCTCAAGCACTCAGCCATGCAACAGACAACCAGGTCTCATTCCCCCTCTCTCCCCTCTCCTATCTGTATCCATCTATCCATCTATCTATATCTATCTATCTATCCATCTATCTATCTATCCATCTATCTATCCATTTATCTAACTATCTATCTATCTATCTATCTCCTCCTTCCTCCTCCTCCTTCTTCCCCCCACCCTCTCCAGCTAACTAGCCCACGCAAACAGCTAAATATAGTCCCTATTCTTTCACTCCTAGGAACTGTCCATCAACATTAATTTCTCAGCTCAGTCATTCTAGCCATGAGCAGCTGCTGCTCCTGGAATGCTCTGAGCTGAACTCAGGCTCATCTTCACTGGGGTGAAGAAAGTACATCTTGAAAGGGCAGCTTTTGGGAGTATAAAACCATCATGGACTTTGGAACCAGAGACCAGAGTTTAGTTTTGGCTTTGCTACTTCCTAGCTGTGAAACCTTAGGCAAGCTGCCAGATCTTTCTGAGCCCCGTTGTCTTCATCTATATGGTGGGGCTAACATCACATTGTTCCCAAGACTGTTAGGATGGTCAATCACAATAATAGATATAGAACTTCTAGCTGAGGCCTGACACAGAAGCAGGGGTGGACAGCTATTTGTTCCCTTGCCTTAAGGAAAGCCATCCTTGCCTGCCTTACAATAGGACAGAATCTAGAATTAGGCTAAGCATGGCTTCATTGAGACCTGAGATCAGTCTGTGATCAGCCAAATACATAGTATTTGTCCTTGACTTTCCTCTTTGATACTATGTAGCTGTCATATGTGCTCCCTGGGAACCAGATACCCCTGCCTCATCCTTACCACCCACACACATGTGAAGCCAAGCAAACTCAGAAATAGAGACTTGATATGTGCAACATACAAATACCTCACCATGCCAATTCACATACAGCCATTCCCAGATATTAACCAACACAGAGGCCCAGGTACATCGAGCTATGCAAAACTGTCATACAGACTCACACCTGAAGCACACCAGAATGAATAAAAATGAGGCCACTGGTATGCAAGCTATGTGGACTCACAGAGACACAAACAAGTGCACAAACATACAGGCAGCCATGTGCATTGCAAGAATACATGTTTATTGGCTGTCTCTGTGTGCAGGTACACCACTCCATTGAATGATAGAAGCCTGAGAGATGGAGGCATGGATGCCTGGAACACCGAGCCCTGGCTTGGGTCCAGCTCTCCAGGCCTGGGCCTGGCTTGGGCTTTGGTGTGTGAAGAGGCTTTGGCGCCCTCTGCTGACTACAGTGTGGCCTGCAGTCCACATCAGCCTTGGGGAGGAAGAACCAAGGCTACAAGCCCAGGGTAAGGAGATAGAAAACAGAAAGGGGATGAGGAATGAAGAGAGATGAAAAGGGAACCTGGAAATATTTTGTCCCCAAAGCCACCAGGATTAAGATCCACTTCCAGCTATCAACTCCTCAGGAAATCATAATGACTTTCTGGAGACTTCTGGGTGGCACAGTGGGTAGTGTGACAGACACAGTCTTCAGGAAGCATCTCTGGCTACACTGCCTGCAACCCCAAACAACAGAATTGTACCTGAGTTAGGCATCTTTTTACTTCTTCCAGCAAGGCTGAAGCCTAGCTAGACTGTCAGTTCCGATGAAACCTGTGGACAAGGAGCCAGACAGACACAGGGACAGTGCTCTCACTGGCCACCACTACCTGTGTGATTGGGTTCCTAACCTGTGTCCTCATCTGCAAAGATCAGGAAGCATGCAGTTGTCACAAGAGAAATAATAGTCACACAGATGCTCTGCTATACGTGGGAATATTATTGTGGTCATGTTGCCTTGGTCATGGACTTCACACAAGGCAAAGGGTAGAGCTTTGTCCCAGGCCCTGCAGGTGGCATGACTCTCTGGGAGAGTCACATCTCTGCAGAAGACCACAGTGCCACACTGCCAGAATTCTGCTGGGAGCACCAATCATGGCTGACTGGCATGGCTCCTCTGCAGGACTTCCCTGTAACTCTCAGTTGGGGTTGCCACTTAGGCTGACTGTGTACCTGGGGCTCCACCAGAGGGTGATCACTAAGAGGCATCTTTTCCCCTTGGCAGGACTTAGAGTTACTTGTAAACGGCCAGTGGTCTTACCCCCGGACTAACCCAGTCTCTGAAGAAAGGCAGTAAGAAGCAAAACGAAGAAGCCAACAGGCTGTGCTCAGTTCCCTTGGACTTTGTTAACAGGTGATGGGGATCCTGATGACATCTGATACTGAGACTGCATCCCACAACTCTGTTGTCACCTTCAGCTGTCGCATTAGTCCCCTCTCAATCCCCACGTGTCCTGTTCATCTTCTCCCATCACTGTTGCCCATACTGTCTTAGTTGCTGCTATGTTGCTGTGAAGAGACACCATGACCAAGGTAACTCTTATTTTAAAAGAGTATTTAACTGAGGGCTTGCTTATAGTTTCAGAGGTTTTTCATTACCACCCTGGTGGGTAGCATGGCAGTGTACATGCTGCTAGAGCAAGAGAGAGAGAGAGAGACAGAGACAGAGAGAGAGATGGGGAGGGGGAGAGGGAGAGGGAGAGAGAGAGAGAGATGTTAGCCTGGTTTGGGCTTTTGAAACCTCAAAGCCCACCCCTAGTGACACATTTCCTCCATCAAGGCCACACCTCCTAATCCTTCTCAAACAGTGCCACTCCCTGATAACTAAGTATTCTAATATATGAGCCTGTGGGGGCCATTCTTATTCAAACAACCACCTGTACCTTTGCTTACACTGAAGCTGGTACCAACCCCCAGCTGCACAGCCCAAAGCTGAGGCATCCTGATCTAGACCATCCTTCCTCTTCTTCTTCTGGGCCTCATTGAAACTGGGGAGGAAACAGGAGCCACATGACTGTCTTGTCTCGGGTAGAGGGTCCCTGCTTCTCTGGCTGATTCCCTCCATTCTCTCTGCTCTGTGACTTGTGAATTTCATGGAGGGCTCAGGAGGGAGGTCCCATGGAAAGGACATCAGCTGTCAGCTCCAGCCAGCAACTTCACATAGCACTCTCTTTCCACTGACTGTCAGACTCCTATTTCTCTTGCCCCTGCTCAGCAAGCTCAGAGGTATAGCACTGAGTCCCCAGTTTAGCAGCCCCCAGAATGAGAAACTTGTCTCTCCCTATAGGAAATGGCCTGCAACCAAGGGGAGCCAGTCCTACTCACACAACAAGAGGAGCAAGTGGTCCTGGACCAAGCCCTGTTCCGCATTCTCCATGTGTACCAAATACTATTAACTAAATGCTAAATACTTTTAAGTACTGTAAAACACTTTTAGGCTACCTTCCGTGCCTGCTCCCTTCCTTGTCGTTTTGGAAGTGGTACTAGGGGACTCTCTAGTAGCCTAAAGACAACTCTGAATGCCCAGTACACGGTTTCTTGGTTTTTTGCAGCTTTGGTACTCAGCTTTGGGTTCCAGCTACAGTTCTAGAACAGGAAGGAAAATCCAGCACAGCACAGAAACCCTCCTAGTATCACAGTCCAATCCTACAAAGCCCTCTCCTGATCCTGATACCTCCCCCTCCTGATCCCAGCGGTGCTGGTGAGAAGCCTGCACCAGCAGGGGGAGCCAGTGGGCTTGGAAGACAGGGGTGAGCACTACCATGCCAGGACTGCCAAGGTTCTGTAAGATGTGCAACGTCTGGACTGGAGTATGTCTTTCATTGTCCTCTAGGATGGAATCATGGTGCCAGTTTCTAAGACGGAAGAACTGTGTCACTAGTCATACATGAGATTCCGGTAGACTATGCTGCCCCTGAGGTAGGAGGCCAGTTGGTAGGACACTGGACTTAGGAGGACGCTTCATTTGGCAATGCCTCTTGGGACTGGGCTCAATGTTTTGAAGGAGCTAACTGGAAGGTCTGAGCGTGGGAAGCCACATGGCTTACATATCACTATAACCATGGCTGAAAGATACGCTGCAGAGACAGGTTCCTTCCAGACACCATGCTTCTCCTTCCCTGAAAAGGAGGGCACAATTCTAGAGTGACTGTATCCGGAGGAGGCAACTTGGGACACTGAGCACATGGAACTGGCTCTGCTAACAGTAAAGTGCCTTGCGGAGCTGAACCCTGCCACCTTCTACCCTTAATTCCAAGCTTAAGCCCTTAGCTGCTGATGGCACCTGGAAGTTCTTACATGAAGTGGAGAAGAACAGGGGACACACACACACACACCCCTCCAAACAGATACACAGGTCACTGCTGGTGGGGAGTTAAGGATGTATGTCTTGTATGTCACAGCTATCCGGTGCTATGTAGCTCTTTCATCAGTCCTTTAGTTTAAAATACAACAGGACAATTTAAAATATAAAAAGCACCTAGATGGATGCGATTCTGTAGAGCTCTCTCCTAAATAGTCCCTGTGTTTTAGAGGGAAATCATAAGATTTTTAAAAATTATTTATTTTCATTGTATGTGTGCTTTGCATGCATGTAAGCGGACTGCATGCATGCCTGATGCCCATGGAGGTTAGAAGAGGTCATTGGATCCTCTGGAACTGAAGTTGCAGACAGTTACATCCATGCCATGCAGGTGCTCGAAACTGAACCTGGGTCCTTTGCAAGAGCAGCAATCCCTCCATCCCTGAAAAAAAATCATAAAATGTTATAAGTGCTTATCTTTAAAGGAAATTTATACAGAATAGCAAAGATACACCTGCACACATACTCTCCTCACATATACACACCTGCAAATGCTGGGAGCCTTTGAAAGATTCTGCATCACCATGAAAGGAGGTAGGTGTGTCTTTCAAAGTGAGACAGACCAAAGGGACCCACCTCTCCTCCCTAGCCAGGGAGTTAGGTGAGTATTATTAAACACAGTTAAATTCCATTAAGTACTGTGAAATACTATTAGAATTGTTAGTTCTGTGTTGGATTTCCATTAAGTCTTTATTGTAACACTCCCTTAATGCTTTCTGTGGATGACTAGCCTTGTCAAAAGCAGGCATTTGACAGGGCCTTCCATTATGCCTGGTAGCCTTGAGTGGGGAGCTGTCAGTCAAGCAGTTCCTTTACTGGCAACCAGCCAAACTACCATAAAAGCAGTCTAGTGGCTTGGGGCATTTATAATCACTCTGAGGGCACTCTAACAGCTGCAGAGGGCCACTGAAGACACGCCCCAGTCATGACCACAGCCTCTACAGATTTTAAAAGGCAGTATTCTAAGCAAGATAAGTCTCCGCGAACTCTAAATGGCCCTGCAGCCATCTTCACCTAAGCCAGAAGAGAGATACCTTCCCTGGTGGACCGGCAAGAAGGCTTGTGGTTGTGCACATTATAATCCCTTATTTTCATGAAGAGCTGTGCCATGATTGGTACAAAATTCATTGCCATGCTCTTCTTCTTACTACTTCACTTAAATTTTTTTAATCTAATTTTATTTATTTGTGAATGTGTCCATGTGTGCATATGCACATGTGTGCAGGTACCAGCTGAGGCCAGCAGGGGGTGTCAGGTCCTCTGCAGATGTGAGCCTCCGGATGAGTGCTGGGAACCCAATGTAAGAGCAGCACATCTTCTTAACCAAGAGCCATTTCTCCAGCCCCTTAGCTTAGCTTTCAAGTCAGACGGAGACATCTTCCCATGCTGCCCCAAGGTTGCAACATTAGGCCCATTAAAAGGCTTCTCATAAGTGTTTTCTTTTTTTTTTTTTCCTTACCTATTTTTATCTTTATCATCAGCAAAGCAGGCTGAGCTAGAACACAGAGACACGGCAATGGCAGCTGCGGGGGAGGGGAGACAGCAGCAGTGGAGGTGGCAGTAGCTGCCCTGGCAACAGCAATAGTGTTGAAAAGGTAGCAGAAGAGCTCCAGAGAGTGGCTGTGGCGGAAATGATGGGGCTGGGGGAGGGGGGAGCAGAAAAGATTCAGGATCACAGAAGCACACAGAGACGAGAGGCCTGGCAAGAGGGCTCAGTGGGTGAAGGTGCTTGCTGCCAGGTCTGCCAACCTGAGTTCAGTCTTCAGGCTCACGTAGTGGAAGGGGTGTGCTGACGCCAGCAATTTGTCCTCTGGTCTCCACATTCTGCGTGTGCCGCTGATCACCCACATATACAATAACGTTTTTATTCTAACTATGAGAGAACACAGGAGAGGCAAAGAGCCAAGGCTTGGGGGAGGGGGAGAGGAAGAGAGAGAGAGAGAAGGCTGTGAAGGGTCAAAGATAAGATGATAAGTATTCCAGACACTGGAGAGTTCCCAGGAGCTGCCCAAATCTTAAGGGCCAAGGATCCCAACACTGTTGGCCTGAAAACTCTATTACAGGCTGTGGGAGCCAAGGGTCCCAACACCCAAGGCCCACCAGGAGCTGTAACACTAGCAGGGGCTACCTAGACAGTGCAACAACATGACAATAGTTACTAGCAGCTAAAGCCTGGAGCAATAAGCCTCCAACATGAGCACCTAGAGAGGGCTCTGGCTTCTAAAGCCTGGAGCTGCTGGCCCACAGCTCTCAGCCTTGGAGGTGTCAGTTGCTGCCAAGCCCACAGACACTGTATTGAGGGCCAGAGTCGGGCAGAGCGGAGGAGATTCTCCTTGCCTATCCACAACCTCGATCTGTGTGGAGCGGAAGGCTCCTGCCAATTGATTGAGGACCATCAGGCAAAAGAGAACAATTTCAAAAGTTTAATCATGAAAATATAAGAACTTTTAGATGGCATCTGCTTTGTATTCAATTTGTTCTGTGAAACCGTGAGCCTGAAGAGCTGAGTGTTGAATAGAGAATGAGAAGCTGCTGGCCGAGAAGCTGATAGGAACCTAAGACGAGGCATTGGGAGGGACAGACAGGAGCTGGAAAGGCAGCAGTGGGATTTGAAATTCTGTCACGATGACAAAGAGCAGAACTGAAAGGAGAGAAAATTGAATGTGGGAATGTGGAGCGCCGATATGAGAAGCTCACTGAGAAAACAAAAGAGAAGCCCAAAGGGATAAAAAGCAAAGAGAAAAATCTGATAAACAAAGCGAGAACCAGAAAGAACAGAGAGGGGAAAAAAAACATTCCTGAGCTGATGGAAAAAGCTAGAGTCTGTGAATTGAAAAGTTCCTTTGTCTTCTAAACCAAACTGATCGAAAGACGTGACGTGAACACTAGCTCAGCACGGTGGCCTGCACTTATAATCCCAGCACCCAGGAAGCAGAGGCAGGAGGATTGTTGTAAGTTGGAGGTCAGACTAGTCCACACAGTGAGTTTGGGGCTAGTCAGGATTTCATAGTAAGATCCTACAAAAACGATGAAGAGGGGGAAGAGGAAGAGGAACTTACCAGAAGAATCTATTTTAATGGCAAAGAAATAATTCTGCCAGCACCTTTGTAGAGGAAACATGGGGGAACATCCACAACATTTCTTTTTAGGGGGGTAGGGGCAGAGTTTCTTACTCTGTAGCCCTGTTTGGCCTGAAGCTCGATAAGTAGACCAAGCTGGCCTCAAACTCACAGAAATGCACCTACCTCTGCCTCCTGAGTGCTGGGATTAAAGGCCTGCGCCACCACGCCTGGTTCTACAGCATTTCTTAGAATGTATAGTGGGGAAATCACTATATAAAGACCAGGAAATAAATATTACAAACCTGTTGAACATACAAGTTTGTCAGGAGACCAGAACCACATGAGAGCCACATCCTTTGCTATCAGCCCTGTTCCCCAGGAGGCTGGCACCTGTGAACTGCATCTGTCTCCCGAGACCCTGGTTCCTTAGCAGCTGGATGAGCTCGACATGGGAGGAGAGAAGGTTGGTGTATTCTGCCTGCCTCCTTGGTGTCCTGTCTCCTGGGCAGTCAGGAGTGTTGCCCCCTCATGGCGTCATCCCTTCCTTGAACCCCAAGGTTCCAGTTCTTCCTGGACTCTGGTCACACTGGCTCCTCCTCTGGTCCCTGAAGCCTTAGGCACTTTAATACATCCCATTATTGCTGGTCTCCAAGTGCCTTGCCGTCTCTTCTTTGCTCCCTTAGACTGAAACACACACGTCTAGCCTGCCCCTTTGTTAAGGCCTCCCCAGTTAAGCCATTTTTGGTGGGTGTTTCTTGACAGGACCCTGCCTCAAAGATTCCATGGCTCCTTCTACAGTGTCTGAATAAGCCTGATGATAAAAGCTAATAAACGGCACAAGGCCCAGCATGAACGAGTCACACAGCAAACTCATACACAAGTCTCCCTCTCTGGGATGCCATGCTCTAGTAAGAACGCAATCAGATTAAGTACAACCTACATCCAACAATATACGGAAAAAATACACGTAGCAAGCATAGGGCATGGTGATTCCCTAGGAGACTACAGCAAACTGGCTTATCTCTGTCATAGGTCAAAAGAGGAAAGATGATCTCACATGCTGAATAGACGTTTGGTGAACTTAGCTATTCCTACTCAGTAAGTCAAAATATACTTATCTCACGAAATATGAAATATAATAAATCTCTGGCTAGAGAGATGTTCAGTGAGTAAAGAGCTCACTATGAGAGGGTGAGGGTCTGAGTTTCATCCACTAGAACTCGTATTTGAAAAGCCAGCCGTGGCAGTATGAGCCTGTAATCCCAACACTAAGGCTACAGAAAGAGGACGACCCTGGAGCTTTCTGGTAGCCAACGTATCCAAATTTGTGAACTCCAAGTTCAGTGAGAAATCTTGTCTTAAACATACTGAAAATCTGGTAATGGTGGCACACACCTTTAATCCCAGCACTCAGGAGGCAGAGGCAGGGGTATCTCTGTGAGTTTGAGGCCAGCCTGGTCTACAGAGTGAGTTCCAGGACAGTGAGAGCTACATAGTGAAAGATTGTCTCAAAAACAAAACAAAACAAAAAACAAAAACCAGGTGGAGATAGCTGGATGGCTAGAGAGATGGCAGTTTATAGCACTGGACCAGGGTTCGATTCCAAGCACCTACCTGTGGCTTACAACTGTCTGTAATCCTAGCCCTAGGCAATCTGACACCCACTTCTGCCCTCCAAAGGCACTGCATGCACAGACATACATGCAAGCAAAACACTCATACATATAAAATAAAAATATATAAATCTTAACAAAAAACTAAGTGGAGAGTGACTAGGAAGATCCCTCTGCCTCCATATGCACATACGCAGATGTGCGTGCATACACATTGCACATACTCATATACGCACAGGGGGATACGATAAATTTCAAGCTGAGAGCTAACTTCAGCAGAATGAGAAGCCAAAGGGCTCCAATTAAAATGAGATGCTCTCAACTATCTTGTTATGCAGTACTGTTCTGCAGGTCCTAGTTAATGCAATTGGGACATAAATGAAAAGATCAGGAAGCAATTATCTGCAAATATGACTGCAAATATGGGGAATAATGAAGTGTCTACTTAGTCACCCTTTCTGTTTCCTGCCTCAGAACCCCTAAGGTCCTCAGAAGTTCCCATGTGATATGTTTTTGGCGTGATAATGAGTTGCTTATGGTTGGGCCCTTAGGTATCTTTAGGAGAAAAACTGATGGTCGGAAAGACCAAGCATGATGAGCTGTGACTTCCCACCTGGCCTGCCAATCTCCTGGAGAGGAGAGGTTTGAACAGAGAGAGTTGATCAGCTCGTGGTGCTCATGCCTACATAATTAAACTTCCATGAACCTTCAAAAATACTATTTGGGAGGGCTTCCAGCAAGCTGACCATGTAGAATTTCCCAGAGGGGATAGGTCACGGAAGCCTGCCCTGGAGCCTGGTCAGTGAGAAGCTGCAGAGCTCTGGTCTTTCAGCTGGTGTTGGAAGCGGGAGACAGTCTTATGCCGCTGAGGTTTCTGCTTGTGGGACCTGACCCTCCTCCAGGTAAAGAGCATCAGAACTGACTGAACGCAGTGGACAGCCGGCCTCACTGCAGAACTGCTGGCTCACTCGGTGCTCACATTTCTGTTGTGAGACTACACTCAGAGAAACTGGTTTTGTTTTTCTTCTTTACCCTCAAATTTGCCTTTCTAAAAAAATGAAGAAAAGAAACGCAAAGTAATAAAAGTAGCGGAGTCTGGTAAAGTGGTCAGTATGAAACAGCCTTAGAACGGCTAACTAGCCTTTTCGCTTTCTACACCTGTCAAAAAGCACGCTGAATGAAAAGGGCCGTTAATTTTTCATTGCTGTATAACAAGTTACCTCAAAACTGAGCAGTGTAAAACCCCAATACCAATGATCTCACAGACGCTGAGCCTCTGACTCAGTATCTTTCACAAGACTATATCCAAGGTGTCGGTCAAGGCCTGGCTGTTAGAGAAACCCAGCTGGAAGATGACTGGCTCCAGTGTGCACTGCCATTGACCTATTGCCCAGTGCCTGGCTAGCCATTGGCTGGAGACCACCTCAGTTCCTGGCCACATGGGTTTTCTGTAAGGCAGCCCACACGACATGGCGTCTGATTTAATCAGATCAGTCAAGTGAGTGGGCCAAAGGGAGGGCCTAATAGCAAAACCTCAACATTTCTCCATATTCTGTGTAACTAGTCACCAGGTATAGCCCCCACACAAGGGGATGCCAGAAGACAGGGGCTTCCCAAAGGCAGGTTCCTTTGGAGTTGTAAAGGAACCACTTCAACACTTCGGGAGAGGAGCCCAAGCACAGCCGCTCATGTGTGAAATACCTAAGCAAATAACTGCAAAAGAAAACCTCAATAGTGGGAGCTACATTGTGCTCTTGGGTGGAAGGACTGTTTTGAAAAAGCCAATCAGAACTAAGTTAATCTACAAACTGACCCAACTGCAATTCCCAGAGATACCTGTGCCTGCTCGTGTATATGGAGTAAAGAAATCTAAGCCAGGTATTATAGCGTACACCTATAATTCTAGTACCCCAGATACCAAGGCAGGAGGACTGTGTGTTATAATACTCCATCTCAACAAAACAGCAACAGCAAACAAACGAAACCTCATCTAGGGGGCTGGAGCGATGGCTCAACAGTTAAGAACACTGGCTGCTCTTCCGAAGGACCCGAGTTTGATTCCCAGCACTCACATGTTAGCTCACAACCAGCTATAACTCCAGTTCCAGAAGATTCAACATCTTCTTCTGGCCTCCTCAGGGTCCATGCATGTGGTGCACTTACATACTTGCAGACAAAACACTCATGCATATAAAATAATAAAAAAATTAAGGTTAGCAATAAATAAATATTATCTTTATAAACAAAGTCATCCAAGAAAACTAGTTTGAGGTGTATCCAGGTGCCAAGAGCAACTTGGACCACATCCTTAGAAGTTGCTAGCCGAGAGCAGGGGGATAACTCAGTTTGTCAAGAGCTTTCCCTAGAGCCTGAGGCCTGCCCTCAGAAGCGGTAAAGTGCTAACCGCTAACTGTGCAAGTGTGAGGACCCAAGTGTGATCCCCCCCACCCCGACTCACATAAAAACGCCAGCCATGGCGGTATGTGCCTGTGTCAGCATCAGGGATGCAGAGAGGGGAGGATCCCGAGCTTGTTGACCACCTGGTTTGTGCAAATCTGCTGGCTCCGAGTCCAGCAAGGAATCCTGTCACATCTACATGTGGCATGAACACAAAGGGAGCCGTGAACAGGGAGCAAGGGTCTAAAGGGAAGACAGTAGGGAGAACAAGGGAGGTTAATGGAGGGGGGGTCAAAGAAAGACAAAAATGAAGGTTTCCTCTCATGTGCAGAGAGAGTGAGAATGAGGAGGGGAGGAGGCAGGGAGGAAGAGGACAGGGAAGCAGAAGGAAGCTTATTTGAACGGAGAAAAGGAAGCAGTAGACAGCGGTGGGTAGTGGGAGAAGGGGTAAATATGAGCAAGGTTCGATGATGTATGTATGGAAATGTCAAAATCAAACTCTTTTTTTTTTTTTTATGCCAACAGAGTAAAAGGAAAGAAGAAGACACCTACCCTACTCCCTACTTCCCCTACAGCTTAGTCAGAGCCATGTGTACACTCCACCCACAGCAGCCCTCAGAGCCACTTGCTAGACTCAGGGTGACTGAGCTAAGGTTGACCTGAGCCGGCCCCCACGGCTCCCAACAGAGGACACCTGGGCGAACAAAGGCTCAACCCCCCCTTCATCTGGGCAGCCCCGAGCCGCAGCGGTGCTTTACTCTGACAGGAGAAACATTCATTGGCTGTTTCTACTACACGGGCTATAAACTAACAGCCTTGATGGCTGCCTGAGTGGGAGAAAGACCTATAACAGCGGCTTTCTATCACTTACAGGACTAGGTTTGGGTTTTGTTTGTTCTGTTCTTCTTACTTCTCACTTGAAATTGTAAATTTCCTATAATTAATGGCTTTCTTTTGTGATCAGAAACAAACATTTAATTTTTTAAATGAAGGGAAAGGGGCTGAGGAGGTGGCACAGTAAAAGCGCTTGCTTTGTAAAGCATGAGGAGCTGCATTCAGATCCCCAGGACCAGGTAGAAAGCCGGATTCAGTGGAGCACATCTGTAACCCAGTGCTGTGGAGCTGGGGCTCGCTGGCCAGCTAGTCTAGCCAGTCAATGGGCTCCAGGTTCAGTGAGTTGACTTAGTGGATACATGTGTCCATGCACTTGCATTAAATACATAAATGTAGGAAGACACCCAGTGTCAATTACTGGTCTACACACACACACACACAGAGATACCACACAGGCTGACAGAGAAATGCCTCTCAAAGGTCACAGAGAGCCAGTGAAATGCCCATCCTCATCTCCACCCAGGACTTTGACTCGTGTCACCCTCACTAGACTGGAGGCTCTTTTCCTGGTGGTCCTGTCCTGTTTCTGTAACTCCTATGGCCAGCGCGAAGGCCTAGCACTGGGCAGCCACCCAGGGAACATACTGAAGGAGTAGACTAAGGAAGGAAGACATGGGAGAAACATGGGCACATAGGGACGGTGAGAGAGAGGTGATGGGACACGTAGAAACAGATGGAGATCGAGAGAGACAGAGAGAGACAATAGTTCTGGGGAAGGGCCTGGCATCTTGACTGACTTTGCCAGCTCTCCTTTGGGCAGGGAGCTCTGTTGCTCCTTCATTCCACCCTTGCTGGCTCACATCCATCCCTAGAGTTCTGACAGATGGGGCTCTCCCACCCAGCAGGCTCTAGCAATCACAGGCTGGATCAAAGTCCTCCACCAATACAGCTTCCTGAGAGTGAGACCCCCCCTCATCGGGCTCCTTTCTGCAATTCTGGGTGGAATCATAGGTGAGGAATGTTAGCTTCTGTCCCTATTCATCAGGGGAGAATGTTTCGAGGGAGAAGTGATGAAGACAAGCAGAGGGCTTCCTGCCTCCATGTACTCTGGCCTCATGTCCACAGTACCCTGTTTTAAGAACCCTCGGGAGGGTTCAAGGAGAGCTGGGGTGGAACACGGAGCAGGAAGTGGCCAGAGTCACAGAATTCTCTTCGTTCCTAGAGAAGGGTGCCCCCCCAACTCCACCAGCCCCCAACTCCACCAGCCCCCCCAACTTCATCAGTCCCCACAACTCCATTGGCCCCTTGAAAAGGCCCTTCCCTCACCTCCCTCACTTCTGCTCCAAAGTTCCAGCCCTAAAGAGAGACATTTCCAAACCAAAGGGCCTCAGCCCCCTCCTTGGGCCTCCTCCATGACTGCCTTGGCTCTGGGGACCAACCAAAGTTCCCTCTACTCCCCACCCCACCCCCCCACCCCCCACCATTGCGCCAGATGTGGCTGCGGGGGATGGGTGGGCGCAGGGCCCAGCTGGCAGTGGTCACTTGGTGGTCCTCTCCCTGCAGAGTCAGCGTTTCCTGTGCCAGCTTGCCTGGCCTCCTCATTCAGCACTTCGTCCAGCCCACTTTCCAAAGGCAGCAGATGGGGCAACGCTATCCCTGGCCACCAGCTTTAAGTCTCAGTTCAGTACAAACCCTATCAGTGGTCTCTGTCTGAACTGCCTAACCTGGGCAGTCAGTGACAGGGAGGACAGAGGACCCAGCAGGCCAGAGTGAGTGACAGAGAACAGTGAGCTTTCAGGGCTTGCCTCCATCCCTTCAACTGTAGAAAGCTGAGATGCACAGTTGGCCCCCACTCCCCTCTTCTACAAAGCAGTGGGGCATCTCACAGCCTCTGTCCCTCCTCTGTTCCCTAAACCCTCTGCTGAGCAAACCTGCTGCTTTCTTGTTTTCCCCATAGATTTTCCAGAACCTGAATTTTCTTTTGTGTGTGTGTGCATGTGCGTGTGCACATGTGTGTGGGGAAGCATGTGTATGCACTATGCGTACACATATGTGTATGTATTCAATGACCAGAGTTGTTGTCCACCTTTTTTAGGGACAGGGTCTCTTCCTGGACTGAAACTTGCCAGTTAGGCTAGAGTGGCAAGCCATAAAGTCCCACGGGTCCCCTTAGCTCCTCCTACCTATCACAAGAACAGCAAACATGCACCATTGTACCAAGCTCTTTTCACATGGGTGTGGGGATTGAACTCAGGTCCTTATGATTGCAAAGCCAACACTTTACTGAGCCATCTCCTCAGCCCCAAATCCTGGAGTTTCATCTCAGGGTCACAGGATAATGGTGCTCCATGGGAGCACTGACATGTAGCTGAACACATGGTAGATAAACCTCTTTAGCCTTGCACCAGCCCTCCAAGGGTCCCTTGAGACTCATCCTAGTGCCAGGAGCTGGCAGTGTGCCTCAGTCACAACCACTTGCCTATGTCTTAAAATCATGGTTGGGAATTGTAGTAGGGTCCAGGTTGGGCAGGGAGCTGCCTCCCCTTCAAATAGCTCTGTCCCAGACTAGCCTGGTAGATCCCAGCCCTCATCTGATCTGTGCTCTGCATTCTCCAAACCCAGTCTAGGTCTCCTTCAGATCCTCGTGTTAAAGGTTTCAACCTAGGAATTCTGAGACCCTGACAGTGTCTGAGGCAAGGTCCTATTCCTGCACGTGGAGAGGTAGGGGCAAACTGACCTCCTGGGCAAAGGGAAAGAAAAGGGAAGAAAGAGAGGACAGGCCCTACTCTGCACACAATGGGATGAGAGGATCCCTGAGGCCAGCCAGCCTAGGCTAACTAGCACGGTCCATGCCAGTGAGAGACCCTGCCCTTAAGAAAGATGGACAACATCCTTCCCCAGGCAAGTAAAGATGAAGATGGATAAAAACAGGAAAGGGGCAGAGAAAACGAGGTGGGGCCACCCTCCAGAGATAAACCCCTCCCTTCTCTCATGAGTCAAAAGGAAGAAAATAGCGGCCATATGTCTGGCGCTGTGTTGGGTACTTTTCAGAATCCCCTCATTTCTCCCCAAATCTATCACAAGAAGGGTTTTAGCCACCCCCTTCCAGGTCAGAGGCAAAGCCATGAGGTTGCAAGAGAGCTGACAGCTTCCCTAGGGAGTGGCCAGCTAGGCAAGGCCCCTGACTCAAACCATCCTGTGGACCCCAAGGCTCTGGCCTTAGCAGGGATGGCTGGCAGCCCCACAGTCCTGGCCCAGGGATTCTCTGTAGAGGCCCAAGCTCTGTTCAGAGCAGAGTTTATTCAAACATAGCCTAACAGGAAACTTGGCTCTTCTGACTCATTCTGATTCGACCTTATTAAGAAAAAAGAAAAAAGAACCAGAGCCAACTCCAGCTAGGGTTTCAGGCCAAGTGCTGGCTCCCAGCAGAGCACTGAGCACCATGGCTTGTGCCCTGATCGCCCCACCCCAAAACCCTGAGGCAGCGCCTGTTCCTCACTCCCCCTACCCCGCCCTGACAGCAAAAAAAAAAAAAAAAAAAAAAAAGAAAAAAGGTGTCCTGTTAATCCCCTTCCCACCTCAAAACCATTCTATATCCTCCCTCAATTCTTTCTCCCTTCCCTCCAAGCCCAAGGTACCCTAAGGCCTGTTTCCACTTCTCCTCTGTTGCCCATCTGGCTGACTGGAAGGCCTGACAGGACCCCAGGGATTCTAAGCTGCTTAGGCCAACACTGCAGGGGGCAAGCAGGCAGGAGGGAAGGCTTAACCCTCCAGGTCCCAGGCTTCAACTGAGCCAAGACTTGCTTGTCTTCAGCCTAATCAGTCACTGTTGTAGGAATCCAGACTTTATGTTAGAAGCCAGGTGACACTGGCAGGGGTGGTATTGTGAGCCCCTACTTCTCTGGCTAGATTATAGATAGCTAGTGTTCCAAAACACATAGATGAAGCCTCAGTCCCGTAAAACAGATCAGTGGGTTAATAAAGTCTTTCTGGTAAGGATGGGGGGCAAAGGGGTCCTTGTTCCCAAAGAGTGTCATTCTAGCTGTTTCCTCCTTAGATGGGTTCCAGGAGTTTCCCAAACAGAATCATCAAGCATTGAGGACAGGCCCTCCCTGCCTTGTTTACAAGTCTAAGGGGTAACTTTTGCCCTCCAGTTCCAAGGCCACAGCTGGAAAAGACAGCCTCAGGGAGGCCTGTAGAGCAGCATTTAGAGTGTAACTTCTTGGGTTCCAAGTAAAGAAGTTGAAACTTCTGGGACCTTTCTTATTATCCCTACTTTCCCCAGGGGGAGCAGAGAAAGCTGCCAGAACAAATGGAGCCATGTAGAGTAATCTTCCATTGATCAAATGTGGCCACTAGATCAAAGTCAGGAAGGAACTTAAGATCCCCAAGCCATGGTTCTCCCAAGCCCTTCTCTGCTGTTTTATACTAAAGGTTTCTCTGCCTGTATCCCGTGTGACCTTATCCAGTATCCAAGGCAGTCAGGGTTCATCTTATCCATGTGTATACTCAGATTATTTCTGACTATAGATTCATGAAACACAGGATAGAGGAAACCACTAGAGATGCATAAAGTTAGTATCTCCCATGAGCTCCCATGTTCAGCTCGGAGATACATACACTCTAGTCTTCATGAGACTGAGACTTAGAGGAAATGTGAAGATCCAAGTGCCAAGTGTCTTCTGGGTGCAGAATTACAGGGTGGCCCCAGCTAGATGTAGGCATCTCCCCAGGGAGGCTCATCAACAAAGATGTCCCTTTGTACTAGCTTTGGAGAAGGCACCCCAAGAGCCCTAGGAAGAGGTGAAGCCAATGAGAAAAGTGGAGTTGAGAAAAACCATGTCCAGAGCAGAGTGGAAGCAACAGGGTCATGCCCACATCCTAATCCAGCTGTGCTTGCCAGAAACCCCACTTAGCAGCCCTGAGTCCCCAGGGATCCCTTCCTACTCCCTGCCTCATTCCCTTCCTCAGAGGCAGGTCTGTGGCTTGGCTGGAAGCTACAAGGACTGAGGGAGCACTGCGTTGTGGGACAAGCCACATAGCTAAAACCCGGCGGGCCGTAGGGCCCTGCGGAGGAGGCCCCAGCAGGCGGACTAGGCTCCTGAAACCTCCAGACACTTCCAGCCTGTTGCTTATTCATTCAGAGTGGGAAAGCGCCAGACTAGCAAGCGGCCAGCCAGTGTGGGGCTGGCTATGTAAGGGCCCCAGGAGGTCCTGCCCGTCCGTGCCCTGCGGAAAGCCTCGTGCAGCCCTGGGCACCGCCCCTGCCCTGCCCTGACCCCTTGGCCTCGAAATGCTGTCATCGGAGGAGCCGTCCCGCTCGGGACAAGGCCAGGATGGACAAAGCTAGAGCTTGGGCAGGCAAGGAGCCGTCCTGTCCTCGAGGCCGTGGGAAGAGAAGCACGCACCGGGGCCCACTTCTGAGAACCTCTCTACCCACCCGCCCTCTGCAGAAGGGCCACCATGGCTCTGGCCAGAGCCAGCAGCCAGCTGGGGACCCTCGTGTGGAGCGCCTGCCTGTGCGTCCTGGTGCACGGGCAGCAGGGGCAGCCAGAACAGGGCTCGGACCCCGGACGCTGGCGGCAGCTGATCCAGTGGGAGAACAACGGACAGGTGTACAGCCTGCTCAACTCGGGCTCTGAGTACGTGCCCGCGGGGCCCCAACGAGGAGAGAGTAGCTCCAGGGTGCTACTGGCAGGAGCGCCCCAAACCTCGCAGCGCCGCAGCCACGGGGGACCACGGCGTCGGCAGGCTCCGAACCTGCCCCTGCCCCTGCCCCTGCCCGGGCGCGTGGGCTCAGACACTGTGCGAGGTCAAACGCGACACCCATTCGGCTTCGGCCAGGTGCCCGACAACTGGCGAGAGGTGGCGGTCGGGGACAACACCGGCATGGCTCGAGCCCGCACCTCCGTCTCCCAGCAACGGCACGGGGGCTCCACCTCTTCCTCGGTCTCGGCCTCGGCCTTCGCCAGCACCTACCACCAGCCATCCTCCTACCCGCAACAGTTCCCCTACCCACAGGCTCCCTATGTGAGCCAATATGAAAACTACGACCCCTCGTCGCGGACCTACGAGCAGGGCTACGTGTATTACCGCGGTGCAGGCGGTGGCATGGGCGCAGGGGCAGCGGCGACGGCTGTGGCGTCTGCTGGGGTCATCTATCCTTTCCAGCCCCGGGCACGCTACGAGGAGTACGGTGGTGGCGTCGAGGAGCAGCCGGAGTACCCGGCCCAGGGCTTCTACCCAGCCCCGGAGAGGCCCTATGCTCCGCAGCCCCAGCCCCAGCCCCAGCCTCAGCCCCAACCGCAGCCCCAACCCTCTGACGGCCTTGACCGTCGCTACTCGCACAGCTTGTACAATGAAGGTACCCAGGGCTTCGAGCAGGCCTACCCTGATCCCAGCACCGACGTGGCACAAGCCCCCGCCGGGGCCGGTGGCACTTACGCTGGAGATCCTCGCCTCGGCTGGTATCCACCCTATGCAGCCAATGTGCCGCCCGAGGCCTACGTCCCTCCGCGTGCGGTGGAGCCGCAGCCCCCTTTCCGCGTGCTGGAGCCGCCTTACCTGCCTGTGCGCAACTCTGATGCGCCCTCGCCGGGTGGGGAGCGGAACGGCGCCCAGCAGGGCCGTCTCAGCGTGGGTAGTGTGTACCGACCCAACCAGAATGGTCGCGGTGAGTACTGTCCAAGAGCACCTTGGCTCGACACTCTGGTCACTGGTGAATGCTGTCTCGGTGGTGCAGACCCTCTTTGCCTTACCATAGGCCTCTAGGTAGTGGCTGGTCAAGGACCATGTAGCCAACAGCCCCTGTGTGCCTCTCTTCCCAACCTGCCCTGATCCTCCCATCAGCGTCTTAGGCCAGGGCCTGAGTTCTGACTCTGGCTTTAGGGTAATCATGGAAGGACTAGCCAGGCTTTAAGAAGTACTTTACAGACCTGGCTGCGGTCTAGGGATAAGTGGGGAAAGCCCTTCTCCCTCTTCCAGTCAGAGAATCTCATAACACTCTTAAAAATTACCGCACCCCGTAAACAGAGTGAGGCAGCAGATTGGGAACCTTGGACCTTCAGGGTCAAGAGGCCTTGAGGATACTTCTGGAGGTACGGCAGTGTCCCCATGCCTGGACCTCTTGAGCTGGCTGGCCCTTGGTGAGTGAGTAGGAGTTCAGAGAACAGCATTTGACCAGACATAACTTGCAAGATCTCTGAGGGGAGTCCACAAGGCTGAGCTACCAGAGTCCACTGACTCGGGCATAAAATTCAACTGAGCAGTAATAAACCTGAGTAATGAAGGTAAGTAATATTTTAGTGCATTAAAAATCTGTTACGAACAAATACGTCCTAATTTTAAATAGACTCCGTAAAGGTTCTATAACCTGAGGCAAACTGAAAAATCAATCTGGGTCTTGTCTTTATTTGAAATGGGATATTTGTCCATCGCAGATTTTTTTTGTATTGATTCTGCTTTTTTAAAATATCACATTCAATATTACTTATCTTGGGTACTGTGCTTTACGATGTTCCCTAAGCATAACCAGGCCAGTGCTCTACTGCCTCACTTTCATCTTGGCTCTTAGGGCGAGTCCCAGGAAATGTTTGCAGACAGGCCACTCTCTGGCTTTCCCCAGGGATGAAGATGTGACCTATTCTTGGGAAGGCCAGGTCATCTGCACACAAGGGTCAGGGTGGAGCAGTCTTCCTCTGCCAGATGGGCAGCGTCCACATGTGCTGTTACTGTGACAGGGCCAACTGTTGCGTCTGGCCAGTGCTGGTTGGCCACCAGCCCATGCTCTGCTGTCCTAGAATCCCCTTGCTGATGCTCTCCATACAGGGCTGTCCACTCTCTAGTCAAGGTTTCCACTGGGTTCTCAACGCACACACAGTACACCCTGATGGCAGTACCTACTGCCCACAGTTCTCTGCTCCATACCAGGGTTGTTGTACCAGGGCTGTCAGGTGAAGATGAGCCTTTGTGACCCAAACGTGCTGGTGCTCAGCCCAGCCTTGGCTCCTCGGCCTCTGTCAGTATCTGATAATCCTGTCTCCAGCCAAGATGGCCTAATTGAAAGGCTACTACTTGGGGGCTGCTAGAGCTGAAGGCCAGGGAAAGGGGAGTCTGTCAGAGGAGCACCTACTGCATCATATCAGCTGCACAGCCTTGAGTCTAACTCTGAATCCCACTTTGAAAGTCACAGGAACTAGGGTTGAATCAGAATGGGGACTTCTATGATGCAATGCTAAACACGTCCACCGAGCCTTTGTCACCAGCTTGATGCCACCTATGGCTGGCTAGCACAGCTTCGTGCTGCCTTGTCCTGGGAGCCCCGTGGAGGAGAGGATGTTTTACCTATCACATGTTGGACTTTTGTGGTTGCTTTTCTTAGAATACAAGACCTCAGCTCTGCAAAGCTCAGGCAGGAGGGCCCACCTCTGGGGTGAGGGAAAATGAAAACAAAAACCAAAAACACGAGGCTTCAGATGCCACAAGGCTGGCAGAGGCAGGCTAGGGACTGCACACCCGGGCCTCGAGCCAGCGGGTTTTCTAGGGCCCCTCTGTGGCCTGAGAATTTTCAAGGAAGTCATTTGATTCAGAGGAGGATAGAAAAGGGCAAGGCCCATGTCTGCAGCGGGGTGCTGGGTGCTCAGCTGGCTCTGACTATTGTCCCTGAGGCCCATAGTTCATTTTGGATCAATTATGCTTCTCCCTTGCAGGCAGTATTCTTAGTACCCAAGTAGACATGCTGGCATGCATCAAATCCAGGCTCTGCCCTGGGAGAAGCACAGCAGAAAGGGTAATGTTAGTAACTCAGTATTGGGAACAGGGGCTGTGGGAGATACAGAGGAGGGTCTCCCTCAGCCTGGGGGAGCACCCACTGTCATACCCATGATTCACTCCTCGGTGGGGTTCTGAATACCACTTCAAAAATCAAAGGAATAGGGCCGGGCAATGGTGGTGCACATCTTTAATCCCAGCATTTGGGAGGCAGAGGCAGGCAGATTTCTGAGAGTTCAAGGCCAGCCTGGTCTACAGAATGAGTTCCAGGACAGCCAGGGCTGCTCTTTAGAGAGACCCTGTCTTTCAAAACAACTAATCACAGGAGAGGGGAGTGAATCAGACTGGGGAGGGGGGACATCTA
The DNA here is from genome assembly GCA_026225945.1 of Cricetomys ansorgei. NCBI lineage: Eukaryota > Metazoa > Chordata > Mammalia > Rodentia > Nesomyidae > Cricetomys > Cricetomys ansorgei. The sequence continues at coordinate 11,744,492 of JAMJFZ010004023.1, read as the reverse complement.
TGATGCAGTGCTGAATGCCTCTATTCCAGAGGCTCAGAGAAGGTGGCCAAGCCCTGTACAGACGGTGACCAGCATCCTCTAAGTTCCCCCTACCCTGATGGTGAATGGGGTATGGGGATGGAGTTGGAGTACATGCTAGTTTGGATACCATAAAGAAGCCAGGGAAGGTGTTTTAGACACCCCTACTATTGGTTCCTCCCTCCCCACCCTGCTAGGACCATGGAAAATCCCAGCCCAGAGAAGTCCAAGCCTTGTACTTGAGATCAGCGCCCCAGGCCTGGTGTGGGAGCCTAGGGCGGATTCTCCAAGGCTGACTTCATCCCTCCTGGCCATACACCCAGGGGTCTGAGGCCCAGAGCTGGCAGCCTGTGCGTGTGTGTGGGCGTCAATCTGTCCTTACAACACCAAACACATGCGAACACCGCCCACGTTCCCCCTTGTGTGTGTGGCTTCCAAGTATCTGTCCTGAGCTCTGTTTCTGCCTCAGCAGAAATACTTCCAATGCTGGGTGCTGGACTGCCCAGAACCATTGTCTCTGACTGTGGATCAGGTCACAAAGGTGAAGGAGGTTTTACAAGAGGCCCAGAGAAGCTCACATTCCTTGTTCATCTCTCACAGCACATCCACTCAGAGTCCTGGGCAGTGGCTGGCTGCCTCCCAGAGCTGCTTGGTCCCCTGCCCTGTGCCAACCCCCAAGCCATCTCTCCTTAAGACTGCTGCCAGATCCTCTTTCTTATGGCATCTTTGCTTCAGGCCCGGCTTGCCGCAGCCTGGAGGTCTCAATACTGAGATGCCCCGAGCCCCAGAAGACCACTCTCCTCCCAGGGCCTCACTTCTACCTTGGCCTGCCTCATGGGCCCAAGCAAGCTGTGAAAGTCCTATCCACAGAATCTGGAATTTGTCACCAAGGTGGCTGTGCATCGGGGCATCCCTGATGGCTGTGTCAGCCTGGCATGTTCATCCATCCCTGTCTTGACATCATCAATGGATCTTGAGACTTCGACCTAGCACCTCAGAATCTCAGGTACTTCCTTTCCTTTCCCTTTGTTTCCTCTTCGTCTTCCTCAGGCACCTGAGGCCACCACTGTGCTGCTCCTGGGACCACATGTTCCCCTAACATCCATCTAAGGGTTTTTCCAGGGTAGTACCCACTCTATCCAGCCTCTTGCACTGAAACATCCAGGCAGAGGTCCTCAGTCCCTGGCTCCCTGTCTTCACCCCACACTGGCTAGGCCCCTCCCTCACCTGAGCCTGATTCTCTATTTCCCCAGCCCACCTTCCCCTCCAGGTCCTCTGCTCTCCTCCACAAGGCTTTGAGTTGATGCACAGAAAGGCAGAGGCCTCCACCCAGCAAGCTTCCAGAGCTAGCGTCTTAAGGCAGGCGTGGGGTTCCAGCTTGCTGAAGTGTACCTTGTGGCCTACATATGGGATTCCATGGTTGTATTTGTTCCCACAAGCACTTAGTGACACAGGTTACAGGCCCTAGGAAGATGAGGAGAGGGAGCCTAGTCAGATGGCACAGACCCCATACACCGGCTTCCTATCAAGGTAGGCAACGGGAGGCAGGACAGGAGTCCTGGCCCTCTGCCAGCGGGGCCTCTCTGGGCTGCAGCTTCCCTCTGCATTCACTGGTGAGAGTTAGGCTCCAAGTGACTCCTCACTTTATCTCCTTTAATCCTCAGTCAGGTACTGTTATTGCTCCATTCCATAGATGGAGGAAGGGGTCACTTGGTGACTTTTGATAGTGAACCTAGGACTTGAGTCCATGTGAACTCATCCTGTGCTCAGAGCTATGCACTGCTTTAATTTTTTTCCTATGTATTATTGCGTAGCATGCACGCTTCATTTACTCAGTCATTCATTTGTTCATGTGTCCAATCACGGCTGTTTAGGTACTGCTTGCGGCAGAGTAAGCTCGCGGCAGAGCACGGCCCTGCCATCACAGTAATTGACAGAGTCGCTTTATTCTCACAACTGCTCTGTAAGATAAGGACCTCCTCCGCAGGTGAGGACCCTGAGGCCCAGAGGGGCCCATGGCAGCTGAGTCAGAGTCACAGCTCACCATTCCTCTCCCTTCCCCGAGTCTCAGTTTCCCCTTCAGTGAGCAATGGAGTCTCCAGACCGAGGAAGCTGTAGAGAGAGGGTCATACAAGTGTGTGGGAACAAGAGAGAAATGTGAGTGTCTGAGGGAACAGGCAGGGTTCCGGGCAGCCTCCCCCCAGGCAGACTTCCTGTCTCCTGGCTCAGCATCCTCTCATATGGCCTCCACTGCCTCGCCCTCAGCCTGGATGTCTCTGCGGGGCCGGCCCTTGTTTAAACAGGCCTCCGACGGTGGCTGCCACTGCTTATGAATGAGTTATGCTCTGCCAAGCACTTCTATTTTCTCCTTTAAGCCAACCAGCAACCTTAGGTGATAGTGTTATCACCCGCTTTACACAGAAGGAAACTGAGGCTCAGAGGTGCCAAGGCCACAGAATTATGAGCAGCTAAGCTGGACCTAGGAAGGGTGTCTGCCCCTTCTCTGTCCAGGCGTTTCTCTGCTATGCCCCTCAGGGAAGTATTTTACAGTGACACCTGACTCTGGATCCGTGACTCATTTGTCTGAACCTCTGGGGGCGGGGGGGGGGGGGGGGGGGGGGGGGGGGGGGGGGGATATTTTGTGGTTGTTGTTTATTTTGTTCTGTTTTTGCCTTAAGGTTGCAGATACTGTCCTCTAGCCCCCAGCTGTTGGGTGTTGGTAGCAGAGCTAGAAGTGGGGACAGGGAGGATCATTTGTACCTTTGCTGGTACCAGGCTACTCCTGGGCTTAGCTGGAGAGTTCTGTGCCCCTCTTCCCTTTTCCCTGATACCCTGGTGGTCTCTTTATAGACCTCTTGATGCAGGAGGGGCATTTCTCCCCAGGAGCACCCTGCTGGAGTCCACCCCACTTCCTTTCCAAGCCAAGAACAAATGGAAAACTCTCCAGGCGGTGGCTAGAACAAGCAGAAGAGGAAGGGAATGGGAGACTGCCAGAGGGCCAGCCAGGCAGCCCACACCTGCTTCCAATTCCTGTGCCCTGCATTCCTGTGGAGCAGCAGCAGGGGCAGGGGACTGAAAGGAGAGGCTGAGCCTTGTTCCCACCCATGGTCTGACCTAGCAGCCTCGTCCCACTGCAGCTGGACCCAGGGGCGTTTTGTGTGGGTCCAGGATTACAGAGTAAGGGCTGGGCCCGGGTCCCTTGCCCCTCCCCTTTGTGATAAGCCCCTAGAGACTAGGCATCTATTTTCCAGGAAGTGGGGAGGGACTCAGAATGCCAGACAGGAAGGAAAGCGCCTGGAGGCTAGTGCTGTCAAAAGTGTCAAATCTTGGGAAACTGCCTACCCTTCTCCCTGCTCCTGGGCCAACTGGAACCATGGGCTGCCTAAGCCAAAAGTGAAAGAGTTTTGGAAACTAATGCCAGATCTGCTTGATAATGAAGAGAGGCTTACAAAAGCAGGTGACCCCAGAGTCTTTGTGGGTGCAGGCAGTCACCCACTTGCTCATTGAGTGTCTGCAAGTGCTGGCCCCTGAACACCTGGGCCCTAGACCCATCGCTGTCCCTTCTAACTCTCAGTCAACCAGTACGAAACCAGACACCCGGCTTAGGTGTCCAGCTCCCAGCTTCCTACTGTACATATCAGATACCCAGGCTGGCAGCAGGGGCAGGTAAAAGATGACAGTGCCCATAAGCCTGGTGCTCTCGGGAGTCCAGTTGAGGATCGTAGGTAGCATCTCTTGAGGACATGTAGTCATTTGCCTGTATATATGTTAGCACTTTACTGTGGGCTGAACACTTACAGCTGGGTATTAGTGAAAAACAAAACAAAATAAACAAAAAACCATGAAATGTTTGCTTTTGGAGACTGTATATTATCATTTAATGACATAATTCACAGGTAAAGTGGCAGGTCCTGTGGATAAAACAGAGGTAGCGAAGGGGATCAGGAGTATGGGGAAGGAAGCAGTTCACAGAGGTAACCACACAGCAGGCCTCAAGAAGGTGACATCTGAACCAGACTTGAAGGAGGCACATGAGTGAGCCATTCAGCCATCTGCAGGAAGAGCGTCACAGGCAAGGGAATGGCCAGTCAGTGCAAAGGCCCAGAGACAGGAATTCCCTGGATTTCTAAGTGTGCTCCAGCGTGCTTAGGTTGGGTAAAGCCGAAACAGATGGAATAGGAGGCTGGGAAGAAAGATCAACAGGGCTCAGGCTACAGAGGATATCGGGGGCCACTATGAAGTCTTTGGTCTTTACACTGTGCACTAGGGAGCCACTGCCGGAACCCTTTGGCTGTGCTGCGAGTGTGCAGTTGGGAAGGCAGGCCTGTGAGTGCTGGGAGAGGAAGTGGGGCTTGACAGGTGGACTCTGGGCCTAATGATGCTGTTGCCCCTGTGTGGACAGAATCAAGCAGAGAAGGGCACAGTGAGCTCAGGGTGTAGAGGTAGAAAGGTCAGGCTGCTGTGTTAAGGAGCTGCTCGCTGATGCTTACAGCTCAGCGTTCCAGAGTGTCAGGTTAAGGACAGACCACAGAAGGCCTTCGCTGCCATCCTGAAATGTCTAAGCTCCACTCTTGAAACAGTTGGGAGCCACTGAAGGTACTAGACCTGGCTTTGTAGCCATCATAGCCCCCTTCCCAGCCTGGAATTGCCCCTTCACCGTGGGGCAGAATGGCTTCTGCAGCTACCTTGCCTGGAAGTTAGCAAGAACAGGTGGAGCACCTCTGGGTGGGTGCTGACAACTTAATGTTTCAATTGTTAGCTAATCACTTCCTGGGTTTGGGAGCTGCCAGCTCTGCCTCGCTCTGGCTCATCTTTATTCGAGTCTGAGCTGGGCAGAACTTTCTGCTTTCCCCACCTAGGGGCTCCTCTGGAGTCTGGCTGTGTTCACTTGCCAAAACATCCTGCTCAGCACATATTTCACAACCTACTGATGGGTTTCTGCTGGACTGTGTTTATCCTCCAGTCCTGGGCTCAAGAGATTAGGGCTCTGTTGGATTCCACTTCCCACCCTCCAGAGCCCCTGCAGCAGGGGCACATAGATGCCAAGGGAGGGTCATGAAACCCACAGAACCTGCAAAGCTAGAGGAAAACAGGTGAGGTGTAGGCATGCACAAGCACACACACATGCTAGGCAGGAGGGAACAGATTTCTAATGAGGCGGGAAGGATTTGGGTCAGCCAGTGGGATAATTTCCTGACTGCTGAAGCATGGGCTGGTGAGGTCATGGGAGGTCTCAGGCTCTTGCCCAAGGCTGGAGATAGGATTGAATAGCTCTGAAAAAGTATTTTTATCTCCAAGTGTTTATGGATCCATCCAACCTGTGCTCAAGAGCCAGTTAGTTCAGCCTTTCCTGCATCCTTCAGATAGGGAAACTGAGCCTCAGAGAGGGGATTGGGCCAGTGCCTTGAGAAGATCAACATAGTGGTGAACTAACCTCTGGGGTTCCCAGAGGCCATCATGGGAGTGGCCCAGAAGTATCAAACCTGGCCTAGGACAGGAGGGCAGGGTGGGCTTGTCCTGAGGCCATTGGCTATAAGGATCAGTGTGGCTGGTCCTTCACAGAGCCCTGTCTGCTGCAGCGGATGCTCTGAGGATAGAGCTGAAATGCAATGTTTGGCCTTTCCCTGGGCTGGATTTTCACTAACTTAACCCAGTGGTTCACCACGGCAAGACTGTTCTCTACCTGCCTGCAAAATGGCTTGGGATGTGGTTCATGCACACCCAGGCCCTCCCCAGCTGAGACCTGGGCTTTGGCCATCTCAAGGGTCTTTGCTGTCCTCTGACTCACTGTTCCCAGTATTCTGGCCCAGGCTGTGGACAGCACATCCCTTCCTAGGGAAGAATGAACACAGGGGCCTGGCACAGGGCTCGGGCCTTGAGGATGAGGGGATCAGAGCAGACACATGGAGGCAGATCAGTCTGGAGAGGATCCCATACAAGTCTACAACCGGAGGGACCAAGCCCAACCAGGACAGTGATAGGACCAGACCCAGTCATCCTCAGAGAGGGCGGCAGAGTAAGGCTGCCCACGCAGCCTTTGGGCTCTGACCTACCTCCAACTTGTGGCACCGAAGTTAGGGAAGAAGCTGAGCAGGGCTGCAGGTTCAAAAGAGAGCTGGTCATGTGTGCTCAGCAAGCCCATGGGAGCATATCAAACCATCCACTGTGTCGTATGTGTGGAGCAGGGCTCAGAGGCCACTGCCACCCAGGAGACTGGTCAGATTGGATGCTGGGGAGGCACTCTGTGGACTCCTCGTTATTAGTGCCAAACCATGCAAAAGGTCCTGTAAATCAAGACCCAGTACAGGTCCTGCAAGACTTTCATTTATGTTTTTATGTATATAAATGTTTTGCCTACATGTGTGTATGTGCACCGCATTCATGCCCGATTCCCAAAGACCTCAGAAGAGGGCATCACATTCCCTGGCACTGGAGTTACAGATGGTTTTGAGTTGCCATGTAGGTGCTGGAAACCGAACCTGGGCCCTATGTAAGAGCAACAAGTGCAAATGTTCAACCACTGAACCGTGTCTCCGGTCCCCTCATTTATGCTTTCTGTTTTTGTTGATTTGGTTTTTGTTTCTTTCTATTTTTTGAGTCAGGATTTCTCTGTATAGCCCTGCTTGTCCTGTAGATCAGGCTGGCCTCAAACTCAGAAATCCACCTACCTCTGCCTCTGCCTCTCAAGTGCTGGGATTAAAGGCATGAGCCACCACACCTGGCTCTCATTTATGTTTTTAAGACACAGCCCCATCTGACATGAACTACAGTCTGTACAGATGCACAGGTGCTCTGGGTTATACCTAACAGGACTGGAGGTGAAGGCTGAAGGGAAGATGAGAGAAGATGAACACGTCTTATGGACCAGTTTTCTCTGAACTAATCAGACATGACATTTTTCCCATTAATTAATTAATTTAATTATAAATTAAAAACATGACAGTCACAGAAAAGTACTCATCAGCACCCACATTTTTAGTCTCTAGGTCCAGGTCTATGGGTTTGGCGACAGACTCCACATTTGTTGGAAAATACATCCCACCTTACCCCACCTCAGACTTATACCTCATATCTGATGGTGCCCCTGCTTTTGACCCATCTTGGAATGGGGGTGACGACACTGGTTACACCTGGACTTCACTCCACATTGACCACCTTGCCTGTGCCCTGCATGCAAGCCAGCAACGGAGCAAACTCCCCCAGCCCTGTAGCTGATGGCCTCCAGCAAGGCTTCCCTCATTTCCCTCCCATCGCCATACAGCCTTCCCTCGTACCCAAGTCCCCATAGGGAATGAGAGCCCAAGCCTGGCTGCTGACAGAATGTCCCCTGGGATCACAGCGCAGAGAAAGAGGCTTTGTTCCTTCCTGGAAAAACATACCAGCTAAGGGAGGGGTGTGTTCTCCCTGGGACCTCAGCAGGGGGTCCTGGGGTAAGGTAGGAGACCAGGCTGAACCCCCAGTACAGCAAGGGCATGGTAGGGGTGAGGGGTGAGGAATGAGCTGGGGTGGGAGAAGTGAGGTGAGACACAAGGGGACTCTGGTAGTTGTCAGAATCAAAGATAATGCTAAAACCATGGCAAGAATGGTTTCATGTAACTACTAAAAAAGACAATACCAACCTACAGTGGTTAAAAACCCACCAACCAGTGTGTGCCAAAGTCGGGGACATTTTCCTAGCTCTGTTGTAGTTAACGGCAGCATACATTTGTCAGAACCTTGCCAAACTGCACCAAAAATCTGTGCCTTTGAGTAGAGAGCATACTTCAAAAAGAAGTTATTTTTTTTCATATTTGTTTGATTTCTATGAGTCTTTTACCTGAGTGTATGTATGTGTATCACGTGTGTGCCTAGTGTCCTTGGAGACCAAAAGATGATGTCGGATCCCCTGGAACTGAAGTTATGGATGGTTGTGAGTCACTGTATGGGTGCTGAGAATGGAACCCAGGTCCTCTGTAAGAACAGCAAGTGCTCTAAACTGCCGAGCCATCTCTTCAGCCCCAAAGTTTATTTTTATAGAAATAAGAATGATGGGAGGGAGCTGGGGCATGGGATCTCCCAGGACTGCCCTGACTCACTGCGTGGATATAAACACGTTCATTGCCCCCTCTGCATGGGCTTCCTTGCATTTCCAAAGGTATAGTATGCCTTGGGCTCTTAAAGAGAGAGGTACACACTTATGGATGTGGACAGTCATCTATTAAGCACTGACTCCTTAAAGAAGCAGAGGATGTTGTCTGTTAACGATGCACAGGATGCAGGCCCTGCCCATCTGAACAGAAGGAACCACAGAGGAATATGAGGAAACCCAACTGCAGAAAATCCCAGTGGGTAGTGAGGGAGGAGTATTTGCATCTAGGGGTGTCAATACTAATCAGGGAAGGCTTCCTGAAGCAAGAGCCAAGGATTAATGCTCAGACTGACCAGCCTGTCCCTAGTCTTTCCAGTGTTTTCTATAGATAACTCCTCCCAGTAGTTCTTGGGCTTACACCAAAGCCGCTCACTCCATTAGAATCAGAAGGATAGCTGATGTGCAGTATTTTAGTTTACTATCTAGAGAAACTGAAGACAGCAATACTGAGATTCAGAGTTGATGATAGCTCAGGTTTCAATGTGTCCAGAACCAGGGTTCAGTGTGTAAGAAGAGTCTAAGTTCAGTATGTGACCAGGATCTGGATTCAGGGTATGATGAGGGTAAAAGCTCAGTGAGTGAGCATGGTCAAGGGTCAGTGTGACCAGGATCAGGGCTCAGTGTGTGGTGAGAATCAAAGCTCAGTGATTAGGTCTCAGTATGACCAGGATCAGGGCTCAGTATGCAATCAGGATCAGGGTTCTATATGTGACCAAGATGTAGGCTTAACGTGCAATGATGGTCAAAGCTTGGGGAGTGAACACGGTGGAGATAAATGTGACCAGGATCGGTTTGTGACCAGAATCCATGCTCACTGTATAACCTGGGCCAGGGCTTCCTGTGTGGTCACTGGGCTCAGCCTGTGGCCAGGGTCAAGTTCAATCAGAGAACAAGATCAATATAACTGGCCCCAAGTGCCCCTAGCCTTGGACTCTGGCTCTTCTAACTGTCCTAGATTGCACAGCCAGCTCATGAAACAGCCTAGAGAGGAAGGGTCAGGCCAGAAAAGCTCTGTGGAGCCATCTGTGTAGTATTTATTGAAACGAGACCAGGGTGGGATAGGCAGACTGTCTGGTGCTGAATGCTGGGCCCATGAGGCTTAAGCCCAGCTGCCACACCCACCCATTGCTGAGTTGCTTGGGGGGGACCCCCTCCTCTCTTCCTTTCCCCTCTTCCAGAAGCTTCTGGGAACCAGTGGGTGAGAACTATCTCCCAGCTGGTTTGAGGTCCTGAGGGTCCCTTGGGAAATGACTGCAAACATTCCAGGGGGCTCATGTCATAGAGCCTAGGCTGGCCAAGAAGTCCCCCATTTGCCAGGAGCCACCTCATCCTCACCCACCCTGTACTCTAAGCAGCTTCTCCATTCCAAGTAGGTGAGATCACCCCAGCTGCCCGGACCAAGCTGCCCCTGAGGCCCGAGCTCCAGGGAGAACAGGTCCAGGGCAGGGGCCCAAGGGATGTGTGTAAGTGTGTATGAGTGTGTGTGTGTGAGTGTATGTGAGAGTCTGTAAATGTGTGAGTGTATGTGAGTTTGTGTGTGTGTGTATGAGTGTGTGTGAGTACGTGTGTATATGTGTATGTGAGAGTCTATAAGTGTGTGTGTGTGTGAGTATGTGTGTGTTGGTGTATGTGAGAGTGTGTGTGTGAGAGTATGTGTGTGTGTGAGTGTGTGAGTGTATGTGTATGTGAGAGTCTGTATGTGTGGAGTGTGTGCTTGTATATCTCTAAGTATTTCTGTGTATATGTGTATGATGTAAGAGTTGATAAGTGAGTGTGTGTGCGTGCGTGAGTTTGTGTATGTATGAGTGTGTATGTGAGTATGTGTGAGTTTGCATGCATATGTGCGTGTGTGTGTGTTCAGGCACACACCTCTGTCAAAGCCAGACTTTGCTTTGCCTCATTGTCAGGACTTTTAAGCCGATGGGAGGGACTGGGAAGCAGGGGGCCTAGAAGCCCCTTTCCATGACTCAAATGCCCCACCTTGTCTGCTTTTACCCTTCCCCACCTCGCAAGAGCAGAGAGCTGAGGAGATGTTAGGAGGAACGTACAGTCTATTTTATCATTTACCAAACAGAATCCCTAAGGCCTAAGAGAAGAGAGGATTTAAAAGATCCAGGCACTCCCTGTAAGCTAGCTGTGGAACAAGGATCAACCGCCACCACCAGTCCCCCCTCCACCTGTGCCCTCACTCCCAACATCAAGGTCATCTGTCCTTATTCCATTATGAGATGGGCCTGATACCTGCCTTTGGGTTCTGCTTGCTCCTGGTAACTTGCTGGGACTCTTACTGGTGGAGAAAGACAGGAAGAGTCGTGACCCTGCTGTAGAGAACAAGTGGTCACAAAGGTTGGAGCAGTCTTTCGATTCCCCTGGGCCATGCAGGAGTGGGAGCCAGGCCTTCCTTTAGGCTGGGCACTGCAGGTTGCCCACAGGGGATAGTTGTGGGCTGGTCTGGAGTCTGATGGCTGGAATGGTGACAGGTGCCAAAAGGAGCATACCCCAAGCAGCTCAGCTGGCATCAGGCTGAGATTCTGCTTGCTCAGGGAAATGTCTGAGCAAGTTTTCTTCCTGCCTACCACCTTCTACCAATTAACACCCACCTATCTCTCTGCCCATGAACCTTCTGGGGTTCACCCTGGGCCAGAAGCCCAGGCTGTCCTGGTGGTCCTTGAAGGAGGCTGGCTAGAGAGGTGAGAGGAGTGTTTTGGCTAGTATGCAAAGGCATGGGAAGCCAGGACAGAGGGAGTGCCTCTGTCAGGAAATCCCTTGGTCTCTTTGGTCCTGCCCCTAAGCCTTTGCTCCTGGCATGCCATTCCACTTATAAAACACCTTTTCCCTCGAGCTCCTGGGTCTTATTCACATTCCAAATCTCCGAGGATGTCTCAAGGGCTCCCACACCACCAGGCTGTGGAGGCAGTTAACTACTGCTGACCTCCTTGAACCCAGGACCCTTTGGCCAGGGAAAATGACCAAAAGTTTGGTGGAGGAGGTCCTTGAAGCCAGCCTTAACCGCCTTGACCCTCTTGCTGCAATGCTTTTCCTCTCTCGCTCTCCCCAGGCCTCCCTGACTTGGTCCCGGACCCCAACTATGTGCAGGCATCTACGTATGTGCAGAGGGCCCATCTGTATTCCTTGCGCTGCGCCGCGGAGGAGAAGTGCCTGGCCAGGTAAGGAGCTGGGGGTGAGGCACAGGACCTTGGGAGTCACTCAGAGCCTCTCAGAGCCCTGTCCTCCATCTTGCCTGGCTCAACGGGTGAGGAAAAGGGAGGGAGTGGGTTCCTGTCAGCCTACATACATTACCCACAAGGACCTTCACTGCACTGTGACATTGATCTTAACAGCAGCCCTGACAGAATGGGTTGCTCCTTAGGAAACAAAGGCACAATGAAAGGAACTAAAACTGAGCCTATCTGTCAGGGTGTCAGGGAAGTCCAGACTGGAGGTCACAGGCTGCAGGGTGAGGATAGGTTTGGCTTTGCTGGCCCAGGCTGCAGGGCCTGTCTGATCAGAGAAGAGAATGCATGGTAGGCATGGATGACATTGAGGCCTGTTATGTGCTGTTCTGGAGGAAGAGGAGACCATTGCCCTGAGCTCAGAGAGTGAGCTCACCCACCCTGCTCCTATGGAGCTTTTGGTTTATCAGCAGTTCATGTTCTGTTCAGCTTCTGGGCTTTGGAGCCCTCCCTGTGTGCTAAAAGACCTGGTTAAAGTGGTCATTGATCTGTTGCTCTTCTGAACATCAGTGTGAAAAACATTTTTTTTCTTAATTGCTCACTTTTAATTTTTTTTTTAACATTTGAACTCCCTTATTTTTTACTCTCTAGGAAACCCATTGAGATGTCAACATTTACTCATTTCTAGACCTTTAGTCCCGTGCCCCTTAGACTAGCTGACCATAAACTCTGATCTGTCTGTGGAGAGATGAAGAACTTCCCTCAGCATATCACTCAATTTACTGCTTCTTTCAGAAAGCCATCTATTTATAGAATGACACTAGAGTGACGGGTAGAGCCAGTGATTTACACTCCGGGGAAAGTTCCTTATATTATCACAGATAGCCACAATGTCCCTGTTCAGGGGACCATCCATGGAGGGCTGCTCAGCTGACCTGACCCTTCAGACCTTGTCTCATGTCCCTCGTCCTTGTGGGGAGAACACACCATTTCTGCCAACATTCCTCCAGTGATAAGGGCTCAGTCTCTATGGCAGCCTGCACAGGTCTGAATCCTTTTACTCAGAGCCAAATTCTCACTACTTCTTGGAGCACCTCAAACGCCCAGCCCTGAGCTCCAGATTGAGTGAGGAGAAGGCAGCCTGCCCTCTGTCCTGGGTGACTTTTTCATCCAGCTGGAGTGAGTGACCCCTCGTGTGATGACAGAACCAAGCAGGCAGCAGAAGAGTGAGAGCCAGGATCACAGCTCTGGGGCTGGGGTTGGAGCTGGGGCTGAGTGAGGTCAAAGAGGGAGGGGCCTGTGGGGCTGTGGTCTCCAGGAGGCTGGGTACAGGATTATAGACCCAGAAAAGCCGGCAGAGCTGGGTCCCTGCTGTGGGGGGATTCTCCACAATCAGTATGGGCTGGAGCCCAAGGCTAGGTCCCGCACTGCAGGCTGAACTCAAGAGAAGGGAGGGAATTTGCTTCAAGTCTTGCCATAAGCCTGTGGCCAAGCGGGGCCTAGAAGCTAGATCCTGCTGGTTTCCCATGGAGTTCTGGGCCTAACAGCAGCGCAGGATTTCACCGACCAGCAAGGAGGATGTTTTGTTTCAACCCAGACATAGACAGATTCCAAGCCTCCCCCAGACAGGGCCAAGGGCCTTACGTCCTGGCAGACAGGAGTCTGAGCCGCCGGCTGTCCAGACATATTCTCAGAGAGAACTAATCCCCAGGATGGGCCACCTCTTGCCTCTGGCCTTACAACCCTGCCCCAATGAGGCCAGCCAGGACAGCTGTCAGCAGTCAGCTGCAAAGAGGGGAGCCGGCAGCTAGGCTTCCTGTTCCGTGTGTGTGTGTGTGTGTGTGTGTGTGTGTGTGTGTGTGTGTGTGTGTGTGTGTGTCTTTCTCTCACAAAAGATACCCCTCTTTTCTCTTTCTTCCCTACTTCTCCTGAGAATTAAAAGTCACACATGAATAGAGAGCGGGTTTCCAGTAGGGAAAGGGCACATCGCTGGTCCTAAAGCCATGCCATCAGGGAGAAATGGTCTGATCATACCTGCACCAGTCCAGGGTGTATGTGATGTCAGGGTGAGCCATAAGTTGTATTGTGAGAGCTCACAGACAGCCAAGGTGCTTCAAAGTACAGCAATCTTGGCAGACTGCCTGGAGGAAGGGACTTGAAATGGCCTATAATGTTAAATGAGCTCTAGAGCTATGGTCATGCAAACAGCAAGGGAGGAAGGGGAAAGATAGAAGTCTTACGGGAAAGCAGCCCTTGGCGCTAAGACTCAATCCATACTGGATCACTGGGGCACATGAGACCAAGAACATGAAGAAGACCACACATCCAAGACATGACATACTTTGGTCACCAGTTAAGGCTTTCTCTGGAAGAAGGAAGAATTTAGAAGTTCCTGGACATGGCTGTGAGGATTTGTTTGTATTTATTGTGTGTGTGTGTGCGCGCGCGCGTGTGCGCGCGCGCGTGTGCATGTGTATGTGTGTGTGTGTGTGTGTTTGAAAATGTACAGGTGACTTGGGTTCATGTGCACGTGAAGGCCAAAGGACAGACAACCTTGTGTGTCATCTTCTATAATGTCACCCACCCCCTTTGAGACAGGGTCTCTCCTTGGTGTGAAGGTCACCGATCAGGCTGGGCTGGCTATCCAGCAAGCTCTAGGGATTCTCCCTGTCTTTGCCTCTCCAGGGCTGGCGTTAGAAGCGCGCAACACCACGGTTGGATATTTCCTGGGGTTCTGAGGGTGGGACTCAGTTCCAAATGCTTGCACTCAAAGGCCAGCACTCTACAAGCTGGGCTGTCTTCATAGGCCTAGACTGTTTTTAAATTATCCTCTGAAGATTTTTGCATGACCCCAACCTCTTCTAGGGGCAGTGGTGGGAGCTGCCCCTCGCTGGGTTGCCTGTGAACTTGTGGTCTGAGTCCGTTAACAGGTAGCTGCTGCCAGTTACACACAGAGGGCCAGAGAGGAAGCCAGGTCCTGGTAGTGTCAGGGGAGAGGAGGCCAGGCCTCACTGTTGTGCAGGGGTCAAATGTCAGTATCTTCGGGGTGAGAGGAGGTGAGGGGACAGTGGCTCACGGCTGGACCCTGCCTGGTTTGACTTTTGGTGTCGCAGTACCGTTCCAGTGTCCCTGCCTGTCCCCACAGCACAGCCTATGCCCCCGAGGCCACTGACTACGACATCCGAGTGCTGCTGCGCTTCCCCCAGAGGGTGAAAAACCAGGGCACAGCGGACTTCCTCCCCAACCGGCCACGCCACACCTGGGAGTGGCACAGCTGCCACCAGTAAGTGCCTTTGCCACCTCCTCTCCTGGGCCAGGGCGCCCTGAGTCCCTAGCTATTAGCATGCTGGGAGATGCAGGTGCTGGGGAGTATTGCTGGCAAAGGACCCTCAGCAAAACTGGGGTGGGAAATGGGCCGCAGAGTGGTCAGTCGTGGTAAGAGATGGAAATGTCTAAAATACAGGGTTTTACCCACAGGAGACCAGGAAAGAAGGAGGTGGTGTTCTAAGGTGACCTAACACCAGAGAAGCTACCCTTTGGGACTCGAGATAGAAGGTCTCAGTGGCTAGGAAGCCGTCATAGCAGGTTGTCCAAGGCATCTCCAGGGGGGGACACGAAGGGAAACTAGGCCTTCTCTCTCTCCTCCCCCAGACATTACCACAGCATGGACGAGTTCAGCCACTATGACCTGCTTGATGCAGCCACGGGCAAGAAAGTGGCCGAGGGACACAAGGCTAGCTTCTGCCTGGAGGACAGCACCTGTGACTTTGGCAACCTCAAGCGCTACGCATGCACCTCTCACACGCAGGTTGGGCTAGTGCGGCAGGGTGCATATAGGATGTGGATGGGGAGGGGGCCAGCCAAGTGAAGAATGGGCAAGTGCCAAGGCTATGCCCACTTAGTTCTGGTTGGGGGTCTTTGTGCCAGTCCCTAGACCATCACAGGACCCTGCACAAGCCCCTTCCTTCTTCATCTGCCTATCTTGGAGCGAAAAGAACATTACCACACAGTCTAGATGATACCACGTCTCATTTGCCTAACAAGAGACAAAGGTCTATCCCAACCCATCTTCCAATTGGGTCATCCATAAAACATCCATATGTCCTGTCTGACTTTTCCTCCCTTCCTCCACCCATGTATGTCAAGCATCTGCCCCTTCACCTCATGTCCCCTCTGCCCATGGCATTTCCACCTTCTCCCTGGTTCATCCATCCATCATCCCAGGGCATGAGCCACTGTGGGACCCGGTCAGGAAGGAAGCACAAAGGCAGAGGGGGCCCAGACTGCCTCTGGTGGGCATGGAGCAGCTCTGAGAAGCAACCTTTCCTTTTGATCCTTTCCCCAGGGCTTGAGTCCAGGCTGCTATGACACCTACAACGCAGATATTGACTGTCAGTGGATCGACATAACCGATGTACAGCCCGGGAACTACATCCTCAAGGTAGGCCTCACAGTCTGGAACATTCTCTCCAACTTGGTGCACATGCTCATCCTCTCCTGAGTCTGAAAAATGTTCCCTTCTCTGGCTATGTCCCCAGTTGCTCAGCTGGGCTGCCATCTGCAGCATTATCTGAGCTTATGTTCCTCTCTGATGGCTTGTATCTCAAGCAGACATAGCTTCCCTTTCCCTAAGGACCCCAAGGAATCTTCAGCCCCACTGTAGTGACAGGGAATGGGCTGATGACACCATCCTCTCTAAGTGACAGGAGTCAAAGAGCCAGGTAGCACATCCTCCCATGTGCGGGAGGCAGGCTCTCATCTCCTCACAGGGACACATGTAAAGCCCCAGGACATCTGTGACCAAGATTCCTTTTAACAGGAACCTCTCTTGCTACATGGAGTAGTGTGAGCTTACTCCATCACTCATTGAAAAGCGTGCTGATGACACACAGCCCTGGCACACCCATACACACAGTGTAGGGTCACATCCCCATGGCCTGACCTTGGGAAGTTAAATCTCAGCTCCTCCGGGCAAGCCCATGGAGGGTGAGGCTCACTCTGCCAGCTTTCTTAGACCTGCTTCACACCAAAGTTCAGCAAGGGGACAGCCAGGGGTGGTGGCTCTTCCTGCAGGAAGAAGCTAGTAAAGAGGTGGCCAGTCAAAACACAAAACACAGAAACAACCCATTACCTCCCAGCCTGAGCTCCACTCCATGGGCTGGATATGTGTGAGTCTGATGAGCTACTCATCGAAGACTAACGGAGACTCCTCTGAGTTTTAAGCAGCAGGAAAAATTAACCACATAAACAGTGCATAGTTCAAGCTGTAAGGAGCACACTAAGATTTAAACTAATATCTGTTCTTTTTATTTATTTACTACTACTACTACTATTATTATTATTATTATTATTTTGTGTTTTTTGAGACAGGGTTTCTCTGTTGTAACTCTGGCTGTCCTGGAACTCACTCTGTAGACCAGGCTGGCCTTGAACTCACAGAGATCCGCCTGTCTCTACCTCCAGGGTTCTGGAATTAAAGGTGTACACCATCACAGCCCAGCTCTTAATACACTTTTTAAATTTTTTAGATTTCTTTTTTCTCTGTACTTGTGTTTTGTTTGTATGTCTGCATGTATATCTATGCACCATGTGTGTACAGTACCTTCAGAGACCAGAAAATGGCACTGGATCTCCTGGAGTATAAAAGGTTGTAAGCTGCCATGTGGGTGCTAGGAACCAAACCTGGGTCCTCTGGAAGAGCTGTCAGTATTCTTAAGAAGCTGAGTCATCTCTCCAGCCTTATTCTTTTTAAGTTTGTGTGTGTGTGTGTGTGTGTGTGTGTGATTATAGATGAAGCCTATCCATGCTAGGCAGATGCTCTCTTATAGAATCACACACATCCAGTCTTAAATGTCCTGTA
The DNA here is from genome assembly GCA_026225945.1 of Cricetomys ansorgei. Lineage (NCBI taxonomy): Eukaryota > Metazoa > Chordata > Mammalia > Rodentia > Nesomyidae > Cricetomys > Cricetomys ansorgei. The sequence continues at coordinate 11,727,313 of JAMJFZ010004023.1, read as the reverse complement.
GTGACTGGTCCCCACCCTAGCTAATCCAACCTGTCATAACTTATCTCTGTAGCTCTTTCAGATAAAGAACACAGGGCATGCTTGAGCCATCATCTAAACAAATGTTGCCTCCAGGGCATGGTAAATACCCAGGCATCAATTGGGTCCTCAATATGTCACCTAGACAGGGATATGTGGTAAACAGCTGTGAGTACTGGAGTCAAGCAGGCCAGGTGTTGACTCCCTGCTCCACCCCTCGCTACAGTATTCTCTGGGCCAGAAACTGGCAGCAGGGCCCCTGGAGTGGACTCCAGCTCTGGGGAAGTTTCTGATCTCCTGGTGAGAAGACACATTGTGCCTTCTTGGACCACAGCTGCCCCTTCTTTCCCATCCTTGTCTCTCTCCCCAGATCTCTGTCCCCCACATTCGTCTCTTGTCTCCCAATCTCCCTCTCTGTCACCTCTGTGTCTGTCTGCCTCTCCACTACCTTCTCTGGTGACCAGGTGAAGTACAGCTTCCTGACAGGCCCCTTTTCTTCATTTCTCTTCTCCAGGTGCATGTGAATCCCAAGTACATTGTTTTGGAGTCTGATTTCACCAACAATGTGGTGAGATGCAACATCCACTATACAGGTCGCTATGTTTCTACAACAAACTGCAAAATTGTCCAGTACGTGTTTGCCCCGTCCCCACCCAACTCCTACCCCAACCACATTCCTGCCTAGGAGGCAGGCAGGACCACTGAAATAGTTAAGACTCCTGCACTTTGGGTGACTAATGGCCAAACACAGCTATGGGTGTGTCTAGAAGGAAGGCTCTTGTCTGCCCCAAGCTGAGTGCTCATGATGAGGCTTGGGCTATGGGAGTATTAACAAGGGGTCCAGTCCTGTGATCCCCTGGAATGTTCAGATCAAAAGTGGCAGAAGGCAGAACAGTCTGATTAAGTGCTTGGGCGCTGCATTCCTAGTCTGTCTCATACAGAGGGTTAATTGAATCTAGGCCTGGGCTTTTGGTACATAGTTGCTAAGAAGGGTCCTTAGCACCTGCTGTCTCAGGCCAGCTGAACTCAGTCTCCTGAATCCCTCCATCCAGGAATTGTTTTGTAGAGAAACCCCTTCTTACAAACTTACAACTCCCCTTTATCCCCTCTATCCATGAATTTAAAATGTTTGCTTATATTAAAGCAATATTCTACTAAAAATATCCTAAATATCCTAGAGCTTTAAGCTTAGTTCAGTAGTTGGGGTCAGGTGGTAGAAATGCCAAGTCCCAGAGAGTGTTTTCTCTCCAAAGTGTGTGTTTGTCAATAGATGGCAGGTATGAGAGGTTAAGCCTGTGGGGTCAGGGCTCAGTATGTGACCAGGATCAGAACTCAGTGTGTGGCAGAGTCAGAGCTCAGTGTGTAGCCAGGATTAGGGCTCAGCATGTGGCCAAGATCAGGGCTCAGTGTGTGACTAGAGTCAAGGCTAAGTGTGTGACCAGGATTAGGGCTCAGTATGTGACCAGAGTCAGGGCTCAGTGTGTGACCAGGATTAGGGCTCAGTGTGTGACCAGAGTCAAGGCTCAGTGTGTAGCCAGGGTCAGGCAGGGCTAATTGTGTGACCAGGGTCCGTGTTCAGTGTGTGACCAGAGTCAGAGCACATTTAGAGACGCTCTTTCATCACTAACCTAGCTGTCACTCCCATTCATATGCTCATGTCTGAAACAGTGGGTCCTGCCACCTCCACTTCAATACAAAGATAAGGTTATTTAGAAGTAGGATCCAGCTTCCATCACAGGACACAGCGAGTGGGTGAAATGACTAACTTCTGCACGGGCAGTTTGGCTTTCATAGGCCTGAGTTTCCAATGCCTTCTTGCTCCTCAAAACCTATGAGGATGTATCTAGGGTCCCAGAGACTCCATAAGCAGCATCAGGGCCCTCGGAGGATAGACAGAGAAGCATCTAGGCCTTCCTTGTGTTCCCCTGGGGCCTGTGGCTGTAGAGGCCAAGGCCCTTCATTCCAAGACCTCTTTACATAAGTGCTTGGAAAGCTCTAGATCTTATTAGAATGTCCCCGTGACCCTGACCACAGGCAGGCTGCTGGGCCAGCATGCACAGGAAGCTGCACAGAGCGTTCCCAGAAAGGCCACGGGACTGACACATGTGGGTTTCCATCATGTTTCTGAAGAGGATTTTTTTTCTCCTCCTTTTTAAGGAAAAAAATGGGGGTCACAATTAGAAAATAACAAGCAGGGAAGTATTCCCCAACAATAGCAGCTAGAACCCCAACTAGGGACAGCCAGCCGGAGGCATGCTGAGACCATGTTCTAAGAGGTGGGAGGCCCAGAAAGACCTCTTTAGAAGCCTTAGTGCCCAGCCCTTTTGCCCTGAGCCCACATCCCTGGGGAAGATGGAGACCTCAGCCTGCCTTCCCATGAGGAACCTTATCAGTAGAAGTAAATCTGTCAGGGAGGTGGGCCACCTCACAGATGTCACCCCGTTGACCAACTCTCTTTCTTTCCTTAGGTCCTGATCTCTGGGTGGACAGACTCCCCCTTGTCTCTCCTTGAAAAGCAGGCCTGCTCCCAGGCAGCCTCCTCCAAGAAGCCCAGCCTCTTAGCCCAAGGGCAAGGGCAGCTGGACGCTGGGGCATCCCTTCCTGCCGGCCTCAGGGAGAGAATGTGGACCAAAACCACAGGGATTTTGGATGCCCGGCACCGTTTTGTACCTAACTCTCCTCCACAACATTGTTTTGTCTGTTGTTGGTTTTTAATTTTTATATTTTGGCCATCCCACACAGCAAGATTGCCCAGGTGCTGAATAAAATAAGGGTTTTCTAGTCTGGAGTTCTGCATTGGCCAAGTGGCTACACAGACCACAGTTGGGTCCGGCTCAGGAGAAGTCCTGGGGCTTCAGCTTTTGCAAGGGAAATGAGGAAAGGGTGGCTGCTGGCCTGCCGGGACTCCAGCAATCTCTGGGACACCACGCTTTTCCATCATGGAAATGCTGTGAGGTTTAGCCCAAGGCCAAGCTGTCTTCCTGGGTAGAGCACCCTGTCTTACTGAGTGAGAGCAGAAGTGGTAGTGCTTCCAGCTACTAGCCCCATCCAACCCCAGTCTTCTACCATTTACTGGCCTCTCTTTTCTTCTCAGACTGTAGACTCACCACACACACACACACACACACACACACACACACACACACATACACATGCACATACACATACATACATACACACATACACACACATACACATATGCACACTCATACACATGCTCATACACACAAACATACATGCACACACACACACATGCACATACACACACACATGCACATACACACACTCACACCGACCCTGGGAGCTGACCATAGCATTCACAATGCTGAGCACTCTCAGAACAAACTCAGCCTCCCTCCCCCGTCCAGATGTCACTCAGCAGCCATACAGTGATGGTGCACTCTATGCCTGGGGAGGGGCAAAGAAGCCTTAATGTAGGAAAGGGCCACCTTTCCAAAGGGAGAGGACACATTTATTCTTGGCAGAAGGGATAGCATGGAGCCCAGGTAGTGAGGTAGGCCTGCAGGCAGAAGGGAGTACGAGATAAAGGGCGATCCCCTGCCCGTCCCTGGATTTGGTATTCTAGAGTTCCTGGACACCAGTCTGGACCAGGAAGAAGTTGAAATAAAATGTCACCTCCTTTCCTCCTCTCCCACCAACTCTCAAGATTTCTTCCCACCTGCCTGCCTCTGCCACACTAGAGAACTACTAATGGGAAAGGGAAAGAGACTTGGCTCAAGAGGCTCATTCTTAGCTGTTTGATTTTGGGCCTGACATGCTATACATCTGCCCCTCAGATTCCAACATCAATAAAATGGAACTGCTTTCCTGCCTGGCTCAGCTACCAACAGTCGTCCTCGCAAGGGAGGCACCAAGGCTCGTGTCAGCACCTGCCCCTCAGCCCATTTGGATTCAGCTCCTTTAAGGCCCTCATGCTCCCCCACCTTGAGCTCTGCTGCTATTTTTGCCTCAGGGTCCCTGGCAGCCAGGAGGTCTTCTGGTAGGTTGGTAGGGAGACCTCCCAGAAGGTTCCTGGCCCCAGCCCACTGGAGTGGTTGGGCCAGGCATCAGCCCAGGCAGCAGGACCCAACTCTCCTGGCACGAAGGTAGGTGTCCTGGCCAGCCATTCTGCATCTGGGCTGGTCCAGGAGACTGAGCAGGAGCTCAGCTGCAGTCTGAGCTTTGGATCAGTGTCCCACTACACCATCTGTCCATGTGTGCCTCAAAGACACTACCCCATACCTGCCCCTGCTGCTCTCTTTTATTGCCCCCGAATGAGGCAGGACTCAAAGTTAGAAGGACCCAGAAGGTAGAGTCAAAAGTCTTCAATTCCCACATCAGGATGGAAGCCTATGCATGACCACAGGGGCGCAGGACCGGAACCCAGATACCTGAGCTCCAGCTAGGCTAGATAGCGAGTATGTGCAATTTTCTGGGGAGAAGATCCCTATCATCAGTGATAAGGAAGCTCAGGCCAGAAAACTGAGCTGGGTGAAAGGGGAAGGGTGGGGACAGTTTTCCCCAAAGGAGGCAAACTTCAAACCATGGGGAAACAGCACAGACTCCAGACAATGTTCCTATGTGCACGTGAAGCCTAGCCCTGGACTGGCCCCAGGGGCTGGTGGATGACTGCAGGTCTGCCCTTAAGGTGGAGTAGGCACATGGACAGTCCCCACATGCTGGCAGGACCTTCTGAGATGAACATTCTGGACCAGAGGCTAAAAGAAAGGAAACTTCCACCCAACAAGAGATGAGACTGCTGGGCTCTGGTTATAGAGGGCCTTCAGGACTCCTGCCCAGCAACCTGCACTGTCCACTCCTGACTCAGCCCTAGTACTTAGGTATCACCACCTCTCCCAAGGCCTGATGGAACACTTTGGCCTACACTGGGCCCTGCACCCTCCCTTTGGTTTGGACCGCAGGATCCCTTATTTGGTATAATGAGCATGGACATGGAAGGAATTGAGAAAGAATAGAGGCCTTAACTACACTTTAGGGGTCTCTATCTCTCCACCTGTGTCAGATGGTCTGGATTCTTGGGCTCCAGTGCTAAACCTTGTATGATAGAGAAGAGGGAACGGGGAAGAGAAGAGAGAAGGAGGGGGGAGAGAGAATGAGAAAAGAGGGGAAAGTGGACCAAAGTCCATCCCAGCAGGGAAGGGACAGACCACTTGTTGGACTCAGGTCAAAACAGTGATCAGAGAGACTACTGGGCCTATAGCCTGCACAGGCTGCTGCATTGCTGACTTAGGAGATATCGTAATAGAGGCCTGCAAAAGGGGCATGAGATCCCCAAACCAAGACTGGGCCTGGAACCTTTAGAAAGACTCTCCAACCAAGACAAAGGTATTCAGGTGCCTCCAGCAAGGTGGGTAGGCTATAAAAGCCAACATGATGAGGTCAGTCAGACCTGGGTGCTTCTGTTGCCAACTGTCCTGACCACGCCCTGCCCCCCCCCTCCCCCGCCTTGTGCTCCCGGTGCCCATAGTTCCTGGCTGTAGCTCCCAACCCAAGGAGTAGCCCTCTTTCCATAAGAGCCCAGGCTAATCTACTGAAGTGTTCCCTTTCTCACCCACTGAACAGAAATCCCCGTAAGGGACGCAGAGAGACCTGTAGGAAAAGGTGGCTGATAATGGGTATGAATAGGAAACACTGATCCATTTCTCATTTGTTAAATGAAGAGCCTTGTCGTCATGAGTAACTCCAAATATCTTCCCTGGGCTCCTTGGCCAGGGCCTAGGGGCCTTTGAAGATGCCTAAAGATTCCATGCAAACAAAGCTTTTGAAGTTTAGCCCTAAAGAAAGAGGTCCTGGGCCTCCACTCCTCACTCTATGCTTTGGAGGTCTTTGTTTCCAAACATTCTCAACAGCCCATAGATATGGCTCAATCTTGATACCTTCTCCCTGGGCCAGAGGGAGTCGTGTGTCTCAGTACCTCCTGAAGATTGTTGGTAACATGTAGGATTGAATCTCACCCCCACACACCCCCATCCGTGGCTTTCCAAGCCTCCCAAAGCAGCCACAGCTAGCCCACAGCTGGCCGCCCCAAGGTGGAAAGTCAGGAGGTTTGTGTGGTATGGGTGGTGTGGCTCTTCACTGAGTACCCATCCGGACTTTGATCGATGCCTGAGGGGCGATGAGAACAGGAACTCGGGAGATGCCATCAGAGGAGAATTCTCTCTTTATTACAAGGGTCGTGGTATTTTTGTGCAGTTCGGGGGTGGGTGGGTCCCCTGGAACTCAAGGTCAATGCATTGGTTAAAACAGGTAAGCAACTCTGCCAATTACAGCCCACCTTCTGAAGGGGGTGGAACTTTGGAACTTTGCTGTGTCCCTGGTCTGTCAGCGCAGAGTGGAGGGGCCAAACAACCACCAGCTCTCTGGGAGCTGGCTCGCAAGCACCCTCTTAAACCCATAACCACGTGGCATGACCGTTCCATGGGGTACCACAGTAACATCCACCGATCCAGGAAAGGGCCCCTTTTCCAGTCCCTGCCAAGCATCTCTCCCTATCAAAGACAAGGGCATAGAAAGCCCCCTTGGATGCCCACATGTGGCTCTGAGTCTCTCCTGTTCCTTGCAAGGATAGGCTTTCTTTCCCCCACAGAGCCCTTCATGGCCATATCCTGATATACCCCACAGCCACAGCGCATGTGGAGGCACCCATACTTCCCTGCAACCCCCAGATGGAGCCATGCAGGCGGTGCCTGTGGGCAGGCTGGTGAGGTTTGGCCCTAGCTGGTCGAAGAGAATAGGAGGTGCTGCACAGCCTGGAAAATTTACTGGAACTCATGCACGCATACAAATAAATATAATATAAATTTTGAGATTCATACATGCCTCTAAGAGTGTTCCAACACTCAATACTTTCCCAGGAATATATTTTTTAAATTGCCAAAATCAATACCAAGGAGTACAAAGCACAAAAATGCCGAATTATTCATTGAAAAATTTTAGAAGTTGTCATCTCTAAAGAGAATGCCAGACTTAAAGAGAATTATAGAATTACTTCTTTTGAAGTGGAGGAACGGGTAATGTCTATGTTATTTAAACTCTTCCAGAGCACTATGCAAATACTGGGTTGTTGTTTTTTCTTCTTCTTAGCCAATTTTATGAAGTAAACATAATCCTGACACCAAAATCTGACAGAGATAGCCATCCTGCCCACTCACACTCAAGTGACAGCCACAGACCAGGTTTACTCCTGGCAGGGGTCGGCCGAGTCCTGGCTCAAATGCCAGCAGATAGAAGCCAGAGCCATAGTGTGGTATTTGGCTTGCTCCCCTGGGCCTCAGATCTATGCTATGGTGATGCAGGGAGCCAAGGTCTGAGTCCAAGTAATTTGGACACGACATCTACTTTGTGTGGTCCTAAATGCCCCCTCAGGAAGCAGAGAAAGCCAGCAAAGCCAGCGTGCACAGCTTGTAAAAATACGACACAAAAGGCCTCACTTGGACTCTGCCTGTCTGCTGGCTTGTGGTTAGCAGGAAGAGCCCAGGAGCTTGATACTCTGACATTCCTCTTCCTTTTGGTGAATTTTTGTTTGCTTTGATTTTTGAGACAGAGGCTCTCTATGTAGCTGAGGCTGGCCGTAAGCTCATCATGTAGCTGAGGCTGGCCTCCATCTCTCCATCTTCCTGCTTCAGCCTTCTGAAGCTTATAGGAGTGTGTCTCTCACACTAGACCGAAGAAGCTCTCGGGTATTTTTGTGATACTCGGGATGGGCACAGAGTCTTGGGCATCCTCTACTTCTGAGCTATATTCCCAGTTCTTTTTTCCCCCACTTTTTATGACTCTTTTTAAAAATTTATTTAATTTTATCTTATGTGCATTGGTGTGAGTGTCAGATCCCCTGGAACTGGAGTTACAGGCAGCTGTGAGCTGCCAAATGGTGCTAGGAATTGAACCTGGGTCTTTTGGAAGAACAGCCAGTGCTCTTTAACCACTGAGCCATCTCTTAAGCCACACTTTTTTTTTTTTTTTTTTTTTTTAATGAGAACAAAGTCTAATTAAATTTCCCAGTATGCCCTTAAGGTCATTTGTAGCCTAGGCAGGTCTGAAACTTGTCATCGCCCTGCCTCGGCTTCCTGACTAGCTTGGATGACAGTCCTGTATCAATCAGGCCTGGCTTGTTTTGTGTTTTTAAATAGTTTGCCCTTTCTGCCTTCTTCCTACAGCGCTAATTTTAAAACTCAGATTCCTGACAGAGGGCTGCCTTTGCTGTGTCAATATGCACAGCCCCTGTCCTGGTGAGTGCTTTGTCAACTCGACACAAACTAGAGTCCTTTAGAAGAGGGAACCTCAACTGAGAAAATTTCCCCACAAGACTGGACTATGGGCAAGCCTGTGGGGCATTTTCTCAACTGATGATTGATGTGGGAGGGCCACTGCCAACCCTGGGCAAGTGCTCTTGGGTTGTATAAGAGAGCAGGCTGAGAAAGCCAGGAGGAGTGAGCAAGCCAGTAGCAGCGTTCTTCCAGGATCTGTGCTTACATTTCTGCCTCCGGGTTCCTCCTTGAGTCCCTGCCCTGAATGCCCTCAGGGATGGACCTGAGAGCTGTAAGCCGACATAAACCCTTTCCTCCCTAAATTGCTTTTGGTCATGGTGTTTTATCACAGCAGCGGAAAAGTAATTAAGACAGCCCCAAAACTTCATGATAGTGCCTGCGGTGCATTGACAACCACTTCCTGGCCTCAAGGATTCCAGTCTCTGGCAGCACCCCAGAGCCTAAGAGAAGGCCTTAGTGTGGGCTGGGGGCCCAGCAGCTTGTCAGGGAACAGACTGTCATTGCACATGGAGGCCACCAAGGGGAGCAGAACTCTTTCCTCGGGCTGTTTCAGAGCTGTGGTGTTCTCCATATATGACAGCATCTCTGAGTCACAGCTGTATCTTTTTCTTTTTCGGTATAACTAAAGAATGCTAAGGAATAATTTGCATACAGCTACATTCACCCTCTTTATGTGTACAGTTTGATAAGTTTTGAAAAAATATATAAATAGCTCCTCAATTAAAGTGTAGGAAAAGTCCGTTGCCCTCAAAATTCCCTTTTGGGACTGGAGACATGGCTCAGCAGGAAAAAAAGCACTGGCTGCTCTTCCAGAGGACCCAAGCTCAATTTGCAGCCGCATATGGTGGATCATACTGTTTGCAACTCCAGTTCCAAGGGATCCAAGGCTTTTTTTTCCCCTCCTCCATGGACATCTTGTGAACAGGCACATGCACATGCAGGCCAAACATACATGCACATAAAATACAAAAACAAAAAGTAAAAAAACCCACTCTCCTGCTTCTGCTGCAGGACTCTTTCTGGAACAAGCACTCCGACACCTGTGACAGTAGAAGAGAGGAGATGTCACTGCTGGACCAAGGCCAGGACAGCTCCTATAAGGCCTCAGTATTGGTCCAGTCTGTATTCCTATTTTATACTCTAAAACCACAAGGTGGGGAGAAAGCAAGCGAGATTTTACAGAAGCTTACATGGCAGTCAGCAAGAAGCCTATGTGTCAGTCAGCAGGTTGCTAAGGGCAACCACCCATTGTTTCAGCAATTTCTCCAGCTCATTCTGTTTCAGGTAGCTAATGAAGTCATTTAGCAAAAGGCAGTATAGACAGTGCTTTAAGTAAATCATTAAACTAATCAAGAAGTCAGCGTCTAATGCTTTTTCCTACCTATACTACATCGCTTCCTTACAGGCAGCTTCACAGCCCCAGCCCCGAGACTTACAAAGTCGTCTTCTGTGCCTCGTCTCCCCTTCTACAGGGTCTCATGTGAATGGCGTCATGCAGTATGTAGCTGTTTGCTTCTAGCTTCATTCACAAAATACGGTTTTTAACTTAATTTTTTTGTCTTTACGTGATAAGTTGAAAATTTGCTGCTGTATCTATTTATGGGGTACAAAGTGAGGTTATGATTTATGAACACGACAGAACAATTAAGTCAAGCTCAGATCTACTCTTTAGTGATAAGAACATCCACAATGCACTTTCTTGGTGACTTTTGTTTTTTCAGTCAGGGCCTCTAGCCTAGGCTAGCCTTGAACTTACTTTGTAGCCGAGGATGACAATGAACTTCTATTCCTACTGCATCTACCCCCCAAGTGCTGGAATTATAGGCATGCACCTCCACGCTCTGCCTATGAAATGCTGGGGACTGAACCTAGGTTTTCAGCTAGGTAAGCACTCTACCAACCGAGCCACAGTTGTGCGTGATTTTGGAATATACATTCTATATGCTGTACTTGCTGTGCTGTGTAATTATAACAAAGTAAAACCATACTCCTTCTTGAAGATGCCTTTGAGACTCATTCACATTGTTTCGTGTATGAGTACATTGTTCCTTTTTTCTTCTGGTCCTGGGAATGGAACCCGTGACTTTCCCCATGCTAGCCCAGCTACACTCCCAGGTACTTTCATTCATTTGTTTAGTCATATTCCACTTTATGAATGTACCACAATTTTCATGGACATACCACAATTTGTTCTTCCATTTACAAGTAGGCTTGTATTTGTTTTTTCCTCCCTAGATTTGGGCCATTATAGAAAAAAAGCTCTAAATATTTTTCTCACAAGTTTCTATGGTAGGCATATATGTTTGCACTTTTTCTTGGTTAAATAGTAAAGAATGAGGTCACTAAGTCATACGATGAGGGTGGATTTTGCTGTCTTAGAACTTCTGAGCTTTCCCCAGAGACTATTGTTCCACAGCTCTCCAGCAGCGGCTCATCTTTTAAAAATCATTCTAATAGTTACAGAGCAGTATTTCTGTAGTTTTAAACTTTTACTTCCCTACTGACTAAATAATATTAAGTATCTGTTCATGTTCTTATGGGCCAATGACGTCTCTGTCCAAATCCCTTCCCATTTTTAATTAGCTTGTTTGTGCATTACTGAGATAATCTGTTATGTATTGTGCTAGTATTTTCTCCCAGTCTGCAGTTTGTCTTCATTTTCTCAATATAATTTTAATTTTAGTGAGAAACCGTTAACATATCAGGATATTTTTTTCTGCTATGGACTGTGCTTTTTGTCCTATCGAAGATATATTTATTTAAACAAAATCACGGATGTTTTCTTTTCTTTGTAGATTTATTTTATGTGTATGGGTTTCTTGCCTGAACGTCATGTCTGTACACCAAGCGAGTGCAGTGCCTGAGGAGGCCAGAGGAGGGCATCAGGTCCTCTGGAGCTGGAGTTAGAGCTAGCTGTGAACCACCATGTGGGTGCTGGGAACCAAACCCAGGTCCTCTATAAGAGTAACAAGTGCTCTTAAATACTGAGCCATCTCTCCAGCCCTCTTCTCTTCTATTTTAAAAATATATTTCTTAAGCACTGTCTTAAACTGTGTTCTGCATATTTTGATAAATTTTGTTTTTATTTTCACTTAATTAAATATTTCTAATTATTCTCATTTCTTCTTAGAACCATCAGTCATTTTAGAAGGCTGATGTTTGATTTCCAAATATTTGGGGACTTTCCAGATATTTTCCTGTTATTGATTTATAGCTTAAGTTATCATGATATAACATGCTTTGAATAGTTTCAATTATTTTTAATTCATCAAGATTTGATTTATGGCTCAGAACACGGTCTTAGTGAAGTTGCACATTTACTTGGGAAGAATGTGGATTTTGCTGTTGTTGGGTGGAACATCTTATAAATCCATGTTTATCAGATTAAATTGGTTAGAGTTCTTCAAATTACCCATAACTATTCCAATTTTGTGTGTTTGTTTTTTACTGTGCTGAGAGAAGAGGGGACTCTCCCCATTCCTTCCTTCAACTTCATGTGTCTTAATTATCTGTATCCCGAGACCCTGTTCGCCAGCTCATGCCCCTTTGGAACTGTTACCTCCTCTTGATGAGCCCACCCCTTATGTTCTGCCTTTCTTCACTTCAAAGGTTACTTCTTCTGACCTTGAACTACTTTTCTTTTGACTGTTGTTTACATAACTTATTTATCTTTCAAGACAGGGTCTTGCCATCCAACCCAAACTGACCTCAAATTTCTAATCATCTCTCCGGAAGTTTGAAGTCAACTTGGGTTAGAGGGCTCCCCCGCTCCCCCTTGCTCTCCCACTAGTGGTAAATGTTGTTACTGTTACTCACTGCATGGGTTGAAGAAGCAGATGTGGGTGTGGGTTGGTGTGTTTGGAGCAGGTATGGAGCTGCTGGCCCAGCCTCTTCAGAGCCTGTGGGATTCCCACAGTGTTTTGCCACCCTCCCCCCACCTCCAATGTGCCTGGGACAGCATTCCTGCCTCACCTACAGGACAAAGGTGTCGTTTTATTTCTTGACCCCAGAGCAGAGAGTCTTGGTCCCTGACTTTTGCAACAGCCCTGGGGCCAGGGAACACACTGCTTTGGGAACTATGCTAAGAAAACAGTGGGGCGTTGTGCCTGTTCTGCAGCAGCAGCATTTCTCAGATGTCTATGCTCCACCAGGTGGTGCTCCCTGGCCTCCAGCCTTTTCCTGCCCACCCAGGAAAGGCCTGTGGAAAGGAACTCACAGTCCTGCCCCAGCCTCACATTTCCTGCCTAGCAGAACAGCTGGTCCTTTCTTCCTCAGGAAGAGCTTGTCACTAGTGTTCAGTTTGTTGCTTGCCTCTGACCTCAATCTCTAACAGCTTTAGTAAACTATGCTTTCGCAGGTTATGTGGCTCTTCCTGTTAGAATGTGAGCAACAATTCCCCTGTGGCTTTCCACAAGCTAAGAAGACATTTCACATATGCAAACAATCAGAGGGTTCTCACACACCACGTGTCCTCTACATGACTCCTAACACCCTCTGCGGCAATGTCCCCAACTGGCAGTGTCTTGTGGCTTTTTCATTTCTCAGCAGCCTGGGTTATAGTCGCTTCCTCTGGTGTGGTTGGCTGTCACCACCTACATGCCGTGCTTCAGAACCGTCCAGGGGTGTCCCTCATCTTTGGTCCAAATGCCCCTCACTCTTCTCTTTCCTATTACACCTTTATCCCGTCTACCATGCTTGACTCAAGTTTCAAAACATAACCCGTTCTTTTTAAAACTTACCAGAAGGCCCAGCAGTTCCACTGTCTTACATTTATCCCAGAGAAAATGACATTTGTTTTCCCAGTGGGAGCTGTACACAAATGTTCATAGCAGCTTTATTTGAAATTGCCCCCAATAAATAAAATACACACATATCCTCCCAAGGGTACTTAGTTAAACACACTGGCTCATCCATACCCCAGACTGCTGCTTGGCAACAAAGAATGAACTGTATCTACATCCCAGCAACTTGACTTCGGTGGGTGGACCTGCTGAGAAAATTCTGAGTGAAATTGCCAATCGCAAAAGGATATGGTCAGCAGGAATTTATTTATACACCTGTGGGGTGAAATGACAGGTTCACAGACAGGTGAATTGCTCTCAGGGGCTAAAAAGAGAGACTGTGGTAGCCCTGAGGGGCAGCCTGAGGGAACTGACGATTGTGTGCTAGCTCCTGGCTACACATGTGACATGACTGCACAGGCTAAGTGAGAACTGTCTTGTACCAGCTGACCTGATTCTCAGACACCTTGCTCTATTCTAAGGCTAACTACCTGGAGTTAGCTTCCAGCTTCAAGTTTAGGGCTTGGTCCAACTAGACAACCTGTTTCAAATGCCAGTCATAAGTACCAGTTCCTGCATTTCTGCCTAGCCAAGCCCCATGCTTCTCAGATTTAGTGATTTGCTAGACTGGTTCACAGGAAACAAAACATGCTCTTTACTGTTCACTGGTTTGTGTAAAGGATATGGCCCAGAACAGCCAAAGGGGAGACAAAAGCAGGGGGTGCTTCCTTGCCTGTTGCCATAGTTGTCACAGGAGGGTTTCTATTGCTGTGATAAACACTGACCAAAGCAACATGGGAGGAAAGGGTTTATTTCGTTTACACTTCTACATTACTGTCTGTCATCGAAGGAAGCCAAGACAGGAACTCAAACAGGGCAGGAATCTGGAGGCAGGAGCCGATACAGAGGTCATGGAGGAATGCTGCTTACTGGCTTGCTCCTTGTGGCTTGTTCAGCCTGCTTTGTTATAGCACCCAGGTCTGTCAGCCCAGGGATGGTACCACCAAAATGGGCTGGGCCCTCCTCCCTCAATCACTAATTAAGAAAATGCCTTACAGGCTTGCCTACAGACTGATCCTATGGAGGCAATTTCTCAAATAAGGTTTTCTCCTCTCAGACGATTCTAGCTTGTGTCAGGTTGACATAAAACTAGCCAGCATACCTGTTCAAGGCACAACCCCTCACAGCATCACCATGTGTCTACCTACATGGAAGCTCTCTAGACCTCATTATTTAGAGTTTTATGGAGAGAGTTCTATGCTGCTTGTATGATCACATAAAACATTTGTCATTGGCAAGTGAACTCATTCCCTATCCCTCTCCCTCATAGTGAAAGTTCTAACTCAAATCATTTCCTCTTCCTGGTGAGCATCCTGCATCTTGTCTCCAGGTTCCACTAAATAGCCACTTTATTAAGTTAAACTCCAGTGTGAAGAGGCTTCTTATGAATAATCAAAGACACTCCTAGCTTTGAAGAACTCTGTCCCAGGTTCTGGGAACAAAGGCCATACACAGAGGTGCTTTTAGCTTTACCAAAGGATTGTGTGTGCAATCTTACCTCTGAGCCATCTCTCCAACCTCCTGTATCAGCTCTTTGCTTCTGACTTGAGAACTTCTCTGAACTCTGCAGGCCTTTAAAAAAACCCTTTCTTAGCCATTCTGTAAGCTGCACATTTGCATACTATTGTGTGAAGTGTTAGGGTGTGATCTGAGAATTAATAGCAGTAACTAAGAGTGCTGACGAGAGTGGAGACCTGAGTTTGATTCCCCAGGACCTCGTATGATAGAAGGAGAGAAGAGACTCCCATAATCTGTCTTCCAACCTCTACACACATAGTGTAGCAAATGCATGTGTGCACACACACAGAGTAAATAAGTAAGTAAATGTGATATTAATAACTAAGTTTGGAATAAAAGAACCCCTGCTTGCCAGTGGCTAGCTATGGAGGGCAACCGGGACTACTTTGTTAATCATAAACAATAAAACCATGTAGTTTGTGAATTTATTGGTTATTCGGTAAATTCTGACATTGTGGAAAGACAAACATATCTATGTTCCTAACGTTACATACGACAGGGACATATTTGTCTTTCTCTGGTCTGTCCTAACTTGGAGGGAAGGACAGACAAGAGAGACCCTGCCAGTTACTAATGCAGTCTGAGCCATCAGTTGATTGCTGAAGAAGCCGTTTTGCCTCTTGGATGGTTGCTTGGGCTCACAAGAGTTGCTCTGGCTTCCTAGAGTCTGGCTGACAGCAAGCTGGCTTCTCAGCCGGTGACTGCGGTGAGGGGAGTGGTTTCCTGGGCAAATGGCTCGAGCTGTGGGGCAGAGTTCTGCTTTGCATATTGTTCCATTGTTTGTTCAGTCTTCCTTGAGCATCTGCTCAGAACCTCCCAGTGTACACAGAGTCCTTACAACGGCCTCCTATGCCCAACCTGACACGGTCCCATTTCCCTTTGGCGTCATCTACCACATTCTGCCTCTTTCCATTCTAGCCATGCTGCTAGACTCCTTGCTGCTCTGAAATGCACCAGGCCCTCTTCCAAAACATGTATGCCTTTTAATACATCAGTCTTTAATGCTATTGCTCATGTCTAGTTTTCCCACTAGAATGTAAATTCCACAGGATTTATATCTTAGTTGAGTGGGTTCACTGTTGTAACAGTGCCACCTAGAACACTGCCTTACCCAGTACAAAGTCAGTGCCCATTAAAACATTTAATGTTTTTGTTAATACGTATCAATTATACATAATGAGTTTCACTATGACGCTTTCATACACATAAATAATACATTTCAATTATAGTCATCCTTCATTCCCTCTTGTCCCCCTTCCACTCCCGCTAACCTCCCTGATCTTCCCAACTAACCTTCCTTCTACTTTCATGTTGGGTGTGTATGTGTGATATTAGGTTACATCAGAGTTATTTACAGGGATCCCATGAGTCCCTTCTTCTCCTTCCATGACAGGGTGTTGACAAGCCCAATTTTGTCTTATGTAGGTAATCCCAGCTGCTGTGTGTTCAAGCATGAAACAGCCATGTCACACCTAGAAGGGATCAGTCCATGCCTTGCTTTACCCTTCCTCGACTTACATTTTTCATGATGCTCCCTGAGCTTTGAAGGAAGTAATGCTGATGTTTTATCTATGGCTGGATGTTACAGAAGTTTATTTCCAGTTATGTTTAAAATGGTTGTTTTGTGCACTGTTAGGGAAAAGGCTGCCTAGACCTTTGCATTTGTATTGTCTGCAGGTGTCAGCTTAATGTAAAAATTTTTGACTGCTCACGATCTGCATGTGTTCACTGCTCTCTGGCAGAGCCAGTATCAATAGACCACCTGAGGACCTTAGGTATCAATAAAAACCCCTGGGAGGAGAGGCTCAAGGTTCCACTGTCCAGATCGAGCTTGCCATGACAGGTGGTTCCCTCTGCTGAGGTCTGGCAGGGTTTACATCTACGAAAATGCCTGTGTCTTCTTTGCTGAGCCACCACAGTGGGTATAATGCTACAAGTGGTGCCCAACGTGGGGCAGGATGCCATGCCAGCCTCATCCAATGTGGAGAAATGAAGGATAGAAAGAAATCTTCACTGCTTTTGCAGGTGGCCTTGATAGAGAAAATGAAAAAGGTAGAAACTTTCACATCCCTTTTAGGCTGTCCTAAGCTTGGAGAGGAGCTGACAATGGGCCAGACTAGTGTCTCAGCTCACTATCTGCAAACCCAATCTCTCCAGCTGATGTTCTTCTATGCAATAATCAGCAACACAATGATGGGCAAACCAGCCAACCAACTACCAACCAATGACCCACCCTGCTTTCAGGGATTCAACCTTTATATACTCTAAGCAAAAGTTCCCATAAATCCAAGCAGCATGCAATCCTAAGACCAAGCTACACATGGCAAAACAGCTTCACTTAACCAAGTTATAGCGGCCGGCATCCAGCATTCCAAATCAAACTCATAATCATAATCATCCGCCACACCTGGGATGGGAACAGAAACCTAGTCCGAATGCCATTTTGCATTCTTAAAGAAACCAAAATAACAAAAGCTTCTTCCAGGAGTCCCCCTAGAGCTGGGCATGCAATGGTCATTTATTCTCTGTACTTTGAACAGTTGTGAGGGCTTTCTGTGGGTGTAAGCAGAGTTGTTTAGAAGGGCATTTGACAGGCACATCATGTCCATTTAGCAAAACAACAGCAATAGTTTTCCCAGCTATCAGAATCTCTGATGCAGTTTTTGTATGCATGGATGAATGTGTGTGCATTGATGCTTTTCACGGGGTGCTTAAGAGGGTGCCAGGCTGTGCTGTCTTTTCATCTGTTATCCGTTTTTATTCTTTTTAATTTTTATCTTTTAAAGATTTATTTTCATTTATGTTTATGTGTGTGAGATTGTGTGAGCAATGGTCACCATGTGTGTACAGGAGTACAGAAGCCCACAGAGGTCAGAAGAGGGCGCCAGATCCCCTGGAATAGGAGGTAGTAGGCAGTTCTGTGTCGCCATGTGGGTGCTGGGAACCAAACCCAGGTCTTCTAAGAGATCAGTAAGCACTCTCAACTGCTGAGCCACTTTTATTCCAGCCCCTAATTTTATACTTGCTCTTTTTTTTAAAGGGGTCTCACTATATAACTCTGGCTGGCCTGGAACTTGCTATGCAGACCAGGCTAGCCTCGAACTCACAGAGACCCACCTGCCTCTGCCTCCTGAGCGCTGGGATTAAAGGCCTGCGCCACCACAATCTGCATTACTTTCATTATTCGTAGCTTTCCTATAAATGGGGAGGTACCATGAGTGTCACTTACTCACCCTTCTGGGAAGGATGCCCCTGCCCCCAGAGGCTTGCCCAGAGTCCCTGAGAGTCTCGGGGACCTGCATAAATGGTTAAAACCTAATTGCAAAGTGTAAAAACTAAAGAATAATACAAAATAGTCAATATTTAATCGAGTGTTTATAAGATCCCATCCATTATTAATGTATGTCATTAATTCCATGACAGCTTCTTTCATCGTATTAATGTGGCCCTCGTATGAGTTGCGTTATATTTGAAAATGATTTGTGGGGTTAGAAAATTTTTAACTTTGTGAACACATCAAGAATGAAGGGAGAGCTTGAGCCTGAGAACTGCTCTTAATCAGATCATCTCCCTGAAAAAACTACAAAGCTCACATTGTATTGTCTTACAACATGTTACATTTGATGTAGGAATCCTCAATTTTACTGTTGATAACATGTGAAGAAATGGGATTTTCTATAAATAGCCCACTTCACAGATTTAATCCCCAAACCTGCAGTTTCTAGACTGTACTAGTGCACCTCGCCCAGCTTCTCCTGGCTAGCCTGTACCATTTCCCTTTCTACCTTAGCCCCACCAAACCCATTCAGACCCAGGCATAGAGGAGATGTTTTTATAAAGACGGGGTGGGGGATCACATCAGGTGAACTTTTCTGGTTCATTTTCCCTCCACAGAAGTGCCTCATCATCCTCAAAAATTTTCCCACGTTGAAAACTGTATCTGGAATACTGTCATTCCTCCCACACCACTAGATGGCGCCAAACACCCTGGACTGGTTTCTGCCTGATTCCTGTGGTAATCACACTAGGAGGGAGACCTCTGGGTGTCCCTTCCTAGTTTTTCCCCTTCCAGGTGACTCTGCCCCCTCTAGGGTGACAAGTAGGCTCTATTTTCATCTTCATGGCAAGCCTAATGATTTGGGTACCCACAGGGTCTAAAGCCAGCGAGACGCTACAAGGCTAGTTCTCTCATTCTCAGCTCCAAGGTCAAAGTTAGGATACAGTCTAACTGGGGTCTACTCCTCCTACACTCTGCCGCCTCTTCCTCAGATACCTTACTCATCCATCATTATTCTTCTGTGCTACCTCCATATTTTTCTCCTTCCTTTCTTTTCTCAACAAATCCAAACTAATTATTTTGCTTAGGTATGCATGTTGGGGGGCACATAAGTGAAGGTGCACGTGCATTCGGAAGTGATGTTGGATGTCTTACTAAATCTCTTCGCTTTATTTACTGAGGAAGGGTATTTCATTGAACCTGGAATTATCCAATTCTGGCTAGTCTAGGGGTCCTGCTGATGGATTTACAGATGGTCTTAGTTTTTACAAGAGTTCTTGAGACTCAACTTCCAGTTCTCATGATTTTATAGCAGAAACTATCCACTAGGCCATCTCTATAGCCACAGGATTTCTTCATTGTATTCAATAAGCTGACTTTCAAAGACAGCTGCTGGTGTCCATTGAATGATAGACCCTGGCCAGTGCTGGGAACCCAGTTCAGGCAGGCTGGAGTTCTGGCTCCAGACAGGCAACACCTACTAGCAGGAGACTGTCGTGTGAACACTCCGACTGGGTCTCTCTGGTCTCCGATCCCCCCTGTCTCAGTCTCTAGTCTCTCCCCTGCCTCTCTTGTGCCGTGGAGGATCTGGGTCCATAGGGATGGGTCACTGTCTGTCCCACTCTTGAGTCTGCACCCAGATCTGACAGTAGAGTCAGGCCCGACAAGACTAGAAGCCCGGGTTCTTGAAACACTCTATTCTAAGACAACCCTGTCTCCTCGTGCCTATGGGCCAGGAGACACAGGGAAACAACTCTGTCCCAGATCCCTCAAGGAAACATGTACCCTGGGCCTACCCACCTCAGGCTTCTCACCTAGGGAGTGAGGATCAGCATTTCTCTCTTCTTGTCCTGCATCCTAAGGTTTTCTTGCATGATCCCCACCCTGGCCATACATCAGCTGTCCCTTATCAGCCTTGAAGATCTAATTAGCTTTTGGTCATCACTAAGAGATTTGCTGTCCTGGATGGATTCCACTGGACTCTCACAACAGGGATTGAGAACTGTCACAGAAGCAGCCTGACACTGTCTCCCTGCAGTCCCCACCCCTCTAATATAGAAATCTTCCCCAGAGCCCCCTCCATCCCTGAATACTTTTTGGTCTGGAGGCTCTTTGGAGGGCCCGTCCCAGGTAGGCCCATGCAAATGACTCAGTGGCCAAC
The DNA here is from genome assembly GCA_026225945.1 of Cricetomys ansorgei. Taxonomy (NCBI): domain Eukaryota; kingdom Metazoa; phylum Chordata; class Mammalia; order Rodentia; family Nesomyidae; genus Cricetomys; species Cricetomys ansorgei. The sequence goes on along the minus strand of JAMJFZ010004023.1, from coordinate 11,707,210 downwards.
TTACCATCAGTACCACCTCCTCGTACGGAGGCCATGCAAGGCTCTGGCAGGTAAATGCTTATAGGTAGCTCCTGGCCCAGTCGGGAAGCATGGTGGTTTAGAAAGGATTGGTTCCATAAGGGCTGGGAGGGAGCTCAAGCAGGGGGGAAAGGCCCTAAGGGACACTGAGTAGCCAGTGGGGCCTAGAGAGAAGGCTTTGGAACACAGCCCCAGCTCAAGAGAGGCCTCCAGGGAACAGACAGAGACCACAGGCCAGGATGCTCAAGAAGAGCCCCACTGTCTGTGGGGCCCATGCTGGCCCTGAGGAAAGTGCCCAGGCCAGGTAGGACCTACAGCAATACAAGTCAGTGTCTGGCACTGTAAACACAGAGGAGCACACTGGTAGGGCCTGGTCCCAGTATCAGGGCCCGAGGGAAAGGACTGGTGCTAGCAGAGGACGAGCTGATGGCTATGGGTTTGCTCGTTTCTTTTTCTCTACAAGCCTTTCCAGGACATCAGATTTACTTCTTAGCCCTGAGTTTGGGGCTCTATCAGCAGAGCAGAAGTCAGCTGAGCCCAGAGCCAGGCCTCAAGCTGGGGAAGCAACAGTATCCGAGGGTAGCAAGAAGGCTGCTCACAGTGGCTGACTCCTCTCTTGATCATGTTAAGGACCCACCCCCAACCCCCCTCTTCCTCTTTAGTTAGTATTTGTAGTTGTGCCCTTCTTCCCTGGGAAATCTGTTCCCCCCACTATAAAAAGAAACAGAGGGCAGCCCACAACTACCTTCCTGTGACTTCCAGGGCTGTGAGACACCCAGGAGGAAGAGCTTCAAATGTTTGGAGGATCTGTATCAGCCTCTAGCCTTGGCCCTTGGCTGGGCCTAGGACCTTGCAGACCCTCCCTGCCCAACCATGCCCCACAGCCAGCTGTGCCTCTCCATTCCACACTGTAAATGCCACATTTATTTTTCAGAGACTCTCAGGCCTCTAGTGAGCACAGAACGGCAGGGCTCTCCCACATGCTACCCTGAGCCCAGCTCCTCAAGCATGCAGGAAGGAGCTGGTGGATGAAGCCAGGCATCTCCAGGTGCACGCCCACCAGAACAGCAAACTCTGCTCTGTCCCAGGCCCTCTCCTTGCAGCCTGATGTGGCCTGCCATCATGAAGGTGGGCCCGCCAGGCCCCACTGCAGCAATCTGTTCTTGGGGGCTGCCCTTCCTCCCCTTCCCCACCCTTTGAGTTCCCTGGATGTCAGAGCCAGGATCCATGTGCTTTGGTTCTTCACATATGTGCCGTACAGGATGCTTCTGTGCCTCTTGTCTCTCCAGTCAGGTTACCAGATGGCTAGGGCAGGCTGGGCTCTGTCTTCACTCTGTGTAGCCAGGTTGGGGCTAGACCCTTTGTTAAGGGTCGAATGAGCAAAGGCCTGTCCAGAGAACTACTGTAGGAGAAAGTGCAGGACAGCCTGACTGAGCGGTGAGCAGCCACTGATGTCTCCCAGCCTCCTGGGCTCCTGGTTGGGCCTGAAACATCTTCAGGCCTCAGTTTTCCATGGCCCAAACCAAGGCCTCCTATCCCAAGAAGCTTCTCTGGCTTGACACCAGGTTCAGGGCTAGGACGGATGGACAACCAACACTGCTACTTTAAGGCCCTGAGGACAGCCTCCAGCTTCATGACCACGGCTAGGTCGCCCTTCACCTTCAGCCGCCCGCTCATGTAGGCCCCCAGGGGCCGTAGCTCTCTGCACAACAAGGCCCGTAGGTCTGCCTCAGCCATCTCCACCACCACGTCAGGGATGCCATCGGGTACCCCGTGTCCCACTCTGCCTTGTCCTGTTGGGAGGTAACACTAGAATCAGTGCGGAGGATGCTATGTGGGGAGGGGAGGGTAGCACAACCCACAGGAAACAGTTAACAAGCACTGGTTAGTTCAGAGTCTAGAGCTGGGGTGTAGCTTGGGCTTAACACCTGAAACACACAAACACAGTGGGGGTTGGGGGTGGGTTCTAATACCATGGTGTCAAGCCTTACTGTGACTGCTTGTTGCCTCTGTTTGTAAACTGTGAATGGGGAGGATGATAATCCTGCCTCACAGGTTCACAGTGACAAGTGGATACAGTGCTCAGTGCAGAGTCTGGCACACAGTAGGCCTGCTATGTATGAGGGCTCCTGGTTATCTCACTGAGCTCTCCTGCTGAAGACAGGGAGACCAAAGCCCAGGTTGTCATTACGGGTTCATTCCAAACAGCAGGCAGGGGTAGGGGGCAGTTTTTACTTCTCACACGGGGGAGGGCACAAGCAACCTGATGGGGAAGGGGAGGACAGGGAGGAGAGCCATACCTGCAGTGAGGTCCAGGAAGTAGATACTCTGGGTGCCACTGGGCAAGATCACATTGAACTGATAGCAGGCCCCAACCTGGCTGACCAGCACCTCTGACAGGAAGGGCTGCAGGGCAGTGAGGAGTCCCTCAGCCACAGGCTGTTTCAGGCTGGGCTCAGCCCCTGCCCCTGCATGAGAGGCAGGTGGCTCCACTTCACTTATCATCTCCAAGGTATCTACTGGTGGCCAGCAGTTGGGGGGGAGACAGAGAGCAGGTCAGTGTTCTGCCCAGGTCAGATCACTCCATCCCTTTTGTGAATTTTCTTCTTACAGTCCTATGTGCTTTGAAACTGCCTCCTCTCCTAAGAAGCTGCCTCTAGGCTCCCAGCAAACACCCCCAAACCATGTCTAAGCTACTCTGGCCTGGAACATATAGCCTCTTCCCAGCTATTCCTGCAGGACTGTGACTTCTTCCCACAGAGGCTGCCTAGGGCTGCTACGCACGTGCACACCTGGGCTCTTCTCCATGCCCTCACTCTGGACAGCTCTAGAAATGGGGTAGATTCAATCAGCTAACCTTCTACTGGGAAGAAGAAAAGTCTGTGGTATGATGAGCTGGTGAGCACACCACACTCCTTACCTGGCCCTGGGGGTGGAACACGGCCTACGGCTGAGCTCATGCTTCCGCCCAGCAAGTGGAGGGCCAACTGTTGAAGGGTGCTGTCCAGACTGGACAGAGCCGGGCTGTCCTGGGGTGGCTGCAGCACGGCCTCCACCGCCAGCTCTACACGGTCTACCTCCAGTCCCCAAGCTCTGGTCACATCGTTGATCTCCAGCTGAGGGCAGTGAGGGAAGAAATGCAAGTCGTTTGCTGAGGCTGCCCTGAATGTCTTCTCTGGGTAACCCACTACCGCCACACACGGACATGGAGGTCCCATAGCCACACTGGAGAAGCTCCCAGCTGGCAACCCAGCAAGAAGCTGGGAATCCAACTGTGCTGAGTCAGGGAGGGCAGTGGGAGCTCTAAGTAGAAGAGGGGATCTTCTCAGCATACCCCAGACACTGGACTCTAGAAAGTTCTACTTAGATTCTCAAGTGTGGAATGGGACACTGGTGAAAAACTGAGCTTCTTCCTGCTCAGCTGGATTTGTTCTGAGGCAAGAAGAGATCCCAGACATGGAGGTGGCCAACTGAGCAGGCTCCCTTTTCGGAGAACAATCTTTCTGCGTGTTATGTAGACACTGTGTTGGAGAAGGCAGAAGTGGAAGAACTGTTTCACACTGCAGGCAAGAGATGATGGGGGCTGGGAAGTAGGCACAAGGGTGTGGTGTGGCTGAGATACAGCAAGGGAGGCCCGCCTTGCGAACTCTACCAGGTTACAACAGGCTGTGCAACCGACATGGATGGCAGAGGGGTGGGGGAAGGCAGATTCCTGGCATGGGTTCCTGAGGTCATGATGGTGGCATTCACCTGGAGAGGACATAGAGGGTAGGCAGGGGAGGGATAACAGCTATTTTAATACTGTCAGCTCAGGGTGTCTGTGGATGGTCTGATAAGTTTCAAAAGTTTAAACAGGAGCAGGTGCACAAGCATCAGACTAGATAAGAACTGCTGTGAGCCTTGGAGTGAGCCCCTCCCCTGGGGCGGGGGTCACAAATGAGAAGGCTAATGACAGAAACCTGGACACCGTAGGGCAGGAGACCAAGCGAGGTTGGGGGCTGGTGGGGGATGGGGTAGTGGCAGAGAGATCCAAAGTAGAATGTTGGCACTAGGTGAAGTGTAGGGGAAGGGCTGAGAAATGTCTACTGGCCAGACCAGAGGGAGGCAGAGCTAGCTCAGGAGTCTGAGCAAAGCCCAGGCTGAGGATGGAGAGAGATGAACAGAACCTTCCAGAAGGAAGGGAAGAAGGGGTGAGAGCTTGAGGGAAGAGGTGTGAGAGCTTGAGGGAAGAGGTGAAAAAGAACCCCTGGGTCCCCGGGTAGGAGAAGGGAGCAGGCAGGGTCCAGTACAGGGAGCCTTCAGGAGAGAAGCAGGAGCACATGGTCAAGCAGAGATGCAGAGGGCATGGAGGTTGTGCCTGGAGCCCCTCCTGATAGTGAAGGGACGAGGTGGGGCAGAGAGCAGGGCATGCTCTTGTGCAGGCGGCAGGAAGGCAGTGGAGGGCCAAGAAGCTGTTGGCCAGAATGCAACTGTGCAAGGAGTGGGGAAGTGGCAGATAAGGGGGTGAGAGGGGAGTCCACACCCCTACAGATAGGACAGGGAAGCACACACACGCTGGAACTGGGGCCAGAGGAACAATAATGCAGCTCCTGAGGTTTCCTTTCAGTTCTACTCTGCCAAGGGCCAACTCAATCTGGGCAACAGACCCTAAGTGACTCTCACATCCTAGATGGACTTCCTCCAAACTGCCCCTCTCACCTCAAAGTAACACAACAAGGCTAAGATCCGTTCTATCTTACTAAAGGTGAATTATACTAGGATGTGCTTATATGAAGAAAGTCTGGTAGCAGCGTATTACCTGAGCTGTATTAGTTGAGCACTGGATTATGGGTAGGAGCAAATAAATAGTCTGGGTCTGGCCCAGGACTGCCCTTAACTCTGGATGGTTCTTGGAAGTGAGTAGAATAATTTCTGAGTCTTAGTCCTCTTCCCCCATTAAAATGACAAATACTGGTCCCCTCACAGTAAAAATGGGAAGCTAAGATGCTGATGGGTGGTTACAAGGCCTCTGCAAACCATAAAATGCTGGGCCTGGAGCCAGTGGGCTCAATGGTAGAATGTTTGCATAGCATGCCCACAGCCCTGGGTTCTAACTAGAATTGCAACAAAACACAAAACAGAATGGAACAACCACTGTGCCATAAGGACCACTATTATGGCTGAAAGCATTTTGGTAGGAATTCACCCTGCTCCAGTGGAGGAGCTTGGTGAAGTTGGATAAACGGTAGGCCACACAGGAGAGGAAGCCCCAGCTGGATATGAGAGGAACATGCCATCACACATGTAACAGAAAGGAAAGAAGGCAAATTCCAGTGTACCTAATTTTTCATACTCGTGGAACAGGGACAGGAAACACACCCAAATGCCCCATGCCTCCTTTCTGTTCCAAACAAGACAAAAGGATAACAAAAGTGCACATGCAGAAATCCCAAGCACGTGGCTGCACCAGAGCACCTGCCTCTTTCATCCACCAGAACAGAAATGGCAGAGGGCCCCTGAGGCCCAGGGCTGTGATCACAGCAGCAATGGAGGGTAAAATCTCAGCAGTCAGATCAGGGGTCCAAGAGTTTGCACGAGAGCACTTCCTTTCAGGACACATGTGCTCAAAATGAGTATGGCCCCGTCACTTTCGGTTCCTTAACTTGAGGCTCCACTCAGGTCCCTTTCACGGGGTTATGGTGTTGGGACACACAGTGAGCCAAGACCCTGAGTAATCTGGTTCTTGTTCAAGGTGACCTGGCAGAGAAAGCCAGGCCCTGCTGCCAAACCCCAAGCCCCACCTTGTGAGAAGCCACCTACCAGGAGCTGGTCACCAATCTTGAGCTTCTCCATCTGGATCTCCCGCAGTGGCCTCCTGAGTAGGGCCTTGGTCATGGCGTTGTGGGCTGTCATGCGAGTGGCTGTGTTTAGGTCCTTCACAGCCATCACGGATAGCACTGGGTCCCAGATGCGGAACTGGACATCAGCCCCCACAGATAGCACAGCCCCATCCTTAGAGGCCAACTGTTTCAGAAGACCGTGATAGAGATAACATTCAAAGGACCAGGGGCTGCTGGGAAGTCATACCCACTGAGACTATCCAGCTTGATCTGCCTGTCTGGCAGTTAGCTCCTTAAAGACAAAATGGTATCTCCCAGCAGATGGGATCAGGTATGGATCAAGGCCCCAGTACCCACAATTCACCATGCACAAGCCCCATTCCTTTTGTTCAGGGCAGCTGAGAAGCCACTCACCTTGCAAGGAGGAACATTGAAGGCTCGGGTCCTCAGATCCACCCTCTGGAAGGAGTCAATGAAGGGCAGGAGGAGAACCATGCCAGGCCCCTGGGGGCTACGGATCCGGCCCAGTCGAAACACAATCATCCTTTCATAGGTGGGCACAATCTGTTCATGATGGCAAAGGAAAGGGTTTGGAAGTGGTTTGCCTAGGCTGGCCAATGTCATTTGCCGGGTCTCTCTCGCTGTCCTCCCCACTTCATCTGTCTACCCTTAAATATGCTTTGGTATGTCTGGTGTGTGTGTAGGCCAGGGGTCAACCTAGGCCACTTTCTCTTTTCCTTTCTCTCTGCCGTGAGGTGAAGGACTTCCTGAAGCACCCATCACTGTGATGCTCTGCTCACACACAATGGGTCAAGCAACCAAGGACGAGCACTTCTGAAGCTGAGAGCCAAAGTCAGCCTACCCTCTCCACTGTTTTTGTTAGGTATTCTACCTGTGCTTAGCTGAGAGGACCGAGGCTCGGGGAGAGCAAGCCCAGAGACATGCTCAGCATCACACAACCTCTCAGGGAAAGGGGCATGGTCTGAATGCAATTCTCAGTAACCGCTGTATCTTAGTCACCCGAGTCACCGCAAGTATTGACTTAATCCAAAGCAACTTCACCTCTGTGGCCTGAAGCTTGGCATGACTCATTCCAGGGAACCACTTGCTCTCTGGACTGCTCTAACAAGTGCCTCCCCTGCCCCCCGGCAAAGGGCTTCCCCACCTTCAGATCCCTGCAGACTCTCAAGAAATAGTTCAGTCTAAATTGAGAACTAAAGGCCAGAGAGGCATTTGTTTCAGTGGTATTGAAGAAGTAGATCTGGGTTCATTTCAGGGCTCCCTTCTAGACTACACAAACTCAGATGCTTTCCAGAGACTCTACTGCCTACAGCCACACAAAGGGAAGGCCTGCCTAGGCTTCATCTTTGCCACAATTGTCAGCTCTGGTGCTTAATTACATCGGTATCTCTCATCCTTTCCTATAAGCACCACCCCTTATGTGAAATGAAGCCTGGATTCCACTACGCATTGCTTGCTGGGCAAGTTGGGTGCTTTTCTTTCGTTTGGATCTGAGCCAAAAGGAGGATGATTTGGCAAAGTATGTGTCCAGATTCCAGGACTCAGAAAACTTGTATCTACTCCTTACTGGCTCCCAAGATGATTTTGGTTAAATCTGGGCCTCAGTTTACTCATCTGAAGGATGGTAACTGTCCTAGTTTTCCCTGTTGCTGTGAAAAACACCACGATCAAAAGAAACCTGGGGAGAAAAGAGTATGTTTGGCGTACAATACAGGTTATGGACCATCACTGAGGGAAGCTAAGGCAGGAACTCAAGCAGGAAACTGGAGGCAGAACTGAAGCAGAGACCATGAATGAACTATGATTACTGCCTTGCCCACCTCCACTGCTTGCTCAGCTAGTTCAGGTCCAACTGTCTAGGGACAGCACCACAGGGGGCTGGGCCCTCCTACACTAATCATTAAGATGCCCCCAAAGACATGGCCACAGACCAATTTGATGGAGGTAATCCTTCAACCGAGGTTCCCTCTTCACAGGCATGTTAAACTGACAACCGAGATGAGCCATGACAAAAATGAACAACTCTTGCCTATTTCATAGAGGTATAGTAATATTTAGAGGTAAGGGGCCAAATATGGGGAAACCATTCACCAGTGCCAAAGCTTTCATTGTGTCTCCCAACTCCCCAACAGCATCCAGCCAGTCTTACCTTCAGAGCAAACCAGCCAGAAATGGGGAAGGTGATCAGCAGCAGCAAGAACCCCAAGAAACTGATGAGGCCATGGCAAAGACAGGAGGACCAGCTCTCAGGCGCATCTAGGGACAAAAGAACAGAAGCAACCACAGAAAACCAGCTGGGCCTGGCAGGACAACTTCAAGTACAATGTCCTGTGAGTATAGTAGATCCTGTGTATGTTTTGCCTGTCTTCTGCTTCAGAGGCTCCCCATAGCTAGTTAGGGACCACGCATCATAACTAACCTGTCTTGAGGCTTTTCTCTCCTAGGTAAGAGCCACTGAATCTGAGAACAAAATTGATGTGATGTTCTCTTTGCTGGACATAGCAACCCAACAATTCCTGGTCTAATGTGTATTACTTACCCAAACCTGGAATAGAACACACGTGCCTGGCGAACTAACACTGCTGGTGTTGACACATCCCTCTTCTACCAACAGCCCTAGAAGTATGCTTTCAGGGGGTCCTTATGGAGAAAACGCCTCAGCTAACAAGGATAAAACAGTAACTGCGCATCAATAAGAGTCACAATAGGACTAAAGTGTCCCTTTCTAGCCTTTACTCCCACTTTAATATCTTAAATAATTTTTAAATGTATATTTCAATTCAAGCTATTTGGAGGGAAGAGCTGGGAAGATGAGGCTAAAGCTAAAAATTCTGATCCCTGGTGTACCAAGAATGGAGGATGAATGTTGAGCAGACAGCCCCAGAATCTGGGATGTGCTTGTCTGCTCTCCTTCTCCCAACCCTTGACTGGAAGGCAACAAAGATACTGTCTATTCTATCCTTCAGGAAGACCCTGCCTGCAGGGCTTTCTAAGTCCCAAACCAGCTCCTGACCTCTTCAAGAAATGAACCTTGGTCCCAAATACAGGGAGCAGAATATGGGGAATTTATTCACCAACGCTAATGCTTTCAATGTACTATCAATATAGGAGAACCACAGAGGCCCAAATACTCCAAGGTCAGTCAAAGGAGTCACAGAAGGCTTTAGAGCAAAAAAGAGCCAAAGCAAACAAGCTTGGCAGCTTGTAGGCCTGCCTTTTTGTTCTGTGCATCTTCACCGTACACAGGAGACTCCTGGTCCCTGGGCTGCTACCCTAGGGTGACTCTTTTTCCATTTCTCTATAGATGACTTTAGGTTGCTCCTCTGCCTAGGTAGGACTCTTGTTTCTTTTTATGCATGATGGGCTATCCTGAAAACAGTAAAGTGATGGGTTTGAGATGGAGCTGTGCTGGTTCCCAAGCTGTAGCCAGTGGCCCTAAGGAGGACAAATCAGTAGCAGCATCCCAACGCCTTGTCTAGCACCCGCTCCACATCCTATCTCCTTTACATTCCCTCTTAGAGGCAGAGAATATAAGTCTGGGGGTATTGGCCAGTCCCCCTACGGTTCGCTGTGCTGGGCAGCCACTCACCGGCCCCCGGCCCCACGCCGCCCGGCTCTGGGGGCAAGCAGCCCTTCTGAGAACCTAGAAAGCCGAAGCTCGACTGCTGGAAACGATCAAAATCCCCTAAGGGCAGCGCCCGGTAGCCGGACCTGCCGAGCATGACTTCTGACTGGGACACGCCCCGCGCCCCACCGGGCACTAGTCCTGCCCAGCTCGCTCCAGTTCCGCCCCGCCTCGCCACCGCCGCTTCCGGCTACACTTGCGCCACCAAGGACAGTGGCTGTGCAGGAGCAGAAAGCAGGCTGGGTCCACGTCCACCGCCCCACAGCGCCCCCTGCGCTGGGAGGATGGAATTGCGATCTTACAGTTTGGGGCCTCAGTTCTAGAGCATCTTGGGGGGTCCTGGTCACCTCCTTCCTGATCTTTTACCTAGCCGTAGGAAAGGAGGAGAGGGAGAAATTGGGCTTTAAAAGTGCATTACAGGAGTCTTATCGCCTTATCTCCAGAATCAAGGAAATGTTATCGGGCTCACAGCATTCCTCCAAACTCACACTGAGGGATGTGCTTTATCTAGATTTACGCTTTCTCCTGGGTGTGGTTAGCAAATTGGTCTTTTTGTTTCCCTACAACCCAGAAAACAGAGCCTGTCATACAGTTCGCTGTATTTATTTGCTTAATGATGGCAGATCCAAGTCACTGTGGACAAGGTAGAGTCAGAAGGCCTGAACTTTTGTGTAAAGAGAAATTCCACATGAAGACACCTCAGGAGGCATTGCAGTGTGTGGTGGTGGCGGTGGCGGTGGTGGAGGTGGCGGTGGATGTAGCACAGAGATATAAGATGGCAAGGCTACCATAGCATTACATCAGACCCTTTGGATGCTGGGGAGGCTGGCAGGAGTACATTTTACAAAGCAAGCAAAGAATGAAACTTTCCCAATCTTGCCTCCCCAGATCCCTGCCATAGCCATTTCTAAGTCTCCCCAGCAAAGACTGCTGTGGGGGCCAATTTTATGGCAACTTGATCCAGGCTAGAGTCATCTGAGAGAAGGGAACTCTAATTGAGAAAATGCCTCTGTAAGATTGGGCTGTAGGCAAACCTGCAGAGCATTTTCTTAATTAATGATTGATGTGGCAGGACCTAGTCCACTGTGGTTGGGGCTACCCCTGGGCTTGTGGTCCTGGGTTCCATAAGAAAGCAAGCTAAGTAAGCCATGGAGAACAAGCCAGTAAATAGCACCCCTCCATGACCTTTCCAGCAGTTCCTGCCTCCAGGTTCTTGCCCTGTTTGAGTTCCTGTCCTGACTTCCTTCACTGATGGACTATAATGTGGAAGTGTAAGCAATAAACCCTTTCATCCCCAAGTTGCTTTGGTCATGGTGTTTATTACAGCAATAGAAACCCTAACTAAGATAAGTGGGTACAAGGAGTGGGGTTTTAGTTAATTCAAGATGTAGTCAAATTGACAACCAAGAACAGCCATCACACGTCCACCCCTGTCAACTTGACACACAATCATTTCTCCTTATGTCATGCTTAATGCCCAAATGAAAACAATAAACAGGTCATAATAATGCCTAAACATAACCCAACTATCCCACATACAATCACAAACACATTATATATTTACCCATGTTATAATTACACCTAGCATGACCTAACTATCCCTCACAGAACCACAAATATATGATAAATTTACAATGGGCAGCAACGTCACTTGAGGGACATTCTTTTAGCATCTCATATTTAAATACGATAATCATTAGTATTCTCTTAATTGATGTTACAGCACACGATAAAGAAGTTGAGGAAAGAAAACACAAATATCTGCACAGACACATTCTTGACAAAATGTGACAGAACAACTGCCTACCACATTTAACTAATTTTAGTTTGATGGCCTAATTTTGAAGGCCATGGGATACTGGCCAGCTTGAAGGTATGGCGCACTTTCAAGGCCTCTCATAGTCTCTCGGATGTTGGGTCTCTCTTCAGCACTTCTCACGCCCCAACTCTAAATTTACAAAAGCAGAGACCTGTCACTAGCCCTTCTAATCTGTTTCATATAGGAACAGGCTGTAGGATGGCTGTACACAGGGGCCAGAAGAGTGGTGGAAATAGATTGGAGCTTTAAGCCAAAGGCACTGGCCAGTGAGCCTACCTGCAGCTGTGTGTTTTCCTTCACCCACTGGGTTCTCACTGCTTTTCCCTGGCCAAGAGCTAACTTTCTATCTCCTCGTCCTCTTTGCTGCTTCTGGCCCGCGCTGCCCGGCCTCCCTGTTCCTACCACCTTACATTCACCAGCCCTCCTGTCACTCAAGGCATCATCTCGCTGTCTGTCATCACTGTCTTCCTATCTGACTCAGGTCCTCCTCTGCATCTCAGAGCCACTTCTCATTGGTCTCCTGTCTCACGGTCATCAGAACGACACAGCTGACACGATGTACCAAACCCTCCACCAACTCTCAGATCATATATAGAACTGGTGAATCTCCTGCCTTATGATTAATCCCCTCTTCTCGAGTATCATTTCTCAGGAGCCCCATCTCCGATCTGAAAATGGCTCCGACTACCTCCCAAACAGGCTCTCCTGTTTCAGACTGCCACTCCTTTCCAGGTGCTTATCTCTCTTTGAAGTGTCTCTGCAACCCTTTAAAGTGACTTTCTATCGCATGCTCCATTCACAGCTGAGGGATGCCTTTCCAGCCAGACTCATCCCAATTCTGGGTCGAAATCTCTATTTGGAATGACTTGGGATTCTCTCAAAAAGGGGTTTATTTCTGTACCTGGCTTTTAACAAGGGGGACACAAAGCTGTGAGGTCAGCTGAATAGTTCAGACAGAACTGGAATGGGGAAATGCCTCTCTGCCAGTCGGCTCCGCCTCTCTCCTAGAGTATTTGTATGTGTGGCAGGATCTTTCCTTGTAGAGCAGTCAAACTCGTGATCTTTCTGCTACAGAACCGTGCCACCACGCCGGGCTTTCTTGTTTGCTTGTTTGGTTAACCTCGCTGGCTCTACCCGAGGCGCCTCAATAGCAACCCAGCCTTTCTTCCCGCCCCCTGCCCCCTACTTCCGAAGGGTGACTTCAGAACCAGCCTCTCCGCCCCTAGACCCGCCCCAGCCCTGTCTCACTTCCTCTGGGAGGCGGGTTCTCGGCGGGCACCAACCGGCTGGACTGCTCAGGCTGCTCAGTTTTCTGGCTCAAGTCTGCGACTGATCTCCCGCTCTCACAGACTCAAACCGGGAATCGAAACTGACTGGGCTCCCTGCAGAAGGTTCCCGCATCCTCTGGATCTTCCTGCCTCCAACAGGACCCTGCCCCTCCCCTCACGCCCACCATGCCTCCCCCGGGGGACCCCTCTGAAGACCATGAATACAGCCAAAGACCGGCGGAGGTACTACTGGGTTAGGAGATGAAGGGCTGTTACGGTTTTGTTTGTTTACTCTGGTCGGGGAGTTAAGAATGGAGAAGGCCTTTGTAGAGAAGTAACTTAGTGTCCTAAAGAGACACCAAGGTCCTGGCCCTCCTGCCTGGGCAGTGGTAGGATGGATAGAATAGAAAGGGGAACCGGGATGAGTTAGGGGAGGCATGAGGATAGTTAGGTTGTAATGAGATGGGCCACTCCTACCCCCTGGAGCCTGGCCTTTTAGCTCCTACCTCAGATGAAAGACCGTGATCCAGGGAGAAGGCCAGGTTAGGAGTCCCCTTTGCCCTGGCCCGGACATGCCCCAGACATGCAAAACCATACAACCCCTATTCTCAGCTGTGGTGGCACATGCCAGGAGCGAAAGCACTCCAGATGTAGGGCTGGAAGATGGTAACAAGTTCCAGGCCAGCCTGGTCTACAAAGAGAGTTCAAGACTGCTAAAGAATAGACAGCAAGACCCTGTTTCCAAACGAAACAAACAAAACCTGGTCCAGACCAAGTTCTGTCTTAGCAAGACCCAGCATGATTCATGTGGCTTCTTTCTCTTTTGGTTTTCATAGATTTATTTTATTTAAGTGTATGTGGTTTAGAGATTTTTTTAAAATTTGTTTGTTTTGCTTTTTTTGAGACCTTGCTCCTGTGGCTTCTCTTAAGGAAGTCTAGTTCTTGGTCCTCCTGGAAGTTTTGCCTCAGCCTTCCATATTTACCCCTAAAGGAACTACCTCCAATTTTTTATTCTTTATTCTTTTTCCCTTTTCCCCTTCACAAAAGCACAAATAATGCCACACTGCCATAACTTTTTATTACTAGCATTATATAACTGAAGATTAACAATACTAGTTAACATTTATGGGTACTTCTCATGTGCAAGGCACTGTATTGAGCACTTTGTACCCTTTAAACAATAGCTCTACTTTCTGTTTCTATGAATTTAACTAGTCTTAGTATTTCATACAAATAGAATTATGCAATATTTCTCATTTTATGGCAGGCATATTTGTCTTCAAGGTTCATCCATGTTATTGCATGAATAAAATTTCATTCCTTTTTAAGGTTGAATAATATTCCATTATATGTGCAGATACATTTTGTTCATGCATCCATGTGCTAACCAGCGCTTGGGCCTCGGTGACTATTGTGGTTAGTGCTTCTAGGTACATTAGTATATAAATGTCTGCTTGGATTTTTTTCCCCAGTTCTTCTAGGTATATATGAAAGATGAAATTCCTGGTCATATAGTAGTTCTATGTCTAACTTTTTGAGGATCACACCTCGATTGTGTTAAACGCTTGAGGTCGGTACTTCCTGTATCTACTTTCCAAACTTAAGTTTCTTGAAGGCAAAGATGATAGTATCTAATCTTGTATCTCAGGGCCTACAGGTGTTAAGTAGATAGGTAAACTGTGCAGTGAGAGTTGCAAGGACTGAGTAAGTGAGGAACTGGGGTGCCCATTAGCTAGGGCATGATCTAATGACTCCCGGGAATGGAATGTAAGTTCCCACCCATTCCGGCCTCCAGCCGAAGGGATAGGCGCGGCCAGTGCAGGAACAGGACCTCTGGGCTTTCTGTAGGCCTCACTTTCCTCCTTGGTTCACCAGCAATCCATGGAGGAGGAATTTCTGTTTCTGCGCTGCCCCGGCTGCCAGGCCCAAGCCAAGTGCCCCAAACTGCTGCCTTGCCTGCACACGCTGTGCTCTGGATGCCTGGAGGCGCGGGGCTCGCAGTGCCCGGTCTGCCAGTCGTTCAGGCCTGCCGGCGCTAACGCGGAGGCCCTGGATAACGTGTTCTTCGAGAGCCTGCAGCGGCGCCTGGTGGTGTTCCGGCAGATCGTAGATGCGCAGGCTGCGTGCACCCGCTGCAAAGACTCGGCTGACTTCTGGTGTTTCGAGTGTGAGCAACTCATGTGTGGCAAGTGCTTCGATGCGCACCAGTGGTACCTCAAACACGAGGCCCGGCCCCTGGCTGAGCTCCGCAGCCAATCGGTGTGTGAATTCCTCGACGGCACGCGCAAGTCCAACATCTTCTGCTCCAATTCCAGTCACCGCACCCCTGCACAGACTAAGTGAGTGGAGTATCCTGGCGCCAGTGGGTAGGAGTGGGAGCCTCAGGGAGCTTGTCACTTAGTATAGGACCCACTGACCCCATTTCTAAGTCGTTTCTAAAGCCCCTCTGACATGTATAGTGCTGCAGAATCATCCTCGTACTCTTACCTAGTATGTCTTTAGGACAAAATTTTCGGAGTTTGCCCTTGCAGGTGAGGTGTAAAAACAGTATGTTTTATATATGCCACAGAACTTTAGATGTCTTAAGAGTGGACTCGTCCTCACCGGCCCCAGGGAATCTCAAGATAGGCAGGATGTTAGGATTGACTGCTGGTAGATTGACTGGTTTCTGAAAAGTTGACACTATAGCATCGGGAAATGCTGTTTGAAAATGCCTATACGAAGAGAGAGAGAGAGAAAGAGAGGAAAGAGAAAATCACTTATAATAATTGTATGTTAAACGGCATATTTTAACTTCATGTTTATATGGGGAATATATTTATATGGCTCACAAGCAAAATTATAGTAAATAAAAGAGAGTACCATCTCCAAGACTTTCCCTCCCTCTGCAGGGTAGTTGTGGTTACTAATTTTGAATGGCTCTTTTAAGTTTCTTTTTGAATATTCATGCGGGTAGGGTAACCTTATAAGGGCTTGTTTCCACCTTTTAGCCAATAAAGTAGTATATAATAATTGAACTTTTGACCACTCAGAAATAGATTGCTTGCATATGGTTCTTCCTAATAGGGGGCCTTCACCTACACTCCGCTCCAGGAGCTTGCTTCCTGCCAGACTCTCAACAGGAGCCCTGCCCCCTTGCTGGATTCCTTGGCAGCCTTTACTGCTGCTTTATTTGCATATCACTGTGGCTTTTCTGTTGGTTTATCGGCTCCTGTGTTTCCTCCTTTGTGAATTGCCTGCTTGGAGCCTTGTGGTGTCATTTCACTTTCTATGTGGTGTCGCATATGATTCTTTAGTTGTAGGCAATGAAATGCATCCATCTCTCTTCATGGTATATGGCTTTGATGCATCCCAAGGAAGATCTCATGCCTATGTTAAAATAATCTTAAATGTTCTTTGGTCTTTTAGTATGATGAATTAAATCGATGTCTTTTCTTTGAACTGGATTTTGGTTTCTAGGAGGAAAAACTCAACTTGGATCTTGATAGCCTATTAATTTCATTCCTAGCTAGATTTCATTTTGAAATATTTTAATTAGGCTATTCTCTGTAACAGTACGTATAATCAATTTAGTATGAGGTATGTGTGGCTTCTAAGTTAGGTTTTCCTGTGTTTTTATACTAATCTCTTTAATTTATAATTTTTCTTTCTTTGAGCATAATAATGCAGTCCTCCTTCATAATGGAGGGATTGATTGATTTCCCCAACCCTGCAAAGAAATGCTTATCTTCCTGCAAACTCTAAGCCATGTCAAGATTACTCATAAGCAGGACACCTTGAATACCAGCACTAGAGTGGCAGATGCAGACAGATGTTTGAAGCCAGTCTGTCTACATAGCAAGTTCCAGGCCAGCTAGCCAGTGCTACATGGTGAAACACTGCCTTTAAAAAAAAATACTTATAGTGCTAAAAAATACAAAAAAATATGTAAATAGTTTTTATACTTTAGTATCTGAAAATAATAATTAACAAGTCTGTACATGTACAATATGGACTGTGTGTGTGCACGCACACATACGTGCATGTGTGCCTGCGTTCATATATGTGGAAAACGGGGAACAATTCTGGCTCTTGTTCCTTTGTCACTGTCTTGTTTTTTTACTGGTGGTTATGGAAAAACTTAATTTTTCACCAACCTCAGTGCCATAAATAACTAACCACAACTTCCTGCTGGACATGCATTTTAAAAAAAAAAAAAAACGCCCCCCCCCCCCCCCCCCCGGCCTTTGTCATTGACCTGACTTGTAGCTCGTGCTGGGGAGCAGCAGAAGATGGGGCTTTAAACTGGGGTTGAAGTCTGCCCTCAGGTCGTTGGCATTTGATCACCATGCCTGTGGAGTGGGTTGTTTCAGCCCAGCATCATGTCACGCCTGGAGTGTGCCATGCTCTCTGTTAAGAACTGGACTGTGAGCACAGATGCAGCCTTGCCTTCTTGGATATCTGTGGTGGGAAAAACAGAACCAGCAGTGAGCAGTAAAGGCTGCAGAGTGACAAGGTAGAGAGCCAGTCTCCCTGATGACCCTTTGTACCTGTGTTTTCACGGTGACTCTGGTTACACTGTCTCTTTTGTTATGTCCCCTTGACAGTATTACCTGCTTGGGACACTGATATCTAATGTGTGGGCAGAAAGAAAGGACGGCACAAAGGTCTAGGTCGCAGAGAACCAACCACCTGCTCAGTCTGGATGCACAGGAAGGCAGCTTCCAAGAGGGTATCATACTGACTTAGTTAGCAGTGCCCCGTGGAAGGGAGAGAGAAAGGCCAGAAGGAAGAGTGCTGCATGTGCAAGGTAGGGCGCTGGAGCGTCTGTGAATCCTAGGAACTGTACTATACGGGGGCAGGAAAGATGAGCCGAGGTCGAACAAGTGGGGCTTGGGAGAAGTTATGATTTAACTGCACACTTTCCAGAACATTCAACCTGCTCAGCTTGCTCCTTTTTTTAGTGCACACACTCACGTCGTGCCATTGAATAGCCGATAGAGTATTAATGAGACAAGGAGTACACTGTTGGAAACTTGCTGCAGTGGCTAGATCCTCTCCGAACTCTGGTTCTTTGTCTCAGGATGGCAACTTTGGCAGCTCTAAGCCCAGTATTTATTTTTTTAGCTGCATTCTTATTTCTGTTTCACCCCTGTTCAAAAGGATTTTGACAGGATTTATTGCCATATGATGGATGTATTCAGAAACTGAAGTATAGAATCTGAAGGAAAAAAGAAGCCCCCTTAGAAAATTGGGGGTCTGCCAAAAGGCAGAGGGAGGGGAGAAGACTGGGTCTCACACTGTCAGCCTGCAGGACCAGGAGGCTCACCTGAGAGATCCTTTCACCCAGGAGTGATAGGGGTCTGGGGCTCTCTGTGTCTGGATGTCAGAGCCTAAAGTTTGGTGAGTTGGAGTGAAGGGATCCACCCAGGCCACTGAAGTCTGTGGGAAGGACCTATAACTGTGTGGAGAAAGTGAAAGACTTACTAATCAAGTTAAGGAAGTGTGATGGGGGAAAGCTCAGGGGAAAGTCTTCAAGATGCTGGAATAACCAGGCAACAGGTGGCAACAGGTGGCAGTATGGCGTCTCCAGGCAGGAAGCAATGACGCACAGCTGCGAAGCTGTGACAAAGCAGGGAAGAGCCCGGCTGCTGCTAAAGAGGAACATGCCTATGGTTCTGCTTAGCATTGGGACTGTAGGGAGCAAGCTAGGTGCCAGGGGTACAAACTTAAAGGACACTCTCACCTACATGGCCCACATTAACCCTCTGGGAGAATCTACCTAAACTTTGCACCCTGTCAGTTCCTTCCCAGCCCCACCTGTCCCCACCCTTCCTACCCACCCACCTCCCCACCCTCATGAAATTTTTAGCGCATTGCATCTTCTTGGGACTCAGTGATGTTACTGAGATTGATTTCTGGCCAGGAAGGAGCACCATCGCAAGGCAAAAGAAAGGCTGCTGCCAGCAGTTGGGCAGCATAGCAGGAAGGGTAGTAAATGGCTCCTTTTTCAGTTTCTAAATGTACTAACCCAGGAGACTTGGTTTCAGACCCAGTAATAACTATGGTCCATTGGGTAGGATTCTGTTTGTATAAGATGTATCCTACACACACATACACACACACACACACACACACCTGGCCCTTGTGATGTTTCGGAGAAAAAGCGAGGAATTTACAATAACTCAAGACACAATCAGGGTTAGAGTGTAAGTCCCTGGAAAGGATAATTTCTCTTCTCCAGCAGTGGGTGGGCTTTGCTGCTCAGAGATAAGGCATGGAGACCTTGGACCAGTGTAGAAGAATGTTTAACAGTGAGACTTAATGTTAACAGGCTTTTCTCATTGATTCCTAACTCATAAAAAGAAACTAACTGGAACTGTATCTGTCTGCCTTTCCAGCCACTGAACAATCAACTAGCGGGGCAACAGTTTACTCCATGCTGGGCATCGAAACAGCTGTTGCCAAGCAAATGAGAATTGGTGTCTTTGAGGCCTGAATCTACAGCCGTTGATTCAAAGGCTGTGTTGAATACACACACTGCAGTGCTCCCTGGCAAGGACACATGGGCTCCAGGGGATGGCTTCAGATTCAGTGCCTGTGCAGTTTGAAGGAGGGAGACCTTGTATCCAACTGTGAGGGGGACTAGGGGAGCCTTGATAAAAGAGACAGTTTTTCAACCATACTTTGGAGAGGTTTGTTGAGTTCTGAGTTTCATGAAAAACAATTTGTAAAAATGAGTGAGAAACACTTGCGGCTGGGGTATGAAATGGTTGGTAAGTTGATATTAGCCAGGAAAGGGGCACTGGTGCCTGACTCCAGCCTGATGAGATATGTAGATTGGGTCACCAGGACAGTCTTCTTTGTATTTCTGTGGCCTGGCTTTCTGCCGAGGCCACTCCATTTACAAAAGGCTCTCTCCTCAGGGTTGCCAGAGGATTGTAAGAGCTAAGGAAGTTACATACAGTTAGCCTTGAGTCCTGGGGGAACCGTGAGACTGTCTCACTAATTCAAAGCTAAGTCTCAGTGTTATCTCGGGTAGGTCAGGCTCTTTCTTTGAATGCTGCTCAGAATGCTAGGGGCATTAGCTTAGCTCAGCTTAGTCTTTGGCGAAGTCATGCTTTCTTCAAAGTCCCTGGTGTGTCCTCAAAAGAAAGTGATTCCATGCTGGTGTTAGGAGGGGCAAATGCCTTTAATGTGTCTCAAAAAATGGCTACTGCAAAGGAATCAAAGAAATAAAATGCCAGGTATGGGCAAAAATGAGCCCAAAGGACAGATTTATAGCTGACACTATATAAAGCACTGGCAGCTTAGAAGCCCCTTTCCCATAGAGCCACAGAATGCAGCGTTCTGATCTGATTCCACTTTCCTTGTTCCCACAGTGGATCACCTGCCCATCTTCTGAGATGTGCTCCCCGTGGTATCTTAATCCCTGGGCTCTCTGCTAAGACTGTTCCCACTACACAAAGCAGGTGGAAATGGGGAGTCAAGAGCTTCATAGGAGCTAGCCTAGAGGGAGGGCTCATCCCAGCCAGGGATAGAACAGGATGGAGAGTTCCTGACTGCAGAGTGTGGTCTCTCCTGCCCTGCCAGCTCCCCACTTCCTGCAGCCTGCAGCCAGCAGAAGGATCCTGCAGTTGCTTATTTAGAACTGATAGTGTTTTTCTTCAGAACTGTACTGTTAAAAAGGAAGCATGCTGCTAAAGTAATGTAAAGTTGCATTTTCCTTATATTTAACAGAAAAATAAATTAGACCCGCCGACTTCAAAGTATATCTAGGGGCTGAGGATGTAGCTCAGTGGTAGAGTATCTGCTGAGCATGTGTGAGGCCCTAGGTTTGATCCCCAGTTACCAAAAAGTTGGGGGAGGGGGCAAAACCATGCAAAATCCAAAAGGATTCTTCTAAGATTACCTTTTTAAAACCTCAGTACCTAGATTTTTAAAATTACTGGAGGGGCCGGCAAGACGGCTCAGTGGTAAGAGCAATTGCTCCCAAGCCTAAAGACCTGAGTTTGGTTCCAGAGGCCACATGGTAGAGAGAAATGTCTCCTGCAAGTTGTCCTCTGAGCTCCACATTGTTGGATTTTTGCCAAGGCTGGAGATCGGAACCAGGAAAAGTGCTCTTAGCCTCTGAGCTCCATGCTGTCAGCACACAGACCGTGTTTTGGTCGATCTCCTGACTGAAGACATGTCAGTAAATATTTCCCTTCAAGGAGGACTTCTGTGTTCCAAGTTGCTTGTGTCTCTTGATTTTGAGAATATGCATGGGTGCTCTTACACTTGAGTGACATCTTAGCTAGGATAATGTTCCAGAGTTGCACTCTCTTTCCTTCTGAATGTTGTACACACTGCTGCATGTTCTTCATCAAAAAAGCAGAGAGCTAAGGGAAAGTAAATTGTTTTTTCTTTTTTTTTGGTGTGTAAGCATGTGTGCAAATGTGTGTGTGTGAGGATTAAACATGCTCATACATGTATACATGGAGGCCAGAGGTTGACACTGGGGGCCTCCTTTTTTCGGTCTTCACCTTACTTTTTGAGGTGGGGTCTGTAACTGAACATGGAGCTCATCCTCTGGATAGACTGTTGCACCCATCTTTTTATTCAGGTTCTGGGGATCCAAACTCAGGCCCTCATGCACCGTGAGCACTTCACCCACTGGGCCATCTCCCTAGCACCCCCTTTTCTATCTCAGTGCCCAAAGATGTTTCTTATTATTGAAATTTATTAATTAACCAATGTGCTGGCTGGTGTTATGTCAACTTGACACAAGCTAGAGTCATGGGAGAGGAGGGAGCCTCAACTGAGAAAATGCCCCATAACACTGGGCTGTAGGCAGGCCTGTAGGACACTTTCTTAATTAATGATCAATGTGGGAGGGCCCAGCCCTTTGTGGGCAGGGCCAGCCCTGGGCTGGTGGTCTTGGGTTCCATAAGAAAGTAGGCTGGCAATAGTGATGAGCAAACCAGTAAGCAGCACCCCTCTGAGGCCTTTCTAATCAGCTCCTGCCTCCACATCCCTGCCCTGTTTGAGTTCCTGCCCTGACTTCCTTCAATAATGAGCAGTGCTGTGGACGTGTAAACCAAATTAACCCTTCCTTCCCCAAGTTGCTTTGGTCATTGTGTTTGAACACAGCAACCTATCTAAGGCATCCAAGCCGTCTTCATGTATTTTGTATCAAATTATTCTGGAACTTGCCAGACTGCATCAATCTAAAACTTCCGTTTATTTCAGTGACATTTTCCTATATCTCTCTTTCTCCTCTTTCTCTTCTTATCTTTTTCTTGCTTTGCTATCACTAATATCACACCTTTCAGCTTATTATGTTTAAGTGTTTTCTTACTAATAAGCTAACAATATCACTATGTTTTGAAGGGAACTTACTAAACATCATTTGAGTGGGTAACCAAGATTAGAACTACCTTAGATTAGATTAGAGCAAAGTCACATGATGATCATTTTTGTAACTTAATCCGATAACTCTGACAATAAAAAATCAGATAATAAATCTAACAATTGCTTGTGTCACATAGGGAATTACTGTCTATTTTGTATGTCACCAGAGTCTGTTAACGTTTGATGATGAATTTTGGTCATTGAGTTTTGTAACAAATTCCTAGCATGGCATATCTTATACTTTGGATGTATCAGTCAAAGCTTTTAATGAGAGTGTGGATTTCAAGATGGGCATAAGTCAATGGCAGAGTTGGCTGTGTTTATATGTTACTTATCTAATAGAGTGCATACTCTTATTGTCTTAGTCTCTTATTGAATATCTTTTTTTTAACTTGCAGCCTTAACTGACTATTTTGGATATTCTATTTTGCCATTTTGTTTAGTGAAAGTAGGTCAGGTTTAAGTAAAAATAATGCAGTCACTGTGCTTGTCTGTGGAATAAAGTTTGTCTTATTTTTTCGTGTACATGCTTCTGTGGGTACATGACTGTGAGGGGACAAGCCTATGAGTGTAGATGACTTTGTGTATGTGTGCATGACTGTGTGTGTGTGTGCATGACTGACTGTGGGCATGTGTGACTGTGTATATGCGTGTAACTGTGTATGTGCATAATTGTATGTGTACATAACTCTGTGTGTGTGTGTGACTCTGTGTTGACTGTGTGTGCATGACTGTGTGTGCATGACTCTGTGTGTATATGTGTGCATGACTCTGTGTGCATGACTCTGTGTGCATGACTCTGTGTGCATGACTCTGTGTGTATATGTGTGCATGACTGTGTGTGCATGACTGTGTGTGCATGACTGTGTGCATGACTGTGTGTGTTTGACGGCTGGACGTTGATGCTAGTGTCTTCCTCAGTTGCTCTCTACCTTATTTTTTGAAACAGAGTCATGGAGCCTGGAGCTCACTAATTTAGCCAGGCTGACAGGCTGCAAACTCCAGGGATCCCCCTGCCTCTGCCTCCCCAGACCTGGGGTTACAGATGTGGGCCACCATGCCTTGCTTTTTATGTGAGGTTCCAAACTCAGGTCCTTGTGCTTGTGCAGTAAGCACTTTACCCACTCGGCCATATTCCCAGCCCCCAAATCCATCTTATTTCTTGCAAAATTTATTGGTGAAATCTGTTAATGTTCATCAGTATATAATTATAATGTATTACTACAAAATTCAATGAAATTTTCCCTCAGTGATCTGACCTCGTTCCAAAAATTGAATATTCATCATTGACGTGTAAGAGCTATGAGGCCGGGTTGATTGTGTTTGTAAGGGGTACAGTTGCCACCACCTCAGCTTCTCCCTTGGGATTGCAGGATGGGGGCACTGGCGAGTCTTAAGTGGAGTAGGAGGGACCGAGATAGTCAGGCCAAGCTTCGGATAGTAGGAGATCAGCAATAATCAGTCAAGAACAAGGACAGCAGCAGTGATGGAGCAGGTGAGGAACCAGGATTCTGCTGTCACCAGCCCTGTGTCCTCCTCCGGGGCACGTAGCTGACCTCACAACGTTTTTGAAGTAGATGAAGGTAGACTCAGTCAACAAGGATGAGTGGTGAGCTGTTGCTGAAGTGGTAGAGAAGGAGGCATCTTTGGTGACCGGGAGTCTCTGGCTTGAGAAGGTGGTGCCATGCGCTGTCCCGGGGATGTCGGGAAGAGCCAGGGACCCATGACACAGTGGACTTGCTACCTACGGCGTGCCCGATGCGTCAGTGTTTGAAGCCTAGCCAGTCTTTTGACTCTTCGTACTCTTCTAGTAACGTACTTGTTTTAACAAGTGCTGTCTGGCGAGGAAAAGCCCCATCCCCTTCCTCCCACAACATGTCTCAGCTCTTTGACTCGTCCGTTCCTACATATGACATCTATAATCACTTGGCTAAGTTTTTAAAAACCTCATAATTATATTTAAGTGTCTTTTAAAAAAACATTTATGCTATCTTGAGAATTGATGATCTTACAATATTTAGTATTTCTACTCAAGGACTTTGCTTTTTCGGGTTCTTAGAATCATTTTTTTATTTTAAAATTACACACACACACACACACACATATAATCTTCATACAATATATTTTGATCATATTATTTCCCTTCCCCCAACCCTTCAGATTCTCCTTTCCTGTCTATTCACCCAGTTGCGTGTTCTTGATCTTAAAAAAACACAGAAAAAACAAAACAAGGAATCTGTTTTGTGTTGGCTGACTACTCCTGAGCGTGAGGCCTGCCCTGAAGTGTGGCTCATACTTCCTACATCACTTCATTGAGGAAAACTGATTTTCCTCTCCCGGCAGCTATCAGTTGCAAATAACTTCTTCATTAGGAGTTGGACTTTGTGCCCACTTTCTGTTCTCCATGCCAGGACATTTACTGATTGGTTGTGTGCTTGTGCCTGTGTGCACTTGACACAACACAGATGTGGCGGTCAGAGGACAACCCGAAGGAACTGGGTTTTCTTCTTCACCACGTGGCTCCGGGGATCTCCCTTCGGGTGCTCAGGTTTGGTAGCTCTCACTTCTATCCCCTGAGCCAGCTCACTGGCACCACTCTTCTGTTTTTTAGACTTGTCTCTAATGAGTTTTTGTTATTTTATTCATAAAATTCTTGCATATTTCTTGCTAGTATGCTTATGTACTTTGTAACAGTTTTGGATTATTATGAATGGAACCTTCCCCATACCCCAGTTTGTTTTTATTTCCTTTGATGGAATAGACCAAGATCTCAATAGCTCTCTCTCCCTCCCTCTCCCCTCCCTCCTTCTCCTTCCTTCCCTTCCTCCCAAATGCCCTCTCTCCCTCCCTCCCTCCCTCTCACTCACTTTCTCAATCCTGGTGTAATCTTTGCCATTTTGTTGAGTAATTTCTCGTTGGCTCAGTAGTGTTTTTGTTTATTCTTTTGCATAATCTGGGATCAAATAACGGTCCTTTTTGCCCTTCTTGAGACACAGGTCTCTGTCTTGGCTAATGTAGGTTCTTGGCATAGACCTCCCATGTAGGTACCCATCTCACCTCTGCCTCCTTCACAGTGCCAAGCACATAATACAGGCTCAGTGAGTGTCCCTCAGATGAGGGGGAAGGAACCACTTGACTAAGAAGATCACCCCTGGTTTTGGGTGGCAACCCCTTGACAGAACACCCCAATTCCGGGTCTACCTTTAGCTTTCTAAGAGAGTTAAAGGCTTTGGCAGTTCAGTAACCTACGAAGAACATGGATCTGAAGTCATGCCCATATCTGTACAGCCCTCTCTCTGCTAGGCTCTGCCTCTGGGTAGCATGATTCTGATACTTAGATCAGACTTCCATGGCTGGAAGAGTTGCATGCTCAGCTCTATTCTCTTCTCACACTCCGTACTCTCCAGGAATCTCTACTGGCTTGTAATAAGCCTCCAGTGCCTGACTGAATGCTGAGCCTTCATCACTTTGAGTGGCCTGGGGAGGTTGATAGCTGGTGAAGCTGAGGATCAGTCTGACCACCATTTCTATGTTGATAGTTCTGGGTCTTGTTGGTCTTGGTAACTTAGGCCAAAGTGACCCCAGGTAAGACCGTTCCCCTTGATCTCAAGTGAGCTTTTTCTTAACATTGATTGTGAGAGTAAATGACAGAATATCTCTGGAGAAGTAACTGGAAGTCTCTGTCCTGGTAACATTTGAAGCAATGGCATTACAGTGGTTGAGAGCTGGGACTGAGGCTGCTCCCTGCTTCTATGTTAATTTCCTATTGCTGCTATAACAAGTCACCACGACTCAGGGGTTTGAAACAGTACAAATCCTTTATCTTGTCCCTCTGGACTTCCAGTGTTTGAAGTGGATCTGAGATGAAATCAAGGCCCAAGCAGAGCTTGGCTCCTGTGGCAGACTCTTGGGGAGGATTTGTTTTCTTGTTTCTGAGCTGCTCACATTCCTTGGTACATGTTCCCTTCTTTTTCCAAAGCCAGCAAGAGAGCCTCACTCCAGCTCTACCCCATCAGGTCCTTTCTCACTCTCTTACCTCCCTTCTTGTATTGCAACTCTTATGACAACACCCAGATAACTCAGAATAATCTCTCAATCTTAATTTCTTTTAAAAAGATTTATTTGTTTATTTTATGTTGTTTTGCCTGCATGTATGTATGTGTACCACACGTGTGCTTGGGGTTCACAGAGGTAAGAAGAGGGCATTGGATCTCCTGGAACTGGAGTTACAGACCACTGTGAGCCAGCATGCAGGTGCTGGGGACCTCTGCAAGAGTGCCAAGTGCTCTAAACTGCTGAGCCATCTCGGAAGTCTATAATCTCAATTTAATAGAATTTAATCACACATTTAAAGTCCCTTTACCTTGTAACATATTCAAAAATTAGAATGACTACAGTAAATGCTGTGAAAGTCTATGTTAGCCTATATATATGTATATATGTGTGTGTGTATGTATGTATGTATATATATATACTTGACTAATAAAAATTATATATACTTATGATGTATACCATGATGTTGTGATATACACTGTAGAACTGGCGAGATCCAACTAATTAGCATATCCATGACTTCATATACTTAATTCATATTTTACATGCATAAAATATTAAGATAGAGATATACTTTCTTTGCTCTAGTAATCTATTATTTGTACTCTATTTCATAGAGAGAAAGGTATGCATACATTAGGCTGCTACTATGCTATGTTATTAAATCATTGTTCATATCAGTCAAAAAAATAAAAAAGATAGAAGAAATGCACAAACAAAATCACATGAGTGTTTATCAAAAGGGAGCCATTGAATCAGTTGTCCATATAGCTGTAATGGAGCTACTAAAAAGAATTCATTAGGTTTGTCCCTGTGGACCTAAAGGAATGTCCTAAATGAATTAGAGGAGGAAGTTACCAGGGGATTGTAGTATGATTTCATTTTTTTTTTAAGAACAAACATTAGCCCTCCGCACCATTTGCTGTAAGTATTGGTTTCTTCATCTGTAAAAAGAAAATAATCAAAGTACCTGGCCAGTGCTTGCAAAGATTGAGTGACATCCACGTCAGGTGCTTCGGAGTTTGGATGCCTAGGTGGAGAGGAGGGAAGAAGCCATGTCGTGCTCAAGTGGGACCTGAGTGGGAGAGTATGATCAGAGCTAGGCTTAGGAGACGTTAAGAAGTGGTGGAAAGTGGTTATTTCTATTTGTATGCGTTTGCATTGCTGCATGTTACTGTGGTAGGTTTTTGTGTTACTTGTTTTTTGACATTTTTTTTTTAATGTGTGGGTGGGTAGGTGCATATGGGCTATGACTCCCATGTAGAGGTCAGAGGATAGCTTGCAGCAGTCGGGTTCCTTCCACCGCATAGGTTCCGCGCATCGAACTCACGGCTGTTAGGCTTGGCAACGACCCCTTTACTCTGTGAGCCATCTTGCTGACCCTGTAGTAGCTTTATACTGTCTGGTATTTTATGGATAGATCCGGTACCATAACCATAAGCATAGACACTGAGTAAGGAAAAGCATAAATCGAGAAACAGCTTGTCTAAGTGAGTCTTGTGTGTCCGCAGTATCTACTGCAGAGGCTGCTCCAAGCCTCTGTGTTGCGCATGCGCACTCCTGGACCGCGGCCACAGCCATCTCCAGTGTGACATTGGTGAGGAGATCCAGCAGCGGCAGGAGGAGCTGGTCACCATGACGCAGGCACTACAGGAACAGGACAGGACCTTCAACAAGGCTCACGAGCAGATGCACTCGGCCCTAGGTCAGCTGGACCGTGCACGGGCAGACACCGAGGAGCTGATTCGCAGGAGCGTGCGCCGGGTGGTAGAGCACGTGCAGACGCAGGAGCGGGAGATGCTCGAGGCATTGAACTCGCGCTATCAGCTCAACCACCAGGAAATATCTGGTCAGATGGGCAAACTGAATGCTGTGCTGCAGCGCATCCAAGCTGGTGGGGCACTGGTCAAGAGGATGAAGCTCTATGCTTCCGACCAGGAGGTGCTGGACATGCATGGCTTCCTGCGCAAGGCGCTCTGCAGCCTGCGCCAGGAAGAGCCCCAGAACCTACAAGTCCGGGTGCGCACCAGCGGCTTTGAGGAGTTCAAGGTGCGCCTACAGGACCTCGTCTCCTGCATCACCCAGAGGACAGGTAAGTGATGAGGCCATGCTTGTGGGCAGCTAGTTTATCATTTAAAGGGTCCATGCTGCCCCCAGGGGAAGGCACGATAGAAAAGATGATCTCTGATAGATGAAAGATTTATCAGTTCTTAAGTTCTAGGGTGCAGAATTAGAGGAGATGCTGATCTGGTGTGGCAGGAACCCAGAGGAGGCACTTCGAAAACTTATAAGACCCTATGGCATAGATGTGACTTTGTCGACCTTGGGGAACACGTGGAAATTTAGAAGGTGCAGAGCTTAGAACTAGATGTGATGTCATTGCAGCCCACTCTCAGGGGCTCTTAAGCCTCCTGTGCTCAGGAAAAGAGAAATCAACTGGTCATAAAGTTAGAAGAGAAGTGGGTTCAGAAAACTTAGCAGTGGGGTGCTTGGTCAGACACTGAAAGGAAGAACTCCCCTAGAACGAAGCAGCCAACTGCCAGACTCTAGGTCCTGACTAGAACTGGGCTTTTTCGAGGTACAGAAGTAGCAGATTGGCTCCTGGCCTCAAAGGTTGTTGTGTCCAACTGGGAGAAGAACCTGGGCCATATTACACAGCTAGAGGCACCCTTGCTCTGAATCAAGATCCAGCAGCTGTGTCTGTATGAGATTGTGGTCACAAGAGGCCAGCACAGACCAGAGGGATTTGCTTCAGCAGCAGCAGCTTTCAAACCGAAGCCCATGAGAGCACATGTGTGCCTTCGGGATTTTTGTTTAGATCTTTAGGCTGGGAGGTCAGCTCTGAGTAGCTGGTGAGCGGTCCCCCCAGTGGCTTTTGGCTAGTTCCAGGGATGGAGGGCGCCTTCTTGGAGCTGGTAGCCATAGGCTCATAAAGATATGATCCTAGAACGTAGATGGACTAATATCTTCTCCGTCTAGGCCATGAATGATTCCTAGAGATGAAAAGATGTGCACTTGGGGTTTAGAGCCAAAGGTGTCACTCTGTGCTGTTCTGTTCCAGTTGGTTCATGCCGACAGCAGTCAGTTTTCCTTTCAGCCCCTCTGTGCTGTGTGCTTAATTGTGAATTCACAGGAAAAGCAACAAGGACCTCCTCTCCATCCGCCCAGAGAGCCAGCCCAGAGGCAGCCCACACTCCCAGCGACTCTTTTGACCGAGAGCAGGTGAGAATGGTTTGATGTGTGAGGGATGGTGGTTGGCACAGCAGGCAAATGGTTGGGATTCCTGGTGTCCTGTGACTGCAGGGAGAGTGCCTGAGAGGGGACAGCAAGTGGCTGGACTGGAGTTCGCAGGAGGAGAGCATTAAGGGAGGGTTGGCTGGCTAGCGCAGTGCTCCCTAAATGCCTGAATAGCTGTTGAGGGGCCATGACCCAGTTCAGGGGAGATCAGACCCAGGGGTAGACAGGAGATAAAGGAAGTGGATATAAACAATGACCCTGTTTGGATGTGACACAGGATATCCCTGAAGCTCACAGTAAACATATGAGACATTTTCTGGGGCTGGCATAGGTGGACCCCCACCCACGTGGTTCTTGGATTTAAGGCTAGGAGTCAGAGCTCAATGGCACAGGTTCCAGGGCTATCATATACCTAAAAACTACAGTTTCTCAGGGTTGGAAGACATCCTGAGGTTCTCTCATGTTGATATTCTCACTGCTGCACCTTTGACTCAATGACTTTCATTCATACGCCTTTGGGGACAGGAAGTTCATTTATTCTTGAGGTGGCTTTACTCCTTTCTCTGATTGCCCTGGTTAGTGTTCTCAGGGTAGAAGTACACAGACATCCTTTTCCATTCTCCTCCCCCATACTCCCCTGCAGCAGGATAAGGTTTCTCAGTTCCTTCCCATGGCTGGCATCTTTGGACACTCTGTTGTGGTCACATGGTCACTTGATCACATGCCTGCATATCAAGATGTGGGCTGAGGACCAATCAGATCTTCTGGGGGGCAGCAAGGTCTTAAGCTATGCTAGCTTTGTCTTGGGGTGATCCATGGGGAATAAATTGCTGTGGGTTACAGCACTCAGGAAAGGCTTCCTGGAGGAGGTAGGACTTTGGAAGTCTTAGAGCTACAAGAGAGCATGGAGTCTAAGGCCTCTTGCAGGGATGTAGTTAAAACCCAGAGACTCAGCTGGGAAGCAGTTTAAATTTGAACATGGGCAGTGCTCTTCTTTAAAAAACTCCCTGCTTTATACCTTGGTCATCACCTGGGGGCTGAGGTTAGGACTCAGGAAAGAAGTGGGTAGCTGTGTGTGGGTGCAAAGGTCACAAGAGGCCAGCACAGACTGGGGGGGATTTGCTTTATCGTCAGTCCTGTCAGGGTGAGCTGCTCTGGCCCTCACAGCACTGCCTCAGGAGGGAAAGTATTTATGAGTGGAGTGTTGGGGGGACAGAAGCAGAGGCACCCAGGCTTGCCTCCAGGGAGTTCCTAGACTAAGTAGAATAGGGCCTTTTATATGCCACCAATTGAAGAGCCATAAAGGCAAAGATAAGATGTTTAAACCTTTTCCTCCTGTTGTAAGGGTTGAATCTGGGGCTTGGTATAGTAGGCAGGTACTTTACCATTGAACTGCCTGCCCAGCTCTATGTACAAGTTTGCAGTGAACACCTACTTTTAGTACTTTTGGAGTAGTACCTAGTAGACTTGGTAAGCCCTGTGATAATTCTTTCATTTGTGAAAAAGATTTACTTATTTTTATTTTATGTGTATGAGCGTTTTGCTTGCATGTAAGTGTACCGTATGTGTGCAGTGCCTGCCCTAAAACTGGGATTACGGATGTGTGTGAGCTGATGTGGATGCTGGGAACTGAACCAGGGTCCTTTGCAAGAGCAGCCAGTGCTCTTAATCTCTGAGCCATCTCTCCAGCTCCTTGTTTCATTTTTGAGGAACTGCTCCTACTTCATTTTGAGATAGCTACACAAAACACTGAACACCGAGTCTGACATGGAATAGTAATCAAAGCAGTGTTATATTCATTAGCCATCTTCGCCACCCCTACTAATGGGACTCTGTATTAGATGCTCTTCTAGGCATTTTGATGGCATTTAGCACATTTCATCCACATTTCCATATGAAATAAATTTTCTTATCCCATTTTACAGAAGGCAACAGAGGCCCAGTGAGTTTTAAGTAATTCCAACTTGAGTATTAGCTGCCTGGATAGAGTTAAGATTCAGGAGTAGAGGCAAGCTCATAAGAGGCCGGACTCAAATTTTCTCACTGCTGCAACTCTGCCACTGCTGAGGGAGGTGCTGCTCTCAACAGAAAGCTGCTTGTCTCTAGAGGCACGCAAGCTAGGCTGGTTGCCAGGCATGTTCTGAGGAGTTGAGCAGTGTGGTCCCTGAGGTATCTTCCTGCCCTGTCAGGATACACACAAATGGAAGTGGTGCCTGGGTACTAGCAACCCAAGGTCAGAAGGAGCTGACATCATGGAGAGTTTGGGAAGAACTACTTGTCCCAGTGAGCTCTTCAACTGGGACCAAGGAGCTTACAGCTCAGGCAGGTTGTAGGCCCAGGGTCCCTGGTCATTTCTGACTCTCTTGTCACCTGATTTTACAGCCCAATGAGGTACAGAGGGCACAGGCTCAGGTCCTGGAGCTGCCTAAGACCCAACCTATGGCTGTGGTGCAGTCAGTGCCTGGAGCACACCCTGTGCCAGTGTATGCCTTCTCTATAAAAGACCACACCTATCGAGAGGTAAGTCCCCCTACTCAGCCCTGCTTCCATCTGCAAGGTTCAGACTCCAGCCAACAGTGGGGTGTAGCCAGAGGAGAATCTGGGCCTTCCTGAGACCTTTATTTGTTCAGCATCTACTCCATAGTCTCCATTGCTCTGGGATACCCCCTTAGGAAGCTCAAGCTTCCAATAAGCTGGAGCCACTGTCAGCCCAGCTGGGATGCTGAGACAGCCGAAGCTATGAGACCAACAGAGATGTTGGTCAGTGGCCATGACCAGTGTGCATGGCAACCTGAGAGAGCTTCCTATTTGAAGAGACATGGTCAGCATGGCCAAAAGAACAGGAGCAAAAACATGCCACAGGCCCCTGGCACTCAGCTCAGGGCCTCAGCCCTGCAACACTAGAGGCACCTGAGTCACCCCTGTAACTCCCCACTGTGCAGGAGGCCTGTCAGACAGTCACCCCCATGAAGAGGAAGTGCTGCCACAGTGATTGCTCCAGGAAGATCATCAAGATGGAGTCCACAGAGGAGAATGAGGACAGATTGGCCACAAGCTCCCCTGAGCAGCCCAGGCCCAGCACTTCCAAGGCCGTCTCACCTCCTCATCTGGATGGGCCTTCCAGCCCTGAGAGCCCCATCCTAGAAAAAGAGATCCTCCTGCCCACCAACAACCATGTTCCCAGTGACGCAAGGGAAACAGGTAGGGAGATCAGGCAGGACAGCAGCTCAGTAAGACCCTCACGCTGCCCTCAGACATCTAGAGCACCCCCGGCCCCCACCCTCACATTCTGATCCCACCTGGGAACTCAAAGCCACCAGGAATCACATGCACACATTGCTCTGAGCTACCATTGAGTATGGTGGGGGTAGTTTACCCAGTACCTTGATGTGATTCCATTGTGGGACACCTGAGAGGCTCTACCCTAGTTCTGACTTCC
This sequence comes from Cricetomys ansorgei, assembly GCA_026225945.1. NCBI lineage: Eukaryota > Metazoa > Chordata > Mammalia > Rodentia > Nesomyidae > Cricetomys > Cricetomys ansorgei. The sequence goes on along the minus strand of JAMJFZ010004023.1, from coordinate 11,674,539 downwards.
AGTGCCAAGCACTGTGCCTTGGGGACATATACACTCCATCTCCTGATGTACTTGGGACAGGGCATCCATCATCCCACAGCCCATTGGCTCATAAGGATTCTCCCCAGTGGCCATCTCTCACCCTAGCTAGGAAGGATTTAATGCTACCACCGCTTCTCCATTTCAGAGGAGCGAATCGTGGTGATCAGCAGCTCAGAAGACTCAGATACTGAGAATCTGGTAAGTAACCTGGAGTTCAGCCTAGGACTCCCGCTTCCCCTCACTCGAGGTCCCAAAAGCTGCAGCCACAGGAGGTGACTCTCAGGCTTACCTGGCACCTGGGAAATTTTCCAGCAAGGTAATAAAAGCCTTAGCTGTACTAAGGACAGTCTGTAAGTGCCAGCTGCATGCGTAGTGCACCCTAACCCTCACACTGCACCAGGCAAGAATTCCCTGAAATGCTACCTAGACGCCTTCCTCTAGAGCCTGGCTGGCCTCTAGAATAGCCTAGGCCCTTGTCCAGAGCCTCCTTATGCATTTTCTATCTGCTAAATTCTCCATAAGGAGAGCTGGACAAGAGTTCATTCCCTGGTTAATCAATGAGCCACGCGTTGTGGTTCATGCCTTTAATCCCAGTACTTGGGAGGCAAAAGCAGGTATGGATCTCTGTGAGTTCAAGGATGAGGTCAGTGTGGTTTACATAGTGAGTTCCAGGACACCCAGGACTATGTGGAGAGACCCTATCGGAAAGAAAACAAAAACAAAAACCAATGACAACAAAATCAGTCAAAGGGGGCTAGTGATGGATAGAGTGTGTCCATGGGTAAGAAAAAAAGTGGATAGGGATGTCTTATTTACTTTTCTGTTGCTGGGAAAAGACATCTCAGAAAGAGGTTATTGGGATTTATATTTTCAGAGGGTAAGTCCATGACTTTCCTGGCAGCAGGCAGGCAGTCACGCACGCACGCACGCACGCACGCACGCACGCACGCAGGGTGCTAGAGCTACGTAGCTGAGAGCTTACATCTGATCCACAAATCACAGAGAGATCCGCTAACTGGGAATGACATGGGCTTTTGAAACCTCAAAGCCTACTCCCTGTGACACACCTATTCCAACAAGGACACACCTCCTAATCCTTCCCAAGCAGCTTCACCAACTGGGGTCCACGTATTCAAACATGAGCTTATGGGGAACATTTTTGTTCAAGCCACCGCAGGAGCCATATGCAGAATTTTACTTCATGTTAGAAAACTTCTTTGAAGGCATCTTATAATAAAATCAGTGACTCTTCTGTACTAGCTATTAGAGACTAGGCTATTAAGTATCCAGGGAAAGCAGAGCCTAGTACAGTGAAAGTCAGACTGGGGTCTCCAGGGTCCTTTCTAGCCTTCAGTTTGGGATTCTGTATTGGAAAGCATACAGAGCCACTGGACACCACTGCAACACCCTCTTCACCAGCCCACTCCTCCCTGCTGAGCACCCGAAGAGCTTCCTGGCTACATTGGACCTCCCACCGCAGCAGGGCCTGTGGTCTACCCCGAGGTACCTGCAGCCCACCATATTGGTCTTCCCATCATCCCACTGAGCAAGCTGCCATTTGTGACGCTGAGTTCTCCAGCCAGCCTTGCCAGACGTCTGCTGCCGTCTTCTGTCAGGTCTGCATTTTCCCACACAGAGCGAGGAGAGCCACCTGCCTTCATCACACCCTTGGTGGCCTGTCTCCCAGGCGTATTGTGCCCCGATGCAGGCCTCCTCTTAGAGCTCAGGCTATCACCCCTGCCACCATAGGACTTCCACGGCATCCTGCCGATGTCCCCACACAGAAGAGCATCAGCATGCTCTGCCAGATGCGCAGAGCCTTCCAGTCCCTTGGACACTCTCTCCAGGGTTCCCCCCATTTTCGCCAGTGGCTTAGCAACTTACTTTCTCTCCGTTGCTCCTCCATGGCTTCTCACCCTAATGCTTCTTCCATGGGTGGTGCACAGGCAGCAGGTCCCCCGCGAGATTCTAACAAAGACTCCATGGAGAATCCCCAAGTTCAAGGCCCACCTTGATGTCTGAAATTTCATCACCGCCACCCTCTTTCCCAAGATGCCTCATCCCTACCAGTCCAGGCCTAGGCCCTCTATCAGATGGGCCTCTGAGAACCTGAGTTCTTCTCTCCTCCATGGCCACTGGCCACCCCAACACACTCTGTGGTCTGTCCATCCCAGGCCTGGCAGGTATGACTGCTCAATAAATACTGTTAAATGATCTCCCTTGTGAGCCCTTATTCGACAGCTGATGGCCTCATGCAGGATCTTCCCTGCGGGGGTGTTTGTCTTCTCCCTTCATGGAACTTAGCTCTTCTCTGGGGAGATCATGGCTGTCTTCCTTCCACACTCAGGAGCATCCGAAGTGGGAAGCAGGGCAAGGCCTGTACTGTTACAGTCCATCATGTGGTGGCTTCAAGGTCCAGCTCTTAGGGTGTAACCCTATCTCCCCAGTTTGTCTCGGACATCCGCCAGCCTCCCATCTCATGAAGTGAAGATATGACCATCTGCACCTAGATTTCTTCCTTCCCCTCATCTTGCTTTTTGCCTGGTTGATTTCAACACCCACCATTTGACCTTTGCTCCTTGACCTCCCAAGGATCCTCAGCCTGTTGCTTCAGCTGCCAACCAACCATATGGCCACACCTCATGCCTCAACACCATCTCTAAACAGACTGCTCTGACTCAGACCACAGCCTCTTGTTCCCCGAGCCCTCAAACCTACCATCACCTCTCTCCAGCTGTTCCCCATTTCAATCATTCTCAGAAACAACCGCAGAAAAAGTCAGTTGACTCTCTGCTGCCCCCTGGAGACATTTTGGAGAAAAGCTACACAGGAAGGCAAAAAGCAAAAGACTTTTGGTCACACCCTCCTGCTCTCATTTGGCTGCCCAGGAGCCCTTCTCTGGACTCACCCTGATCCTCACTCCTCCCTGTTGACTGTGTTCTGCTCCTGAGATGAAACAGAAACCCTTCTGATGGCATGGGAATCGTGGGCATCTGCTACTTAATTACAGATTTGTCTGTTGCTATCACTTCCCTTCATCTACCACTTCTGCTCTGGTGGGTAGGAAGTCAGCCTGCCTGTAAGACCCACACCTGTTTCCTGGCCCAGCCAGCCCACACCTGCCCTGTGAGAAGCCTCACTCCATCGCATGCTCATCCCCTGTGTCTTCTGATTCATCCACTTCCTTCTCGCCAGTCTCTGCCCACTCTCTGCTTCTCCCTCGGCCTATACTTCACACTGCTCCTCATCCCACTTTCTGCACTTCCCCTCCATGCCTACAAAACCTACCCATCAGCACCAGGAACGTGTCAGGCCCCTCAGCACAGGGCTCCTGGGTGCTCCATTCCAGATCTCCTTGTAAAGGTTGGCATTCCAGCTTTGGTTCTGGGCCTTCTTTTCCTTATACTCTTGAATAGTCTCTGGGTAAGTCAGCCCATTCTGACTAGTTGCTGCTCAGACAGAGCTGATGCCCATGCTTGCCTGCTAGACCAGAATGTCAGGGCCTTCCGACAGCTCTGCCGGGATGCCCCATCTGTACCTCATGCATTCTCCGTCTCTTCTCTTGGGTTGTCACTCTACCATCACCTAGGCACACACGCTGAGAGCCCAGGATGCCTTGTAATTGTCCCTCGCCTTCTGCCAGAATTTAATCCTTGCCTTTCCTTGGTTTATCTTCTTCTGTCTCCTGGACAGTTCTTTCTATCTCATCATCTTTGGTAAGGTTCAAGCTCCTGACCCTGGAGGCAGGTGGAAACCTAGGAAGGAATGGTGGAGAAAAGTATTCCAGCAGTTTCCCAGGACACTGTGCAGAGTTGAGCTCAGGAGATGCCACAGCAGTGTAGCAGATAGGAAGAGGAAGAGGGGATCCAACCTCACCATCAATGGGGATAGCAGGGTCACCGGGGGAGGAGGGAGAAACACATTTCAGGTTAGGAAGAGCAGCTAGAAGGAGAGCAAGCCTGAGGAGCAGAAGAGTGTGTATATATGTGTATATATGTAAAAAACCATTACAGGATTCCTAAACTAAAAAAAAAAGTGAATAAGTCCCCTCATGCACTTCACTCTCATCTTCTAGGACCCTTCTAAAGCCCTAAGGCACTACAGCACACCTCCCTGTAAATCCCTACCCCCCAGCTTGGAGGGAGGGGCAATGCTCCAGGCTTCCCACACCCATACTCTTCCCTGTAGGGCCTTTGTTCCTTGCAATGAGGGGCTGTTCTATAGTATTGGCCCTCTGAAGTGTCACCTTTAAAGACCCAGCAGAAGGGGTGGGCCTCAGCATGGCCTGCAGCTGTGTCTGTTACAAGGCTTCCCTGTCCGAGGGGAGTGTTCTGGAAGAGCTCACCCTTGCTGGCTGAGGCAGCAGGCTCGCAGATTTGGAGCAGAAGAAGTTTTCTAGTCTCTTGTAGAGTCCACCGGACAAGAACTGTGCTTAAACCCAGAAAGGGTGGGTGAGCGCTGCACCAGGCCAGGGCTACTGTCTGAGTCACAGCAGAAGAGATAAGTATTCTCACCCAGTTTTGTGACACCTTGGCAGTGACAGAACCAAGCAGGAAGGGGTCCAGCTAAGAGGTCAGCCTGTGGCAGACACAGCAACGAAGACTGGCAGAGAAAGGGAAGCCTGCGGGCTGCAGCTGGTCCAGGGATGCCACCATGGAACTGATGAGTATGCATATCAAAGAATGTGAGTCAGGTGCTTGGCCGAGAAGGTGGGGTCTGTTTGCCTAAGCTCAGAGCTGCCTGCAGAAGGGCTGGAGCAGCAGCCAGAAGGGTCATAGCAGCCAGTTCAATGGTCTGGCTTGCTAATATCTTGTGTTCTGTCTCCAAGGCCTTCAAGATTACAAGAGCTAGGAGTTTGTGTCTGTAAACTGCAGAGGTGCGTGTGTCTTGCTACGCTGAGCCCAAGGGTGCCGAGAGAGTTCTCCGGATCACAGCTCTTGCTGAGCATTAGTGAAAGACATTAGATGGTAACTCGAAGCTGAATGCTGCTGGCTTCCCAAAGGCTCCGGCTTGTGTCTGTTCAGCGGATGATCAAGCCTGGAACAAACCCCATGCAGACTAGGGGTCTCAAGCCTGGCTGTGCACTGAGGAGTTGAAGCAGTTGCTGAGTAAGCAGTTGCAGGCCCCACTCCCCACAGATTTTAATTCTAATTGAATTGTTCATGTGCAGCCTGGACTTTCAGGGCTTTCAAGACCTAGTCAAAATAAAGCGTGAACTGGGGGATTCAGCTGCACGAGTGTGCAAGAGGGAGGCTCATTTGTTTTGAAGGAGTGCTATCTCCATAGAGGGTGTGACATAGCAGGGAAAAGACAGACAGGCCAGCTCTTGCCTCTGCCCGAGAACAGGGAAGGGAAGGCACAGCTTATAGTCCCCACAGTGACGGTTCAGTCCCCCGTCCCGTTCCCCGGTCTCTGATCACCACTCCAGTTTCTCAAAGCCTTTCTTCCTTCCCTTTGCTTTTCTCACCCTGGGCTGACCTTTCTTTTCTCAGGCCTATTTCCTTCTGCCTCAACTTCCCTTTCCTCCGCAAGCAAGTTTCTTTAATTTTTCCAGTGCCCCTCCTCTCCCCCCCTTCACGCTCCCTTTCTCTATCTTACTCCACACCCAGCTGTTCTGATTATTTTTCTGTTCTGTTCTGTTATTTTTGAAATAAGATGGAGAAGTAAGGACTGCTGGTGTAACCAGAGGCTCCCTTGATGAGCCAAGAGGGAAAGATGCCGGTGCCAGATGCTCTGTGTGTTGTCTTCAGAGATGTCTTCATGGTTCACTACTGCCACGCTGGTTTGGGATTTAAGAGAAGAGGCAGATAAGGAGTTTGCAGCTTTAAGTACATGGCGTTCCAGTGAAACCAGCCTCTGCCATGGTGTATGACAGTTCCCAGAGGGAGGGGAGGAAGGACTGCGCCCAGGCTAAAAGGCAGGCCCAGCCTTTCCTCTAGTCACAGCTCAGAGGAAGGGAAGTGGGCATCCTGTTAGTGAGACTCTCACAGGTTCCCTCAAGACAGATTTAGAAATGAGGTTCTGATTTTAGAAGTGAGGTTTCCTGCCATAAGCGAAACGGTGTGAAGATGGAGGAGGAAACGGAAGGAACAGCTGTGTAGCAAGCACTCTGGGTATCCTGCTCTGGAAGACTGCCTTCAAAGCCTTGTAGGGACATCGCCACAGAAGGAAGGAGGAGTCAGGTGGAGGCACCTGGGGCCACAAAGGGGCATTTGCAGTAATGTCTGAAGCACAAAGGAAGTCCAAGGAAGAGGAAGCCCATGGCCATGTGTGTGGCAGCAGAATTGACTGGGCCAGTGAGGTGGCTCTTCAATGGCTGGCAAGAGTGAACCCAGACCAGGGAAGGACATGTCCAGGTGAGGATAGACACCAGGAGCCTACAGATAGAGACCCTGAGCAGAGGAACAGACACTGGAAGCCACAGATGGAAAATGACTGGATTCTTCTGTGGGGAAGAGGACAGAGTCTGCTGCTCTCAGCTAGCAACTAGGATGATGCCTCCAGAAGATGCCTTCCTTATAAGGAAGCAATGTAGGGTCTCTGGGTACAAGGCAGGCTGGGAGGAAGTTGGGGTGTCTGGAGCAGGACTGCAAAATATAAGTTGAGTGAAAAGCAGCCTCCTGTGGGAAAGTATGGCCCTGGTTAGCTTCCTAGTGAGCAGTATGACTTCTCTTGACTGAAGGTTTGTGGAAAGCAAGTGTTTCTCAAGGATGGGTGTCTTTGGTAGGTTCCCATTGCTGTGATAAGTTCCATGGCCAAAAGCAACTTGGGCAGGAAGGGGTTTATTTCAGGTTGCAGCTTGTGTCCATCATCCAGGGAAGTCAGGGCAGGAACCTGAGGCAGGAATTGCTGCAGAATCCATGAAGGAGTGCTACTTACCAGCTTGCTCCTCCTGGCTTGCTCAGCCTACTTATACACCCCAGGACCATCTGCCCAGCGGTGGCACCACACACTGGGCTGTGCCCTCCCATGTCAATCTCTAGCTAAGGAAATGCCCCACAAGGTTGCCTACAAGGCAACAAAGACAACAATCAGCCAAGGCAAGTATGCTAACTGTCTCTCAAGCCAAGGGCATTAGCCAAAGGCCACAGTGAAGAGAGGCCTCAGCCCCAGGTAATAACTCCATTGAAAACATAACAGTCTATAAGAAGACAGACCTGGGGCCTGATCTGGGCTCTGTCCCAGCAGTTCCTCATCTGGCCTGGAGACACTGGTCCTGTCTCTTCCTCCTGGCCTATAGCTAATGTCACAGGACATTCACCAGCTGTGCTGATAAATCACACTATATATCATCTTCAGAAGCTCTACCCTATCAGTAGCCCCAGTTCCTTGGGAAAATCTTAGAGGTAGAGAGAGCCTTTCCCATCCTTGAGGCCTAGGACTTTTGAAATGGTGTTGCAGCCAGGACCACCTTAATGCTGGAGAGCAGGGAATCATTGCAAGCCTGGGGTGGGTCCTGGAACTCTGAGGCTCCTCTGTGCAACTGAAGTATGCATGTGGAGAGCTGAAGTCTCCAGAATGGCCAGGGAATGTATACCCACCTAGACGTGGGCTCCAAGAGGCCAAGCAGCCCTCGCCTTCCCTATACTGCAAGGCATTGTAGACCAGGTTGACTTTGAGGACAAGAAAGCCAGGCTCCTGCCCCTTCCAAAGAATTCTCTAGGGTTGTGAATGAACCCCATTTGTGCTGTTTGTTTCTTCTGAATCTGCTCAGAGAGATGAAATTAGGAGCAGATATCTCAGGCCTTGCCCACCAGAGCCTTTAACCCCTTCCCTGAGCCGCCACAGGCAGGCACAACTTGCCCCACCCCCGCCACACCTCACACTTTCACACACTTGTGTCAACACAGCCCATAGATTCATACCTCCCACGCGTGTATCCCCACATACACATCTGTACACGTGGATGGCCTTCCCTTCCATGCCTCCCTTCCTGCAGTGTGTCCTGGCTCACACGTGTGACCCACTCTCACCTGTGACACATCCAGTTCACACCTGCACACACATTTGTGCATGCCCACTGATCTACTTTCCCCTGTGCACGAAGATGCTCCTACCCTGCCAGCTTGGTGACATTCCAACATCTTCCTGTATGTGTGCACACTCGCTCTGGAGTGCAGGCTCACCTTGCCTTGGACCTTCGGGCCTCGGAACTCTGACCTGTTGGCTTTTTTGTGTTGCAGTCCTCCCACGAGCTGGACGACAGCAGCAGTGAGTCCAGTGGCCTCCAGTTGGAGGGCCCCAATATCCTCAAAGCGCTGGATGAGAGCCCCGCTGACCCCCGAGGAGAAGATAAGCCCCTGGTTTTCTTTGACCTCAAGATTGACAATGAAAGTGGGTTCCTCAAGGGCCGCCCTACCTCTTTTTAGCTTAGTCTCTGAGTCCCTAGGAAAAGTTCAGGTAGAACCACTTGTAAGCCTCCAGCCAGCCCTTAGCAGTGGCAGGCTGTGGCAGCGAGGTGGACAGAGGACCCTGACCCACCTGGGATGCCAGATGTTGCCATGTCTGCTTGGAGTGGAACCTAGGCTTGGGAGGGAAACATGCAACTCCACAGGCTTATTTCTGACAAGATCTTCTCTATACAGAGAGGCTGGGAAAACCTTTGATGGGAACAGGGACCATTCCACAATCGGAAACACAGGGAGGCTTTCAGAACCCAGGTCACAGAGACTTGTGACTCTTCCTCCTGGAAGCTCCTTGTCTTCCTGTCATCCTTGCCCTGGCCCCTCAGCTTTGGCCCTTTGCCTTGACCAACAGTTAGGGGCCCCGCCACTGGGGCTAGTGCAGCCAGCCAGAAGCACCAAGTATTTCAATAGCACAAAAAAGCCATCTTTGGGCTTCAAGGGGAGACTCTGGGCCATGCTCTTGGGGGACGCACAAACCATTTCTGCTGTCTGCAGCCCAGGACTCTGGTCCAGCTGGGACTGATGTGGTTGGAGGTAGGAGCAGAAGAGTAGAAGGCCCAGAAGAAACACTCTGGGGTCTCTGAGGAAACACAGAGGGAGCATGGTCCTAAGGGTTGGGTAAACTCGGGTGGGAGGGATAAGAAGAGCCAACTTCCCAGCAGGTGAGCCCCTCTGACCCCTCTCCATCAAAGCCAGGCAAGAACTACATTTGGAGGATATTTGGTTCCTGCCAGCAGGCCTTGAGGTGGGATCTCTAGACAGTAGGTCAGCAACCTGACCCCTTGCACCCACCCCAGTGCCTCCTGAACCCTGGAACCTCACCCTGCCCTTCTTTCCTGCCCAGCCCAGAAAATTAGCCAGCTGGCAGCTGTGAATCAGGAAAGCAAGTTCCGAGTGCTCATCCAGCCGGAGGCCTTCAGTGTCTACTCTAAGGCCGTCTCCCTGGAGGTGGGGCTGCAGCACTTCCTCAACTTCCTCACCTCCATGCACCACCGTCCCGTCTTGGCCTGCTCTAAGCTGTGGGGGCCCGGACTCCCCATCTTCTTCCAGGCCCTGGATGATATTAACAAGCTGTGGGAATTCCAGGACGCCATCTCGGGTTTCTTGGCTGTGTTGCCTCTCATCCGGGAACGCATACCAGGTGCCAGCAGCTTCAAACTCAGGAACCTGGCCAAGACCTACCTGGCGAGAAACATGAGCGAACGGAGTGCCCTGGCTGCCGTGCTGGCCATGCGAGACCTGTGCTGCCTCCTCGAGATCTCCCCAGGACCGCAGCTGGTCCAGCACGTCTACCCCTTCAGTAACTTGCAGTGCTTTGCTTCCCTGCAGCCCCTGGTTCAGGCTAGTGTCCTGCCCCAGCCTGAGGCCCGCCTATTGGCCCTCCACAACGTGAGCTTACTAGAACTGCTGACTGCATACCGCAGCAACCGGCAGGAGGGGCTGAAGAAGTATGGCCGCTATCTGAGCCTGCAGAGCACTTCATCGTCGGCTTCCGTCCAGCTTGCTCAGTACCTGCAGGCTCTGAGCACCTACCTGGAAGGACTGTTGGAAGAGCATGCCCCGACCAGGACAGGAGGCAACTGTACTGCTCTCTCTGGCTACAGCTTGGCCAAAAAGGCCTCCCAGCAGAGCTGAAGGGAAGGGATGCCTGGCTTAGCTGCTGGACATAGAGAGGGGAGCATCCCTGAGCCAGCTTCCACCCTTCACTGCATTCCCAGATTCTGGTCTCCAATACACAGCTGTCATTCAGTTCAGAATAAGTGCCCTTTCTCTGGGACCAAACTCTCTCTCTGAAATGCCTGCAGCAGACACCAAAGGCACCCCAGACCTAGACCCTCCCTCTAGAAGTCAGACCAGGGAGGCTTGAGGAAAGAAGGCATGGCCTCTGAACTCTCTGATTGTCCCTCATATGGTCCCAGTCACCTAACCTACTACCGTGGGTGGCCTTGCAGATCTTCCCCGATGCTCAATCAGTGTCCCAAATGACCTGCTGATAGCCCCATGAATAATACTCTGGTTATGCTGACCACTATACCAGCAGCCCCGTGGGCACCCAAAGTGCCTTTCAAACCAAATTGCCCTTCATGAATTTGGGTTCTCCTAGCCCCTCTGTTCAGAGGCCAACTATGTTCCCTTTTTTTTTTTAAAGCCTTCGTTCCAAAGGGGCCTTCTAGCAGCAGAGAGTGCTAGATGCTGTTTCTCCGTCCACATCCCTGCTTCCACAGACTGACCCTCCAGACTTTGTTCTTAGTTCACCAGGCCACCTGGCCCTGCCCTGCACTCAGCCCTTCCAAGGGACATCCAGTGGGGCACTGGCATCAAAAGCTTGGAAAGGTGAACCTGTGGGCTTTACTTATGGTCTCTGACTCTGGAATCATGCTCTCTGGAGCAGGGCCTGCAGTGCTAACAGGTTCTCCAGGTGACTTTCTTTGCTCAATTCTGAGCAACACTGCTGTCACAGATCTCTCTCTGTCTCTCTCTCTCTCTCACACACACACATACACACAGACACACACACAAAGGGGAACAGAGAAAGCCTCTGGATGTGTACATTAAATATGATTAGGAAAAAGCCAGAGCTCTGAAGTTCAGTGCAAAGGGCTGCTGACCTGGATTATTATCTCAGAGTCCCCAGCCAGCTCTGGCATCCTTGGCATTCAGGCATGTGCAGCAGATAAGAAGCATCCCATCCCTAGCTCTCATTCCAAGCCTTTGGTCCCTAATCTTATTGCCATCATGGAGGTCAGCTGTTCCCTGTGGTTAGCAAAACTGTTGCTGTTGTCCATCTTACCCTGACCCATTCCCTACTTCCTGCTCCCAGGGCATTTCCCAGATAGCCTAGAGTGCCAGTCTGGGCAGCTTGATGGCCTCCACTTTTCTATGGCTGGTGCCTGTCTGCCCACACCTCTAACCCATCCTGTGGGTGTCCTGATGTTCTAAGGCATTCTGTAGAACCATTCCTGCCACACCGATGCTGAGCTCGGTTCTGGCGGCAAACCATTAGAGCTCTGGTTCTGTGTGGGCTGAGGATGGGAGGCAGTGCTGGAGTTGTGTCTCATACCTTGCCCTCAGCCTAGCCCTGGACCAAACAGGGCCTGCACAGTCCCAGCTCCAGACAGTCCCAACTGACTGTCTTCAGTTCCAGCTGGTCATGGGTTTATGACAAAGAGCAGCCCTGTCCTGTCACCACAGTCATAGCCTTTAGTAAATATGTGAATCTTGAAAGCTGAATGTTCTGATCACAAATTGTACTCAGCCTTTCTTCCCTAGAGGAGCCAGCAGTACACCGCCTCTTGCCTGGAAACAAAAGGCTCTCCCAGGCTTGGGTGAGCAGGTTAGTTGCCCAACTTGGCTTGGGGGAAATCTTTCAGAGTCTGACAGACCTGAGCACCCCCTTGTTTAAAGATGAGGGCTTTAAGGATATGAGTCCTTATTTCAAATAGGGAGACCAAAGTGGACTGGTCTCAAGGTGGTTTCCAAAGGTGAGAGGCACCGACTTCAAGAACTGCCCCCTAGAGGTAGGAGCAGGACTTGCAGGCACTGCCTTCAAGAGCTGCCCCCAGAGGCAGGATCATGACTTGCAGGCATTTCATTGCTGGGCCTTCCTCCTTGGGCCCAAGAAACTGGGTCAGGTTTCTAGAGCTGGCAATAAAATCCTATATACTGGAAGTTGGAGTAGCCTAGGACACTGGCAATGTGTGGTTTGTGCGTTGTCTTTGATATCCTGGATGGGACTTAGAACCTTCAAGGCATCAACACACGATATAGGAGTTAGTGCTCCTTGCTCCTTGACTGGATGAACAGCCAGTTGACAGGCTTGATTGCCAACACCACCATTAAACCCATTTCCTGTTCCAGATGGCCCAGTTCCACTCCCGGAGCTTTAACCTCTCAGCCTGACCCTTTAACCAAAAATATCGAAGTTTAAATATGTTGTGTGTGCTACATTTTAAAATTCTGTCAAAATTTACCCACCAATCCAGACCTCACTCGACTCCAAGTCAGGACACTGGTACTCCGTTTTCAGTGGCCTATGGCCCTGATCTGGCACAGCTAACTCACTGGTCCTCGAGCAGTGCCTCTGTAAAAAGAGATAATGTGTATTATATTTTTACTTCATGAGATCTTTGCTGGAATCAATGAGAAGATCAGTGTTTGTGATTTAAGGTCTTAGTTCACAGACAAATGATGAGTTATCACTTTATAAGAAAACAAACAGTTATCAGGTCTTAGCAGGAAAAAAGAAAACACTATGTGGGAGAGAGGTCCAGGTCTGCGGGAGCCAAGAAGAGTAAGGGGTCCTTGTCACAGCAGAGTAGCAGCTGGCTCCGTGTTACTGACACACCTAGTGGGAGAAGGGCCTCGAAGAGAGAGTGAGCTTCTTGGGAACTAAAGGCTGGCTCATACCCTTGTGAATATCCCTTGAAAGTCTACTTTAGCTCAACCCCAACCATGCTTCTCCAGCCTGGACAACATCTGGACATTTCCCACGTGCTTGGCCTGCTTGCTTTTCTGCAGCTCTGAACCCTATTGGAATCCATTCCAACTTCATAGTATACCTTTGGGCCTGCCCCTCTCAGCAGACCCCTTAGATCTTCTAAGCTTCCCTTCCCCCGAACAATCCAGGTTTGTCCAGCTCCTCTGCATTCAAAGTTCCTGCCTCACACTGTCTCATCCTTCTCCATTAAGGGAATGGTACAGCTAGTTAGCTTAGGGCCCCTGGCTGTGGGACACTAAATTTTAAGTCAGAGCAGCCTGCCTAGGTAGAAGAGGAGCCAAGCTCATGCTTCTCCCAAATCCTGTCAGCAGAGGGCGCCACAGCCCACATGACTGGCCAGCAGTTGCTATTTGGAAGACCGTTGTGCACAGCATGGAGGATTGGTAGCCTAGGCTTAAGGTATCCCACCCCTTTGTAGTGTGCTGTGTATTCTTCTGAGACTATAGGACACAATTTTCAAATATTGAACTTTTAATATTTATTTAAACACCTATCAGAAACAGTATTACCAATCTCACTGATTTTGGAGGTACTGTTGCTCAGAATGGCACTAACGTGAAATTCTTCAAAGGTCTACTTATCATAAATATTAAGTAACTGTAAGTCCAGCAGGGACATACAGGCATAGCAAGCCTGTAAATGTGAAAGTGTGTGGTCTCAGTTTGAGAAATGTTGGCCAATCAGTGAAATTAGGATGAGGACTATGGGAGAGTGGAGTCTAGCCAGGGTTAGGACCCAAATTAGGATTGGGGGGCATGTTAAGCTAGTAAGCTAGTTGTCAGTAGGGATGACTTGACCTACAGTTCAGGGGACACTAAATGGTAAGGTATGGGGTTAGATCAAATTTAGGGTTACACCTGGTGATAAAGGTTAGGAATCTAGTTAGAAGCAGAATCCATCACTCTTTAGTCACCAGATCTTTGTGACTTTAGCAACTGAGAAGTCCACGAAGCTTCTGAGGAACACCCACTAACATGGCACCCCAAGTACATACTGTCTCCCTTTCTGGGATCATCTTTTAGAGAAGTATCTGGAAGGGCCTCTACTGCAGTTCACTGAACCTCAATGGACTTAAGTCTCACCAACCATGGGAGGGACTGAGGAATGTGCAGATTTCACTAGGGGCAGGAGCCCAGGCAACTAGGTGAGTGATCCTCAGCTAACCTACTAGGAGGGAGACTGCGTGCCAGACATGCCTTAGCCACTAGCACAAGTAGCTGCATTGCCTGTCCCCTTCCAGCTACACCATTTCATTAAACCTTTGTCTTCATTCTATGATGAACACTGGGAACAGCAAGAACAATACCTTGCCCAAGGTCTCTTGTCAGTGGGAGAAGTAGAATTGACCTACATGGGAGCCCATGTCGAGACCGGCACTGTCTGTACCCCCACCTACACAGGGTACCTGGCCTTGAGCTTGCGGGTAGGTTTCCTGTCTCTTTCTGGTAGCTTATTGTTCCATCTCAAGTGATGAGAAATGCAAATCCTCAAAGCTCCTGGCTCCCTCAACCTTCTGGTCCCACTGCTCGAGTTTATCCCAATTTTTTTTTTTTAAGAGTAGTATTTCTCAACCTCTTTTTATTTCATTACTGCCACCCCCTAAGGAATCTTTCAAGATAACTTTGTCCTAATTTCACATTCCCCCAACTGAAGTTTTAATACCAGTTATGCTGTGCCTTCTCTAGGACTTTCCAAATTCATGACCTCTGAAAATGAGATTTTTTTTTTTTTCATGCACAGCTGTGCTTATGGAACACAACTAGTTGGAGAGTCAGAGATCACAGTGATTTCTGAAAGGTCAGCTGTCCATCAGGAGCCAGTGGCCGTCCCCTGTAGGTGGCATTGCTCTTGTTGAGGACATGCAATCTCTACAGAGGGCCCATCTCCAGTTACAGTGCAAGTAAGAGGTGGCTATGGGAGTGCCAACTCTCCTGTGGGGGTGGGAACATCTGGAGAGAAATGAAAGAAGATATAAGTAAGCTCTCTGAGGACATTCCCATCAGAGTAGCCAAGGTCCTAGTCTTACAAGGGCCAAGATGAGCCTGGGGCTCCGAAAAGGAAGGCAAGATTGTTATTTGCTTTGTCTCTGAACCCACATGTCAGCTCCAGACCCACTGGGTCTGAGTGAAGAAGATACCTTCATGGGAGAGAAGGATCTAGAATTTTCATTGACTGTTTCTATCATTAAAATTTATATAAACAAGACACAATAAAAGGAAGTTTGGAAGTCGTTCCTATCCTCCTGTACAAAATGTGTTTGTCCTCAAGTGAGGGGGGAAATTCCTTCAGTCTTGGCTCAAGGAACTTCCTTAAACTCAGCTCAAAGGAATTTATACCAAGACCAGCTGCCCGGAGTACAATGCAGTTCATACATGTTATAAATATCCTCAACTTGATAGCCAGGTTGATTACAAAAGCCAGCTAGCTAACCACAGAAGGTTTCCAAAAAGCCAGCCGATAATACCACTATGATAAGACCAGTATGAAATGGAATTGTCTGTTGTATGCTAATTAGGGGTGATAATACATGCTACTTAACTCCCAAGGACTAAGCAAGTACTATCCTTTAGCAAATCAGCAACATAACACAATGAAATATTTACCTCCCTTCTCAACAGAGAAGCCTGTGTGCTGACCCCAGAACAAAGGTTTGCACCCCCACCCCCTCCTCTTTCCCCTCCCTTGAACTCTCTCTTCCCTTCTTATTGTCCCCTCTTTCCTGCTCCCAAACCATTTAGGATCTAGGTGGCTCTATACCTATTTTCCCATAGATGGACTATGTCATCTACCCTGCCAGGGTCACCCCCTGGGTGGCAGGCTGCAGGGATTTATAGCAGTCCCCACCTCCTTCTGGCCCCCACCTGGCTAGTAGACAGCCATCTGCAGGAAGGTCACTTTCTCACAGCGCTGGCAGACTTGTGGGTTGGATAGAGCCCCGCCCCCTTATACACATCAGAGCAAATAAATACATCAACTTTGCAGCTGGGTCTGGAGATAAGGACTGGAGAAGATGAGGCGCACATGCTCAAATGGCAGCTACACAGCAGCTTTCCTCTTCCAGCCCTTTGCTGTCTTCCAAGCGAAGCTTATTTGGGAGCATTTGAAAGTGTTCTGTGCCTGGGGGCGGGGTTGTCTCCTATGGAGGGACTAGGCTGAGGGACACTCCTCAGCTTCGGCTTTGTAGGGACTGACCCAAGAAAGAAGAGAATGAGTCTGCTCAGGTAGGAGGAATACTTAACACAAGAAGGGAAACTGAGGCCCAGAAGGGAGACAGATTTTTCCCAAAGCCTTACAGGAGTTCAGCAGGAAGTAAGTTCAACCTGTAAAGCCCTGATCTTCCCTGATGGTGAACTATGCCTGGCCGTTCCCAGGGTGTGACCACTGGAGCTGACCTTGCCTGGCTGCAGAACTGGAGTAGTCTGTAATACATCCACCATCCTCTAGGAAGCCTTTCCTTCCTTCACACCACGTCTCTACCCAGCTAGCGGCCTGACTGGAGGTGCTCCTCTCTGAGACCCTTGACATTAGGGTCCTCCTGTAGATCTCTAACAGGAGAATGTAACCTGGCTCTCCTGGCTCACTTGGCCCTGGTCCTGGTGCTGTTGAACTCTGGAAGAGAGTGGTGGGGAGCTGAAGGAGGAGTATCAGACCCCTTTCAGCAGCAACTTCCCTCACCCCTGGAGACGCCTCATCTGCGCAGAGTCTCCCAAGTAGTGGGCTTACCCTCAGCCACCAAGCTCAGCATATCTTTGACCTGGAAAGGGAATGGCTCAGAGAAGCCACATGCTGAGCCCTTCCTAGACTCCTCTGCTGCTCTGTGTCCTCTCTCCGACTTGGTCTCCCCTCTACTACAGGACAAGAACCAGGAATAGGGGATCTCCAGGCCTCTGACAATGTTTAGCAACACCAGATTCTTTCAGCCTGTCACCACAGCTCCATGGCAGTCCTTCCCCTAAGGTGGCGTAGGCCTTAACCAGACCTTCCAAGCTACTAGAACTGTGTACTGGCACAGAAAGGAGAATACATAGGAGTTTCTACCCCTAGCAGTCCTCAGCTCATGTCTAATGCCATACTCCATGGAAGCCAGATCCCCTTGACTCCCTGAAGGTTGGAGGAGTTCCAAGGGGCTGTTCTGCCTGGGAGCTCCCTAGGATGCAGATCCAGAACCCACATAGGTACTGTCTCTCTCCCTCTTCCTCACTTGCTTTTCCTTCTTTCCCCTTTACTGCTTTCTTCCGGAGCATCCCCTAACCACTTTTACACAAAACATAGCTCTGCTTTTAGAAAACTAGATCTGAGGATAAACAAAACAACCAGAGCCTTAAGAAAACCAGGAGGAAATTCGGTTTTGTCCCATTCCCTCCGTGTGCTCTGATGTACACTATTTTGACCTTTGATGGGGCCAGTGGATGGGAGAGCTTTGAGGCTGAGGAATAGAGGAGGGAGGCCCCCAAGTCCTGCCTTGAGGAATCTTCATGAAAAGGACTCTGAATCCCCTGTTTAATGTGGCCCCTGTCCATGTGCAGTGAAGATCCAGGGATGGGGACCTAAGGGTGGCTGAGCAGGGAATGACTTCCTGTTTCTTCTGCCTTGGTGAATGTCCCAGTCACTGAAGTACTTACTGATCAGATTCTAACCTCTAGGAGTGGTGCCCCGCCGCCTTTGGGAAGACTCTATGCCCATAGAGCAGTGTGCAGTATTTAGCGGGGAGGGGGGAAGGAATTAGCTCCCCAGGTCCAAGTGTTCAGCTGACCTTGAGGGGAAATGCTGACACTGCCAAGGACAGGAGGGGAGGGATTAGTGGTTTGGGACTCAGGACAGCCTCCTTCCCCTGACAGCCTGCCACTAGGAAGTCCAACTCAACCCGAAGATCAGTTGCTCCCAGAGCTGTAGCAGCCCAGAACCACTTAAAGGATCTTGGGTGGATCTAATCCATTCTCCTTGCTAGATTTCTGAGGCAGCAGAAAGAGACCAGCCTGATGTCACAAAGGAGACTTTCTTTCAAACAGTGGGTACAGGCACTCTCCTGAGAAAGAAGAGGTGACTGCGGAAGAGGGGAGGGGACACCTGGAGTCTATACAGGAGGCATGGTGAATGGGAAGTTAAATACAGCTTCAGGGGGCCACTAGCCAGTCTACAGTCTCTACTTTCTGGAATTGTTTGTCCCGACAAGGTCAGTTTCTTTAGAAACTGGATGCAGGTGACAGTGGGTGACTGAGTTAGGCCGAGGCAGTGAGGGGGAAATGGGGGATTTCAGCAAGCCTTAGGGGAAAGTTCCTTGGTCAGGGTCTGGCAGAGTTTTTTCACAGAGTTATACACATATCTGACAGTTAGGATCCATGGTGGTGAACTGGAGGCAGCAGAGGAAGGAGCAGAAGCAGAGAGCTCACACCTTCCAACCGCAAGGAGGAAACAGAGAAGACACTGGGAATGTCCTAAATCTTTGGAAACCTCAAAGCAGGGCCCTCAGTGGCATACTTCCTTCAGTAAGACCACACTTCCTAATCCTCCCCAGATAGCCACCGACTGGGGATCAAGTAATCAAATGCCAAAGACTTGGTGGTGGGTGGGTGGGGATCTCATTCAAGCCACCATGTCCAGCCTGGAGTGCATGAGACTCTTTCTGAAACAAAAACAAAGGCCAGCCAAAGAAACAAACCAACATAAAGGCAGCAACCCGGAGGAAAGGGCAATAGAGGAGGGGCAAGGAGGATGATGGAGGGAGGTGGCAGCCCTGGGAGCCAAACCCAGAGACACCTCCCCAACTTTCTGCTTCCTCCAGGCAGCAGGTTTTCCTTGTGACCACCAGTGCTTCCTGTTTATCACCCAGTGGTGTAGTGCTTCTTTTCTCTGCCATGGACGGGTGGCAAACTCAGGATGTGAAGTCACACAGGAACATCTTTGAGCTCATAAACATATTCTGCTCATAAATATACAACGTCTGCTGCAACCAAAATAGTTTGGGATCCCAGTGAAGGCATTTCCAAGAACAGACTCCTATCCTTTCAGGAATTCTGTGAAAGCAGAGGATCCTCTGGTTTGTATGCCCAGCAAAGAGAGTTCCCCAAACCTGTCCACACACACTGCCCTGGGACCCTTCCCGAGCCCTGCTGATGGTGACTGATTGTGGACAAACCACCCTCATCTCCATGAAAATCCTGAATTTAGCTCATTGGAGCTATAGTCAGCCACTGCACTTCATTCTGGTATAATGTTAGGTTACCCTGCATGTAAATCTCCAGCTTGTCTAATGAAAGAGGATCCTGCTTGTGGGACTGACTCAGACTAGATTACTCTAAGCCAATCACCATCCCCTTCCAGTGATTGTTTTAGAGACGGGGCATCCTAAACCACTATGTGCCAATAGAAAGGCGTGGCTTTGGGCTAGAAAATCAGTCCTTTATCCACTAGTCCAGGGCTTCTGAAACTTTCTACTCATGACCCCTTTTCAATCCTCAAAACTTTTATGTGGTTCCAGGTATGTATGATGGATATATAAATCAAACATCATTCTGATAACAAACCAGAAGGAAATTTACTTGAAAACAATCCATATGTATGTGTGTATATATATGTATGGATGTATGGATGTATATACACATATATATACATACACACATATATACAAATATATATATATATATATATACATATACACACACACACATATATACACACTAATCACAGTGGTGTATGTGTGGGTAAGGGGACACCTTAAAGGAATACATTCTGCCTTCTATGATGTGGGACCTGAGGCTCAGGTCCTCTCGCTCGGTGGTAAACACTTTTAAAGACTGGGCCATCCTCCTCCATCACCCCTCCCACTTTTCCCTACTCTTGATCACACTGAGTCCTGCCATGGGGAGGCTGGCCACTTCAGGCCCTCTCCTGGGCCAGCCCTGTATTGGTGGAGTGGGACAGCTAAACAATTCTGCACCTTGCATGCAGAGTGCTGCCTCTTCCAGGAAGGAGTCCCCAGAATCAGCAATATGAATGCACACCAGACAAATTATATGAGCTACTGCCAGAAGGGCCATCGTTAATTTTTATGGCAATAAATGGTCTTGCCAGCATGTTGAGCTAATTTAATGAAAGCACTGGGAGGAAGGTCGTGGGCTAGACTGGGTTTGTTAATAATGTCAGGCTTCATGTGAACCCTTCTAGAAATCCCTCCCCCATTGCCTCCAGCAACCTGCCACAGGTTGCTATTTTCCTCAGAAATCAACAGTCCTCTCATACATAAATGTGAGCTCTCTTTTGTTTTTCTCTAGAAAATAATTAAAGTCCCAGAGCTCAATAAATACTTAAAGAGAATGTGGTTTTAATTAAAAACCTTCTGCCGATGCCGTAGCGGCAAGCGTCTTCCTAGGCAAGCATGCTGGTGACAGCCACGTGCATCACAATCTGCTAAAGATGTGAAACCAAAATCCTGAACAAATAATAACCGTAATTCTGACTGTACAGAGGGGACAGGTGGTGAAGAAAGATGTCACAGGGCAGAGCCAAGCTCTTCTCCCTGTGGGATAAGCAGGGCATAAGCACCAGGAGTGCCTGTGGCAGTGTGCTCGTCACAGACCCAAGTCTTTAAGACAATAGTGGCTGACTCTATCTAGTTATTGGTGGGGAAATGGTAGCTGCTTCACCAAGTACAGAGTGCCATGGACGAGTGTTTTGCAGTGTCTTGGCTCATTTGATCCTAACGGGGAAACCTGTTCTCTCGTTTCATTCTTTCTTTCTAAAGATTTATTTATTTTCATTTTATGAGCAGGGGTGAGTGCCTGCATGTATATGTCTGGTCCCTGGGGAGGCCAGAAAATGGTGCTGAATCCCCTGGAACCATAGCTACAGATAGTTGTGAACTGCCCTGTGGGTGCTGGGAGTCCAGCCCTGGTCCTCTGCAAGCCTGTGCTCTTAGGCCCTGAGCCATCTCTCCAGCCTGGTTCTTTATTTCCTAGAGACACAAAGCCAGGGTCCCATAGCAGGTATGTGAGTGATGGAGTCTGGTACTGGGAAGAGAAGTGCTGTGAGGTAGAAACAAGGCCTGGCTTCCCTGGAGGGTGACCTTTCTGATGGAAAATAGGAAAGTGGAAATGATTGCAGGAATCCCTCACCCCACCGTGTGTGTGTGTGTGTGTGTGTGTGTGTGTGTGTGTGTGTGTGTGCTGTAAAGTGTGAGGCAGTGTGTTTCAGAGCTTCTGACTGGAGGGCAGCTGTGGGGAAGGTCCCCAGGAGCAGGCTGCTGTGCCGTTTGAATGTTTGATGCCCTAGCTTTTCTGTTCTTGGAAGTTCTTCCCACATCTCTTGGTAAGTCCATTAAATCACCCACGTGCCACATTAAAATACAGGAGCGGCAGAATCCTGCACACATTACCTGTCCTAAACGTTTAGTCAAACATCTATTACTCCAGTCCGTTCCCCTCCACCACCCCCAAGGCCAACAAGTTTCCTTTGTCAGCTCAGAGACATTTTAGAGGCCTCTGTCAAAGTAATGAGAGGCAGGGACAAGTCTGCTATAGAAGGCGCTCCTGGTCAGGAGATAGGTATGCTGGAAGCTAATTCTCCACCAGGAGAATGATGCATTGTTGGATTCTGGGTACTGGGAACCCAGTGGGCACGAACTGATCAAACTTGTTAAGAGTAAGGAGGGCCGGTTATGTTTTCATGGGTCACAGGCACGGGGCACCGAAAGAAAACATTAGGTTTTGGTTAAGCGCATCCCATCAGAGCATGGCCAAACAGCACCACAAAGCCACAAGCAGAGCCCTCCCAGGTGGGCATCATCCCTTCAAGGCTCTGCCTCTGAGCTTTGCGGGCAGTATCCAGCAGGGGGCGCGCGGGGACCAGGGTTGGACCCCAGATCTTCGTGGACCTAGCGCAGGGAGCCTAGTGTAGGGAGCCACGGGTTTCAGCGCTCCCACCATCTGGACCACCTGGGTCCTCAAGGTTCGCAAACCAGTCCAGGGGCTTCAGCTTTCGGGCTCTGCATCTATCTGGGGCCAGGACTGCAGCTTGGTAAAAAGCTCGTGCCTGAGCTGAATCTGTAGCCTTCTGCTTTCGAGGTTGGCAACTTTGTGTCTCTTCTTCCTGCCACTCCTACCTCACCCACCTGATTAAATGCCTGTTCCTTAAAAGATCAAAGACGTAGGCAAAGGTGGGAGGTGGGGGTTGTTTCTAGGCCCCCGTTCTCGCTCCCTAGGTCACTGTATCATTGTTAACATTATAAGCAATAGACTGCAGTCTTCTAGCTGAGCGCAGTGGTTGAACCAGGAATTGCAACTCCACCCCAGACCCCTCGGTCGCTGCTACAGGAGACTCTGGCTCCAGCCTTGTCGCGACCAGCACTAGGTTCTTCAGGGTTGAAAACGGGATAAAGGGTGATTTCTTTCCGGTGCAAAATTGGGCATCAGAAGCATTTTTGAGGGAGGGCGGGTAGAAAGCCGAGATCCGCTACAATCAGCATCCGAGCAAGCGTGGTCGCCACGCCCTTAAGTTATCCCGAAGGTGCTGGAAACGCCCTCTCCACAGGGAGTCCCCTGGTTTCAGCCTCTTCCTGAGAAAAAGCCCAAGTTCGGAGAGCTTAACCCGGCACTGGCCAGACACGTCCTTGCGGTCCAAGGAAGTTCTGAGGGAGAGCTCATGAACCCATTCTCCCTTCCAGCTCTCGGCAGCACCTCCAAATTGAAAAAAAAAAAAAAAAAAGCTGACAAGAAGTGAGAGCGTCCAAGCCTTGCGTCTTCCTCTCTCCAGACCAGGAAAGTAACCAGGACTTTCAGAGCACAGTCTTAGTCCCTCCGCAGTCACACATACTCTCTTCTGGTGCAAAGCACCCCCTCAAGGTTACTTGAACACGAACAAGACAACCCCCCTTGCTTTGCAGACAAAGAAGTCGGTGCCAGGCTGGCTGTTCCAAACCTCTGGGGCTTTGGCCCAGGTTAGAGCCTTGCTCTAGACTGTCACGTTCAGGGTCCCAGACTGGGAGAAGTGAGCGTTCACATCCCTCTGCCCCTCTCAAAAACATCTTCCCTGGACGGCCAAAGCGCCCCTTGCTGGATCGTCTGCGGGATTGATAAGCCTGAGCAGGTGTGAAGACGTTCTAGGTTCCGAACTTGGCTGAGTTTGTTTTGGCCCCAACCAGGAATAGAAAAGAGGGAGGGACCAAAGTGTGCACACACCAGAGTGTTCATATTTAATTTACAAAGGAGCCTCAGAAGCCAGTCAGGTGGTCCCTTTAGATGCATGTTCTCCCTGCATCTTCCTCCATCACCCCTCCCCAGCTCATTAAAATGCTTAACACTCAAATGGGGGTATTGATCACCGCAGAGGTCCCAAACACACTGCCATCGACCCAAGACAGAAGGCTGACTCTGGTGAAGGCTGGGGCCACACAAGTACCCCAAGATTACAGTGTACATGGAAAGAGCAGGAGGTGGGGACTCTACATGTCGCTCAAAACCTAACCCCCTTACCAGTCCTGGCTAGCAACTGTCTCCTGGGATGCCATAGGCGGGGTGGGGGGGTGTGAATTGGTGAGTTTTAGCCAAATAACTAGACACCCCTTCAAATCCTCCTGCTTGTCACTTAAAAGAAATGTCCGGGGGTTTGCCGAAGAGAACAGTGAGTTGGAGAGTCTGCTGAGGCCAGCTGTTACATGAGGGTGTGAGATGGCAGGGCGGTGGCTGCTGCCTCGGCTGTAATAGAATAGTGTGTGTGTGTGTGTGTGTGTGTGTGTGTGTACATGAGCGAGCGTGCAGGGGTTGGTGGTGTGCTTGCTAGAGATGCTGAGGAGGATACTGGGGAATAGGGTGCAGGAAATGCAAGTCCCTAGTCCCCACAATACTCAAGAGGAGCAGACGTTTTAGTAGCCATCCTGGTCCCAGTCGCCACTGTCAGCCTACCTCAGTGCCTGCAGCAAGGGCAGAGTGAGACACTTGGGTGAGTTCAACCTAGCGTCCGGGAGCTCAGGCGACGCTTACACCACGGTGAGCACTCACTAGCCCAAGGACAGTGGAGTGCACACACTGGTTTTTGCCACAAAAGACCTGACCGTGGAGTTCCGGCTTAAAGAGGATGGGCAGAGTCTGCGATGGGCTGGGGAGGTGGGCGTCTCTTCCCTGCGCACCCTGCAGGGCTGCGCCTTCTCATCTGGCGAGTTCGTCTGGCCGGGATTGGGGGTGGAGAGGAACCAGGGTTTGTATCTGACCAGATCCAGGCAAAAATGACAGGGAGAGTGAAGCGCTCTGCTAACACTATCAATTATGCATCGTGTTGAACGTGGCTTCGGGGAGGGGGAGGCTAGCAGCCGGCAGGAGGTAAAGGGTCCCGGAGAGCCAGGCAGCGCAGTTCAGCCGGCCCCGCCGGAGGTCTTTCTGCGCCACTGCTTGCTTTTGGGGAGAAAAAAAGTGTTTAAAGGCAAAGACACGCCCCTCCAGTCCTATGCTTTTCTTTCTCCCAAATTCCTCAAAGATGGTTTGTCTCACGTGTTGCGGGGCGTAGAAACCGCTCCCATTCAATTAGCAGCAAAGCTCGCGGGCGCTGGCGGGACGGGCGCGAGAGGGTGAACGAGCTTGGATATTTGTGTGCGCGCAAAAAAGAAGGGTAAGTGTTCGGTGAGGGTATGCTTGGGAAAATGTGCGTAAAGGTAGCGAGAACTCGGCGCTTTGACGCTGTTATTACATGGTGATAGGTAATTCTAACCTGTGAAGGTCGTGTGAAGAGTGTGTGTGTGTGTGTGTGTGTGTGTTTGGGGAGGGGTTTGGAGGCATCAGAGAAATAGTGACAAAGTCAGCGAGTGTGTAAATGTTGGGGGAAATGGGTTATAGGGGTGCGGTGGGCTGGGAAGGGCTAAGCCTGGGGCTGTGGGCATATGGAGCCCCTTGAGACCGACGGGACTCGACCTGGGGTGGGTGGGGATCTCTATGGTTTTAACAAATGTGAACGCTGCACGAGGTAGGAGACTGTGCGCGCTCTCGCCCAGCCCTGGCGCGCACGCGACGACTCTCCATCCTGCAACCATCGAAGTGGGGCGAACAGATAAGAAAGGAAAAATTGAAATAGGACTCCAGGGGCTGGGGGAGTTCTTACATGTACCTGCCCCTTTCTCCCCCAGCTGCAGCAACAGATGCCAGGAGCTCCCTCGGACTGTCCTCTGAGTCTAGAGAAGGGCTGCAAGCCCGAAGGTGACACCTGCAAGTCAGAGAGCACCAGGTAAGCAGTGGAGCGCTCCCACAACCTCAACCTACATTGTAGGTTCAGCCTAGAGTTCCTGCCAGGATTAGATGGCTATCCAGGAGGAGCAGGGAAGGGAAGGGAGGCCCCTCCCTTAGGAGCAAAGCAAGGAGAGGACCCGGTAATCTCAAAGATAGGGTATAGTAGGGTTTATGCCAAGACTGATGGGAGACTCAAGTTGGGGCAGGGAATCTGTGTTAATGTTTTTATGTAATTATAGATAGGGGATGCACTCAGGTATCTTGGGGGCTGTGGAGAAAGGTACAGAACCTTGACCCTTCTACAGGTTTATTAGCTAGAGGCTGTTCCCCTAAAAAGCTGTGGGCAGGGGTCTACCTGGGCTCTACGGAACCCAAAGAGGAAGCTTTAGTGACTGTCCCCACAATATACCTGGTCTAGGCATAGGTAGATATTCCTTCCCAGATGGAGGATTAATTGGCTGGTTGTAGCTCTCTTATGAGGGGAGGTGCAGCCCAGGTCAGGGAGGCTGCCCCAGATCTCACCCCACACCCTACAAGCTCTCCATATTGCTCATATGATTCAGAGGAAGGCAGTGTAGCACCTATGTCCCTGTGTGTGGGCTGGGTCACATGAGGACTTGTGTCCTTGTGTCTGTCAGTTCTCACTGTGAACAGGAAAGTGCTTCACTCCACGGTGGAGAACAGGGTAAGGCTGAATTGAGTTGAGAGAACAATGGGGTCTCCAGGGTACATTGTGTAGGTGTCTGGGTGCCTGTGTTTTTGTGTCTATATAATTCACTGTGAAGCTCCTGATAGAGTCTCAGGACCTTGTAGTTGGTGTCTGCAGGGATGGCCAGGCTTCTGTTTGCACTGCTGTTGCCTGTAAGGAAGTGTGTGCAAGTGCTGTGTGTGGGACAAAGGATTCCAGAGAAGACAGTCAATCATGAAAGAAAACCTTTCTGCTTCATGGGGTTAAATGAAGATATAAGAAAAAAGGATCAATGTGGAGCCCACTGCAGACCACGAGCATTGGAAGCTTTGGATGGGGGACAGCTCCAGTAGAGGAGATAGATTGGGAAGGGGATGGGGTGGGGGATGCTCCATGACCTCTGGAGAAGCGACGCAGGGTCCTGAAAAGCAAGCATTTATTCAATCTGTAGACTTTCACTGGGCTCCATTCGTACCCAAGGTTTCTGGAACCTATGTAGGTTTGGGCGGTAGTTTGCTACGGGAGGAAAGAAAGCTGTGGAGTAAGTGACCCTTTCCCCTCTACACCTTGACTTCCCTTTGCAGGAGCCGTGATGGGACCCTTAGGAGCCCTGTGTTTGGCCTGGGCTTTGCTAGGAGTGGCCAGAGCGTGTCCTGAGCCGTGCGCCTGTGTAGACAAGTACGCCCACCAGTTTGCAGACTGTGCCTACAAGGAGCTGCGCGAGGTCCCGGAAGGACTGCCAGCCAACGTGACCACGCTCAGTCTCTCCGCCAACAAGATTACTGTGCTGAGGCGGGGGGCCTTCGTCAACGTCACGCAGGTCACTTCGCTGTGGCTAGCGCACAGTGAGGTGCGCACGGTAGAGTCGGGGGCATTAGCAGTGCTGAGTCAGCTCAAGAACCTCGACCTAAGCCACAACCTCATATCCAACTTCCCTTGGAGCGACCTTCGTAACCTGAGCGCGCTGCAGCTGCTGAAAATGAACCATAACCGCCTGGGATCGCTGCCCCGGGACGCACTCGGCGCGCTGCCTGACCTGCGCTCTCTGCGCATCAACAACAACCGGCTGCGTACCCTGGAGCCCGGCACGTTCGACGCACTAAGCGCGCTGTCTCACCTGCAACTCTACCACAACCCCTTCCACTGCAGCTGTGGTCTCGTGTGGCTGCAGGCCTGGGCCGCCAGCACCCGGGTCTCCTTACCCGAGCCCGATTCTATTGCGTGCGCCTCGCCTCCTGAGCTGCAGGGCGTGCCGGTGCACCGCTTGCCCGCCCTGCCCTGCGCGCCGCCCAGCGTGCGTCTGAGCGCAGAGCCGCCGCCTGAGGCGCCTGGCACCCCTCTGCGCGCAGGCTTGGCTTTCATGTTACACTGCGTCGCCGAAGGCCACCCCACACCCCGCCTGCAATGGCAACTTCAAATCCCGGGTGGCACTGTAGTCTTAGAGCCACCAGTTCTCAGCAAGGAAGACGACGGAGGAGATAAGGCAGAGGATAGGGAGGGTGACGGAGATGAGGACCAGCTTACACAGACCGAGGCACCAACCCCGACTCCAGCACCCGCTTGGCCAGCGCCTCCAGCCACCCCGCGCTTCTTGGCCCTCGCAAATGGCTCTCTGTTGGTGCCCCTCCTGAGTACCAAGGAGGCAGGTATCTACACATGCCGTGCACACAATGAGCTGGGCACCAACTCAACGTCAGTACGGGTGACGGTGGCTGCAGCAGGGCCTCCCAAACACGCTCCTGGAACAGGGGAAGAATCTGATGCTCAGGCTCCGACCTCTGAGCGCAAGACCACCACTAAGGGCCGTAGCAACAGCGTCTTGCCCTCCAAACCTGAGGGCAAAACCAAAGGCCAAGGTCTGGCCCGGGTCAGCGTCCTCGGGGAAATTGAGGCGGAGCTGGAGGAGACAGATGAAGGAGAGCAGATGGGAGGTCAGATCCCTGCAGATCCTGTTGGGGAGAAGCACTGTGGCCATGGGGACCCTTCGCGGTACGTGTCTAACCACGCATTCAACCAGAGCTCAGAGCTCAAGCCGCACGTTTTTGAGCTGGGCGTCATTGCGCTGGATGTAGCAGAGCGTGAGGCTCGGGTGCAGCTGACGCCTCTTGCTGCGCGCTGGAGCCCTGGGCCAGATGGTGCTACCGGAGCGCGGCGGCCTGGAAAGCGGCCCCTGCGCCTGCTCTATCTGTGTCCTGCGGGGGGTGGCGCAGCAGTCCAGTGGTCACGAGTGGAGGAGGGCGTCAATGCCTACTGGTTTCGCGGTCTGCGGCCTGGTACCAACTACTCCGTGTGCCTGGCGTTGGCCGGCGAGGCGTGCCATGTGCAAGTGGTGTTTTCCACCAAGAAAGAACTACCGTCCCTGCTGGTTATCGTGACAGTGAGCGTATTTCTTTTGGTGTTGGCCACCGTGCCCCTGCTGGGTGCCGCCTGCTGCCATCTACTGGCCAAACACCCGGGTAAACCCTACCGTTTAATACTGCGGCCACAGGCCCCCGATCCTATGGAGAAACGCATCGCCGCCGACTTCGACCCGCGTGCCTCTTACCTTGAGTCTGAAAAAAGCTACCCTGCCCGTGGTGAGGCGGGAGGCGAGGAGCCAGAGGAGGCCCCAGAGGAGGGCCTTGATGAAGATGTGGAGCAGGGGGACCCAAGCGGGGACCTGCAGAGGGAGGAAAGCCTGGCGGGTTGCTCACTGGTGGAGTCTCAGTCCAAGGCCAACCAAGAGGAGTTCGAGGCTGGCTCTGAGTACAGCGACCGGCTGCCCCTGGGAGCGGAGGCGGTCAACATCGCCCAGGAGATAAACGGCAACTACAGGCAGACTGCAGGCTGAGCCTCAAGCACGCCTGGCCTGCCCACCTCCACCTTGGGTACCTCGTAGCCTAGGGAAGGCAGGACTTTTCCCACCCTCGCGGACCCCACCCTGCCCCCAAGCCTTCAGTTACTCTGCCCTTATTGCCCTCCCCAGGCGTCACTACGAGGGATTTCTAGGAGTGGTCTCCAGCCAGTCACCGTCATTCTTTTGGCAGGTTTGAATACCCACCCACCCAAAGCACATAGGTTAGTCAGGCTTCTACCTCCTCTAAGACACCACCCACTGTTGGAGAGAAATCTTCTATGCCTTCCATTCTATCACGACGATCAGCGAAACCCACCGCGCACCCCACCCCGTGGAAACTGGAGGCAAGGAGAGCGCCTTGTTGGCCATATCTGGTGATAATAACGGGAGTGGTCCTGGGGTTTGCCCAGGATCCCCAGGACAGGTCTCCAGTGGAGCACTGTGGCTCTCACCTTGACCCCATCCCCGCCTTATCAAGGTTGCATGTGCCAGAAGCCGGCTAATTTTTATTCTCAAAGTCCCTTCCCTACAATGATCCAAATCCGCGCATCCCTCCATCCCTGCCCCGTCTCATTTCTGTCCAGTTGGAGACAAGCTGGGGGCCTGGGGAGCCTTTTAACTCAGCGCACTGATTTTCTTATTTTCGTTGTTTTCAAAGACAGCGACATTTCTGAGTTTGGTGCTAACACTTCCTTCCCAACTTCTGGGAGACTGGCTTCGAGTGTGTCAGGTGTGAGGGTCGGAATCCTTTTTTTTCCGGCTCTCTCCTAATTTCAAGCGCTGCGGGACCGCGCACCCCTTTTTCCTCGAAGGTTGCGAGCTTGGTCCCCGGCCAGTTTCGTTGTTGATGTCTCATAGGTGCCAGAGATAGGTGCGTGCCACAGTGGCTCTTGCAACTCCATGGGGTTCAGATCCAGCAGGAACGTGCTGGGGGCGCAGGATGACTCCTTCGGGCTCTTCTCCTGAGTGTCGGCGCGTAGCAATAGAGGGGTGCGGTGCGAAGTCTGAGAGAGACTCCTGAGTCCCCGCGTCACCCTCCTCCCAGGAGAATAGAGTTTGCTCGGTGTGTAGCCCCTCACAGAGAGTGGGTTATAGAAGTCTATGTTCTGTAAAGTGTGATGGTGTGTAGGGGGCGGGCTGGCGGGCGGGCGGGAAGGGGGGAGGGAGAGGGTGGTATCAGCGCTGGGACTCTGATGGGATCAGTTTTTAGTTCTTCTAGGAAAGCGTGGGGGGTGGGGTTGTTATGCGTCCGGGCCTGCGCTCTGGCTCTGGGCGAAGTGCAGCACAAGCGTGGGTGGCCCCGGGAGGAGATGACCCGGAACCCACGTCCTTTTCTAAATGCTTCTGTATGTAAACTGTCAATAAAGTAATCGATTTGAACAGGGCTCAGTGACTTTTTTTGTGGCTTGCGGGTGGGGTGGGGTAAGTCAGACAACAAAGGAAGGGTGCTGGGAGTTGAAGAAAGAAACCGCAGAAGCCGCCCCGTCCTTCGTGGTTCCTCTGGTGGTCAAGAATTTTTGCCGGGTGTTCGCCCCTGGCCCCTGCTCTGCCTCTGGAGTCTTCCAACTCCTGGGTGGACACGTGAAGCCACTTGGTATGCTGGGGTCTCTGTCTCTGTCTCTGTCTGTCTGTCTGTCTCTTCCTCTGTCTCTCTCTCTCTCTCTCTGTCTCTCTGTGTGTGTGTGTCTCTGTGTGTGTGTGTGTGTGTGTGTGTGTGTGTGTGTGTGTGTGTGTGCTCTGTTTCTCAGCACCAGCCTTCGAGTTCGTTGGGACGATGGTGGGGTTGGGTAAGGGAAAGACTGGGGAGAGGAATTCATAGAGATAGGACTGCTGTAAATTGCAGAGAGAAGTAACACGGCATATTTCAGAGCAGGCAGATGATCGCAGAAAAGGGGGAAGGTTGCCTAAAGCTCACTCCACTGGACAAACTGGCACATTAATCTGAAGTCAGTGTGTGTGTGTTTCTAGGGTGGTTGGGATAGAGCAGCCAGTAATACATGGGTGGCTGCCAGGGGTTGCAGAGGTGGTGCACCATAGAATTAGATCTGAATTCACAAAGATTTCAGTGTTCTGCAAAGGGAGCCTGAGAGACAAGGGAGAATCAGAACTGATGCTGACCAGCCAAAGTGCTGTGGTTGGGCTTCCTGTGGGTTTCAGCTGTCATGAGAAGGACAGGAAGTAGTATGGAAGGGAGATGGAAGAGGAGAGAAGAGAGCAGATTAAAAACTTCACCCTCCCTCATCCTTCTTGCTTCCATGGGTACCAAATCTTCTACTTGGACAGTATAGGATGCAGAACAGACCCAGGTCAGACACCCAGCAATTCATCCTAGCCTCAGGCTCCACTTCAGTTTCTACTGAATCCTTGCCCAGCAGCTCACTCATTGCCAGGGATGCCATCTTTCAGGAAGACTGGACCCATTTTGGACTTGGCAGGGCCTGTGTGCGCCCTCCAAATCCTCTGGTAATGGGCCTGCAATGGGAAAAGGACCACTTCCTGTACCTCTCCATCCCAAAGCTTAGGAGTTCTCTTAAGACCCCCAGAAAGTCTGAGTGCTTAGTGCAGAAGGAACAGTTCAAATATTTGTCTGAGGCCAAGCTTCCAGTCAGATGAGCAGACACTATTCAGCCAGACTTGGAGAGGCCTGAAGGCTGTGCCCACAAAACAGGGTAGGGAGGTACAGAGGCCAGGGGCCAGGGTGCTGGGGCTTCCTGTTGGCTATGCACAAAGATACAGGTCTTCACAGGAGCTCTGTCCAGATGTTTTCTGTCCAAATGCTTGCATAAGCATAGATAGAATGGTCCCGAGCCTCTGCCTTCCCTCTGAAACTCCCTGTCAATTTTATTCTATCTTCCACACTCCTTCTCCCAGCCCCCATTCCTTCATTGCTTGTTCTAAGTCAGCTACCCACTTTAGGTTCAATTTGTGGATCTGCCTGTCCTTATCCAGAGCTGGAGAACTTGCTATTCACCCACTGCTGCTGTCAATGATCAGCAAGTGTGTGTCCCTGCTGCCAGTCCCCTGGCTTGACTTTGCCACTGACCTGTGCCCTGTGAGAACTTGTAGGGGGTTGGAAGCGTAGCCCTCACCTCTACCCCCCACTCCAGAGCTCCACCCTCTTTGTGTGCCTCCCAGGGTGTGTGGTTTTAAAATGTATAAGGATATCACATGAAGATGGAATCTAATGAGTTGGAAGATTCTCTCTCTCTCTGTGTCTCTCTGTCTCTGTCTCTCTCTT
This sequence comes from Cricetomys ansorgei, assembly GCA_026225945.1. Lineage (NCBI taxonomy): Eukaryota > Metazoa > Chordata > Mammalia > Rodentia > Nesomyidae > Cricetomys > Cricetomys ansorgei. The sequence continues at coordinate 11,642,647 of JAMJFZ010004023.1, read as the reverse complement.
TGTCTCTGTGTGTGTGTGTGTGTGTGTGTGTGTGTGTGTGTGTGTGTGTGTGTGTGCGGCTGCGTGGTTTTGTATTGAGGGACCTGGAAAATGGTCAGAAAATGCAATATGACAGCAGTCGCCTCAGAACTCAGAACATTATGTCAGGAGCAGTAATTCCCTGCGCTATAGAAACCAGATGCCCAGGATGTGGCCTTGAATTCAATCAGAAACCTGTCTGCAGAAAGGTGATTTGAAAGGAGAGCTCCCCCCACAAGTGTTTCCTGAGGATCAGCTAGAATGAGAACCCTTGTGGGGACCGTTAATATGAAGGAACAAAGGAAGGCAAGGCCTCTCTGGCAAGGAAGGGGCAGGTATGGGGACCTCTGCTCCCAGATCCATCCATGTCCAGGACGCAGCTTCCATCTGCGTAGCCTGATGGCAACCAGAACTGAAGTTAACATCTTGACAAACAGGAGAGGCCAAAAAGGTGGAGGTTGTTACTTCCTGACAGTGATGAGAAATTTAATTCCCCTTCTTAATTCTCAGAGCAATGTTTTCTGGTAGGTAAAGTGTGAGTGTGTTGGGGGGCAGGCACCTTGCTGTGGCTGTCTCGCTCAAGGTTTCTTAATGTGCTCAGGCGTGCCATACTCTTCAGAGACAGAGGACAGAAGGCATGACTTGTGTGGGGTGGGGATGGGGGAGCATAGCAGCATGATCACTGAGCAGGGAAATGGGAGGCCCTGTCTCAGAGATTAAGTGCATATTGGGGAAAGGCAGTACCCAGGTGTCAGGACATAACAAAGGCTCCGTGGGAAGACCAGAAATTGCCGTGTATGACCTAATGAATGACTTTCTCTTATACACCTGCAACATAAAAGATATTGAAGGCATTGACAAACCAAGCTGGAAAGCTGGGGGTGGAGGAAACGGGGCTATTCCATTTGTAGCACGTCAATTAATCGATTGTGTTTGAAACACACCCACCTACACCTGTACAGTCAGTGGCATGGTTTTTCCTCAGGGCTCAATAGAGAATAGCATCACGCTGAAAATGAAAATCTACTGTGACTGTCCAGGAGAACAGATTGCATTATGGAATGTCCTGTATTATTAACATTTAGTTCAAAATACACCCAGCATTCTTAAAAAGACTTGACATTTTAAAAGCCATTCAAATACCCTCTGCTAAGTAGAAAAAAATTAGCGTATTGGGCTAAGTCAGTTGGGAAGATTTTATGTCATCTGTTGGGTAAGTAAGCAGTTTGAAGATGGGATGCTTTTGAGAGCTGCTTAGTGTATGTCCTTTGCTTGGACCTGTGAATGTACATTTAATAACTAAATTTTAGTCTGTATGGAGCAAGGAGAATAGAAAAGCTTATTTTTTTAATCAACTGTTTACAGCTTAAACTTGCTCCCTCATGTATGGAGCAATTTGGTTTTGGTAAAGTGGATACATTTTATCTTAGCAGAATTCTACTGAACTGGTCCTCAAGTAAAGTCTAGAAGCCACTCAAAATATCCAAACTGCCCACCAATATTTATATTTGAACCAATGGGTCCGTGCTGCTCTTAAGCTTGATCAGAGAAACTGAAGTGACCAGTGGTCAATACAGACTCATAACTGGTCAAAGTGTAGACAAGAGGTGACTCTTGTGTGCTCAGCCCTAAATGAGACATCTGTTTCAAAGCCTAAGGCTCCAGGAACATTCCAGAAGAGGAGGAAGAAAGAATGTAAGAGCCAGAGGATGGGAAGGGATGCTCCGAAGTGCTATCTTCTAGACAGGAAATGGCGGATGCACTTATGAACTCACAACAACTGTGGTTACCTGCACAACATCTGATTAAAATCAAGCCAGTCAATAATTCCAGAATGTGTGGGGACAGATTTGTGAAGCTCCATTCCTAGCTGAGGAATTATTGGCATCTGATGGCTGCTGGTCAGTATTGCCACTGGTAAGTTGTCCATGCTTATGCATGGTGCACTAACTGACTCAGTGTGAAGATGATGATGGGGATGATGGTGATGGTGATGATGATGGTGATGATGATGGTGATATGATGGCGGTGATGATGATGGTGATGATGATGATGGTGATGATGATGGTGATGATGGGGATGATGGGGATGATGATGACGGTGATGATGGCGATGATGATGGTGATGACTGATGATGATGGGGAGAAGGAAGAGGAGGAAGAAGATATGTTGAGAAAGTTCAGGAAAAAGAAAGGGGGGAGTTGAGGTAGATATTATCAAGGAATAAATAAAAATATTCTTTTAAAAGATAAACATGCAATTCCTGCTTAAACTAGTACCCTCGTATTGTTACTGAGAATGTGATTATTACTTCTTAGGAAACCGTTTGGCATTGTACAAAAGTTAAAGGAACCTATGACTTACCAGTTTCACTCTTAGGTATATACCCAACAGATATGGTTACTTACGTCCATCAAAAGAAGAGTCTTTTGGTGGACATAAGCACGCAAATGGTCATAGTGTCTTTCTTTAAAATGGTCCCAAAGAGTAAAGTAAATAACCTGTAGTCTACAATGTGATACTTCTTAGACATGAAAAAGACTAATTACAGCTGTGCACAGCATTGATGTCATAGTGCTGAATGAAGGAGCCAGCCATAAATGAGAAAGCAACGGATGGTGTCACTCACAGCAAGCTTAAAAGCAAGTAAGGTTGCTGAACAAATAATCTTGGAGGGCACTAAGCACTAGGAGGAGCTCTGAGGGGACTTCTGAGATATGTTGTAGATCTTGATTTAAGTGGCAGTTGCCCATCAAGGTGCACTTAAGATTTATGCCTTCCGTTGTATTAATTGTACTACAATTTTTAACATGTGCGTGTGTATGTGTGCATGTTTGCATGCAATGGCAATGTGCACATGCAGAGGGCCAAAGCTGTTGTCTAGTGTCTTCCTCCATAACTCTGCCTTATTTACTGAGGCAGGGTCTTTCACTTGAGTCCAGCGTTTGCAGATCAGCTAGACTAGATAGGCAATGTACTCTAGCCAGCCCTGTCTTTCCCTGCTCTGGGGTTACAGGTGGCCATCACTCCTGCCCAGCAATCTGTGTTTCTGGAGTTTGGATCCCAGTCTTTATGTTTTCATTGCTTTATCCTCTGGGCCACCTCCCCAGACCCATGCCTCAATTTCTAAAAATGAGAAGCGAATCCTTGGGACTGGATGTAGTAGCGCATGCCTTTGATTAATCCTGGCACTTTGTAGGCAGAGGCAAAGTGAGTTATGATCTTGATCTTTGTGAGTTCAAGACCAGCTTGGTCTTCAGAGTAAGTTCTAGGCTATCCAGGATTACATAGTGAGACCCTGTCTCAAAAAAAAAAAAAAAAAAGAAAAGAAAAAAGAAACAAAAAAAAAAAAATCCTTGAAAATGCAGCAACAAAGTTACATGTGCTGCCCTGCTCAGGACAGCACCACCAGCCACATGTGGGTGTTTTTAGCTTTTAGTTAGTTAAAATTAAATACCATCAAAATGTCAGCTCTTCAGTCACACCAGACACATGCATCTCAAGTGCTTAACAGCGACTGCAGCCAGTGGCTACTATGGTGTGGACAGAAGAGAAAACTGACAAAATATACAGCAATGCATTAAAAATAAATTACAATTTCTCCAGTCGGTGAAAACCAAAACCGTAGTTAACATGTCACACTTCTTCTAGACTCCTTCTGAGGCATTTAATATGTTGCACGAGTAGCATATGAATGTATTTTTGTCACAAAATAGTTACCACCACCACCCCAACTCAGGGAGCTCCCACGTTGTTCAGTCTCCCCAAATGTACCTGAAAGCATCCCTGCTCCACCAGATTTCTAGGGCTCCCCATCTCTAGCTACCATGGTCCTAGAATATTGTGACACAAGTCAGATGGGGACCAAGCACAGCACTGACAGGTGCCACTCTTACTGAATGTCCCCAGAGCAAGGTACTAACTGTAAATCCAACAGAGTTGTGTCTGTTTGTATTGTGCCTCCGTTTCCCTCCCTCCCTCCCTCCCTCCCTCCCTCCCTCCCTCCCTCCCTCCGTCTTTCTTTCTTTCCTTCTTTCTTTCTTTCTTTCCTTCCTTCCTTCCTTCCTTCCTTCCTTCCTTCTTTCTTCTTTCTTTCTTTCTTTCTTTCTTTCTTTCTTTCTTTCTTTCTTTCTTTCTCTGAAACAAGATCTCACTAGATAGCCCAGGCTGGCCTCAAGCTCTCTACTCTCCTGCTTCCTGAATGCTGAGACCTCAGGCTGGCACAACCATGCCTTGCCCCTGCCCCTGCGGTCATTATTCTGTGAAGACTTTATGGGGAGTTAGCCTGCTGCCCAGGGTCAGACTGAAGGAGACCCCAGCAAGGCTGAGTGTAGGAGGTATGCAGGATCAACTATCTCCCACTGGGTGGCCTTAGAGGTCCTTGGCTCCCTTCATGAAGGCTGCAGTAGACCTCTGGAGACTGCTGGCTCCTGTTGTACCCACACAGCAATTCACTCTGTGGTTGGTACTGCAGAGACATCAGACAAGGGCTGTCTGGTCAGTTCATCCTCCTCTCCATGTTTACCTTTTGAGTTCAGCTCTTAATTCATGAATTTTAAAGTTATCTTTATCTTAATATACACATGCATAGCTATTAATGCCCTCTTAAGTACTACTCCCACAGACCCCTAAGTTTTGATAGCTACTATTTGTATTGTCATTTAGTCTTAAATATTTCATTTCTACAAGATTTGTTCTTGGGTTCATAAATAATTTAGACACATGCTTTTACATTTTTAAATGTATAGTTTTTCTGTCATTTTAAAAATCATTTCTTTAATACTAATATCAATGCACCGTTGTCAGAGAATAGGGCTTGCATATTGCTCATTATTTGGTGATTGTTAGAACCTATTCCAAGGAGTAATATACAGCCAATTTCTGTGCATGTTTATTCGAGTTTGGAAAGAATGTTTGTCTTGGCACTGGGAAGATAGCTAAGTCACTAAAATGTTTGGCATGCAAACATGAATTCCTGAGTTCAATCCCAGGGCCCACCCACCATGGTAGCATGCCCTTGTGAGCCTAATGCTGTCAAGGCAGTGACAGCTAGCCTAATTTACATGGAGACCTCCAAAGCAGTGAGAGACCCTGTCTCGAAACGAATAACAGAACCAAAGAAAAACCACCTGAGGAACAACTCCCAGGTGGCCTTTGGCCTCCACATGTGCATGCAAACCCTCACACACGAAGGAATATTAGCCTTGAACTTTTGAATTCATGATTTTCATATGCTCACTAGGTTTGTTATGTTATTAATTACTTGTTCTTTTAAATTTTAGTGTGGTGTGCTTGTCCTACCCATTTCTGAGAGAAATGTGACGAAATCTCCTTCATTTTCTCTGTGATTTTGTGTATTTTGCACTGTTTGCTCTCAAGGTCCTTTCATAAGGTGCATTGTTCCTTATTCTAGTATAATGTACAAAAAATATTGCCATGAAGAGAAAAATGTGCTTAGCCTGCATCCAGATCAACAGAAATAAATTGACCAGTCTCTGGCCGCTGCCTCACCTTCTGTGACCTACCTCCCTCCCCCAGCTCCCTAACCTCTGCCCCAGGGCCCTTTCTAGCACTGGTACTGTATGTAGTGTGATTACACACTCATTGTCCAGCCTCCAGTGCTCAGCATTCAGTCGTGGGATTCGTACGGATCTTCCACTCCCTATGCCGTAGTGTTCTATGAACATGCTGCACCTCGTTTCCTCATCCCATTGATGACATCTGTGCTGTTTCCTGTTTGAGACTATCACAAATAACTCTGCTATTAATGTTCTCTTGTGTCTTTGGGAGGAATTTATGCATTTCTGAAGGAGTGGAATTTCGAAGCTACATGATGTTCAGCTTTGGTAGAAACTCCTAGAGGTTTCCAGAACATACCAGTTTAACCCGTATCAGGCTTGAGGATCCTCGATGTGGCTCCTGTCTGCATTGAGCTCTAGGTGTTCTATTGGGTTGGTAGCGGTACTGTGTACTGTGTTGTGATTTTAATTGGCATTAGCTGATGACTAATGAAGTGTGAGACCTCTATTTACTGTCCATCCTGTTATGCAAAATGTCCACTGCAGCTCAAGGCCAGCTAGGACTATTTAGCAAGATTCTTTCTCAAACAAGCAAAAAAATTTTTTTAAAAAAGTATCTTTCTTCCCTTTTTATTGAGTTATATCTGTCTTTCTTTTCCTTTAAATTTTTTACACTTATTTAGCACATGCACATACTTTGGAGCACATACGGTGTCAGAGGACAACTTACAGGAGGGCCTTCTCTCCTCCCACCAAGTGAGTTCTAGAGATCAACATCAGGCTTGGCTGCAAGCTCTTCTTTTCCTGATGAGCCATTTTTCTAACCCCTCTTTCTTTTTAGACAGAGTTTCATGCATTACAGACTGGCCTCGAGCTCCTTATGTAGTCGAGGGTGGCTTTTCGGTTCTGATCTACCAGCCTCCACCTCCCAAGTACTAGCATTGCAGGCATTGACCAACGCACCGAGTTTGGTGCTGTGGATAAAGCTGACTTTTACACACAAGGGATCTGTGCACCCTGGGAAAGCACTTTACCAGCTTGGCTACATCTCCAGCCACAGGCTATCTTTTTCTTACTGTAGGAGTCAGTTACACACTCTGGTTATGGATCCTTTGTATTTATACGCCCTTTTCCTATCTCTGGCTTCTCTCTTCGTCCTTTTAGTGATGTCTTTTTATGGAGTTGGCTTTCATTTTAATGTATTCCAATTTGTCAGTTTTTCCCCCTGTGGTTAGTACTTTTTCAGCTTGTATTTAGGAAATCTCTGCATAAGGTCTTCAAAACATTCTCTTATTTTCTCCTAAAAGCATCATTTGACATTCGTATTTACAGCCCGTCTGGAAGCTGTATCTTTTCCAACTCTGAACCCTTTAGCCCTTTGTCGTTAGGTAGACAGCCGTCTATGTGAATGTCTCCCAGTCCTTTGCTTTTGCTGCCACATTCATTCCTGACTCTCCCTTCTGGATCCCTCTTCAGGATCCTCTGGTGACAGTCCTGAAGCAGTCTTCCTACTTAGACATCAACCTCTTTGCAACCTCAGCTTTACCCTTTGTCACGTAACAACACTCTCACAAGCTTTGGGAATTAAGATTTGCATCTTTGCTTGCTTGCCTGTCTGTTGAGAAAGGGTCTCCTCACCACATTCAAACTAAGGATGGCTTCGAACTCTTGATTCTTTTGCCTCTTCCTTCCAATTGCTGACTGAGATCACAGCCATGTGCCACCATGCTTGTTGGTTTCTGTTTGTTTATTTTTTGAGACAGGATCTCACTGTGTAGCCTAGGCTGGCCTAGAACTCACCGTGTAACCCAGGCTTTCCTCAGACTTGTTTTCTCCTGAGTTCTGAGATTACAGGCAGGATTACTACACTTGGTGAGGACATGTAGAACACTGGAGCATCACTGTTCCGAACCTGCTACAGTGAGTATGATCCAGTTTCTTTACATCATCCTTGGCAATTGTGATTGTCACTGTTTTTAATGTCAGGCATTCTGGTAGGTGTGAACTGGTATCTCACTGTGGTTTTAACTTTCATTTTCCTAGTGGCTTGAGATGTTGGACATCTTTCTGGTGTTGTGGTATACGCTTAAAATCCCCAGTACTCAGGAGGTAAGGCAGGAGGATCTTGAATTCAAGACCAGCCTAGGCTATGAAACAAGTTCCCATTCTTTTAATTAAAAAAAAAACCTTGTTGCATGTGTATGATGTATGTTTGTGTCTTTGTATGGTATGTGTGAGTGTGCACATGCATGTGCCACAGACAACTTTTAGGAACTGATATTTTCTTTCTGGTGTGTGTTCCAGAGATGGAACACAGTTTGTCAGGCTCACCACACAAGAGCTGTACCCAGTGAGCTATCGCGCTGGCCCAAAAGACCTGTCCTAAAATAAATTGTGCTTGTACCTGTGGTCATTTCCTAATGGAGTTGTTTGTGATATATTCAGCATTTAACTTGGAGAGTTCTTTACAAATCCTAACCACACACCACTTAGACATGGAGTTTGCAAATATCTTCTCCCATTCAGTAGCTTGTCTTTTGATCCCCTTTGCCCAATCTTCACAGGATAACCAGCCTTGTAAATGTTTATGAGATCAAATTGACCAAGTTTCTTTATTTTTGTTGTTATATCTGAGAAGTCTTTGCCTAGCTCTAGATCCTAAAGATTTTCCCTTCTCTCTCTCTCTCTCTCTCTGTCTGTGTGTGTGTGTGTGTGTGTGTGTAGGCACACGTTTCAGTCAAGCTTTAAAGTTATAGATTTTATCTACATCCCTGATCCATTTCCAGTTGGATTTTGTGCAAGGCTTGCAATGTGGTGGAAAGCACTGCTTGTTGAAAAGCTGTCCCTCCTCCATCAAGCTGCTTGTGTCTTTGTTAGAAATCAGCTGAGCAGGTGCAGGTGGGCCAGCTTCCGGGTTCTGCAGTCTGCGCCACCGAGCTCTGTATGTACTCTTCCACTCTGTAACCATTGCTGTAGAGAGTAAACCCAAGCGTCAGGTGCCGCGATGCCTCCCACTTTATTTTGCCTACCACAAGGCTATTTTAGCTACTCTGAAGGCTGTGTCTGCCTTTATACATTGGAGAATAAGCAATCTGTTTACAGAAGGTCTTGCTGAGATTTGCATAGAACTGCATTAATCCAAAGACATCTTCATGAGCATGAACCTCAGAATTCATAAGCGTGAGATTATCTTTCCATTTTTTGAGGTCAACTTTGATTTTGTAATTTCTCATCGTTGTAGTCTGTGTATAGTTTCAGTGTACACACACACACATCCACACACATAATTTTCTTTGGGGTGATTATAAAATGTATTGCTTGTAATTTTAGACTCCATATGTTTATTATTAGTATATAAAAGTACAATTATTTTTGTATTCTACAACCTTGCTGAACTCACTATTAGTTCTAAAAAACTGTTGTTCTTTCCTTGATTTTTCTAAACTGTTTAACTTTATCATATTGATTTATTATTATTATTATTATTATTATTATTATTATTATTATTATTTTACTTTTGAGACAGTGTCTCACTGTGTAGACCAGGCTAGCCTTGAACTCTGCTCCCTGTATTAGGATTAAAGGTATGTGTCACCATGCTCAGCTTTTGTTGTGTTTTTCATTTTTGAGGCAGAATCTTACTAATATTTCTTACTAATATTTTTAGAGACAAAGTCTCACTCTGTAGCCCAGGCTGGCCTTGAATTCAATGTGGCTCATATTGATCTCAGATTCATGGACGTCCTCCTCCCTCTGCCACCTAACGCTGAGGCTACAAGTAGGAGCCACCGGACTCAACTTAAATGTTAGTTCTAGAGACAACTCTCAGTTTTTGAGAGAGGATCTCATAATGTAGACCAGTCTGGCCTTGACAGCGTGGCGACTCTCCTGTCTCAGCTTCCGGAGAGTGACTGGGCTTACAGGGATGAGCCACCACGCCTAGACTAGTTTTTATGTGATTTATCCACGGGGTCATGTGCTTATGATCTCTCTCAATGTTAGTTTATATTTCCTCTCTCTTGCTTTTTATTTTTTAATAATAATAAATTAAAAAAGGTTCTCATGTTGTAGACTGAAAGACCCAGCTTCTGTGCTTGTCAATTCTATTCCTTGCCTAGTTCAGCCACGTCTGCCTTTTATCTTTGTCAGTATTTTCCTTTCTATTTTCTCTCTCTCTCTCTCTCCTTTTTAGATCCTTGAGAATTCAATTACTTATAAAAACAACTTTTATTGCTTTGGAGCAGATTTGTTGGAGGTTATCGACTAGACCTTTGTGTTATTTACTTTTTTATTTTTATTTATATATTTATTTGCTTTTTCAAGACAGTGTTTCTCTGTTGTAACTTGGCTGTCCTGGAACTCACTCTGTAGACCAGGCTGGTCACAAAAGATCCACCTGCTCCTGCCTCCCAAGTGCTGGGATTAAAGGTAAACCTTTAATCATTTTAAGCCACCAACACCCAGCTTATTTACTTAAAAAAAAAAAAGTTCTTTTTTTTTAAAAATTATTTTTAATTATGTGTAAAAAAGGTTCTTTTCTATTATTTTTAATTATATGTAGATGTGTGTATCTGCATGTGGCTATGTGCATATGAGAGCAGGTGCCCAAAGAAGCCAGAGGTACTGGGTTCTGAGGTTCCAGATACTTGTGAACTGCCTGACATGGGTGCTGGGAATCAAACTTGTGTCCTTTGGAAGAGCAGCAAGTGTTTTTAACCTTCTGCGTATTATGTTAGTAATCCGTTCAGGTTTTCTATGTAAAGTTTTAAGTATTCTTTCAAAAAGTCTGTATTTCAGTATATGGTGGCTGATGAAGACCTTCTGGAGACATGGTGGAAATGGATTAAATGTATCTAGCAGAGTGGGGAAAATTTTACTTGATGTACATTGCTCACTGCTAAAAGTTCTGTGCAAGCATTTGAGATAATTTGACATTAGTGATTTGGACTCTGATTCTAAATAAAGTACAATATCTGGAAAATTATCTCATGCATGTTTTACTACAAAAATTTTGTAATTTTAGTTTGAATTTCCTCCTGAAGCCAAGATTATTTTTAGGTTGTAGTTTATGTTTAATTATGTGTTTGTGTGTGGATATGTGCGGGTGTTTGGGTACCCTTGAAGGTCAGATGTGCAGACGCCCCTGGAGTTGGAGCTACAATAGTGAGCTGCCTGACCTGTGTGCTAGAAACTGAACTCAGGTCCTCTGCAAGAACAGTATGCACTCTATTTTTTTAAAAGTATATCATATGCATAGCTATTTTATCTGCAGGTATATTTGCACACTATGTGCTCTCAGAAGCCAGAAGAGGCCTTGGGATCCCCTGGAACTATGGTTAAAGATGGTTGTATCCACCGTATGAGTGCTGCCAATTGAGCCCAGGTCATCTGCAAGAGCAACAAGTGCTCTTGGCTGCGTGGCTGTCTCTCCAGCCCCACACTACGCTCTCTTAGCCACTGACCCAGCTCTCCATTCCCTAAGCCAAGGACTTTTACAAATGTATTTTAAATTTTCAGGTAGATGATTTTGTGAACTGTTGCTATTGGTGTACCTTTTTTAAAAAAGTAAACTAATCAATTAGTCAATTAGTTAATTTGTATGTGTATGTTGGGGAAGCCAGTTCTCTCCTTCTACTGAAACTCAGATCATCAGGTTTGGCAGCAAACATTTTCACTCACTGAGCCATCTTGCTGGCCCTCTTTTGGCTATTCCTTTTTTTTAAAAGAAACTTTTAATTTTATAATTCATGGTTTGTGGATTTGTGAAGGTACCTTGTTGTATTTTTTGTGTTTTGAATTTTACCTATTGCTTTTATGGACCAGTTGAGCTTTGTTTGTTTGTTTGTTTGAATTTCATGTGTTTAAGGAGAATATATACTCTCTAACTGTTGGGTAAAATACTTTAGATGGCCTTTAAGATCAAGCTACTTGACAGGCGGTGGTGGTGCACGCCTTTAATTCCAGCACTTGGGAGGCAGAGGCAGATGGATCTCTGTGAGTTCAAGGTCAGCATGGTCTACAGAGTAAGTTACAGGACAGCCAGGGCTACAACAGAGAAACCCTGTCTCGGAAAAAAAAAAAAGCTATTTAATTATTATTGATTATTATATACTGGCTTACTTTCTATTTACCTGAAATCTCCCACTTTAGTCAGCATGGTGGTGCAAACCCCAAATCCTAGCCACTCAGGAGGAGGATCACAAATTCAAGGCCGCCTGGGCTACAGAAAAGAAGTTCAAAGGCAAGTTTGGCAAAATAAAGTTTTTAAAGCATATTGAAGCTGGGGAGACAGCTCCGTTGCTAAAGTTCTTGTTGTACAAACATGAAGACCTGAGTTTGATCCACAGAACCCAGAAAAAGTGGAGTGTGGTGATGTGTGCTTGCAATCCCAGGGCTGGAGGGGGGTACACTCTAGTCAAGTCATCCAGTTCAAGTCAATGAGAGACCTTGTCTCAAGGGAACAATTTTTAAAAAATGGGGGCGGGGGGGTGTCAGTGCTGAACAGGTGGTCCAGGGTTAAGAGTACTTGCTCTAGCAGAGGACCAATGTTCACATACCAACACCCACAAGCCACTCACAACAGTCTGCAATTTCAGTTCCAGGGGACTTAACACCCTTTTCTGATCCCAGATGTGATACATGATGTGAGCATGAACACACACACACACACACAACATCAACAACAACAACAAACAAACACACACACAGAGAATATTAATACAAATAAAATAAAACAAAAATAAATTTTTTTATTTTAATGAGAAAAGTTTGAAAAGGAAAAGGTCCATAGCATCTGAGGAACAACTCTGAGGTTGTCCTCTGAGCCCTACACAGGACACCCAGGAGCATGTACAAACACACACACACACACACACACACACCGCACACACATGCACACATATACACAAATATACATACATGCACACATGCATGCACACACACACACACAAAAGACACACAAACACACACATACATATACATAAACATACACACATATACATAAACGTACTTACACACATACACACATGCATACACGCACACACAGAAACACACACACATACTCTTCTCTTCCTGCCGTTGCAGATGTGTTTGTCTCTCACATTTCTGCACTGCAAAGCTGTGTGTGACATCCCAGGTGCCTCTGCTCAGGTGTCATCACCTTCCGCTGTGTGTGCTTTTTACCATGAGTCTATTCTTTCTTCTCATGTTAAGATTGCAATTCTCATTTTCTTTGTTTTCTAATGTATGCCTAATATATTCTTTTCTTTTATTAAAATGTATTTTTAATCAAATATTTCTCTAAGGGAAAATCCAGCCCTTGTGCCTCTCCTCTGATTCCAGTTCCCCAGGGCAACCGTTCTCAACTTTCCCCACCTCTATTTCCTACCATAGGAAAAAATGACATGCTTTCCTGGATTTTTATTTTAAGATTTGAACACAACATATTGACTTACTGTGGAGGTTGAATAACCAGTTCCTCCTCTCTCTCCGTGTCTCTCTCTCTCTCTCTCTCTCTCTCTCTCTTTCTCCCTCCCCCCCTCTCACACACACACTTAATGCCTCCCTCCCTCCTTTTAGTATAATTAAATTGCAATTATTGCTTAAATCGACATTCAGAGTTGTCATCATGGTAATTATGCAAGCATTATTCACAGCTGGCTCACGTACAGACCCACACCCCTGCTTCTCTTCTTATACAGCCTTCCGTTCTCCTTGAAGCTGATAATTACCTTGTTTTTGTTTGCTTATTTTCTTTATTTCTATTACTGCATCCAATTTACCGCAGAAGTAAAAATTTCATGGGCGTTGGATGTCTGATGAACTCAGTCCTCGCACTTGCCAGGCAAGTGCTTTACCCGCTGAGCCATCCCCGCAGCTCCCACTGTCTTTTAACAAGGCAGGTAAAGATCCTGATTTTCTAAGACTTAAAATAAATATATGAAAGCTTTAAACAATAAAAACTTGAGCATCACAAAAGTATGTCATTAATATTAATAAAGAAATAACAACAGCTGGGTGGTGGTGGTGCACACTTTTTGTCTCAGCACTCGGGGAACAGAGGCAGGCGGTCTCTGTGAGTTCAAGGCCAGCCCGGTCTACAGAGTGAGTTCCAGGACAGCCAGAGTTACAACAGAGAAGCCCTGTCTCGACCCCTCCCCCCACACACAAAAAAAAAAAAGACAGAGAGAAAAAGAAATAATGGATTGCAAGTTTTAAATGTGTGCAATGAATATAAACTACAAATGGTAGGAAATAGCATTTAACTGCATGACATATCTTTATAATCATTTATAATTATTTTCTTGAATCTTAGTTATATCTCTAACAGCCTCAGTGTTAGTCAAGGTCCAATTATCAGCAGGCTGCACTAGGTGGACACATTTCCATCTGACCTCCCCCAGTCATGGAAGCTGCTTCTGTGAGCACTGCGAGGCTCTCATGCTGGAATGCTGAGTGTGCTGAGCAGCCCCCGGATGTGAAAGGAGATGCATGTGTAAACCAAGGAGAACAAGGATTACCTGGAACCCAAGAACACAAGCTAGGCCCAGGAGAACTCTCTCCGGCTTTGATGATGCGGCCTTCTTGATGGAGAGCCGGTGCCCATTTCACACAGCTAAATTACATACCTGACCCAAGTGTCGGGGACACCGAAGGATCCTGGGGAAAGCAGAGCATTTTCAGAGCTGCTGCTGCCTAGACTGAGGGGGAGACCTCAAGGAAACACCCAGGCAGCTGCTACCTCTCTTGCACAGCCCACCCCAACTACAATTATTCCCGAAGAGCAGCTCTGAGAAACAGCTCAGCCTAGTAAGTTAACACACTACAGAGCTGCTTCGTAATGGTAATGACTCTGTCCTGTCTTTGTTTTTTCCTCTCAGTCCCAGGGATTGAACCTGGGGCCTCACGCATGCTAGAGAATGCTCCATCACTGACCTCCAGGCTCCACACTCCACCCTGTAGCACTTTCCGTAGAGCAAAACAAAAGACTAATTCAGGCTTTGCTTTAGCATATTTGATCAAAATCTGTTATTAGCTGAGAGTCATAAGATGCATTGACATGACAGGACCAGCATCATCTTAAGCATGACATAACACAGGACATCGTATGTGTCAACTTGAAGTGTTTTCGTGCTTTGATTTTGGTTTTGGTTTTGTTTCGTGTGGCTCACCCTCAAACTCCCTATATAACCAGGGACCTGGAACTCCTGATCCTCCTGCCTCAGCATCGCGAGTTCTGGAATTAAAGCTGTGTGTCAGTACAAGCTGCATTTTCACTACAGCTATACTGTTGTGTTCCATAGACATGGAGATTCTGAGCAACACCATTTCATGTGCTTCCCACTTTAAAAGTGCCTTCACATTTAACCAATGCTTTGGCTGGGCATAGAATTCTAAATCTGAGGCCATGCTCCCTTGGTATGTTAAGTGTGTGTCTATTTAGCAATCCAGAATACATTTTTGATAGAGTGACCCTGATTCGACAAAGCCCCAGTGAGAATTGAGCACACCTGGATGTTGAGAAGACAAATTTTCCTCATGCTTGGTTTTGTGTCTTCGTCTCAAGCTACACACAATGATGCCCCATGGGTTGATCCAAATGGGCAGGGGAACACTCCCAGACATCATTTTTGACAAGAGAACAAGGCGCTCATTACCAACTACCAGGCATCTGCTGAGGACATCTGAGACTCTGGTCTGCTGAGTGGTCAGCTGACAGCAGCGGCCTAGCAAGGCCAGCAGAACTGCCTGGATGACCAACCCATAGGATTGTAGTAAAAGTGATAAACAAACCGTTTCTGTCTAAACCACAAGCTCCGGGAGTGTTTGTCACGTAGCAGTAAATAATGAAGTACCTGTGGAGCATATCTAACTGGATTTTAGAAGTCCAGGTGGAATGCCTTCCTTTCCACGGGTAACAGTGGAGTTATAATTTACCATGCTTAAAGATACGCACGGATGGATTTGGAACACTTTGAATTTTCTGTCTACCATGCCCCTCCCACCTTTTAAAATATTTTATTGTGTTTTCTCCATCCTGATCCAGATTGCTACAAATCTTGTTTCTAGTCAAGAAACAAAGGAAGGTGTTGGAATTTTTTTTCTGTCTTTCTCTGGCTATTGGATGCGCTTCGGATATAATTAGGTTCGTTCCCCCATCATAAGGGAACTACTGCTGAATGGCCTAGAAAACTATGAAATACAGGGCAAAGCAATCAGAATCTCGGCAGGAAGGGAACCCCGTGGGTCTGTCTGTACGTGGGTGTGTGAAAGGATGGCTCCCGGAATGAGGCTGAGGAACATAATCTATCAGCAGTCACTTTGTCTGATCAGCCACCCATCCGACGCTTATCAAAAGCATCAGTTCCTAAGGCTGACCCTCGGTTCACAAAGCCTGTTTCTCAACCTCTGCTGTGCCCTGCTCTGACTTCCTGCAGACTCCTCTCATCCAGGCTTCCAGGCCCTGCTTTCTCTGAGCCGAAGCAGGCACTCGGAACACATCAGAGCGTGACCCCTTAGCTTCTCCTGGGGGCTGTGTGACCACAGCTGGGTGATCCTGTGGGACCCACTGCTTGCTTTCTTTGCTTCTTCAGCTTCCCTCCAAAGGTTTTGTTCCTTTCTGCAAACCCCTCCTTCACCCTAAGAGGCAAAAACCCTTTTCTTATTTGATTTGGGGATGTTCTTGGATTTCTAAGATGGGAGTGTCTACCATATTGCTACAGTCTCTCTTTCTAATGATGTCTTCCTGTTTAAGCACAGATTTGTTTTTAAGTCGACAAATGGTGTTGCAGTCACCATTTTCTGGGAATGAAAATGTGACTAACTTCAGAATGTAGCGGTGTCTGAGCCTTATGGTCAGAACTATTGCTGGTCCCCATTATTTCCTGGAACTTAACCATGCCTGGGGCATAGGCTGGAGGGAGGGAGGAAGGATTTAGGAGACAGAGAAGGAAGCTGGGAGACCTGGTTCCTGGTGTAACCTTGCCCAGTTTGCAGCTGTTGCTACCAGAGATTCTGGAATTACCTCCTGCTGCAGTGGAATGCAGTCACTAGGTAGGCAAACTGAAGTCACTTCTGAGAGTCACACCCTTAGAACTCTTTCTCTCCTAGGGACTGAATGAGTGTGAAGGGTTCAGATATGCTAGGCAAGTGCTCTACCCCTGAGCTACATTCCCAATGAGCTTGTTACATTTTATTTCAAAACAACCCTCACTGTTACCCATGCTGTTGGCCTTGAACTCACTCTGCAGCCCAGGCAAGTCTTTGAACTTTCCAGATCCTGCCTTACCTTCTGAGTAGCTAGGATCACGGACCTAGCTAAAGCAGAGCTCTAAGCTGCTGCTACAGCAGTTGGTGACTGGCTGACAGTAACTGAGTCCATATGGCTAACTGTGGCAGCATCACATGAAGCTAAAATAACTGCTCAGAAGAAGAAAAAAATTGCCAATGACTCAAGGTCCCTGTGGGCTCTTGCTTTCTCCATGTCTACTACCTCATCCAGGTTCTTTCCATTGTGTGTGTGTGTGTGTGTGTGTGTGTGTGTGTGTGTGTGTGGTGGAGGGGGGCAGGGAGAAGGAGAGGGGTTGGGGAGATCTTCAGCCTTTGGCTCATCCTAGTCACAGGCAGGAAGTTGAGCTCAGCCTTAATGTTCTTGAAAAAGCTAACTCAACGGAAATCTGCACTCCCCCATCCCGGGCAGCTTAGCTATATCTTGTTTATCTCCTCATCACTCCTGACCAGTTCTGCACTATTTCTGGATCCATATCTGCCCTCTGACAAGCCAGGCAGGCGTCTCTGCTAGCTTCCCAGTATCCCTAATTCTGCTCTAGAAGCATGGAAAAATGACGTTCAAAAAAACCAACATCCCACTTGGGGAAAAAAAAAAACAGGCTGGGCGAAGCAAACTGGCACACATGAATGCTGCTGGTCACTACATCACATGCCTCAGTCCTGAACTTCCCCACCCAACTAACTCACTCTTTTCTGAAAGCTTCTGTAAGCATGTATGCATCTTAAGAATTGATATAGTCTGACTTCCTTAATATTGATGTGTCCCCTTCTGCTCTGATTAAGAAACCATTTAAGTCCATTTTTATCTGATTACCCCTTTTCCCTGTCTCACAGCAAGCTAGGACCGATGTAATTATCCAGCATTAGGAGGCACTTCTCTTTTAGCTGGATGGTCTTTCGGGTTTCGACTACAAGCCAAAGATTACTAATACCCCCCTGGCCTTACTGTGGCTGACTTGTGGCTTGGTGGCCCATCTTTCCCAGGAAAATTTTCCAAATGCAGATTTCTGCCTGCTTGTTCCCTGGGTGGCACAGTACAAGCAGCACCCTTGCAAGCCTAGCAAGCAAACAGAGCACAGTCCTCCTGGTGGGTGGATAGCTGACAACACCGAGTCCTCAGAACTGCTATGACTTAGGCTGCATCCTATCTGCTTGCTTTGCCCACCCCCACCCACCCCCAGCATGGAGTTGAGGATATTATGTTGTTGAAATTCTGAGGTCACCCATAGCCTCCAGGACCCGTTCTCTCAGTCACATGTAAATGCACAGGACCAGCAAGATGATTATAACATCACCTCCTACTTTCCCATTTGCACGGCTGAATAGCTGTGCATCTGTCTAGAAAAGTCACCCTGAGAGCTAGCTCCAGTTTAGGCAGGTGACACACTCCTGCTTTGCCCCAAGAGATGCTTATTTGCCATCCTTGTGGTGGGGGAAGTACAACCTGGGCTGTGTGCTGCAGCCCTGCCCCTGGCAGGGAGAGGCTGTTTACCGATATGGAAGTGAATCTGGCCATCTAGAATGACATAGTTACCTCTAAATCAATCAGGCCAGCAAGCTAGAATAAAGCAAGTGTCTTTTGCTTCTGTCATTTAAAAAGGCACCAGGTTGAAAACCTCAGCCTTAGGACCTGAGTACATCACACCAAGGACTTCTCCTTACCATATTGCTTCTTTGATGCTCTAGGAAATTGAGTAAAAGTAAAAGGATTTACAGGGTGCAGCTAAAACACTGTGAGGAAACTAAAGGGGACGTTTGGATAATATCTGGATACAGCTTCCCCTATCTTTGTGAGTTATTTCAACAACCATGTATGCTCTAGCATAGTAAGCAATGTGTTGAATTATGGGGACAAAAACATATTTGTCAAAGCACCTGGGTATTTTCACTTGAAAAATAGTTTCAAGTTTTCACTGGTTAGTTCCTGTCCATCTGATGTAAACTGAAGTTACCTGGCAAGAGACAACCTCAGTTGAGGAATCGCCTCCATCAGATGGGCCTGTGGGCCTGTCTGTAGGGCATTTTCTTAATTGTTAATTGATGAAGGAGGGTCCAGCTCACTGTGGGCGATGGCATCCTAGGGAGGTGGACCTGGGCTGTATAAGAAATCAGGCTGAGCAAGCCAGAGAACAAGCCAGTAAACAGCATTCCTTGATGAGATCATGGAGGAATTCAGGTTCCCTTCCTGACTTCCCTCACCCCTCAATGATGACTGCAAAGTGTTCAGTGAAATAAACTGTTTCCTCCCCAAGCTGCTTTTGGTCAGTGTTTTATCACAGAGGGTCCTCAGAACTGCAAAAACTAGCCGCTGTGGCACTGACCTGTTATCCTGGCACTTGTGAGGCAGAGGCAGGAACATCAGGAGTTCAGGGTCATCCTCTGCTATCCAGCAAGTTTGAGATCAACCTGAACTATATAGGACTCTGTTTCAAAAAGAAAAAAAATGTTGACAACTTACCCCAATTCAAGCCAGGCTTTGTTCATCTATCAGTATTTTTGGCAAGGGGTACAAATATAAACTGAAAAACACCACTCGGTCTATAAACTGCAACCCAAGAAAAATGTAAAACCACCTGCCAACTGCCCGCTACTTCTTTTACACAATACTGAAAAGACATGTGATTTTATTACCTGTGAGATGACGCTTTCACATTGTGGTCTGTCCTCACTTTACGGTTTCCCCAAAGCATGCAGAATCACTTGGTGAGATTCTTTTTAATTTTTGGAAATAGAATGAGATAGCTTTCTCAGACATATGCACACAAGATGTCTTGTGGGGAAGATGTTAGAACATTGGCCTCCTATAAATCAGACTTTTAAAGTATAGAACAAGGAAAATGTCTTTCTCTAGTGTGGAACTGCGTGGGCATGAGACTGGAGGGAAAGTTCACTGTCAAACCAAGTGACTTGCTGCCCAAGACTGTTTTTTGACCTGAGAGGGATGAACTGAGCACATGGCTGTTTAGTTAGATGTGGGCTATGGAGAGAGAGAGAGAGAGAGAGAGAGAGAGAGAGAGAGAGAGAGACTGACTAACTCTTGGAAATAAGACTCCTTTGGAACAAAACAACAACAAAATCACCAGAGAAGGACAACTAAGTTAAATAGGATTTTCTTGACTTCTTTAGAAAATTTGTAACTTAATTTTTTTAAATGAGGTTATAACTTTAGATACTTTTTAACATGTTTTTGTAAGTCTCCATTTCTGCCTCCATTTCCCCCATGCCCTGTTACCCCTGTTCCTCCCTGCCAGATTCTTTCCCCTTTCATATCCCTTGTGTCCTCCTGCTCTCCTCCCATTTTCCCTCTCTTAGCCACTCTTCTTGATTTTTTTAAAGACTTTATCTACACTCACACCTGTTTAAATATATACATTATAGGCGAAGATCCCCATATGAGGGAGAACACTCAGTGTTTGTCTCTCTGAGTTTGGGTCACCTCATGTGGTGATTAGAATGAGATGCATCCTGTAAGTCTAGGGTATCTGAATACTTGGTCCCCAGTTGGTGGCTGTTTGGGGAGGATTAGGAGGTGTGGCCTTGTTGGAGGAAGTATGTCACTGGGAGCAGGTTTTGAGGTTTCAAAAGACTCATACCATTTTGCATTAGTTTCCTTTGTATCCTGCTTGTGGTTTGAGATGTGAGCTCTCGGCTGTTCCTGCCACCATGCCTTTGCTACACTACCATGGACTCTGACCCTCTGGAACCATAAGCCCAAATAAGCACTTTCTTTTATAGGTTACCTTGTTCATGTGTTTTATCACAGTAATAGAAAGGTAACTGAGATACTTCATTTAAGGTTATATTTTCCAGACCCATCCATTTTCAAATTTCATGATTTCATTTTTCTTTACAACAGAATAAAATTCCGTTGTGTATATTTACTACATTTTTCATTTTCCACTCATCCGTTGGTTGGGCAAGTAGTCGGGTTCCATTTCCTTGTTATCGTGAACATAAGAGCAATAAACATGGATGTGCAAATGTCTCTGTGGTAGGATATGGAGTCCTTTGGAGTCCCAGAAGTGGTGTGCCTGGGTTGTGTGGTAGTTCTGTTTTTAACTTTTTGAGGACCCTCCATACCGATTTTTATAATGGTTATGTTAGATGGCTTACCTTAGATGACACGCTGTGTCTTTTGAGGCGTTTCAGGATGATGGACAGTTTAGACCTGGTTAGCTTGAATGATGAATTTATGGATGTGAAAAACAATTCCAATTGCCAACCAGCTGTTCTACTAATGAGGCTGGTCTAAAACAAGCCTTCAGCTACAAAAAGAATGGACACCAACGAGACCAAAATGGATGGCCACAAGTCTAAAAGCCTGGTGGGCAAAACCCTAAAATTCCATGACACTTTTGCTCAGGGGACATTGGTTTGGTGTCATCACACATGACTCTATGGGCTCAGATCAGAGCTGCTCATGAGAGTGAATTTTACATTCCCCTCTATTTGTGTTTACCATTACATAGAAGATTTATGTCCTGAGTGCCATGGCAACAGAAGCACTATCGCACAAGGGAACGAAAAGACTGGAAGTCTCTTGAAAGAAACATGTGGTTTTTGTTTGTCAATTGTATGTTTTATTTGTTAAATGTAAGATTTGTTCAAGCTATTCCATTGCATTTAAATTTTCCTTTTTAGAAGTCTCACATTTATGCATTTTAATATTAGAATAATTAGTCTGTAAATTTAAATGTCCAGAAGAGTTGTAAAAAGATAAAAATGAATTGCTATAGAGGATATGGAGAAACAATACCAAAGCACGATATTTTTCTGGGCTGGAGAGATGGCTCAGGCAGTTAAGAGCACCAGCAAATCACGCAGAGGACCTGGGTTTGGTTCCCAGCACTTATATGTGGTTCATAAGTCTTTGTAACATCAGTTCCAGGGGATCCAATGTTCTCTTCTGTCTCCGAAGGCACCAGGCACATATATGGCACATATACATATGCGCAGGAAAACATTCATAAACAAAAAATAAAAATAAATGAGTCTTAAAAAATGGTATTTTCTTAAATATATTATTCAACTATCTGAATAAATTACAACTGGCAATCACTATCTAGTCCTCTGCTTAAGTAGCAGTATGTATTTTATTAATATGTAATTACATATATATAATATATTTCTTGCTACATATGGCAAATAATTACATCTATATAGCAAATAATATATAATGTGTAGTTCTAGACCAACATCTGTTTTCATTTTTTATGGTCATATTCAAAAATATAGAAAGAACATGGCATGGGTAGGCCTGGGTTTTCTTTCTTGAAGAGAGTTTTTAAAGATTTTTTAAATTATATTTTAAAAATTTGTGTGCATGTGCACACATGTGGAGGTTAAAGGAGAACTTTGGGGAGTTGGTTCTCCTTTCACCTGAGGGTTCTAGGGATGGAACTCAGTCATCAGGCTTAGCAGCAAATGCCCTTAATCCTCATGAGCCATCTTGCTGGTGGCCCTGTTGTTGTTGAGACAGGGTTTCCCTATGTAGCTCCCAAATGCTGGGATTACAGACATGTGTCCCCACAACACAGGGTTCTCTACGTGCTGTCATTTTAAACACCGTGACCCCGTCCCGTGCACCATGCTTCTGAGAAATCCTCAGGCTACTGAGCGAGTTGGCAGCTTCAGCCTTTCTCCATTGCATGTTTTATCCACTTTCTAGCTGATGGACATTTGTGGTTCCTAGTGTTTGGTGCTAAGAATATGCTATTATCCGCATGTGCATACAGGTTTTTGTGTGTACAAACACGTGTTTTTATTTTTCTTGAATTGTAAGAGTAGACTTAGTGGATTGCATGGTTAGTGTATGTTTTGTTTTGTGCAAACCTCCCACATTATTTTCTGAGCTAGCTAGACCATTTTGCATTCCCACTAGTAATGTACAAGCAGCCCTGAATTCTGGTCATTTCAGAGTTTAGATTTTCTTCAGCTGTTCTTAGAGCCTTACATGGTCATTTTGATGGGCACTCACAACTGTCTGTCTCCCATGGAACTGAGACAGAAAGAAAAGAAAGGAAGAAAATTCATCCCATGAAATTGAAGAATAGGAACAGGTGTGGAAAAGACTCAAGGAATGTGTGTGACATCAGGCAGAGTGTGCTTTGGCTGGGCAACAGTGTGGTGGTAGACACAGACTCTCCCCTCTCCCCCAGAAACTCCTACCAGAACCCTCAAAGTTCCTTTGTGTTTAAAAAGGAAAGGATGGGGGTTGGGGGGAATTCTTGCTGGGAAAGTTATTTTCGGGGTGACAACCAAGCTCTATGAAAGCGGCTGGCACCCCTACTCGGCTTTCCCCCAAGAACCCACTGACCTCTTAAGAACAGCCCACAAGGTGCTAGTGGAACGGATGAAATGAATGTGTGCCCACGCAGGCTGAGTCCCTTTAGCAGCCCTTAGCGGCAGTCTCAGGAAAGTCCCCTTACACACCCTGCCCCGTGCTCATTCTGTTCTCAGTTCTCACCTCTGTTCCTCCACCCAAGGCCTTTCCCTTTCTGTCTCCACACCTGTCTTGGACAGGCCCTTCCCACCTCCTCCAAGCCCCCACCACCATTCTCAGTCTGTCTGTTATCTACACTGGGTGACAGGTTCCTAAGTTCCAGCTCCTATCCCACATCTAAGCACCTGTATCTTCTCCTGGACACACAAGAGAAAAGCCATCAGGCTGTCAGGTCCTCCTGCCTTCCAGCTCCTGCCCTCTGAAAAGCTCAGGATTTGGATCAAGTTTTATGTCCTTGATCCTGCCCTTTCCAGCAGAAGCCAATCCTATATAGACTGAACGGCTCCTCTTCAGAAACGTGGAAGGACAAGAGCATGAGAATCAGAGACATGACTTTGGATTCTGCTCCCCTACTTCTTTTGTTTTAAAAAAAAATAATGCTTTTATTTATTCTTTGAGAATTTCATACAATATATTGTTCGTATTCATCCCCCTTCCCAGCACCTCCCAGATCCTCCAGTTTACCCTGGCCGACTATCCCTAGATGTGAGGCCTGCTCTGGAGGGTGGTTCATACACTCGGTGTGTTAGCTACTGTTCTGTTGCTGTGAAGAGACACCATGACCAAGGCAGAGAGCATGGCGGCAGTCAGCAGCCATGGTGCTAGAGCAGCAGCTGAGAGCTCACATTTGATCCACAAGTTGTAGGGAGACAGAGAGACGGAGACAGAGAGACTGAGCTTGGCATGGGCTTCTGAAACCTCAAAGCCCACCGCCAGCAACGTACCTCCTTCAACAAGGACACATCTTGTAATCCTTCCCAAGCAGTTTCACTAATTGAGCCTACGGGGCGGGGAGCATTCTCATTCAAACGTCCACCTCAGATGTCACTCCACTGAGGAAAACTGACTCCCTCTCTCCCGGCTGCAATCAAATGTTGATAGTGGTGCAGCTAGTGGCAGGATTGCTAGGACTGTGTCTGGCTTGAGTTTTTCAGGTATCATGCATGTGGTCACAGTCTCTGAGTTCATACGTGCATCTGTCCTGTGTCTAGAAAACACGCTTTTGAAGCTGTACACCATCTCTGGCTCCTACAGTTTTTCCACCTTCTCTTCCACATAGATCCCTGAGCCTCATGGAGGAGAGGCGTGATGAGGACATGGATGTCCAGCTGTGGGTTTCCATGTTAATTACCATCTACCTCAAGAAGAAGTCTCTGATGAAGGCTGAGAGATGCATGTGTCAGCTGCGTGGCACGGCCCTCTGCCGTCATCGAGAGGTTGGCCTTCCTCCGGGCTGTCCCCAGCCTTTCCCCACCCTTTCCCATCTCAGGTCTCTATGTTTCCATCTCTCCTCACTCCTATTCTTCCCCCACTTCCCTCTCTCCTCTCCTCCCTCTCCCTGCACTGTCTCCAGACCTCATCTATCCAGTCTGTTGGGGAAGTTTATTTTTAGTTATGTTTGAAATTGCTTTATGCACTGTTAGGTGAGGGGCTATCCTGGAGCTTGGCATCTGGTATGGTCTGCAGGTGATGGATTTCTGTGGGGGACACTTAATTGCTTATGGTCTGCACATGGTATCAAGAGAACACCTGAGGAGTTCTGAATCAATAAAACCACCCGAGCTGAGATGCTCAGGGTTCCACTGTCTATTGAGTATGGCGCTGGCCATGACAGTGGTCCCCTCTGCTGAGGTCTTGCAGGGCTTCCACCTATGAAAATGCCTCTGTGTCTTCTTTGGTGAGCTGCCACAGTATAGTACCACTACACCAGACCATTCTACTTTGCCCCAACGTGGCAGATGGTCTGTTCTTACGTGGTATAGCAAGAACTCATTAGGAATTGTTTTATTGTTATGCCCATTTGGCAGAATAACAGTAATAGGCTCTCCCCTCCTGCTCACTAATGTTTTTTTTTTTTCTTTTGAAACACAACACGGAAGTCTTGGGATTTTAGTAAGAGCTTCTGAGGGTTGGTAGTGGTCTATGTTACCTCTCTAACACACACACACAAAGCTGACTCTACCCTACATAGCACACACAGTCTTTGGATCTTTCCCTCACCTGTCCTATTTAGCCACAGGTTTGTGGCCTCATTGGTAGTGTCAGGTATGGGAACCACAAGGACTTTTGAAAAAGGCGTGTAATCCTCTGTTTTCTAACTGAGAGGAAGTTAAGGAATTCTTTAACCTGAGTCTCCCTGTTCTTTTCTCTAGAATGGGCAACAAACATGCTTGCTTTTGTGGTTCTAAGTTGTACATGCAAAGGACCTGGCACACAGTAGACACGAAAAAAACAACAGATATGGTCTCTAGTAATTCCCACGTCAAATGAAAAAGGACAAATAGGCTGGGTCCCAGTCCATGGACTGAGTTAGAGCTACAGAACCCACATTTTTTTAAAAAAATGGTGGCTCATACTTACAATCCCAGTGCTGGGGAGTCAGAGACAGGCAGATCCTCGATGTTTGCTGGCCAGGCAGCCTAGCCTGCTTGGCAAGCTCCAGGCCAGTGGGAGACTGTGTCCCCCCCACCTCCCATAAAAGGCAGATAGCACCTGAGGAACTACAGCTGAGAGTGTCCACTGTCTTCTACATGCATGGACATGTGTACCTCCCTCCACATGTATGTGCACCTGCATACACATGAATATGCACACACATATAAAGATACACGCAAAAATTAAAAACATGAATGCAATTAATAAATTGTTTTCTAATCCTCTTCTGTCAAAATTAAAACAAAACAAACAACAAACAAACCTAGAATTCACTGAAAATATTCCTAAGGCTGTTAAAGGAACTGCCTGGCTGAAGTCAGGGTTTCTCATGCGGTTGCCACTGGGCCAGCCTAGGGTCACTCGCTCTAAAGAGAAGGTGGACAAGCAGTCATAGTACAATAATCCTAGTCCTAGAGAGGCGGAGGCAGAAAGGCCAGCTGCTCAAGGTCATCCTCAGACAAACATGAAACATGTTGTCTGGAGAGAGAGAGAGAGAGAGAGAGAGAGAGAGAGAATACATCTTGGGGTTCTATAACCCTGAGGCTTTAAAAAAAACTCCTTTTGGGGTTTCAAACACTTCCAGTTGCCTGAGAAACAAAAATAAATATTTGCAACATCAATATGGCAAGCAACTAGATGATTTTATGGCAGGTGAAGTCAGCACAAGGAGCTATGCACAAAGCCAGGTTATTTTTAGCGTTTGGTGAAGGCCCATTCATTATTCTTTTGACAATAAGAATAAAGAAAGCAATTAGAACTTCAGGTAACTCAGAAGCTCTTCCAAAGAATCCAAAGCCCAAATGTAAGTCAAGTGAGACTCACATACCTTCGAGCAATTGATGGAACTGACAGACAACTGAACCCGCCTGACCTTGATGGCGTCCTGAGACTGGACCAGAAGGGAAGGAAATGTAATCCTTGGATGTTCCTTGGCTCAGCAGTGGCGATGGTCTGGACTCTCACCGACATGAGAATGTAATGTTAGGTTATTGATTTGAAAAGAACTTTTAGAGTCTGTGAACAAAATGTAACCGTTGTACTTACGACTTCAGAATCATACACATATTACCATCCTTTACAATGTAAGGTAAGGCTCTGAGTGACTTTATTATAGAAGAACAAAAGGGAAAAGAGAAATGGGTGTCCCACTCACAACAGGAAGCCCTTACAGAGTGGGAAGTCCTGCTGCACACACCTGTACCTCTTAATGCTCAAATGTAACCAACAGAACAATCAAGAATTATTTGTTTGCGTGTTAATTCATGTGTGAGGCTGTGTACTTGCCATAACTCCGGTGTGGAGGTCACAGGGCACCTTGCTGGCGTTGGTTCTTTCCCTTTGCCACGTGGGGTGTGGTGATTGAAGTCAGGTCATCAGGCTTAGCAGCAAGCACCTTTATCTACTGACCCATCTCACCTGCCCCCAAGAGTATTTTTAAATTTAAATTTTATTTTATGTGTGTGGGTGTTTTGCCTACATATATGTCTGTGCAGCACACGCATGCCTGGTACCCCCAGAGGCCAGAAGAAGGTGTCTAATCCTCTTGAACTAGAGTTACAGACAGTTGTGAGCCACCATGTAGGTGCTGGGAATTGAACCTGGGTCATTTGGAAGATTAGCCAGTGTTCTTAGCTGCTGAGGCTTCTCTCACATCTCCTGCCCCAAGAAGATTTTGACTAGCAAAACTAGAAGGGTTAGGGAGGGGTGAAAGGACGATGTAAATGAAATGAAACCTTACTTCTCATAGAATGTTTCCCAAAACTAGGTGACTTAAACAACACAAATGTGTTGTATCACAGGACTGAATGTGAGGGCTATGCAATCAGAAGCCCTCAGGGCTGGTTCCTTCTATGGGCTGTGGAGGGGTGGGACCTGCTCCTTGCCTCTCCCTAGGTTCTGCAGGTTGATGGCTGTATTCCAGGTTTCTTCACTTATAGATGCATCCCTCCACAGCTGCCTTCCTCTTTATCTACCATCCCCCTGCCTGCGTCTTTTCACACTGTCTTCCCTTTCATTCACATATCCCCTTTTGCAAGGGCTAAGTTTGAACATGCTCTTCTAGGTGGTCACGGAGGTGTATTTGTCAAGAACAGAGGATGAAACTATTGGGCAGCATGCAGGGTATTTGTTTATTTTTATATATTTATTCATAACATGTGGGCCTCCCACTGCAAGTGCTCTTTACAGGACTGTGGCTTGTGACCATAGTAGAAGTAAATACAGACACCTTGGGAAGCTGACACCCCTAGGGAGTGGCAAGGGGGCAGGCAGGAGGAGAAATAAGCCTGGGGGATTCAGATGTAAGCATCTCTGTTTGAGTTCTCTTTTGCCATCAGCATGCTCTACTTCCTTAAAAATTAGGAACATTATTTGAGCTGCCGTGTTCTTCTCTGAGCTTCTACACATTCAGGTGTTTTGCAGCACGCTGTTCTGCCTTGGACTGCCACCTCAAATTCTCTGAAGCCAAGCAGACTGGATATCAACTTTTCTTCTTCGTGTCAAGTTCCTTGGGCTGAAGTCATAGCTTTGTTATCTTGCCCTGCCTTCCCCTTACCCAGCAACCTCAAACAAATCTTCTTCCTTCTTCTGTCTCCAGCCCAGTACCATACTGCCCTCTACCCCCACCTCCTTACAGCTCCCTGGGTTGAGAGAAACCAAGCCCTGTCTTCAGGAGTGTCAGTGTTACACAGAAACAGACTGCTGCCTGACTTGTTAACGATGAGCAGGTGTCAGCTCTGCCACAAGGCCTTCTGCTGTCAGCAAGAGGTTGGCCTTCCACCGGGCTGTCTCCAGCCTTTCCTATCTCAGGTTTCCATCTCTCCTCACTCCTATTCTTCCCCCACCTCCCTCTCTCCTCTCCTCCTTCTCTCTGCACTGTCCCCAGACCTCATCCATCCAGTCCATTCTACTTCCCCCAACCAGACAGATGGTCTGTTCTTACTCTCCCATTCCAGGCTTGTCTTTGTCCACAAAGCTAAACTGCTGCTCTCACCAACATACAATCCTGACTGTCTACACTTACCCAAAACAAGCTTGTATGAAGAACTGAGGACAGCTTGCAGGATTCAGTTCTCTCCTTCTACCATGTGGGTCCTGGGGCCCAAATTTAGGTTATCAAGTTTGAGAGCAAGCACCTTTATCCATCCATTAAGCCATCTTGCTGGCCCTTGGGCCTGTATTTTTGAAGTCTTTCGGACCAGTATGGGTCTCTTAGTTAGGGTTTCTATCACTGTGATACAACACTATGACCATGAACAACTTAGGGAAGAAACGATTTATTTCAGATTACAACTCTCAGGTCACATTTCATTCTGAGGGAAGTCAGAGAAGGAACTCAAATAGGACAGGAATATGGAGGCAGGAACTGATACAGAGGCCATGGAGGAGTGCTGCTTACAGGCTTGTCCTTGATGGTTTGCTCGGCCTGCTTTCTTACAGCACCCAGGACCACCAGGCCAAGGGTGGCACCATCCACGGTGAGATTACTCAAAGGCCAGACTGGTGGGGGCATTTTTTCAATTGAGGTTGCCTCTAGCTTGTGTCAAGTTGACATAAAAACTCCCCAGCACCATAGGGAAGAGCACAAAGATTCTTATGAAATGTGTTCCTGTGAGCTAGGCTGCTTGGAGCATCCCTGAGGACTGAAGATTAGGGGGAAAGGTTAGGAAGGGCAGATGAGCACAGTGACAATT
The DNA here is from genome assembly GCA_026225945.1 of Cricetomys ansorgei. Classification (NCBI taxonomy): domain Eukaryota; kingdom Metazoa; phylum Chordata; class Mammalia; order Rodentia; family Nesomyidae; genus Cricetomys; species Cricetomys ansorgei. The sequence continues at coordinate 11,613,191 of JAMJFZ010004023.1, read as the reverse complement.
CTGTGTATATAAAGTGGTCTGAAAGGGCCTTTCTGGGAACTTGCATTTGAACAAATCCCAAAAGACAAGAAGTGAGCCTTGTAACACATGGGGGAGGGATCTGGGAGGAGGGGATGGTATCCCAGCAGCAGCAGCAGCAGCAGCTGGGAGCTGGAGCCTGAGGCCAAAGAGTGCATTAACTGTGAGTGGTGGTGAGGCTCTTATAGTAGCCAGGAGCTGGCCAGCCACAGGCCCAAGGTTCCTGAGCACAGGACCTCGGAACAAGAAACACCCACCCACACTTGAGTGGAGGAAAGTGGGTGGAAGGTGAGTCTCCAGGTAGAGGCAGAAGCAGGAGAGAAAATGAAACATGCCCCACTTACCCCACCAGAAGTCCTGAGTGTGCACACCATGGGTTCGTGCTGGCTCTAGCACACACACACACACACACACACACACACACACACACACACACGTACACAGGAGCAAACATGCAGAAAGTTAGTGAAGGCACATACATGCCAGCTGTAAGAGCCCCATGTAAATACAGTCCATGTGTCATAGGTAGCCCAGGGCTCTATCCATACCTGATCTTTTCTCCCTGGAGACCCATTGATGAAACAAATCCCAGCAGGAGTGACCCAGCTTTCTCCCAAGTACTCCTCCAAGCTGTGTGGAGGGCATGTGGTGTGGGGCTTCACGCACTCTACCCTTCTCTGGGGCAGTTCAGTGTGCACTGTGACAGCACAATGTCTCTATCTTGGATTCAGCTTTCTCCCTCTCTTTCCGGGCCTGCCTCCTCCTGGCCTCCTCTGCCCACACACCCCATGCCTCCCTCTCAGCAGCTCTCCTCTGGCTGTGGCTTTCCCTTAACCTTTTTTCTCTCCAAGTCATTTCCATTTCCCTGTTTCTGTTTCTCTCCAGCTTTCTCTCCCTGCTGGCTCTGACCACCCCACCTCTTCCATTTCTTTGAGATCTTTTTTCTGCCTTCCAGGAAAAGCTGACGTGGCCTGGTGTGGTGCAGAGGCCCCTACAGGCCTCCCTGGGGTGGGGGCTTCAGGCTGAACAGAAGCAGCTGGGATGGGACTGGGCTGCCTTAGCTGGAAGTGGCAGGACAGGAGGGAAGGGGGAGTGGGAGGGAGCAGAGAAGGCTGAGTCTCTGCAGAGTGAGAAAGGAAAAAGATGAAGTAAATGCTAGGGGTTGGGGGTAGGGTGTGAGCGCCAACCCCTGCTAGGGAGACCAACTGTCACTGTCTACTGGGCCTGTTCAGATGTAGCACTGAAAATCTTGTGTTCTAGGAAGGCCAGCAGGCAAACCAGGGCAGTTGGCCGACCACTCTGCAAGCTGTCAGAGGACCCTAGGTGCTGGGACCAGGCTTGGCAGAAGGGGGTCGTTCTTCCCTCTATGCCCTCCTTTGAGGACAGCCGAAAACCAGGATGGCATAGGTGTTTGAGGATGAGAGAAAGGCTCTTTAGTCTTGGGCCTCTGGTGACAGTCAAGGTCTCCTATACCCTCCTTGCTCTGACCTGAGCAAGGGTGGCCCCGGTGGTGGGCAGGGGGCTAGCAACAGCTGGAAGGAGAACTGGAGCTCTGCTCCTGGCCCTTCTGGCCTGCTGCATTGTATATTCTGTAGTGGGCTTTGCAGGAAGAGCTTCATCTGGGATCATCAATGGGACAGGAAGCAGTTGTTGAGACTGTATCCTGAACATCCATGAACTGTCCCTAGTGCCCTGCTCGGGGCATCTACAAGTCCCATTGTGATGGGGTCAGATAAGGTTTACTTTAACCCAAAGCTCCTGTTTCATTGCCTTCCTGGTGGCAGAGGAGGCGCGGCTCTACTCTGACGGCCTCAGTGGGACTCGGCTTAATTCATAGAGTTACCAGTCTCTTCAGGCCACCCACACCTGCTCCTCCTACTCTCAGTCTCCAGAGCTGTCCTCAAATGGAATTCTGGGGACCAGTGTTTGGCTACCATCAAGAGCTTTGCTGGTGGGAAATGGGTAGGCCAGGACTGCTGCTCCTGGGACACCTAGTGACTGGCCAATCCCTGAAAATGTGGCTCCCTTTCCCTATATTCAACCTCCTGAAATGTCCTCACTGTAAGGAACTTTTCTTGGGTATACTCCTCCTCCAGTCTGGCCTAGAGTCCCCACTTGTGCCACAAGGAAGAGAACAGATGAACCCTAAAACACTTTCCTTTGTGGCATCTCATTTGTTCACCAACTCATTCGTTCACCCAAGGGCTTCTGGGTACTGTTAGGTCTCAAACTCCCACAAACTCCTGGCTGAGATACCTATTTAACATATCAAAGTGAATCTGGCTGCCAGATTCTCCCAGCATCCTTCAGTTCCTACCTGTCACAGAGTTATACCCTGCCCCCTACCCTGAACTCTCTAGCCCAGAGGGCTATATAATCCAGCCATTTTGGTTACCTCTCCCTCTTTCGGTCTCTTTTGGCCTCCTGGCCTCTTAGTTTCCACGTTCCCTTTTTTCTCCTCTCCCCTCTTCCCTCTCTCCTCTCTTCACATGGCCTGGCCACTCAGTCTGGTCATGTTTACCCTGGTAAAAGGAGGCCAGGAGGCCAGTGAGGACACGGAGTGAGGAGAACAACCCCAGACTGGGGGGCCGCAGAAGGCAGCATGGAGAGATGGTTTCCTGCCTTCCTCCCTTCCTCTCTCCCAAGTAATGGGATTAAAGGTGTGCACCACCTGAGTCTATGCCAGAAGGAAGCAGCCACAGCAGGAGGGGTTGGGGGTAGAGAGGGTGGCTCTGGAGAAGCCAGATTGGGTGAGCTTTGGAGAAGTGGGGTAGGGTGGGGACTGTGAGCTCCTTGGAGGGCCCTGTGGGTGGGGTTGATGACTGGGAGGACCACCAGGGTCCCCCCTTGTGATGGGAAGGCCCTGACCTCAGCTCTTTGGGAGTCCCTGGTAATTCTCAGAAAACCTTGAAGCCAGCTGCTGGCCAATTAGAGCTTTCCGAATGTCTCTCATGTGCCCCACTTTCTCCGAGAACCCGTCACTTCCCTGCCAGATGTAATGAGCCAATCCAGTAAGTACCCATGCTCAGGTCCTGACCAATCAGAAAGATGCCTCTAGTAACTGCTGTTTCAGCCCCCCACCCCCCCCCCACCCCTGTGCACCCACATTTGGGGCTGCTATGTTTTTTGGGTTTTTTTGTTTTGTTTTTGTTTTTGTTTTTTTAAAATAAGAGCCCTGGCATGTCAATATTTATCCCGTGGGAAATAGACTGCTTTAAACTTTAAATTGGCCACATGTTACTCTCAGTGTTTACTTGAGCTATTTCGCAAACCTAACAATGGCCTGGGCCTTGTGCAATGAGAGTGTGTGCATCTGTGTTCTGAGAAACCTAATGAGGTCTCAGTTACCTGGAGGCTTCCCCTGACAGTCAGTGAGGTCACAGATGCTCTCTGCTCTGTTGAACCTGGATGTGTAGGCCTCCACCCTCTACGGCACCCAGCTCAGGACCAATCTCCAAACTCTCCCGCACAGTAAGCATGGTGCAAGAAAAGGCTTGCTGCTGCCAGGGCAGAGAGGGCACATCTAAAGGAGTCTACAGTAGCATCTCTAGCTTCAGACTTGGCATCTGTAGTCAGCACTTTGGGGTCTTTGACAGCTTCATGACAGGGAGGGGTGTGAGGAGCTGGGGTGGGGTCCTTATATGATCAGTCAACAACAATACCCACTTCCCCTTGGCCTTGCTAAGAGGATGAGCTAAGCCACAAGCAGAATCTACCAGGCTAACAGGCAGGAAGAGGAAGCATGGGTGAGGGCTACTGATGGACAGGTATATTCTGTGGAGAGCGGGTAGGCATGGCAGGAAGTTGTTCTCTGGCTTCCATGCCTTTTGGGTTCTCCTCCAGATCCTTTGGCTTAGGGCTTTCCTTCATTCCATTTCCATCCCATGATTCTTTCTGTTTGGAGAGAGAGGTATCCTCCCCACAAGATGGAGCTTCCCCTTTCATAGTGTGGGGTAGTAGACTCCAGAAATGATAATTCTGACCACACTGTCTAGCTTTGGTGACAAGACATGCTCTGTGTGCTGAGTCTTGGACCATGGAACCTCTTTGTCTCCAAACCAGGGTGTCCAGAATCCTCAGCCACTGACACCTCCACCAGGCTGATTTCTACTCTCTGTCAGGCATGCTGTCATCTGCCTACACACACACACACACACACACTCACACACAAACACATGTCTAACATTTTGGCTTCTCACCCAGGAGCTAGAGACTGCTGGCTGCTTTCTTATATTATAGGAAGTATACTTCCTATACATCCTAAACTCCTCTCAGTTTTTCATAGAGACACCCCAGCACACTCATGTGCACACAAACACACACCAAGAGAGACACAAGATCACACACTAACAAAGAAACTAATTCACATCCATACACAAACACACCATCACACAAAGACCCACAGTCCTACACCCTCACAAGGACACACACAAGCATCCTAAAACAGTCCTAAACTCTCACAAGCACAGTGAGAGTTTAGTTCTACTCCATGTCCTAACATACAGACTCATCCACACACAGTAATACCCACTCTCCCCGACCAAGTCCACAGTACACATTCAGCTGCCCACACAAACACCAGCACAGCCAAGCAGGAAGGAAGGGGCCGCTTCTTTTTTCTTCTTTTTTCCCTGTTGGAAGCAAGGTTAGAAATTTCCCACTTTCCATGAGATCCATTTTCTCATCCTTCCCCCATTTAAAAAAAACAAAAACAAAACTTTCTGGCTTCATCTTTTCTTGGGTCCTGCCCAGATAGTTCTGTGACTTTAAGGAAGTTGGACACAGAGACAGAGAGAGAGAGAGAGAGAGAGAGAGAGAGAGAGAGAGGGAGAAAACAACCCAAAATTTGGCCTCTTTCCCTATCCAGTTTCTGGTGTCACTTAGAAAACAGGGTCCCTGTTACTGAAACTCATTTTTGCTTTGTTGAAAGAAGTCTAGGCTGCCCAGAGTCTTCTCTGCAGCCTCTGCTCAGTGCCGTTCCATGCACCCTGTTCAACAGGGTGTGCAAGCCAGCCTGCTCCGTTCTCCAGCATCCTGGTCCTGCCCCAGCAGTCCTGGTCTTGTGGACTTCCAAGAAATCAAGTCCTTTGGTGCTTTGGTTCCATCTTAAAAGAGGCTCAGCTTGACTTGGGAAGAGCAGTTCTGGAGGTGAGTCTGGGGAGAAGGGGCCCCACAGCTGCCGGGAGGGATTTGGAGGTGGAGGCTTGTTAGGCTGGGGCTGGTTTGTTCTTAGCATATCCCTGTGGGTTTGAGGGACTCAGAACAAGCCTATGCTCAGAGCCATCCAGAGAGCATCTGCTTGGACAATCTCAACCCCAGACAGAACTCCCAGCTGCATTTGGGCTGAGCCTCTGGCCCCCCTGCCTTAGTTGAGAGGTCCTGGCTGGTTTATTTAGGCAGCTGCCTGGGGTAGTTTGAAGAGGACAGGCCACGAAGTGGGAGGGGTGGAGGGTGTGTGTGTGCATTGCACAAGGGGCCTTGTCTGAACCAGGGCAGCAAAACATACCTATGGGGGGCTCCAGTGGGAGGGGCTGAAGCCAGGATGTGGGAGGGCAGAAGGGAGGTTCTGTGAAGTGCTGGGGGAAGGGGGTGGCTGGAAAACAGATTTCAAGTCATAAAGTCAGCTAGAAACAGGCCAAGGCAGAAAGCTCTGCAGAGAAGCTGGGGTCCACTTCCATCCTGTCTTCACCAGGCCTGCCTGCACGACTTTGGCAAGTCCCAGCCCTCCTTTGGGCCTCAGGTTCTTTTTCTACGGAGTGCAGAGTGCGAGTGGTGGGTTAGGTGGTGTTGGATTCTGGCTGAGTTATGTGGGGCACGGCCTTCTAATGGAGAGCGTTTGGGCCAGGGTCTGAGGAGGGACAAGTCCTTTCTGTGACTCCTTAGACTCACCTGGGTGGCATGTCCTTCCCCATAGGAGGTACCATGCAGGCACTGTGCCTGCTCTGCTGGGCCATTCTCCTGAACCTGGTGCAAGCTTGTCCAGAGCCCTGTGAGTGTGGGGAGAAGTATGGCTTCCAGATTGCTGACTGTGCCTATCGTGACCTAGAGGCTGTGCCACCAGGCTTTCCGGCTAATGTGACCACACTGAGCCTGTCAGCCAACAGGCTGCCAGGCCTACCCGAGGGAGCCTTCAGGGAGGTGCCTCTACTGCAGTCGCTGTGGCTGGCACACAATGAGATCCGCTCGGTGGTTGCCGGGGCCCTGGCCCCTCTGGGCCATCTCAAGAGTCTGGACCTGAGCCACAACCTCATCTCTGAGTTTGCCTGGAGTGATCTGCATAATCTCAGTGCCCTGCAGTTGCTCAAGATGGACAGCAATGAGCTGGCCTTCATCCCTCGAGATGCCTTCCGCAGCCTCCGTGCCCTGCGTTCACTTCAGCTCAATCACAACCGCCTGCATGCTTTGGCTGAGGGCACCTTTGCGCCGCTCACTGCACTGTCCCACTTGCAGATCAACGACAACCCTTTCGACTGCACCTGTGGCATTGTGTGGTTCAAGACATGGGCCCTGGCCACAGCTGTGTCTATTCCAGAGCAGGACAACATTGCCTGTACTTCGCCCCATGTGCTGAAGGGCACCCCACTGAGCCGCCTACCACCCCTGCCCTGCTCAGCACCCTCAGTGCAACTAAGCTATCAGCCCAGCCAGGATGGAGCAGAGCTACGGCCCGGCTTTGTGCTCGCACTCCACTGCGATGTGGATGGACAGCCAGTCCCCCAGCTTCACTGGCATATCCACACCCCTGGTGGCACCGTGGAGATCGCCAGTCCTAACGTAGGCACTGATGGACGTGCTCTGCCTGGTGCCATGGCAACCAGTGGGCGGCCACGCTTCCAGGCCTTCGCCAATGGCAGCCTGCTCATCCCTGACTTTGGCAAGCTGGAGGAGGGCACCTATAGCTGCTTGGCCACCAATGAGCTGGGCAGTGCTGAGAGCTCTGTGAACGTGGCACTGGCCACTCCAGGAGAGGGGGGAGAGGATGCACTGGGGCGCAGGTTCCACGGCAAAGCAGTGGAGGGCAAGGGCTGCTACACTGTTGACAATGAGGTACAACCATCCGGACCCGAGGACAATGTGGTTATCATCTACCTCAGCCGCTCTGGGCCCCCGGAGGCTGCCATAGCAGCAGAAGGGAAGCCTGCACAGCAGCTCTCGAGCCTGCTTCTGCTAGGCCTAAGTCTTCTTGTCCCCTTCTTTGCCTGCTTCTAGCCACACCCTGCCCCTGGCAGGCTGGAGCAGCCCCAGGGCCTTCCTAACTCTCCCTGACCCTGCCAATGTTCCCTCTAAGTACCAGGAGGTATGAGTTGGTGAGGCCTGAGGTTGGCCTGAGGGCTTCACATTTTCTACCTCCCTTTCTAAGTTTTCCAGGCCACTCATAATTCCAACTTGTATATCTGCTCAGAGCTAGCAACTAGGATAGAACTGCATCCCAGAATTCATCATCTCTGGTGCTAATTGCTGCTAACAGCATTGCCGGTGCTCCTATCAGGGCCAGTATGCTAACAGGGCAACAGTGATGCCCTAACCCGACCCACTTTGAGAGTTCTAGGCACTGAGATAAATAGCTTGGGGAGGCCATCCAGGTGGGTCCTGGGGCTGGGCTGGAAAGGAACCTGGAGTGGACAGAACAGGATCTGGAAAGGAGTTACCACGGGTAAGGGCTGGGAAGACTAAAACTCTCCCTTGTCCTTTTAATACCCTCTGATAAGATATGGCTTCTCTCTCCTCTCACCCCAAATCCCACAGCCTGTGCCTGCCTCTCGAGACACTAGCCCATCCTTTCTTTGCAAGTATGTACAGTAGCCTGCCCCTGTAAAGAGGCTAGCCAGTCTGGGGTCCAGAAAAAATAAACAGCACGTTTGATGCTCCCCTTCATCTGCCTGGAATTCTGTTGGGATCAAACAGTCTTTATCAGAGAATGGGGTGGCCGCATCTGAGAGCTGTGTCAACACAAGAGAGGGACCCATAAGACATATGTGCCCAGTATTTCAGGAGGCATGGGAGGGGAGGCCAGACTCACTGCTGGGCCACTGTGAGCTAAGCTGTAGATTTTCCGTCTCCAGACTAGCCCATGGGACAGGTGGGATAGGAACTGAGCACTGTTTTCTGCATTTTGGAAAGGAGTAAAGTGGTGGGAGGCTGGGGTTGTAGCTCCAAGAGGAGTGCCAGGAATAGAGAAGGGTAGGCTGGGAACAGATGGGGCAGGAGGACAAGAGGCTGAAGGAAGGGAGATAGGGGTCAGAGGAGGAGGAAGAACTGAAGACAGCATGGGAGAAATAGACAGGGAACAGCACAGTGCACTCAGGCTTTCTCTCTAGAGAAAGGAGATGGCCCCCAGAAGGGGTGATCCAACAGACTAGAAACCTCTGACCCAAGGTAGGACTGGGAGTTGGGGGCTGGCCACGGTGGCGAAGCTGTTGATAGGTTGGCCAGTGGCATCACTGCAGAACCCCAGGCCTGTGCTGGGTCAGAGGCATCTCCCTAACCCCACCACACAGGGGTGGTGACCTTCAGGGGAAGGACTGCCTCCCCTCTTTCCAGAGCCCCAGGACTGCTGATCTCAGCAGAGTGAAGGCAGGTTAAGGAGTCTGGCATAACAGCGGTGAGCTTGGCAGCTGGCCAGTCCCTCCCCCACACTGGGGTCCACATGTTGGGCCTCCTTTCTCCCTCAGCTTCCAACCCTAGCTCATGTTGAGTTCTTGTCAGCATCAGCCAGTCAGGGCCAAGCATGCCTTCACATCAGAGAGAAAGCACCAGGGTGGAGCCAGATTCCATATGCTGTGTTCCTTTGGGTAAGTTACTGGCAGTCTCTAGGTTTTAAGTGTGTCCAGAATCAAATGACAGAGGGCTGGGAATGTGGCTGAGTCGGCAGACTGTTTGCTGGCATACATCAGGCCCTTCAGTGGTGGTGTGCTCCTGTCATCTCAACGCTCTGGAGGTAATAAAGTCAGGAAGACCAGATTCCTATGCAGCATAGCAAATTTGAGGCCAGCCTGGGCTACATGAGATCCTATCTCCAAAAGACAGACGAGGTAGTGTTCAAAGGTCCAGTTGACTGAGTACCTGGACATGACAATTCAGACATGGAGCCCAGCATCCCTGCTCTGTTCACCACTGAACAGGATGGACATCTTGAAGGGCCATCTAACACCTGGCACCTATCTTTTGAGGCAGGCAGCACGGGAACTATTGTGTCCCAAATGAACCGTCCGCGCCCTTGCTTTTGAGGCTCCCACTGTCTTTAGTGTATAAGCAAGAATTTTCCAGCCAGCCATGGATCCTCTTACCGCCTCCTCCCATGTAGTCTATCCCTATTTGTCCCTTCCAACAGTGCCTGTGAACCTGTGTCGTCTTTGTTGTCTTCATCTTTACATACCCTATGCCCACCCCTTCCCCAATATACCATTTTTCCTGGTCTTCACTTGGCTGAATCAGTTTTCTACATCACCCCCTCCAGGAAGTTTTCTTGGATCTCCTTCCACTTTTAGTGCGAACCAGGACACTTTCTTTGACCCACACTAGATGTCCTATGACCCAGCCAGATTATAGTCTCTTGTGACTATCTCCTTGATGAAGGCAGAGGCAGCATCTGAGCTCTCCTACTGTGATTGTGTGGGTTACTGATACCCCAAGTAGAAAGCATTTTGCAGTAGGCTAAGGGGGACTTTGCTTTGGCTCCTGGGCATCTCAGATCATAGGTTTGAAGGGCTAGGAGGCACCTCTGGTGACCTGTGTATGTGTTTAATCTATAGTTGAGAACAAACAGGCATGATTTTGAGGCTCCCTGACCCAGAGGCTGGGAATGGTACCACATCTAGAGCACCTCTCTGATTCATGCCTCTTCCTTCTCCTCTAAGACCCCAGTGTGTCTGCATCTCTGCTGCCCCCGTGTACTTGGTCCATTAGCCTCCTCTGCTCTGAATGACACCTCTCTCCTCTCCATGCTTTTGTGTATTCCCTGGAGGCTATACCATTCCTGCAGCCTCTTCTATCCAGATCCTGGCTGTTCTTTTAAAACCCCAAAGTCCAGCATCTCCATTGCCCAGGAATGGCATCATTGGGTCCCCAGTTATCATCAGCCCAAAACAGGGGTTCCTCTGCCCTCGCCCATTGTCTAGCCCAGCACTTTATTGGAATACCCCAAGTACCTCCTTGTTCCCCAAATCGAGCTCAGATTAGATTTATGGACAGTATAGGTGGTTGCCCTGAGAGCCCCCCCAACAGTGAGAAGGAATGTTCCTCAGGGCACTTTATTACCGAGAGCACACTAACTTCTTTCATGACAACTAACGGCATTAAAACTACAAAAATATCTGGTTCTTGGAGTGGGCAGCTCAGTGGGGCCTCTTAGAGTCTGACTTGGCTGCACAGGAACGCGGTGGGGGAGGGGTTGAGGGCGTAATGGCAGGAAGAGAAAGGAAGGAGAAAGCTGGGGCAGAGAGGAAGCCCACACAGGCTCCACCTTCATGGTGGGAGGGCTGGGCTGAGGTGGGATGGGCCAGCTGAGATGGGAGGGTATCCAGGCCTTTCATCACCAGCAGGGAGCAAGAGAGGCTCCCTGAGGCCCAAGCAGGCTGATGGCAAAGACAGTGTGTGAGAGGGACCTAGATGTGGCCACCTCTACTCTGCTAGTTTCAAGACGGAGGGCCCATTAGCTGTCTTCTCTAGAGCCCTAGCGGGTAGCCCGGTGGGCAAGCACAGACCAAAGTCCTCTTGAGGCTGGTGGTGTAGACACAGTGACTCCAGTCCTCTGATCCCACAGGGATCTGCTGGCTGGCAAAGCTGCCGCTGGGGGAGGGGGTGCTGACATGAAGAGGGAGGATGGTAGACAGGAATGCGCCTCAGCACATAAGAGCAGGGTGGTGTGGTTTTCCTCATCCTCAGGGCTGGGTGCCATTGGCCTTGGCACCAGTTAGGGCCGCCTTCCGGAAGGCCTGCAAGCTTGGGTTGTACAGCAGCGTGTATGCAAGACCCCAGCGGGCCCTGCTCTGACTGCCTTTGGGTCCTGCTCCCTTGGCCATCAGGTCCTTGGTCTGTAGCAATTGCATCCCTGAGAGAGAGAGAGAGAGAGAGAGAGAGAGAGACCTTCTCTGAGTCCTAGCCAAACCCCACTGGGCCCCAGACCTGAGAGGGGTATGAAACCCCCAGGCACAGCCAGGACTCCAGCTACCAGCTAGGGAACTGCAGAAGTCATCCTGCTGGTGGAAGAGGAGGGAGGCAATGAAGTCTGTAAGTCACTAGAGGCTGTCAGGTTAGACAGCAGAAGGAGGGGGTTGGGAGAGTGAGGGCTAGCCTAGTGTCCCCTACCACAGACCTCCTGGGAAGAAGGAGGTGATGTCTCACTCCTGCAGAAAGCCAGGGAGGAGTATCAGGACAGCCATTCTATGTGCACACGTAAGACATATGTGTGTGCAAGTCCATATTAAAGAAAAGGTACGTTGAGACCCGATCAGGAAAGTGGCAACAGGAAGATGAAGCACAGAGGATCGGATTGGAAGGGGCCTGCTGTGATCCTTCCTGAGAAACTGGGAGTCCATATCCCCAACCCAGGAGAAGAAGTACCTTCCTCTTCCTCTGCTGGTCTGAGGCTGTCCTGGGGAGCCAACGGGGGCCGGGGCCGCGGACTTGGCACGTGAAGGAGCAGGGTGCAGAAGGCTATGACTGCTGGGTGCGACTGGCTGGCCTCAATCTTCAGGAAGTTTCGGTACGTGTGATAGCCTAGGACGGGTTGGGACAGAATGCTGAGGCCTGAGGAGCCCATGGCAGACCAGAGGTACCCAGAAACAGCAAGAGGCATCCAGGGGGTATGGGTGCACACCTGCATTTAGCCAAGCATGGGGTGCACACCCTGCACACAGGCACCGACACCCTTGTTAGAATACTCCACACGTACCCTGCTGCACATGTTTGTCCTGCACCAAGAAGCTCTGGCATTTCTCAGCGCACACACTGCACACACCTCTGGAGCCCTGGTAGCGCACACACATGCCCCATACCTCAGAGCCTTGGCAGCGCTCACACGCCTGCTGCGCATGGGCGCAGAAGCAAGCCTATATGCACAGGTCAGCTCAGAGGTCACGGTAGGGCAGCTCCTCGGACACCTCAGTCCCCAGTGTCTGCCTGGTGACCTTACCTGGATCCAGGGAGGCTGCTCTCTGAGGCAGCAGACTGAGGTCCATCTGGCCCAGGTGAACAGTGTTGTAGAGGGAAGAGAGGAGCACCCTCCAGATAGCCGCTACGGCTCCCACCAGCATGTTGATGGGGAAGAGAAGAAAAGTGGCTACACAGAGCATGCGCCTGTGGGTAGGGAGGAGAAAGGCTGAGGCAGGCCTCCCCCAGGGTCCTGTGTCAGGCCAGTGTCACACCTCCATGCCCAAAAGCACTGATGTCATCCACTGCCTGACATTCATGAGACGTGCTTTTGTACAGCCAGGGAAACCAGAGTTTAACACCAGATGTCTTTCTCTATCACCCTCTACTTTGTTGAAAGAGACGGACTCTCTCACTTGATCACTGATTCAGCAAGACTCTGCTGGCCAGCAAACCCCGGGAACCCTGCAGCCCTGTACCACCAGGAGGCCTGTGCCACTGTGCCCAGCTTTTTATATGGGGGCTAGTGACCAGCTGCACTCAGGTCCTCATGCTTGCAGAGCAAGTCCCCTCTACCCTCCACCTGTATCTCTAATACCCCGATGTTCCCACCTTTCTCCTCTGGGTCCCCTGTCAACAAACTCCAAGTTCCTCCTGGGAGCCAAGATTGTCCTACACCCTTGCTCCAAAGTCAGGGAGAGTTTTGGGGAATAGAACATCAGTGATCTTCAAAGCAAGGCTCCTGGGAGAGCCTAACAGCCCAGTCAGTGGTAGTGTGGGTCTAGCATGCACTAGGCCCTAGATTTGCAAGGTTGTGAGTCCCCAGCACCCCAAAATCTCCTTGGAGAAAATTGGCTCTGTGACAGGTAGGAAAGAGGCATTTTTGAGGGCAAGATCTACAGAAAAAGAGAAGAGTCTGGGGTCTCAGGGGTCATCTTACCGGTTGGTCAACTCTGGGTATCCATGGTGAGTCTTCAGGAAGACCCAGTGGGCTGCTATGTTCTTCAGGATTACAGCCAAGGCTAAAGTCAGCCAGAAGGGCCTGTGTGTAGGTAGGGTGAGAAGAGGGGTGCCGTTTGTGGCCCTCTGGACAGTCCCAGAGCCCCTGCTCTTAATTCACTCACCATGTGGATTCCAGGGACCGGAGGAGCAGGAGGTTTCTGCCATGAAGCAAAGGCACAAACACCAGGAAAGCCAGGGTTGTGGTCCCCAAGAAGAAGATGACCTGCTGCACCAAGAGCCCTGCAGGGGGCAGAAGGGATAAGGGGACGGACAAGAGGTTCTGTGGGAGCCAGCTTACCCTGTACTCTAGGAAGCCAAGGGCTTCTGTGCCACTTCCATTCCAAGCCACTGCCTGAGCCTTGGTGTCTTCTTCTATAAAACAGGGATAGTAGTCCCTACCTTGGAGCGCTGCTCTAAGACTCTAGTAGCCTCAGAATTCATGTTATTGCCCCCATCTTGATCTGAGTTCTTGGACACAAACCACCTTTTAAATGAGCATGCGTGTACCTGTGAAATCCGCTTAGCACTCGTAGGTGCTGAATGTGGTTATGGAAATCACTGGGCCATACAGACACCTGGGATGATGTATACAGAAGGGCTTGAGAGGTCCAAGGTTGACCAAGATGAGGAACACAACTTTTAGTTCTACTATTTCCTCCATCCTGGACCACTTTCCCTCCTCCCCTGGATGAGAATGGGAAGTCTGAAGGCCATGCCTGGCCTTTGGACTTGCAGGAGAGGTCAGACCTTTCACAGTTCAAGTGTGTTGTGCACTGTGGTATCTAAGGGGAGAACTTGAGACATAGTCTAGAATGGTCTTTGAGGGTCATTTGACCAGAGTCTCTTAGAGAAGCACCCCTATGCAGCCCTCATAATGTCCATGGAGCCTTGCTTGTATCCGCCAGGAATGAGAAACTCTTCACCTTGAGGCAGCCCACTATGGCCAGCTTCCCCTTACAGGAGCAGCCATGTGTCACCTTGAACATGCCATGCCCAGGCTCAGGTCCATCCTGCCCACGATTAACCAGGTGTACCTTCATGTGACGGGTTCCCCTTTCTGGGAGCTCCTACACTGCCTTCCAGAGCAAACTTCCTGAGAGCAAGGGCAGCAAGTAGGTTCTTCCTACTGCTCGGCCCTGCCCAACCCAGGAAAGCCCTTGCCAAGTACCCATTCCTCCCACTTAGGCCCAGCTCTGAGAACATGGCAAGGGAGCTTACCAAGGCAGCTGAAGGCTGTCTGATAGGCACTAAAGCTCATCCAGCAGACTATGGCTTGACGAGAGGGGCGAGTACTCTGGAGCGGGGGACCCAGGTCCAGGGCAGCCCCTCGGTGCAGTGCCTGAAGATTGGCCCTGGTTTGAGAACAAACAGTGACCACAGGGAACAACACAGTACCCCTAGATGCTAGATGCTAGCCCAGGTCAAGCCATCCCTAGCCATCAGTAGGGAACCTCAGGGCTACAGGAGTCTGGAGGTTAACTCAATCTGAGGACAGTCTTCCTGAGGAGGTGAGGTCTGTGCAGTCTCAGAAGATCTCAGACAGAAGGCACAACCAGAATCACCACTGGGAATAAAACTGGAGCCCAGATCAGCTACCAGGGAGGAAGGCAAGGCTGAGGGCCTCAAACACCAGGGCAAGTAGGGCCAGCTCTGTGGTCTAAAGTCCCTGAATAGGAACTCCGAAGCTTGGAGAATACCCAGAATAGGTGGACCAGTTCTCTGCGCCATTCATTTCTCAGAACTGCATCTCCAATGCCCCTCCACCTTCCAGGGTACCTGCTCACCCTCCATCTTCCATGAACTGTTTGTTCATTTCTCTGCTCTTACTCATGCAGTCACTCCTGCCTTGGTACCCCTCAGTCCTCAGCCCCACCACCTTCAGCCATTGGAGTTGTATTCTTCCTTTCTGCAGCCCTCCCCAAGCCCCCTTCTCACAGGCAAACTCCCCAGCAATGTATTGTGCCCTGGACCACTCACAAACCTCAGACAACCAGACATGTCTCTGGGGCAGGTGAGGTATGCTCTGCGGCAGCCTGGCCTACTCTCCTGGATTGGGATCCCTCAAGTCCTCAGGACTTGGATCCCTGCTCTACATCGGTACTGAGGTGTCAGGGCTTCTCACTGACCTGTGTGTCCCCAGGGAGCGGATCAGGAGCAGGAAGGTTAATGAGCAGGACAAGACCAGGGCTGAGATGTAGCATGCTGGATGGGAGAGAGAGCCGGGGAAACGGGGGCTAGAGGATCCTCCGGAGCCTCTGACCCCTGCACCTCAGTCTAGAGGAAACCGCTAGGTCCCAACGCCAGTTCTCAGGTCCAACACAAGCTGACATCCTCTACGGCCCCAGCCTGCCCAGTAACATGAGAGAGCCAAGAGAGGGCAAGGGTAGCTTTGAGCTACAGACATGGCCTTCACCTTGGTTTTGTTGCTTACCTTGCTGTGACCCCTGCAATGAGAGATTCCTACCTGTCATCTGCCTGTAACTCCCCTCTTCTACCTCATGAGTGGCCCTTCTGAGGGCTTTGTAACAATCACAAGCTGATCACACACTGATGGCCATGCTGCTGTGGCCCACCTCTAGATGACCTTGGCCATAAACCCATCTGCACTTATATTATGGTTTTTGTTCCCTTTGTGTCCCCCACCTACCATAATGAAGGAGGTGCAACTGTTACCCATCTCCTCTGGGTGGGTCCCTTCTTCTCAACCCTCAACCCCACAGCCCTGAACACACACAGACACAGGGAAAGCCAGATCCACAGTCCCTGTAATGGTGCAAAGAGCTCTGATGAGAACATGGATGAGAACATTGTGGATGAGGTGACATGCCAGCTGGTCTCACTCCAGACTCTCATGGCAAGCCCACATGGTCTCTCACAGGAATTGCTCAGGGAAGGCTTGACAGCTCATGGCCCTGTGTACTCCTTATTCTCTGCCCTACACTGCCAGCATGTCCTGGCCTGTGGGACAAGGATGGTATCAGGAAAATATGCAAAGCAGCCACACCTCCATCTGCAATGTTGGCAACCTAAGCTCCAACCATGCTATCCCCTCAAAGCCAGAGTGCTCATTTCAACAAGGGAACCTCAAGTGGGCCAATGGTACAGGTCCCATGAGTCACGACTATCAGACTTTGTGGCAAGGTGGAAGGGAGCCCTAACTTGGGTTTCACAAGACCTATATTCTATCTGCTGTGCTCTGCTGTACAGCCGGAGCCAGGCCGCTTCCACGCATCCTCCACAGGGCTGCTGGGAGAGGCTGGGGGTGGGTAGGAAGGTAGCTAGCCATATAAGGCATATCAGACCTCTGAAGGGGCAACTGGTTTCATGGCTTGTTTCATGGGAGGCAGAAAGAGGGACATGGTCCAAATTGACAAGGATTGGGCGGAGAAAGCAGGTACCCTGTTATGCCGCACCCTGTGCTAAGAGGATTACCCATAAATCCCAGCCCCTGACCCACGTACTTGTTTTCTTCTTCTCCACCCCGAGGTCTCACAGCCCTGGGTTCTCTATCACTACAGCTAGAGAGTTGGCCAAAGACACCGAGACTAGGGAAAAGAAAGATATCACAAGGGTGGGAAAGGATCACAGGCTACAGAGATGTGGATGCTCCAACTGTCCCATTTTGAGATGAGGAGAAGAAACCCAGAGCAGGAAGGGACATGACCAAAGGCATCCTGTGTGTCCATGGCAGGCTAAAACCAGATCCAGTAGCCTGTCTCCCAACCCCCACCGTACCCTTTAGGGACACCAGGCAATCTCACCTTCCACAGCCCACAGGTGATGCTTCACCAGTTCTACCACCTCCTGCCTGTCCTCGGAGAGCACGATCCCAAAGCCAGCCAGCAGGTAGGAGACGTCTGTGGTGATCCCTGCCCTCACCTTCTGCACAGTAGGCACCACACTCACCAGCAGCAGCAAGGCCACCTGGAAGAACCTTACCATGAGGATGACGGGAACCAGCTGTGTGCATATCAGGCCTTGCCATCTGGAAAAGTGCTTCCTAGCCTACTAGGGGGAGACCGTAGCAGGCTGCAGCTGCATGCCCCTAAACTGCCTTGAGAGCAGGTTCTTCTGCCTTCAAATGGAATGTGACTTTAGCCCAGCAGGCAAGGATAGGCCTCCACACAGCCATACCTATTTATTTACCTATACTTGTCTACCTAGAGTATAAATTTTTTAGAGTATAAACATTTCCAACTTGGGGCTGCAGTGATAGTTCAGTCAGTAAAGTACCTGGTGCACCAGCACAAACCTGAATTTGATTTCCCAGAACTCATATAAAAAGTTGGGCATGGTGGCTCCTGCTTATAATCCCAGCACTGGGGAGGCAGAGACAGGCAGATCTATGAGGTTCACTGCCTAGCCAGCCTAGCCTACCTGGCAAGCTCCAGCCCAGTAAAAGATCCTGTCTCAAAATAGAATGGATGGCAACTAAAGAACGATACCAGGAGTTGTCCTTTGACATACACATACACATACACATACACATGCACATACACATGCACATACACAAGCACATGCACATGCACAAACACATACACAAGCACATGCACATACACATGCACATACACAAGCACATGCACATGTACATGCACAAACACATACACATGTATATACACATATACAATATACAAATACATAAACAAACATACATAGACTCAGACAGAGACAGACAGACACACACACAGGGGTAGGTGTGAGAGAGAGACCCCAACTTTACCATGGTAAAGAAAACAAATGAGCATTAAAAAGGGATAGCCTTAGATTCAAATTTGGCTGCCCTGAGATATTAGTTGTAGGAATTTGGCTGAGTCAGATTCTCTGCATCTCATTTCCCCTGTTTGTAAATGGAGAGAAACCAGACCTACATCACCCCAGAAGTTTCTTTTCTTGTTTCTTTTTGAAATGGTGTCCTCTAGCCCACACAGGCCTCAAACTCACTATGCAGCTGGGGATGATCTTGAACTTCTGAGCCCACTGTCTCTACCTCCTGAGTGCTGGGATCACAGATATATGTTTATGTGACGCTGGGATTAAGCCGGGGCTTCCTATATGCAGGAACACTACCAACTAAGCTACGGCCCCAGTCCCTGGGTATTTTACTTGTTTTTGAGAGTTATGCTAAAGGTGGTGGTGATTTATCAAGCATGGCAACTCAAAATCTTCTTAATGTAGAAAGTGATTGTATCTCTTCTATTTTATAGATGAGCTAATAGGTCCAGGAAGGTAGAGAAACTTTACCAAAATCACCCAGAAGGTAAACAGTGTGGGTAGAATTTAAATCCATGTTTATGTGACTTTGAACCTGCTGAGGGCTAGCATCCCTCTCACTGGGTAGGCTAGTGTTTCTAAGAGATGCAACACAGCTGACCAGACAAGGGGGTACATCTGGGGATTTGATTTGGGCCTGAGCTGTCCAGGGTTTGGGGGCTGAGGACAGGGGTTCAGAGACAGAGGGCACTGCAAACTGCAGAACACACCTGGTAAATGACAGTTCCTGTCAGAGTGGCTGAGATCACCAGCTTCAGGGGCAGGCGGAATCCTGCAGTCACCAGAAGAAGACACGTGGAGAACAATGTGACCCAGCCTCTGGCCCATCCCTTCCAGACCAGGCCAGCATGCCCACTGTCCAGGACTGGCAGCCATCCCTACATATGATGAGGGTTCTGGGGAATGAGCTGACCCTTCCTACCAGCTTCTCTGGGCAAAGGCCAGGCCTAACCTGGGCCTTCACTGTGTCACGTACCTGGCTGTGGAGTGTAGATGGAGTGTTGGGAGCAGACCCAGGCCCGGGACAGAAGGCCATGCTTGGAGGTAGGGCAGGAGCTGCAGACAGATCCAGGTGGGTGGAGTCTCAGGAGAGGCCTCTGCTCCAAGGCCACATCTGCATCTTTGTCAGTGCCATGCTACTAGCAGGAGCCCCCTCTGCAGCACTCACCCAGTCCTGTCCCCCGACATATCATTGCCAGAACCCCATCTTCCTGCCTGCTGGGGTATGCCCACATCTTACCGGCTATCCAGTTTCTTTGGGCAAAGGAGGCTCCTCAGATACTTTTCAGAGTAGCTGGTCTGCAGCCCCTGCGTGGACAAGTGTTGGACTGGCTGAGATCTGCCACCAGCCGTCCCTGGGGTTCTGGCCAAGGATACTGAACGGATGAATGGACACAGAGTAGTTTCTGAAATGCTGTCTGATAGGACACTGGTGATGGGGTGTGGAGAGGCTGACTCATGACCTATGGGGACAAGGGCCACACCCTGGAAAGATGAATTCTCCACAAATAAAGACCAGTCAATCTCCCATCACAGAACCTGTAGCACTGGGGAGTTCTTCCTAAGATTCCCTCTTAGGTCTCAGATCCCTGGCTTCTTCTAGCCAAGACTGCGGCCAAGAGATCTCTGGGTCCCATATTGGGCTTACTGCTGCTCAGGATGAAAGATGGTGCCAGTCTAGGGCATATACTGCACGCTCTCCTCCTGCTACTGCTTACTCTAGGGAGATCACAGGGTAATGAGATTTACCTAAGCCACATTCCAGGCCTTAAGCTGCCTGCACAGTGGCAAAGACCCATGGGAAGGTGCAGTGAACCTCTGTTTAGGTGGGAGAATACAGGCAATGCTTACCTGTTGCCATGGCAACCTGGGGACCCAGAGTATGAGTGGGTCAGCTCAAAGCTTGATTGAGTCTCTTGTGGCTTAAATCTTTCTGACTAACATCCAAAAAGGATTTAATTCTTTGGAAAATTTGGAGGAAAGGTTTGCCGTGGAGAGGAGGTGAGGGGAGTCTCTAGGTTCATGTACCTGGGCCACTGTGTACTCTCAGGGACCCTGGACTTCGCAGAGAGAATGTAAACTTCAGAAGGGCAAAAGTGGTGAGCGCGTGGGACCCTGCTGTGTGTGGATAGAAGATCTGGAGCCTAACCAAGAGGCAGGGCCTCCTGGACCAGACAGGCCTCCTGAGCCCACAGCCCTTCCCTTCCTCCCCCTCCATTCTCCTCAGCTCCAGCTCAGTGCCTACCAAGGCTCCTCTGCCGCTCTATGACCCAAGCAGCATGCACCCAGAGAACACTACCTTGAGTGGTCCTGCTCCTCAGTTGCCTGCCCTGGGTCAGCTGGCGGCAGGGGTAGGGGTGGGGTGGGAGGGTGGGGGTTGTGTTGTTCAAGCCATGCTTGTACCAGAGACACTCAGCCAGGCTAAGGTTGCAGCTGGACTCTCGCCCATCTCTCTGCCCTTGCTTTCCCTCCGCAGCCTGTGCTTCACTCATGTCCTCACCTTGGCCTCCCCACTCCCTAGAGGTCTTGTGGCCTCTCCCTCCACACTCCTATGGCTATAGACTCAATGCATCGCTGTCTGAGCCTGCTATAATGACCATCTCCTGGCTGGTGCAGGGCACTACCTGCAGATGGTCCAAGTCAGTGGATTCTGAAGTCTCAATGTCCAGCCAGTGTCTGACACGTGGGAGGGGCTTAGAAGCCTTCTTGGTAAGTTCATAGTATCTTTCAAGAATGCTCTCTTGTCATGAAGCATCCATCAGTAGCATCTTTCCCTCTAAATAATTCAACAATACTTTCTTTTTAAAACACAGTCTCTTTTATATCCTAGGCTGGCCTTGAACTTCTGGTTTTCCTGCTTCTACCTCTCAAGTTCTAGGAGCCACTATGCCCAGTTTACTTGCTGCTCAGGATCAAACCCAGGGCCTCAAGCTTGCTAAGCAAGCACTCTACCAACAGATAAAACCTCAGGCTTGTCGAGTATCTCTTATGTGCTCCAGTCTGCCCTGGGCACAAGCATGAGTTTGAACAGCACAGCCTTACCCCCTTTGATCCAACTCTTTCTTTTGCCTGCTCCTTCCTCACCCCAACTCTTCCCTATCCTTAGTCTCCCACTGAATTCTGCCTCCTCCGGGAAGCCTGTTCCACCAATCACTGTCCTCCCCGCCCCTCATCTTGTATCCGATATCATCAAACAGTTTAGATCAGTCAGAATGAGCTTCCTGGACCAGGCCAACATCATGGGACTAGCTCATTGTTCCAACTGTATCCTCAAGGGGTTTCAAAGACAGAGCTATGAACCCCTGGATTCAGTTGTGCTTTGCTGAGTCCCCACTCTGAACACAGCCCAGTGCCCTGAGGACCTTCAAAACCTGGCCCATTCTCTGCCTGGGGATGGGGATGGAGGACAACACAAAACAGTTACTCTGAAACTTTGGGGTGGATGGGGCTGGCCCTGAGTAAAGGTGCCAAGCCTGACAACCTGAGTTTGATCCCCAGGACCCAAACAGTAGAAGAAGAGAACTCATGAAAGCTGTACACACACACACACACACACACACACACACACACACACACACACGGGAGGGGTGTAGTTTTAAAATACAGGAGGCAGAGCCATGAGAAGGCAAGTGTCAAAGCAGTCCCGAACTGTGCCTGTACCTGGGTGCCTGCTCCTGTCCGGTAGCGGATACTCTGCACCAGCTGCACTGGGTACCAAAGGCTCAGGAATCCGAGGCCCAGAAACAGAGGCAGGGAGGCCAGCAAGGAGTAGTACTTGTAGATCTGGACAGACAGACACTCAATCAGACCTACCTTCTGCCTTCTTCCAAGGATCCATGTCCCTTCCCACCTCACACAGGGTTCTGGGGATGGCTCAGGTACCATGGTGAGCCATCTGGTTCTAAGTCCTCCAGATTGGGCTACCTTCCATCTTGTGCCCCAATAGCCTACGCAGAACCCAAAGAGGGTGGCACAATCCCTTCCTAGACCCCCTGAGCTTCAGTGATGCCTGCAACCAGCCACCTACTTTCCAGGATTCTGTGCTAGCAGCATGTAGACACATAGTATTACAAACTAGACCAAAAAGAAAAAGGGCTGGAGAGATGTCTCAGTGATTAAGAACACTGACTGCTCTTCCAGGCCATTTGGATTTGGATCCCAGCACCCACATGGGAGTTCACAACTGTCTCCAACTCCAGTTCTGAGGATCTGGTGCCTTCTCTGGCCTCCATGAGCACTGTATGCATGTGGTACACACACATATATCCATACACGCAGACAAAACACACACATTTTAAAAACAAAAATTATAATAAAATAAAACTAGACAAAGGCCTAATTTTGTCTAGTACAGTTTCTCTAGTACATGCCCCACCACCCACGTGAGACTTCCCTGGGTCCGCTCCTTCCAAACACATTCATTTGCTTTTCAATTCAGTGTGTTTTCCTTGACAGCTTAATGTGTGCCAAACTCTAAGTACTGAACAATATCAAAGCCCCTTGGCAAAAAAAAAGATTCTTAGTTTTTGGCGTTTGGTTCTTTGTTTTCTATTTTGAAACAAGGTCTAGCTATGTAGCCCAAGGTGGTCTCAAATTAATGATCCTCCTGCTTCAGCTCCCCAAGTACTGGGATTAAGGGGGATGCCTGTGATGCTTGCTTGGCTTTAAAGAAATTTCCCAATCTTAACCTTTCTGGAGAGATTGGTATTACCAACTCCATTAACAGGTGGGGAAACTGAGTCTCAGACAAGTGACACTGTTCTCAGAGAACTTAACACTAGGTAGTATCACCTTGCTTGTGTATTGTATCTCTACTTCTGGAAAGACAGCTCCCAGAAGGCCAGGGACTTACTTTATCTTGTCCAAAGATTTATTTAAAGGCATGGAAAAGTTTGTAGAAAGAATAAAGTAGTAACGGACTGAATGAAGTGGCGAATGGAAAATGGATGAAGTGGTGAAGCTGTGAAGCTGGATTGTCGTCCTTGAAAGATGATACACCACTGATCTTTGGGTCTGGATTGAGGAGCTGCATGGTCCCAACCAGGAGCCAGTGAAGCTAGTTCTGGGATTAGGAGAACTCTGCTTCAGAGTCTGAGACTATTTCCCCACTCAGCACGTGCTTCCATCTATTCTTCCTGCTCAAAGGAAGACTCCGAAACCAGGAGAGGGGTGCTGTAGGCTTCCTTGTCCTCCACTCCACCCTTCTAGATTGAGAGCTGCTGAGCACAGGGCCCAGATCCCTGCCCCAGGCCTCAACCCCAGCAGCCAAGCTTGGCACAGGCATGGGTTAAAGGGCATGAGATTCCGAGAATGATGGAGGGAAGCAAGGATTCCCAGAGTATGGGCAGAGATGAAAAGAGCCAGGCAGGTGGACCCTAGGCTATTGTGAGTCAGGGTTACCTTGGGGTCCTGAGGACACTCTGCTCTCTGCCAGACCTGGACACCAAAGTGGGCCCAGGATAGTACAGTACCCAATAAGTATTCAATCCGGTGCCCTGCTGTAGCACAAGCAGCCAGAGGGTAGTAGAGGGCTGGATAGTAGAGCAGGGCCAGTAGCTTCCAGGGCCCTAGAAAGCGAAACACATGAGAGACACTAATGGAGGGCAAGACTCAGAGCCTGGACCACACCCACTCAAGCCTCCTTCTTGTCTCCATCTTCCAAGTCCCTCAGCTGCTTCAGTGGGTAAGAGCTCACTCTGCTTGGGTTTGAGCAAAGGCTTTGTGATCTTAGCCAAGTTACCTCGTGAAGTCTCCATCTCCCCATCTGTAGAAAGGAAAAAAACATAGCAAAGGCAAAATGAGAAGTGCTTAGCATGGTGCCTGAGTAAATACTCAGTAAACTAAGTGCTACATATCACTGCTTTCTTCTCTGACCCTTAGTTCTTTCTACTGTAAACTAGAGCTATTAATAGAGTCTACCCTTTGTGGAGACTGTTGATCTACAGAGGTCATTCTGTGGTCAGTGTACCCCCTACTGACAGCTGTTCCTGTTGCCATCACCTCCCCCAGCCACCCTTAATAAACCAGGACCCCACCCACCCTGTCCCATTCAGGCCAGTCCTAGGAACTTCTGGACTGGATACCTGGGCTGGATGCTTTGGGGAGGCTCAGGAAAGGCAGTGGATTCTCATCAGGGAGCAACAGGCACAGGTTGCTGAAGAGGACCATGAAGACTGCAGCGGGCACTGTCCAGGATCGGTCTCCAGCCAAGAAATCCACAGGGCTGCCATAGACAGGGACAGGATACAAGGAAGGCGCTCAGTCCCTGAGCTTTGACCTCTCCACACTACTCTTCCTAAACTGTGAAATAGTGTACCCATCCAGAGGGGGAACGGAGGCCTCTTCACCATCATTCATCCACTGCCGGCATGTTTGTGGAGGTCTGATCACCCATCCTGAGGCAAAAAGCGGGTGGAAACAAGCTCTAGGTGCTCCCTCCACCCACCAAGGGAGCTCCAGGAAACAGCCACCTCCACAGGAATAGATCTGTCTGTCTGGGCTGGCAGACCTTCAGAGAACACGGCAAGTCATAACATCCCTTGCAACTACTGCCTCCCTTGGCTGGGTGTGGACCAGGGCAGAGGGCAGACAGAGGGCATGGCGGTCCCAGGCTTGCGGTCTCTGCTTCTCTACTCTAGCTTGCCCTGGGGCTCCGAGAGCCCCATCCTGCTTGGTTCTGCTCCCCAGCTAAGCAGGCTTCTCCCTGCACCAAACAGAATCTCAGGCTGCTTCCTCAGCAGTCCCCAGTTCACACAGGACTTGCACCTGCAACTTGCCTCCCTCTCCAGCCAGTCCTGTGTCCTCAGGATGACACCTGCCTCACTCTCTGGAGTCACAAAGCCAAAGGAAATGGGAGAGAAAGTTACAGCCATGGGGACTGTAGGGCAATGGCTCACAAATCATGATCCCAGGATGTTCTCTAGGGAAATGACTGAGATAACATGGGGGGTGGGGGGGTGGGAGTGGCCACTCGAAGCCTGAGAGCTACCTACCAGGACCTACATTTCCCTGGAATCCCTTCCCCTATCTCCTGAACACTGAAGCAGGTGGATAGAGCAGTCCTTCTACCTCTGTTATACCTGCCTGCAAAGCTAAGAAAGCTGGGTGGGGAGGGCTCCAGGCTGAGAGAAATGGGGGTGTTTCTGAAGTCAGAGCTGGCTTTAAAGCATCTAAAAAGTCACCCACCCTCCCAGAGGAGCCATGCCAGCTGGGCCTCAAGTGGGGCTTTCCAGAGGCTAGCACCAACCTGGGCAGTCCAGGCCTACATTGATCACAGCGTGGCCAAAGTCTTCGACGTTTCACTAGCAAGGCCAGCAGCAGTAGAACCAGGAGCTGGAAGAGAGCAGAAGAAGGCTTGAGTGTCAGGCTTCCCAGAGGTCTGAGTCCCAACACTTGTCCATGTCGGTCTCGAAATGTGCCTCACCCACCCAGTGCATGCTCAAGTGACATCTTGGGGACTGGTTAAAAGATGACAGAGTCTGTGAGGTTGGACTTGGTCAGTCCTTTTGGTTTGGGATCTCTGTGGGGAGAACTCTCAGACAGCCTTTTCTGGGGACACTAGGTCCCCAGCACCATGGATTGGCAGCAGGTGGCAAGACAGGTTGGACTTACCGACAGCAAGGCCAGGCAGGCATGGTGCAGGACAGGGGGTGCACTGGGCTGGCAGGGCGGATTCACCCTGTGGAACGAATGACCCGCAGGTTTAGCTGAATCTAGGGTTTGAAGCTGTTCCCATAGAGGAGGTCTCATCAGCATCTCCCTCTCCCCATGCCCCAGCCTGCCCAGTTCTGCTTTCCAGAGTGGGTCTGGACCTCCTACCATGTGTTGTGCTGGCCCCATGTCATGCTCTAAGGCTATAGGGCTAGAAACAGGAGACTTCTGGGAGACATGGAGTCTGAATATCTATTCTTGCTCACCCAAACAATCCCTACCCTCCAAGGTTGACCGACCACTCCTTGCCTCACAGACCCCTTTGCAGAACACAGGTCAAGCACACGACCTCCTGAGTTGTTTCTGGTTCCTAATTGATCTGGCACTGGAAGGATCCTTTCTCTTTTCCCATTCCATCTCATTAAAAGCTTCGGGGTACAGTGAAACAGATGTACGCTGCACAAGGACGCTTGACCAAAAAAAAAAATATGGCCAGAAATCCAGGCCACACACTTCTCCATGTCCTGTGCCTGCTGAGCTGAACACACTAAGTGAAATGTCCCCTTTCCTAATCACCATAGAGGCTCTCCAGGGACTGGAAGAGGTCCTGCTCTGAAGGTAGCTAAGCACAGAAGGAAGCCAGTGGAAAGAAAGGGCTCAGCGAGGACCATGCAACTTCCATGGCTGGGTCATGTGTCAGAGAAAGTTTGGAACCAGAGCTAGGTAAGTAGGCAGGCTGCGTGCCAGGGTTGAGATAGTTTTTTAGCCTGTCCAGCTTGGGCCTGAGAGCCAGAGGATGTTTCCAATGTGAGTGAGGCCTGGGAAGATGAGGGTGTGGTGTGTGGGATGGGGGAGGTGGGGGAAGATAGTAAGGAGTTGGGGGTGAGGAGTGAGGAAAGGGTAGAGCTGAAAGGAGTCTGCTGTGGTTTGGCTTTCCTTGCCAGGAGGCTAGCCCACCTTCTGAGCACCTGCCTGCAGCAGAGCCCTGGGACCCTCTGCTGGGTCAGCCTCCTCCCTCCATCTGGCTTTCTCTCGGGGACTCCCTGAGTCCATCATTGAGGTGGAGGGGTCAAGTGGATCTTTCCTGTGACATTTTATCCCCAGCAAAGTCGTACCTACAGGCAGCATATCTGCCATACAAAATGGAAAGCCATTGTTTGAGCTTCAGTCTTGCAGCCTCCGACTCCTAAGTGCAGTGTGTAGGACAGGTGGGGCTCTGACCAGCCCCAGAGCCTCAGGAGTACCACTCAAGTCCCTAAACCCTTCTCTGTCTAGTTCCTGTTCATCCCAGTGTTCCAGCGGTGCCAAGACAGGGACACAGCACACTGTCCCTTGAGCAGGTTGGGCACTTTCTCATGACCCAACATCAAACTAGAAGTCACCCAACCCTGGATATCTTATCTAGGGCTGTATTTGGGGAACTCTTGGCTCTTACTGAACAAAAGGTTCCTGACTGACACCTTAGTTTGGCGTGTTCACTGGTGATGGGTAGGGACTCAGGCTTTGTATGATTGGTCAGACAGGATAGCATAGATATTACCACGAGGAGGCAAGGAACTCCTTCCCAGGAGATATACAAGCAGGTACTAAAGAGCGTAGAGGGGAAAGTTCTACCAGGCTTCTGAGAAGTAGAGAGGGTCAATCTTCATTGTCAGTCTGACTGCATTAAGAAATGCCTAGTGCGCCAGTGAGGCCCAGTATGCTGTGAGGTGTCCAGAGAAAACGAATGGAGGGAAGGAGATCTCCTGAATGTGGGCAGAGCACCAGCATTCATCTGGCTCTGATTCCTCATTGCCCAGATGTGAGTAAGCGCCTGCCGCCATGCTTTCCCTGCCGTGATGGATTGTACCCTCGAACCAGGAGTTAAACACCCCCTTCCTCCCTCAAGTGGCTTCCTGTCGGGCCCTGGATCATAGCAACGAAAAAGTGGCTTGTCTGATGCTTTGGGGCTTGAGTTGGATAGAAGGTCTCCGTAGGAAAAGAAGGAAAGAGGCAGCCCTGCGGTGTGGAAAGAGGCTGAGCAGGAAGAAGACAGTGTGGCAGCTGGCTCTTGGTTTGCTGGTCCAAAGGAACACAAGGTCAAAGCTGGTACTGGAGCCACTAAGACGTGCTGGAGCCTCCTGAGCTTAGAAGCTCCTGGCTGAGACCATTCTGACCACGAGGCCCCACCCTAGCTCCATCCTACCGTGCAGGGCACACTAAGGTACAGAGAGAGCCTGCATCCTGGAACTTTTCAAAGCTTTGATGTAGAACACCCCTGGGGTGTCTGACTCACACAGGGAGAGGTGAACTCAAGTTCATCTCCTAGGGAATCCCCTGTACTCCTAGCTTCCCACTCTCCTCTCTTGGGGAGGAGGGAAGGAGGTGGAGTGGTGTCTAGACTTGTTTTGTTTGTTTGTTGTTTTTTCTAAATAAGTAGATTTCAACAATCCATGTCATTCTACAGACCTACCTCTCGGCAGCCCCAGACCCCACCGTACACTCACATTCACCTAATGCTGAGACTCGCACACAGGCCCCCCAGCAACAGAGCAAGTTGTAGACACCTGGCCTCCAGGCAGTGTCCTACCTGGTCTCTGAGACTCACAAGGACACAATTTTTGATCCAGTCCTGACCCCAAGTTAGGGGAGCACTTAGGCCCCTCCTCTAGTCCATGCCTGCATAGCAGAGTTGGGGAGACTGGGGGAGGAGGGGTCACAGCTTTGCTGACCACGGGCTTCTTCTGCAGGTGGCCAGAACCCTAAGTCCTCCAAACAACAGCTCCTTCCCTCAGGCCTGGGTGGGACCTCAGTCCCTGCTGGGTGACCCCGGCCTCGCCTGGCCACAGCCCTAGCCTCTGGGGAAGCACTGGAGCATTTTTCCTTCTCCGGTTTCAAATTTTAATGGGGAACAGATGTGCACACATCTGGCTTAGTACCTCCCCTCCACCCCATCGCACTCCACTCCCACCTCCCGCTTCACCTTTCCAGTCCTCCAGACCCTCAGATGGAGCAGGGGCCAGGAACAATAGGGGAATGCTGAGCTCAGGGTGCCAGGGGGCTGTAGTCTTAGGGGAGAGGAGTGCCTTGCCACAGAAAGACTCAGGTCCTCTGCCAAGGTGCCCAGACTAAACACAGATAGGAAGGGTCAAGGCCAAGAGTTCTCAGGACACCCATGGGGTGAGGGTGAGCTGGACTGCCTGCACAGCTTCCCTGGGCTGGCCTGTGCACTTGCTGCAAGAACAAGGCCTCCTTTCCCTCCATGCCACACTAAACTCCACTCACAGTGGTCCAGAGATAATGGTGAGCCACGGGTTTCCTCAACAACTCCCTAGGGTTTCCTTTTAGGGTTTCTGTCGCCCATGCTTGTAAAGGCCCAGGTACAGAGGTCTGTGACCCCCTCACTGTTACCTATCCTGGCCAGTTCATGCCAGATGGACTCAAGCCTTTCTTAATAATGGCTCAAGAACTGTTGTTCTCAGGTATTAGACAGACTGGAGCTCAGAGAGGCTGTGGCTTACCTAGCGTCACACAGCAGATAAATGGTAGAGACAGTGTAAGGCATTTGTCCAGGGTCTCCCTGCCTCCTTCTTGGCAACCTCTACCGTAACCCACTCTGACTGCTGACTGAGACGAATGCCACACTTACCCTTCTGGCTGCACCTCCTCAGCCCCTAGAGGGTCCTCGATGTACCAGCTGCTGTAGTCATCTGTCACCCCAGAGGTCTGGTTCCCACTCTCTGCTGCCTGGGTCGCCATGCTCCAGCCCTTCTTCCTTGATCCCAGACAAGGGAGAGAGAGGGGAGAAAAAGGGCATACGAATGTGAAAAGAGGCTTAAAGAAAAAAAAAGAAAGAAAGAAAACCCGAAACAAAGGAACATTTCTTTTTAATCCTAAAGGTTACTTTCTTGCTTTTAGCTCTCTGGGAAAAGACCGTCTGGGACTGCAGGTCGGGGTGGGGGGCGGGGGTGGGGCACTCAGGCATCTCCTCTTGTCCTTTCCTACCCAACCTTGCTTGGTCTGACTGTATTCTCCTGCACCCCTGGAGTTTCAGGCTCTCGCTGGAGCACCTACTGGGCCAACTGACCTGCTACCAGCTGGTCCACTTTCAAAGATTTCCCTAGTGCAAACTGCCCGCAGAGACCCCTTCCTTCCCCGCCCCAAGCCCACCCAGATGGACCCACAGACAGAGTAGAAAGGGGGACCGAGGAGGAAGGAGCCGCAGAGATGAAAGGGTGGGCGGGCTGTGGCCGGCTCCACTTGGTCTGTCCGGCAGCTGGGCTCCCCACCCCTCCTGCTCTGGGGTCCAGCCCAAGCCCTCCCCCCCTCTTTGCCAAGGCTCCCTTGAGACCATCCCCCAGTCTCTGCTTGCCCCTGGCCAGCCCCTTTACCTTTTCAGCCTCGGTGCTGGAAACACACCATAATTCTTGATGAGACCCCGCAGATGGGTGGCTGCTCACCATGCGCATGTCTACCTGGAGCACCTGCCCTGAGCTCTCCCACCCAGGCACAGCCCCTCCACAGAGCCCAGCATCCTGGCATCTTAGGGCAACACCCTACCGGGGCTGGCCGTGGGGAGGGAACCTATCCACATGGTCTCCTGAATGTTCATGAGGGAGGACACACGTGTTACACTAGTAAAACCTTTTTGTTCTCACGACTCGATTTCACAAGAAGATAACTCACCCCCACAGGCGGAAATGAGTCCTTCAAACTCAAACCAGACCTGAGAGGAGATGAACCTCGCCTGCCTGCCTGCCTGCCTGCCTGCTTGCCTGCCGCTGTTCTTGCTCCTGCCAGGGTGAAGGGGTGAGGGTTTTCCTATCCTCCCAGAGGAGTTGGACCCCTGGTTGCCCCCTCCCTTCCCTGGCCCAGCCTATTGGGAGGAGCAAGAGGCAGACAAAGCAGAGAGTTGTTCTCAGCTCAGACCCTGAAACTCTGAGGCTCTCAGTCCTTCAGTACTCCACAGGGCTCCTGGGCTATGCCCTTGCCCTGATAGACTTTAAAAGCATTTTGTATTACATTTATTTATTTTGTGGGTGTATAGTTGGGGATGATAGCACATACCGTGGCAGAGGACAGTTTATAGGAATCGACTCTCTCTCATGAGGGTTCTAGGGAGGACAGAACAACAGGTTACTGGACCCTGGGGGCAAACACCTTTAAGTACTCACAGAGCCATCTGATCCCTCCTTCCTTTTAAAAAGGCATTCATTCATTTGTTCTTTCAACAGAAGCTTTCTGATCACCTACTATGTGCTAGTACTATTCTGGACATTGGGATTAGAGAGAGAAAGAGCACAGTTAAGGGGAATAGCCTACCAACATATGTTAAATAATCTCCAGGGGGTTGCAGTGGGGAAAGCATAGAGTCAAGCTCCATGGGGAACTGTTTTTGTCAAAAGAGCAGCCTGAGTGAGGAGGATTCCTGAGGAAAACCACCTTTGGGTGAGCTCTGAAGGACATCAGCTGGTCACAGGCCCAGACAGAGCAGAGAGGAGCTTGCTCACTATGGAAGGAAGCTCCGGCGCAAATGCTCAGAGTAGACAGGGTCTCAGTCTCACAAACTCTGCTCTGCACTAGCCAGGCCCATCAGGCCAGATGGAGGCCTGAGCCCTATGAACATTCTCTGCCTCCTTCCCAAATGGCCTGTCCTCTGGGAAGAAGGCTTTGACTTCTTTCTCCATCCCACAGAGGAACTGCTGAGATTGAGCTTTCTCAGATACAACTCAGGAGCCTACAGGGCCCATCTGCTCTTAGAGTTCAGGCAAATCCTGACCCTCAGGCCTCATGTAGGCTCTCTGGGGACAGGGCCCTGCCTCTCCTCCCCTGCTCTCATTCTTTCCCTTAGAACAGTGCCTGGCTCCGAGGTTACAGAGACCTTAGAAACAGTCTGGCAAAAACACCCCTTGTTCTAGTGTCTCTTCTTTATTCATGGTCCTACGTCATGAGGTTGCTATGTGCTGACCTTGCTCCAGTGCCAGAGCCTAGCATGCCCTTCACCTCTCAAGGGTCACAGACACTCAGCATAGAAAGCAATCAGCCCCTATCTGATTTTACCCCTGCCTCCCATGATATCTTTAACAAAGAGAGCTCAGTCCTAAACAGTGACTAGCTGCCTAAACCCAATAGATACTCCTGTTTGGATACCTCTACCTGTCAACCGTGTCCTGTCTTAGCATTGCTACCTCGAAGCCTTGCTAATTCATTCATTCCAAATATCTTATGTGGCAGTCATGTCTCACCTGCTGATGACACAGGGCAATCCCATGAGACTTAGCATAAAGAGAGGTAGGAAGGGACAGCCCACCATGGACCATCAGAGCTGAGGGGGAAATACAGTGGGGGAAGGGAAGAGAGAGATGGGCAGGGCAGAGCCAACTGTCTTAGATAGACTGGTCAGCAAAGGTGACTGAGCAGGTGATATGCAGCCTAGACCTGAAGGGATGTAGGAAGGGACCCCCATCAGACTGCCTGAAGGAGTCTCTGTCCACTCAGGGGTGAAGCCATGCGTGGTGGCTTCCCCACCTCCCTGTACCAAATCTGCTCCCTGAGAGGACTTCCTATAATGACATCCCAAACCCCAAGATACCATCTCCTTTTTCCTTAGGGAGATGCGTGGCCACTTTGGTGCCAGCTTTACCTCCCTGGCAGGGATGTGGAAAATATA
The DNA here is from genome assembly GCA_026225945.1 of Cricetomys ansorgei. Lineage (NCBI taxonomy): Eukaryota > Metazoa > Chordata > Mammalia > Rodentia > Nesomyidae > Cricetomys > Cricetomys ansorgei. The sequence goes on along the minus strand of JAMJFZ010004023.1, from coordinate 11,581,012 downwards.
AACTTTATCTTTCTCTGTTGGCATGGACTCAGAAACAGCCTTGGGACTAGTGCCTGGGGCAGGGCAGCACTGGTAGGGGAGGCAGGATAGGTTCCCACATGGCAGTGTGTAGGAACATCTGTGCTTGAGCTTGGTTCTGCTCCTGCAGCCTTGAGTAACTCCTTACTCCAGTTAGGTCTTAGCCCCACCTCTGTGGCACCCAGCCCTCAGATTCTTCTATTGTGGCTTCTCCCCCAAGACTGTCTTCAGTGACTTCATGGCCTGAGAATGTGGAGGCACCACACCAGACCTTGTTGTAGCAAGTATATCAAAACATATCAAAGCTACAGAGCCTGGTTGTGGCTATTCACCACCCCCTCCCATGCCTTTTATCTACCCTCTAGTTCCCTCATCCTCTCTGGTGGGGCCAGGGGGAAGATCCATGGGTTATGAATCTAAAGACAAACCCATTTCTTAAGCCCAAGGTTCTTCCACAGCCTGAAGCACCAGAGGACTATCTCTGAGAGGGTGGGAATAAATCACCTAGCCACATGGGCAAGCTGGTAAGGAGAAAGGTTTTGACAAGAAATGCTAAAATGTGTCCTTTGAAGGATTTCCCTAATGTCCTGGTTCAGCCTGCTTCTGGGAGCTGGCTCCATAGGAGCCTATGCGCCCAGAAGAACAGCAAGTATGTTCTGGCCTCAGGAAGGGGTGCTGGAGAGAAGAGGCAATTGGAAGAAAGAACTGTAGAGACCTGAGGAAAGTGGAGGGCCTGGGAGGGAAAACAATCTCGGGGGCTTCCTGGAGAGGGAACATGGAACAGGGTTGGAGAGGTCTAGGCATGGTCGCAAGAATGAAGTGTCTTAGGAAACTGAGAGAGGGAACACAAGAGTCAAAAGGAGCACAGAGCAAGAGAGGGTAGGGTTGCCCTCTCACTATAGCCTGTGTGAGCTCTGGTGACTGAGATGAGGCTGGTGCCAAAGTGTCAAGCCCCCATCTGGATAAGGCCATTGGCCATCTGGCCTTAATAGGGGACAAACCTTGTCCCTGGAATGGAGCTGGTCCTTAAAAGCTTTGGGATAAGGCTTCCTTCCTCTAGGTGTTTTTGTTCAAGTTGACTAAACCTGAGGAATGTTTGTGTCCAGGAATAGAGGCTCACGTGGGTGCCTGTGGTTATCAAAATCTTCAAAGGGCAAAGTGCTAAGCTCAGAAGGAGCCAACAGCAGCCTGCCAGGAACGAGAGCAGCAGCAGCATCCCCAGAACCTCAGAAGAACCTCCAGAACTCTAAGTCACTGCCAGAATCTCGGCAATATCCCCTACATGCCAGTAACTCCACAAGAGCCCCCAGAACACCAGAACTTCTCCCGAGGACCCTCAGAACATCACAAGCACACAACGTCACTCAAAAACTCCAGAAGTCAGCCTGGGGAAGGGGAGAAAAATGGTCCAAAAGCAAGTGAGCAGCAGCCTGAGCCCATTGACCCCATTACCATCCATCCTTCTGTTCCAACCTTGGACTCTCAACCCAGCAGCATAACCCAAGTCCCACAGCACCCAAAACTCAGTTATACCACAATCCCACAGAAAGACATAGGACCCATTGGGTGATTTAGTCTACTATGGGGCTGGGTGGTTCTCCCCAAGAAACTATGCAGGTAAACAGAGAAGCAGAGTCAGTCCCCAGGAAGGCAAGGGGTTGGGAGCCTGCTCACCTGTACATCTCACTCACACACATACACACACACACACACACACACAGCACACACACATCAAACAACCCCAGCATGCCAGCACACCCAGCACACCCAGCACACACAGGGGCCAAACTATCTTGGCTCTACGCCGTGGACTGGGAAGCAGATCTTTTAGCTGCCAAGCTGGAGAGAAGGTAAGTGTGGGTGTTCTTTATCTCTTTCTTCCTCTGCCAAACAGGAAGGTCAGAGCATTATGGGATGCCTCCTTGGAATTCTATGCCTCCTCACCTACAGCACCATGTGCTGGGTTGGGGTACTATGAGGCAGAATGGGGTGGCTGGCTGTATCAGGGAAGTGGCACATTCTTCATCTCCCAGAGGAGAGGGTTGGGACAAACCAGGGGAGGAATGATGGAGAGCTCAACTTCCACTCAGGGCAAATGCAACTTTCTCACTCATGGAGTAATGAGTCTCCCTCCTAGTGAGACAATTACTGAAAGGTTGGTGACAGCTAGATGCTACACAGGCTTCCCACCTTCAGATTTGGGGGGAGACAAAAGAAGATTTCACAGTTGAAAGGGTCTGGGAACCTCCTTTCCCCTGTGTCCTCCCAGGGTGACACCACCATGAGGCGGCCTTGAGAAGCGGGCTTGAGCTTAGTGCTGGCCGCTGACTGCTGGCAGACCTGCTGCTGACCACAGGACAGGGTTTTCCATCGCCTCTTGACACAGAACTTTGGTCCTGCTCTGATGTGACTTTTGTGACATTCTCCTATTTTCTTCCAAGCTCCCACTCACTTCACTTCCAGGTCCCCTGCCCTCCCCACAGCTGCAATCTGGTCTCTCGAGATGACTCCTCCCTCTGCCTCCATAGTCACAGGAGCCGAGTCCTACCTACCACCTCGAAGGCTTCAAAGACCTCCCCCTTCTGGGCCTCTTCCTCTTCCTTGACTGATTTGGGGAGACGCAATGCCCCTGACCAACTAGAGCCTTCTTCTCAGTCTGCTAGAGCTGAGGTCCCGGAGCTGGATGTGAAGCCACAGTAGTTCTCCTGAGCAGCGTGCCCACACCTGCTCTAAGAGGCACCACTTGATCTCCCAGAAGGCAGCCCCCTCCCAGCCCTAGACTTGATCCTCCTCCTACCCCCTCCCAGACCTCCTTCCTGCAGTGCTGGGATCAGAGGGGCCTACACCTCCTTTCTATCCAGCTCAGCTCTGTGCCCCTGAGCTGCGGGGCCCCACACAACACACAGGGCAGCGTGTCTCCTGTGGCAGAGTCTCTCCGCCCCTAAACCATTTGTCAGAAATTTGATCCCCTTGGTCCTCGGAATCACCCCCACTGCAGAAACCAGGGCTTTGATGGCTGAGTTCCCCCAGCTGTGGCTGGATAGCTCAGGGACCTCCTACCTACCCTCATTTGTCACCATCCGTCACTCCGGGGGGGGGGGGGGGCATCGCCTGATGAATTGTCCTAAGCTCAGCCACCAGCTCAGCTTTTAATAACTGATCAGCATCCTGCTGCTGCCCAGCTGGGCCGAGGGCCCCGGCCATGGGGTAGGGAGGAGGGGGAGCACACTTTGATGAAGTTGGAATTTCTGGTATGAGCCAATCTAGGAGGAAGCCATAAAGTCCCCTCAGAGACCCTCCTCTTCACTCCCCACAAAGCTGCTCCTCGGGGTCCCACATTTCTGTACTCTCCCGAGGCCAGGCAGCGGCAGATCCACAGCACCTGTGCACTGCTCACCGTACCCCTTGACCCTCCTTCACCCTCCTGTGCCCTGCACAGAAGACAGGCAGCATGAGGAAAGAGTGTGTGAGGGCTAAGACAAGAAAGGAACCCTGCTTCTCAGGAGAAAGCTCTAGAGAGGGCAGTCTCCTTTTTGAAAGAGAAAGTTGCTGCGGTCAATCAGGGAGGGTGGCCTGGCATCACAGGCTCTCAGTGGCCCCAGGAGAAGAGAGCAGAGAGTGTGGACAATGCCCAGGTGTAGGTACCCAGCGCCCAGCAGAAGAGAGAGGTGGAGAGGGGACAAACAGCCTGAGCTTTTGCTGGGAAGCTGTTAGCTGGGTCCTGATGGCCCCTTCTCCTGGGAGAACTGTTGGTAGGTAGACAAGATTAAACCACATGCCCAAAAAAAAAAAAAAAAAACTTCCTTGCCTGCCCTGCTTTAAGGTATTTGTGAAGCCCCTTTCATAGATATGCAGACAAGAAGCCCAAGAAACCCAAGGCTGTTTACAATAAGAAAAACAAAATAAAATAAATAAGCCCGGCATCCATCAAAAAGCTTTGAGAGTCTACAGGGATGAACTCTTTCCTGTGATAAAAAAGGTATTTCCCGATACAGCCTTGCCCCAGCAGCAGCAACCATCCTGTCAGTGACAGAGGGATACAGAAACCTCCATTCTGTCTTAGGCTTACATAAGAAGATGTGTGTGTGTGTGTGTGTGTGTGTGTGTGTGTGTGTGTGTGTGTCTGGGCGAAAGCATAAAAGGTGAATCTGGCAGGCATACAGCAAGCTGTTCACAGTGGTCACACGGCTGTCATGTGCCACCTCTTTCTGAGTTAGCCTGAAATCCCAACCCCAGCAGCTGCAGGGAGGTGTGTGGTGGAAGGAAGAAGAGTAGAGAGTAGACAGGTGCACTTCTGCATGCAGGGGTGGGGCTGTGAGGTCCCACTAAGGGGACAATTACCCCCCATTTCCTTCTCCTTTACCATTGGGCTTAGGTGGGTTTTGTTGTTATTTTTATTTTAAGGTTGCATATAGAATTTTTCTCTTTAATGTGGGAGAGGTTACAAACAAAAACATCCCCAGTCTAGTCCTGACAGGGGAGGCACTGGCTCTCTCCACTGACCACTAAGAAAGCTATTTGTAAAGAAAATTACCAGTCATCAGCCATGCCAGTTCAGGTGCCAAAGGAAGTCCATATCAATATTTGTCATGCGTTCTAAACGGTGCCTGGGAAGCAGATGACTGCAGAAGGCCTTTTCTTCATTTTTATATCTTCTTGCCTGCTTCCCACTCAACACATAGGAGAGGGGCAACCTGATAGAAGGTGTTTTACTTGTTGGAAATGAACACTTCAGGTTTTATCACATGTGTAATCTTTTAATAAGTGAAAGGGAACTGTAACGCTATGCTGAAGCCTGGTGTGGGGAAGGAGGGAGAAGGCACCACGGAACTACACTGAGTGGACTCCATTCCCAGTCAGTATCGCTCATCCCCCAGGCTCCCTTGCAGCTAGATGCAACCCTAAGACTAAGTACTAGTCAGTTAAATGGAAAAGGTATGAAGACACATAACTCTTAGAGCACATTCTTAAAAGAGGAGTGTTTTCTATACCTCTCCCTCCTTCTAGAAGGCTAAAATGCAGTCGTGAGGCTGGATCTCAAGAAGTCTCCTAGGGCTATGTAGAACAGAGTAGTAAGTTAGCTGCAAAGACAGAGCCTGAGCCAAGACCAGACCATAGGGCGAGTAGTGTACCATGTGATCCCATGGTCTACCACAGCCAAAAGAGAGTGAACCACAGAGATACGATGTGGCAGGGTCAGTAACTGAGAAGTTAGGTCAGAGATTCCTACCCAATACCTCCCCCACCCCCAATCCACTCACGAACGGTGCTCTGTCCTCAGGAATCTCCCTTCCTATAGCTTGGACTTGCTCCACTCTGGAGTTAGGAGACCACTCTGGGATAAGGGGAAGACCCCTTCAGTTCGTTAATCCAAGGGGCAGGCCCGGGTTCTCTCAACACCTTGTCTGCCCGCTGTCCGAGTGCAGCTGTCTGTCCAATAGTAAACTTGCTTTCCATCTCATTGTCCTGCCTGCCTGCCTGTCTGTCCCTGTCCTTCAGCCCTCCATTCTGAGCAATAACACTCTTTGTCTTCATCTTTCTGTCTCTCTCCCACCTTTACTCCTTTCTTCCCTCTGTAAGAAATGCCAAATATGAGTCTTTTCTACAAAATACTACAAAACTTGTATTTTCAACAAATAATTCAAATCTTTCTATCTTCCCCACCTTGTAAGACTTCTTTGCAAATATTTTAATCCCCCATACATACTACCCAGAAAAACCTTCGTTTGTACAAAGGCCTGCTGCTATATCCCAGGAATCCGATGGCCTGGAGCTGTGACTCGAACTTTCCCCTTCCATTATTTCCAGTGTGTCAATTCTTTTCAGACTAGCCAATTGAATTAAGACTGTCAAGGTCAGACCTCAGCCAATGTGGAAAAGACACAGCCATCACCTAACTAAAATAAAAACCAAATGCACTTCCTCTCTCGGTGTATTTGATCTTCTGAGCTCACCCTCTTGATCAAAAGTGAAGTCTGCTTTGTTGGAGTGGGAGTCTCCTATTTTGTTCCCAAACTTATTTCTAACCCCTCCCTCCCTTACTTTATTTATAATACCTGTTGCTCAGGCTGGCCTTGAACTTGTAGCTGGGATTTCAGGTGTGAGGCATTATGCCTGATTTAGGCTATGTTCTTTCTTTTTTTATATGCATGTGTATGTGTGCAACTGTGTGTGTGCCTCCCTTCCCCCCTCTGTATATGTGTGTGCATCTCTCTGTGTGTGCACATATGTGTGTGTGTGCTTCTCTGTGTTTATGTGCATCTCTGTGTGTGTACTCCCCCCCTGCCCCATGTGTGTGTGTGTGTGTATGTGTGTGTGTGTGTGTGTGTGTGTGTGCATGTGTGTGTGTGAGAGTGTATTCATGTGGTTATAGGTATATGCAACTTCAGGTATCATCCTCAGGAATGCTGCCTACCTCCTTTGAGACAGTGTTTGTCACTGACCTGAAGCTCAACAATTAAACTAGGTTTGCAGGGATTCTCCCACCTCTATCTCCCCAGCACTGGGATTACAAATGCATGCCACCACACCCATCATTTTCATGTGGATTCTAAGGATCAAATTTCAGGCAAGGCAAACACTTTACTATGGCCCAGCCCATCATGTCTCTTCTGTTGCTGTGCCTTATTCTGTCTCTAACTCTATGACACATGCACCCTGTATTTCCTTCCCTCCTTCCCTCCTTATGAAATTTGCTTCCTCCTCCCAAAAGTTTCAGACAGGACTTTTCATAGCCTCCACCAGCCTCCATCTGGCCCCTGACCAAGCCGATTCCCCCTGCTACTCACCCCAGTTCCTGCTCAAGCTTACCTGCTCTGTCTATAGGGAGTTTCAGGAGGCCTGGAGTGTACAGGCCTCCTGCCTACAGCTAGCCACCACAGGGGCCTGGGAGCCTGCTGGGTGGCTCAGGCAGTCAGGCTCTCAAAGGCCATTCAGTGCTGCTGACTCTGTCAATGAGCCTGCCCTTCTCTCCCCTCAACTACCACTCCAGGAACTTTAGCCTTCAGAAGCAAAGCTGATGAATATTTCAGGGGTGAGTCCCAAGGTGCCCTGTGCAGCCCCAGCTTACTCCCACAGTTCCTACCCTGCCAAAGCCCAGGACCAGAGGAGTCCAAGAATGCCCCTCTCGCCCCTGACTTGCTCAGTGTTGAGCTTGGGACTGCAGAGTATGATGGGATCTGAAAAGGAGAGGCTTACAAGTACCACACAGGAGACAATTTCTAGGTAGCCAGGCCCTCCATTAAGAACCTCTATTGTGCCTTTGCCACCTATTAGCTGAGGGATTATAAGTTCTAACCCTCCTGATCTGGGCCTGCATTTCTCAATCTGTGATGTGGAGACAGACTGGTCACCATGTTTCACTTTGTAATCTTGTCACCCTATAAGCCTGTGACACTCAGACCTTCGGGGAACAGGATGGGCTGAAGAAGGAGGGAGGCTTTGGAAGGAGCTGAGGGGATGCAGGGTGCAGGGCTATGTGGAGATGGGGTGATCCAGGGAGACCTGAGCCCACCCTCCCTGCCCACCTGTTCTTTCTGGTCTGTTTCCTCTGCTGTGGAAGGGGATGAGTTTCTCAGCCACAGGTCCCAGCAACTTCCAGAAGACTTTCAGATGTCCCTGCTTTCAGGGAGAACTCAGCTCTATGCAGAGGCTGGAGTGGTGGGTGGAGAGGGAATGGGAGGTAGGTGCCCGGAGATGGGGGCCCAAGAGCCCTTAGGAGCCCCGGGGGTGCTGGCAGGGAGGCTGAAAAGAATCATTGTGGGAAACAGGAAGAGGCCCTCTGGGGTGGCTAATTACAGGCCCAGGCTCTTCCAGACCCCAGCAGCCTCTGAGTGGCCATTCTTCTGCAGAAGAAAGAAGAGTCCAGGGTCCCATTAAGGCTTTCATGCTGGGACTGCAGACGGTGTCTTGGAAGTCAGACTTTGAGACTGTCCGTTCCCTACACCTTCGTCCACACTCAAGGGGAGGATAGGCCCTGCCACCCAGAGAAGATTCACTTGAGGTCCCTGCTGCCCTGGGAAGAAGGCTCACCTGAGGTTTGAGCCTTTTGAAAGCTGTTAAGGAGTCCAGGCCCATCATTCTATGCATGATTGGACTCAGTTCCCCAAGTGTAGAGCATGGGTACCGTCCAGTCCTGACATGCTAAGATGCTGCGGCCATCTCTGCAGAGCCTGAGCACCAGGAGGTGTTGCTTCCTGTCCTGCTGAAGAGACCATCACAGCTTCCCTCCCTCCTGGGCACACTGAGGCACCTCAAATTGAGTTCAAAAGTCTCAAATGGTCTTTATTTCTCATAGGTGGAATCCAGACAAAATAGTCATAAGTAGAAGCTGAGTTGTGTTTCATTTCATCTTATTATTACTTTATGTGAATGGGTATATGACCTGCATGTATGTCTGTGCATCAAGTGCTTGCAGAGTCCAGAGGCAAGAAGAGGGTGCTGGATTCTCTGAGACTGGAGCTATAGAAGATTGTGAGCCACCATGTGGGTGCTGGGAATCAAACCTGGGTCCTCTGGAAGAACAGCCAATGCTCTTAATTGCTGAGCCATCTCTGTAGCCCTGGCTGAGTTGTCTTTATCAATCAATTCACTCATTCATTCACTCTGTAATGCTTTCATCTGGGTCTCCATTACTTGTCTTGATCTGGGCACACAAACCACCACATGCTCCCTAAGGAAGCTTCAAAAGCCAGGTGGTGGCAGCCAAGTTGTGGTGGCACTCTCCTTTAATCCCAGCAGAAGGGCAGCAGACGCATCTGTGAGTTCAAGGCCAGACTGGTCTACAGAGCAAGTTCCAGGACAGCAGGGCTACATAGAAAAATCCTGTCTCCAAACAAACAGAAAACAAAAAAGAAAGAAACTTTAATATAGAGTAGGTAGGTCATCAGTTGCAACAGGACAGGAAAGGGTACAGGGTCACCAAGGAGAGCATCCCTGGAGAGGTTAAAGGTGGAGGTTTTGCCAGGCTGCAGGAGGAACAGAAGGAACTGGGTGGTGTGGGCAGAGGACCCATACCAGCACAGACAGGCAGTGTGAAGGTGCAGGGTGGACCTGGCCTGGTGCAACTTGAGCCTTCCCCAGAATGCTATCCTGTGGGAAGGGAGCCAGTTTGAAAGGACAGTGCTGTGAGGCTCCATTCATAGGAGCACTTGGAGTGAGCCTGTCCAACGGGCATCCAGACACAGGAAGCAGAAGGTAAGGTTGCCAGGGAAAGAGGGCTGGAGGAAGGGATCTGCTGTTTAAGGGGGAATAGAGTTTCTGTTTCACGAGATAAAGAATTCTAGGGCTTGATAACAGAGCTAGGAGAGCATGCTACTGAACTGTACTTTTAAAGAGATTATCTATCTGCCTGCTTGTATCTATACACATAATTTTAAAAATCATTGGTGCTTTGTTGTTGTTTCTTTTCTTCGTGTAGCCCAGGCTGGCCTCCAACTTGGTATGTAGTCAAGAATGACTTTGAATTTCTCATCTTCCTTCTCTGCCTCCTGAGTGCTGGTATTACATTACATCTATGTGGTGCTGAAATCACACTTAAGGCTTGGTGCATGCTAGGTGAGAATTCTAGCAACTGAGCTGCATCCACAGATCCAGGATTTTGTTGTTGTTTTCTTTTTAAAAATTTATTACATTTACCTATTTATTTTATTGTGTGTGAGTGAACATTTGTTCCACGGAGCTCATGTGGAAGTCAGAGGACAATTTTTTGGGAGTTGGTTCTCTTCCACCATGTGAGTCCCAGGAATCAAACTCAGGTTGTTAGACTTGGCAGCAAGTGTTTTTACCCACTGAGCCATCAACCTAGCTTTTGTTTGCTTGTTTTTTAAGCGCAAGCGTGCGCGCGCGCGCGCGCACACACACACACACACACACACACACAGAGTGAGCCTACCCTAGAGACAGAGTGGGGAGGAGATACTTGGGAAGAGATGGAATGCCAGATACTGGAGGGTTCTAAAACCATGCTGAAGTCCACAGGCCACTTCAGGGCCTTTGTGAGAGATGGAGAGGGTGGCAGTGAGGATGTCAGTTCTGGAGGGACAGGGAGAACCAACTGGAGACACAATTCTGCATGCAGGCTGTGTCTGCTAGAGCATGGGGAGGGTGTGTGTGTGGGAATTTCATAAAACAACAGGCGTGCAGTGTGCAGAGGTCACCAGGCCTTGAGGAAGGCAGGATGGATTCTCACCTATGACATCTCTGAGAGTGGCTTCATACAAGGGAAGAGAGCTGTTTTTACCAAGCCACTTCGTTTCAGGTCAGAATGGCAGAGACAAATCACAGTCTCCATCCATGGTTGGCCACATGCAGGTTCCCAGGCAGCCTCTGCCACCCCACCATCTCTCTCAAACAGCCATTCTGTGGCCTTTACCCTGAGTGACTGACAGAGTTCCAAACCATTAAAGCTAGAGGATGGCTTATTTACCCGAGTGTGCCCATCTCACAGAAGGGACACCGACACCCAGAGGGAAGGGATCTACTGAACGCCACCTGCATGTTGGGTCACTAGAACTCTTCCTTGGTGTCTCCTTGGGAACTGGTGGAAAGTGAATCTGATCATTGTAAAGGAAGCCCACCACATGTATGGAGACCCTTAGTTGGACTTGGAGGTAGCCATCTTCAGACCAGTATCTTTTCCTTTATGAAAATGATTTCAGCTGACATGGCTAACCTCAAGTGAACTTTCTGAATGCAAGCTGTGCAGTTCATAGACATTCTCTGCAGACTGGGAACTGTCCTTCTACAGCTTCAGGCTACAGAATTTCCCCAGTAGAAGGTATCATGCCCAACTCCTTAGGTTGAGACCTCAATTCCCATTTGATATGGGAAGAGTATCTGAATATTATTTCAGCCTCACATTCTCCATCTAGAAAACAGGAAATAATTATGTCCATCTTATAGACATCTTATACACTCTTGTGGAAGAGTGTCTGGCACCCAGAAACTGTTCAGTGGAAAGTATCATGAAGTGTAATGATATTGATATTACTGGGTACTGAGGATAATGAGGACAATGGTGGTGGTGGTAATGGTTTTGTTAATGGTGGAGGCAATGGTAGTGGTGACGGTGGTGGTGATGGTGATGGTGGTAATTGTTGGGGTCTAGATGGTCTGAGTTCCTTCCTCAAGCACAAACTTTACCTCCTGCCCACTGTTTTCTACAGTCGTGGGGCCACATCTGGGTCAAAGTTTATGAGGAATGTTCCCCAGGGCCAAAGGAGACCACAAGTGCAGGGAAGTATGGAAAAAAGAACTCAGATAAGGAGGTCAAAGAGACTGTTTGCTCAAGCTCTGCTTGCAATGTCATCTCTAGTAGCTAGATAATCAATACGTAAACAGCAGTGGTAAATATAGAAATTGCTCATTCTTGAAGTGAACCCAGAGTCTTGTGTTTGTTTCTACCATCATGCCCCCACCCCTTTCCAGATCTCTGTGAATCTCACAGCTGTGCAGGCCATGGTAGGTAATGATGGTAGTTAGCGATGGTGGTGGTGGTGATGGTGGTGGTGGTGGTGGAGTAAACTTGGTCTTTATTGAGAAGTGTCTAGATCCTCTGGTTTCCGTCGAAACCCAGGACTACCCAGATTCCAGCTTGACAACCTTGGTGTGAGAGGTCAAATTGTCTGTAAAGTGAAGCTGTGTGTCTTGATTAAGGTAAGCTGGCTGCAGAAGCAGATACTGACTGTACATTCCTCTGCCCTGGAGGTTTCACCTGCATCCACACTAAGGACTCTCAAGTAGAGACAGGCTCCCCAGAAATAGATAGTTCTGAATACCACATATCCATGTGCCCCTCAGTTTTCTACAGAATGTGTAGAACATACCATCTCTGAGCATACTCGAGAATTGTGTGTGTGAATAGGCTTAAGAGTGTATACATGTTTATGGGTACACGTGTGTGTACAGGTGTGTGTGTGTGTGTGAGAGAGAGAGAGAGAGAGAGGGAGAGAGAGAGAGAGAGGTCAATCTCAGATATTTTGAGACAAGAACTCATTGATTCTTCTAGACTAACTGGCCAGCTCAGGGGATCTGCCCGTCCCTCGATCTTCCTCATACTGAGATGATAAGCATTCACCACCATGCACGGCTTACATGGGCTCTGGGAATCAAACTCAGGTTCTCATGCTTGTACAGCAAGTGCGTTACTGATGAGCTATCTTTCCAGTCCTGATCATTTGTTTCCCATATTTCATGTTTATCTTTGTCTTCTCTACCTGCTGCCTTCACTAGAAGACAGGCTTCTGGAGGGCAGGAGTGTATGTTTGGTTCACTGCTATCCAAAATGCCTACAACGGTCAGTACCTCACATACCATAGGTTCCCAATAAATATTTGCTGGAAGATCAGGTGTTAAATAGGAAGAATTCATTGCTCACAAGTTTGGGCTCAGTTTCCTGTCTTGTTGCCTGGATCCTTCTCAAACAAACAGAGAAGAGTAAGGTGTGGCCCCAAGTGCTCAGTCTGTCTGCTTTCTGACTGTGTCCAGGACAGGACTGTGAACAGGAAAGGGCAGAGCTCAGCCTGGGATTCTGGTCCTAATGAAGCCATGGCTTTCAGAGGTCCTGATCCCTGCCTCCCTGCATCTCTGCTGAGCCAGAGGCTGAAGGCAGAAGAGAAGACACTGGACCTGGAGTTTGAGGTCTTGAGTGTGGGATTTAATGAGGAAGGCAGATATGCCCTGAGGCTGTCAGCAGAGAACCCACTGCAGGCAGGCTCTGGGGTTGGGGTACAGTTGCGAATCAATGATGGGGACCCCCTCCCAGCCTGCTCTGCTGTCACTGAGGTCATTGAGCAGCAAGATCCTGGCCAGAGTCTCACCTTCACCAGGAACAAATTTATCTTTACTTTGCCTAAAGGTACTAAGTAGAGTCAGGGGTTGAGGGAAGGAGGGTTCTTGGGATTTCTGTCCTGGCCCAGACCCTAATGAGCTCAAAGAGACCTGGGGCAGGGTTCTAGACTGAATTCCAAGCTCTGCCTGTGTGACTGTGAGACCCGTAGAAGACCCTGCTTCCTTCAGTGTAACTTGTAGATTCTGACACTGTTCTCACAGAGGGCAAGGGTGAAGAACTAAAGGGAAGCATGAATTTGAAAGAAGCAAGCCCAAAACATGTTTAGAGCCGGTCCTAGGCAGTGAACATTACAAGGAATAACTCCAGAAGCCTCCTGAGCACCCACTGATTATAGGAATAGAGGATGGACAGACATGGACGGATAGAAGACCCTGGCCCAGCCTTCTAGGAGCTTCCAGACTGGGCACAAAGAGTTAGGAATTCTTAGTCAAAAATAGCTAAGTGATCTGGAAGAAGATCCATGCTTAGCATGAGGGCTTACCCAGGAAAGCTTCCTGGTAGAAGTCTCAGGTTATAGTTCGCCAGAAATCAGGGTCTAGCCAAATTCTTCCCTGGTCCAGAGTGGTGTCAGGACCCAGAATAATCCCGTAGGCTATAAACCTTTCCCCTTCACTCTGGGGGGCTCACGTGAGGTAAAGGGAAGGGGCCATAGGTGAGGCCCGAGAGGGGTCACCCACAAGAGATACCCTATTAAGCACGTTTGGGTTCAGCTCAAGTTGCCCAGGGCCCTTGACTGTCTTTCTGACCCCCTTGAAGAAGGAGGGAGACCCAGGAGACCACATTCAAACCCATGTTCTCCACCCAGGGTTCTGCAAGAATGATGGGCAGAATGACGCACATCTGCGTGTAGAGGCACTGAGGCTGGATGGACCCTCAGGGCAGGTAGCCCAGAGGGTGGGTGAGGCTATCTTCCCCATCTATCCACGGCCAGATGAGCCTCGAATGAACCTCACAGCACGGGAACATGAGGACCTGTACCGCTACTGTGGCCACCTGGCTCTTCTCCGAGCCAGCGAGGACCCCACAGCCCGCCACTGTGGAGGCCTGGCCTATAGCGTAGCCTTCCATGAGCACCGGGCCCCTAGGTCCTCTAGCTCAAACTGCCTCGTAGAGCCCAGACACACAGAATTGATATCACTGCATGCAGAGTCACAGGTGAGTGTTCCTGGGTCAGGCTCAGGACATGGCCTCTGATAAGACTGTCTGCAACCCTATAGTCCCCAACCTCAATCTCATACATTCTCAGCAGACTTCGAGGAAAGCCCTCAGTGACAAGGAAGAAGTCTTTTCTGTGAACCCATCCAACACCAACGGTGACCAGGAGGGGCTCAGTCTGGAACCAGGACCCTGGCAGCAGCAGGCTCAGGTGAGGAGTGCTAGTCCTTTTGTGGGAGGGTCTTCCACAATGGCCATGTTCTGCATCCAGGCATCATGTCCAGTTGAGAATTCACAGAGCAAACAGTAGTTCATTTCACAGGTAGAGAGAAAACACACCTGAGGATTCTGGATTCCACTAAATCCCTACATTTCTTGTGTGGAATCCAAGGTTAGGTCAGCCCCTAAGCACAGAGTGTCACTAAGTATCGATACGGTTGGATACAATATGAGCATCACACGTGGTTCTCCAGGCTGGCCGGGATGCTCTGGAGAGGGAGTAAGTCCAGGAAAGGTTTTCTCAGATGTGTCTCTTCAGAGGAGTCTTCTGTTCCTCCTCCTCTCCCTTATCTATCTACTCCTCCATCCTGTATTTGGCTGTGTCAGACTCTCACTAGGAGAGTGAGGTTTAGGGGTGACTTTGGGCTTAGGAGAGACAGTTCCAGGAGTGAGGTCTAGTATAAGCTAGCAAAGGGGATGGTTTAGCTGGCAGCAGGGGGACAAGCTGAGGTGGCATTCAAAAGGCATAGCTCGCCTGCCCCTCTCCCTGTGTGTGTGTGTATCTCTGTGTCTCTCTGTCTCTCTGTCTGCTTCTGTCTCTACCTCTCGTTCTGTCTCTGTGTCATTGTTTCTCTGTCTCTTTGTGTGTGTGTGTCTGTCTCTCTCCTCTCTGTGTCTCTATTTCTTTCTCTCTCTCTCTCTCTCTCTCTCTCTGTCTGTCTTTCTCTGTCTCTCTCTGTGTCTCTCTCTGTTTCTTCCCCCCCCCTCCCCAGCCCCCTGCACCAGGCTGGCACTGAGTAAAACCTAGGAGGTAGACTGAGTTGGTCATGGAGAGGTTCAATGGGAGAAGTAGGAGGAATTGAAACTACCGTGGCAAAGAGCAAAGATGGGTATTCAATTCTGGAGGCAAAGGGAGGTACAGGAGGGGTCTGTGAGGAAGGGATCTGGGGTAAAGTAAGCAGGCAGCATGCGACAGGGACCCAGGGACAGCTGCCTTTGCCCAGGCCTCCTGTTCTACTAACACGGCCCACTCTGCCCTTTGTCCATTCATTTTTGAATCAATTAACACACCTTTCTGACCCCTCCTGCGCTCATCTCCATTCTCTTCTGGGGCTAAGCTTGTGAAATGAGATGGGTCACCGAGGTGAGTCTGCAAGCTCCCTGTGTTCAGAGCCTGGGCCCCCACCCTCTGACTAATGGAATTATCTCGGGACAAGACACAGTGGAGGAGGCCCAGAACTCAGGAACAAGCTGTCCTGCTCTTTGGGTCCTAGCATAGCCTGACCAGCCTGAGCCACGTGGACAGTGTGCTCAGACTACAGTGTAAAAGGTGGGTGACGGAGGTTGGACTGCTGGGGGGCGGAGAAAAAGGTGGGTGACGGAGGTTGGACTGCTGGGGGGCGGAGGCTGGCGAGATGAATGCCTCGACCTCGGCAGCTCTAATTTCTGTTATTTAAAGCCATCATCTCTGCGCCATACTCCCTCTTAAAGTGTCAGATGTCTGCCTCTACTAAGACAAGAAAATAGCTTTCAAGGGAGAGGAAAATCGCTCCCCTTAGTGGAGGTGGGGGGTCAGCAATCACAGCCTGATGACAGTGCCAGAGCCTACAGACAATGGAGGGAGGCTTCCTGTGAACAGAAGCCGTGCTTTTGGTTAGACAGACTCAGTCTGGCAGCTCAGCCTAAAGAAGGCAGGCTCCTGTCCCTCTTGTCACTTGAGAAGAGAAGGAGAATGGGTGCTGGAGAAAGTGAGGCAGCGAAAGGGGGGCCCGAAAGGAGCAGAAACAATTTCATTCCGGGATTCCAGTGCAACTTCAGCAAAATTCAGTTCAAGTCTAGGAACAGACTTCTGGGATCCAGAAGCAGAAGCTTCCATTCAAAGCCACTTCCTCCAGAAAGCTTTCCCAGCTAGTCTTAGCCATGTGGGCACCAGGTGTCTCAACAATCTATTCAAGTCAGAATTTTAGTTTCACAAGGCTTTTTGCTTTGCATAGTGTATGCCATTTTTCCCCAAACCACAACAGATGAAGGTCATGGGGTGGGAGCAATAGAATAATGGGGTGAAAGGCAGGCAGGCAGGCATCTAACTGGGATGCAGGGACAGGGCTCAGTGAGTGACCAGGACCAGGGCTCAGTGTGAATGTCTGCTGACTGAGTCTGAATCTTTTTGCTTCCTGACCATGGTACACAGGTTATTTGGTTCTAAATGGCCACACCAAATGTAGTTCCCCCAAGGTAATGCTTTCTGGGTTGTGGGGGCAGTTAGCAAGGGCAGTTCTCATGAATATTTCCAACAGACAGCCAGAGACTGAGGGCAGAGGGCCCCCAGGGGTACCCTGACTCACAAAGGAGGACCCTAGGAGCACAGAGGGAGCAGCTACCTCAGGATCCCTGGCTGCAAATGCCGTGCTCTAGAGGTAGCTTCTGGCTGTTACCCTCTCTTGGGACATAGGAATTTCTTAGTTGTCTGCCCACACCTGGTACTACCTGATTCCACCTTCTGAATCCACCTCCTGGCAGCTTTGAGATCATATAACCAATCATCTGTCCTTGCCCAGAAGAAGGGGCAGGGATCAGAAAGTAGGCAGGTGGTCTGTACAGTGCTAGGCAGAGGGGATCCTGGGTGGGAGGATATAGAAAGTTCTGGCAAACCTGATCTCTGATCAATTCCCAAAAATGATGCCTCTGGTGGGGTTGGGGAGGAAAGGGAGGACTGAGCTTTGGGCCCTGAGCCATTGTGCCCTCAGAGGCCACAAGTTTGCTCCTGAAAGTTCAGTTCCCACAGGCAGAGCTGTTGAAGAGGGAAACTTTGGGCTGGAAATTCCCAGGGATGGAGTTTCTGGAAACATGAGTTTAATTCCTCACTAGTAGCTGTAGGGGCCACCCTGGGGATTCCGGCATTGCAAACCTCAATTTCCTCCTGAGTTCCTGGTTCCTGAGAAAGCAGGAGGAGGGTGTGGTGGGATCCCTCCCCGCAGCCACCTCTCCAAACAATTGCAGTTTTGTTTCATCGAAATGATTCTGTTTCCCTGGAGCCTTTTAAAAGACGCATTCAATTTTTTTTTATTTCTTCCATTTAAAACACCTTTTTATTTTTTATTTTTTTGCCCTGGAGGCTCAGGGAAAGGAAGAAAGAAGAAAGCTAATAAAGCAATCACCAAATGCGAAGCACCTGGCTCTAAGCCTGTGGCTTCTGATTGCGGCTTTGGCACTAACAAGCTGGGGGCTTTTATTAAGGAGAAGTGGAGGAGAACCAAGCGAAGCCACCGTGTAGGAGCTGAGTGGCTTGCCTAACCTCACCTCTACCCTCTGTCCTTACATCTCGGTGGTGGCAGAGGCCCTTTCCCTTTGTTCCCTCCCTCCCCCTCCCCCATTCAGCCGGTTTGTTCCGATTCTGGCTAGAGCTGCCGGCCAGCACTTTTGCTACTACAGGAACCCCACGGCTTCAGGCCAGAGCCCTGCCAGTCTTCACTCTCCCTCTCCTAGCTGCTTTTAAATTCATTATGCCTTTTATTGCTTGCTATTGCATGTGCTATTCCCATTGCCCTGGAGACTGGAGTGGTTCAAGCAGGAGAGGCACACGATGCGGATTTCATTAACTCCACTCTTTACTGCCCATTCACTCTCTGGGGGCTGACCTGGAGGGGTGGGAGGAGGCTGGGCACCTCTTTGTTCATGCCCCTGTCCTTCAGTGCCAGCCAGATTCCCTAGCCTTTCAAAGCCTCCACCTGACACCGTCCTAGTAGAGAGGAATGCTGTGGCCCATTTCACAGGTTGGGAGGTGGATTTGGGAAAAAGATGCTAGGACTCCAAAAGGAAGCAATGGGAGGTGCAGGAGGAGAAAGCAGGTTAGAACTAGACCGACAGCCCCTTTCCTTGGCTGTTACGGCTGACTCCCATCTACTCTGTACTGGGATCCCCA
Organism: Cricetomys ansorgei; assembly: GCA_026225945.1. Lineage (NCBI taxonomy): Eukaryota > Metazoa > Chordata > Mammalia > Rodentia > Nesomyidae > Cricetomys > Cricetomys ansorgei. Next base: position 11,562,848 of record JAMJFZ010004023.1, on the reverse strand, counting down.
GGCTGTCCCTTCTCTGCCTCTTCTTGCCTCCATCAAATCTGCAGACTGTAGCAGGGCAGCTCTTCCTTGCAAATGAGGCAGTTTTATGGGCTTTAGAAAAACACTCCAATTGTTCCCTCAATTACCCTGGAGCAGATTGAATATATTAATCTCTCTCTTAACTCGAGTTAGAGACTCAGCTGCCACCCCTCCCCCCAGCCACCAGCGTCCTTCTGCAGGCATGTGCCAGGGATTGACTCCCAGCCCCCACCTTCCTGGGCCTAGAGCCCCAAGCAGGTCAGCTTTGGCCCTGGCAAATCTCTCTCTCTCTCTCTCTCTCTCTCTCTCTCACACACACACAGAGAGAGAGAGAGAGAGAGAGAGAGAGAGAGCACCCTGTTTTACATTTCCCTATCAATTTACATTGATTTTTTTTCTCTCCTTTGCTATTATTTGAAGGAGCTTTTTTCCTGAGTAGCCATGATCATGGGAACTTCCACCCTCCCACCCCTCTTACCACATAGGGCCTGGGCAGGGTCTGAGCTGCTCCCCTCAAGCTCCAGTGACAAGTGCCTCCAGCTTAAACACACTCTGCCCCAGGCAGCTGAGCCCTGCTAAAAGCTACCTGAGGTTTCCCTTTGTAGCTAGATTTTCTTTTATTTCTGAGGAACAAAGGCACTGTCAAGGCGTTCTGTCACCACACTGGGAGGGGTGTAGCCTGTCTCTATGGTGGTAAGGCCGGGACTGGCAGAGCAATGGAGTACCCAGTTCTGGCCCTGGGGGAGGATGGGGCAGAGAGCACTTCCAACCCCTCCCCCAACACACACACACACACACACACACACACCCCCCAAAATGAGGAGCCAAAGGCTGAATGCCCCCATAATGTCCTGTTGACCGCTTGCAATGAAAGAATCCTCTAGGAGGACCCAGGGTCCCACCAGGGTGGTTATCCTGGATGAAACTCAAAGATGCCTCTATTGTAGGGGTCCCTCTATATTTGTGTCCCTGCACAAACCTGCACCTCTGCCTCCACCCTGATCTTTGAGTTGTCTCTATAGGCCTTTGGAGTCCTGTCCTGGAAGCCCCTGCTCTATCAACTGAGTGGACAGAGCAGCCAGCTTTTGGTAACAGGCAGGCACATGGGTCAGGATGACCTGAATTCAGGTTAAGCTCTGTTTTATCTAGCAGCATCTTGACCTTGTGAAAGTTACAGGATTTTGTCAGCCTCCCCTATCCCACCTGTGAAATGGGTGAGAATAACTCCTATACCCACTATTGCTGAGAAGATTTAAGTGAAAGTGAAGTAGTGTACAGTCCAGCATGCCCTGCAGTGGGTGTCTAATAAAAGCTTGCTGAGTGCACGGGAAATGTGTGTTGAACAAGGCAGATAGTCCAGGCTTCCGTTTCTGCACCCAGAAAAGAAGATTGCTCTTTCTTGCCTTGCCGGCCTCCCCAAAAAGGGGTGCTATGGACTTGTGGGTCCCACTGTCCCTGGGTCAGATACCAGACTGCAGGGTGGAGAGGGCTAATCTGAGTGCTAGTCTGGGAAGTGACTCTATTAGCAGATTGCTGTAAGGGAACAGAACAGATGGGCCTGCTGGCCGCCCCCTCTCTGCCTCTCCCCTCTCCCACCAGCAAGGACTGGAGCTGACTCACACCTCCTGGATGCCTCTGTGTGTGTGTGTGTGTGTGTGTGTGTGTGTGTGTGAGAGAGAGAGAGAGAGAGAGAGAGAGAGAGAGAGAGAGCTGGGGGAGCTGGTGAGGAAGAGGAAGGGGTGCCCATTTCTGAAGTCCTCTTAGCCAGCCTAGCCCCAACTCCGGGAAAATGTGACTGCCTCTCATCTCCAGCACTCACCGTCACAGGTGTTTAGCCTCACAGGAACACACATGCACATGGTGTTATTATGTATGTAAAAACACACCATGTCCTCTCACAAGAAGCACACACATGGGAAACGTACATGGCCCCACACCTAGACCCACACCTCCTGGCTTCACCTCTGTACATCCCCCAAGCACAGTCTTCTCCAAATGAGTGAGAGGCTTGGGGACATGACATGTGTGATGTATGAGGCGAGATTCAAGCACTGTGTGAAACTGATATTTAATACAACTCTGACAGCAGACGTGGGGGTCGGCGCGGGGAGAAGGCAGCAGGGAAGCTGACAGCCTGGTCGCTTTGGTCTCAGTGAGGGTTGGCCTACCAGGGGTCAGTGCAGCCACCCTTAGCCTGGGCTGGGTTTGCAAAGTCTCAGGATCAGCAGAGGCTAAGGCCAAGCAGAGGGCAGGTCCTTTCCCGGGATTAATGGAGTACACATGTGGGTATGCTTCCTCCATTGGCTCCCGCAGCCTGGCTTGTTACTGTGGTCCAACATAACTCCACATAAAGCAGCATCCATTCATCCATCCGTCCGTCCGTTCTATTCACTCTCCCAAGCAGCAGACTAAGTTTCTCTGTGCCCAGCCCTTGTGGAAATGCCCAGATAGGCACAAGGAGGAAATAGGAAGCGCTGGCAGTGACTTTCCAAACCCACAATAGCTATGCGTGAACCCCAAGGACTCAGGTCACTCAGAAAAGCCTCTCCTGAAAGATTCAGAAGACAAGCTTTGAACCTCAGTTCCCAGCTCTGTCCAAGCAATTACACCTCAGATGGAGTCCCTGATCCCTTGGGCCTCCTAGTCCTCAGCAGAACGGTGGGCACAGTGATGCTTAGCGACCAGGGAGTTGTGAGGCTTGGGTAAGGAGAAGGGCAGGAGCCCACACGGTGTAAAGCCCTCCTCACAGACATCAGGGAGACCTCAGGGACAGGTGGGCAGAAGAGAGAAGGCAGGATGTGGAGCTGGTCAAGGGATTGCCTGATAGGAAGGAATCAGGAGGTAGAGAGTTGTGAGGACGCCAAGGGGTTGGAGAGGAAATTCACGGGCTCTGGGATTTCTGTCACTAAGGCTGCCCTGAGCCCAACTGACCAAAGGCAGAGCTCATACTTCACTGGGCACTCACAAAGTCCATTAGAGCATCACATTGGACTCAGAAAGTAGGCAGGGCAGCCTTGCCAGAACTCACTTTCTATGGAGGGAACTGAGCTCTTGAGGAGGCAGGGTCCTGCAGAGTCAGCAGGAGGCCAAGGTGGAATCCTGCTGTCCACAGCATGTTCCAGACTTTCTGCTCTAGCAGTCAGCACTAGGGGGGATGGCTAGCCACATCCCTGCCCAGGCGGACTCCCAGTTTGTTGTAGAAGTTTATTTTTAGTTATGTGCAAAATAACTGTTTTTGTGCACTGTTGGAAAAAGGGGGCGCAGGTGTTGGATTTCTGTGGGGTTTGTTTAATTGCTAATGATCTGCATGTGCTATCAGTAGAACACCTGGGGAGTTCTGAAAGAATAAATACATCTGAACTCAGATGATTGGGGTTTCACTGTTGAGGATGGTGCTTGCCATGACGGTGGTTCCCTCTGCTGAGGTCTGGCAGGGTTTGAGTCTGTGAAAATGCCTCCGTGTCTCTCTTGCTGAGCCCACACAGCAGCTCACTACTACACTCTTCCTCAGTCCCTCGGAAGGGAGCCCTAATGCTTCACTTTCTTGGCCCCGGAACAGGGATCATAAGGAAATAGTTTGCTCCCTGGTGGCATCATATCATACATATCATATCATACCAAGACCAGTCAAGACAGGTTACCCAGTGTTCAACTGACCCTCACAGTGAGGCGCTCGTGGCACTGGGTGGTTTGGGAGCAAGGCTGGGGTGAAGTTGTGGTTGTCGGTGTGCGGCGTTCAGGACAAACCTCATGGCTCACTAGAACTGTCTGATGAGGCTTAGAAAAAATGTTGCATGGAAATTCCCAGTACATGAGTAAACCCACCGCTGCATGAAGAATAATGGTGTGTTTGCACCAACAAAGTACCACAGTCAGACTTCAGATTCAGGCTTGAGTTCTAATCCACTGCCTCCTATTGTTCTTCAGTGAGTCATGTTCCTTCTCTGACTATTTCCTTATCTATAGAAGAGCCATAATGCCTCCCTCGCAAGATGATCATGAAGATCAAGGGAAACGCTGGCTTCCTAGCAGTCTAGGAAGGCTTCTTGGAGGAGACAGGATCCCTGAAGCTCTCTTAAAAATAGACAGCTTGGAAGGCCCCTGGATTCAGTCCTGAAGGCAGAAGGAAGCACACATCCTCACCCTCCACCTGCAGGGATGCAGATTTAGTTCCTCCATGCAGTGTTGTGGATCACTGATTCCGAGCCAGGTCTGACCTCTCAGAGCTCCCAGAAGGCAAAAGCAACACAGTGAGATTGCAAAGTCATTGGGTATAGGAGGGAACACAAATGAGCTCACTCTAAGAAAACTAAAGAAACAGAGAGAAGATGGTACAGTTGCTCTTAGTATCCTGAGAGTTGGTTCCAGGACCCTCAAAAGCCCAAATCTGTAGATGTCCAAGTTCTTTATATAAAATGTCATGGTATTTGTATAAAATCTATACACGTCTTTCTGTATACTTTATTATTATTACCATTACTGTTATTATGAGGTAGGGTCTTACTCCTAGACATCTCAGGTTGGCCTCAAACTTGTAATCCTCCTGTCTCAGCCTCCTAAGGGTTTGGATTACAGGAGTATGCAGCTGTACCTGGCTCTTCCTATACACTTTAATTCATCTCTAGATTTCATATAATAACTAATACAATGCAGACACAATGTAGATAATTGCAGTATTATATTGTTCAGAGACTCACAGCAAGGAAAAAGTCTATTCATTCAGTGCAGATGCAGTTTTATTAGTCTTGAGGTGCTGGAGATTGAACCCAGGCCTTGAGCATGCCAAGCACACCAACCCTAGAAACTAATTTTTCCCAAATGTTTTTAATCCAAGGTTGATTGAATCCACGGACATGGCACTTATATATGTGGAGGCAGACTGTACCGAGTCAGGACAATAAAGTAGGGAGGTGGGAAACGGAAAGTTTTCATTCTGCTGAACTTCAGCTGTGGGACTTCACCTGCACGACTCCCTTCCTGGCTCGTAAGGACGGGGGAAGGTGCCCTGACAGAAGCGTAGATCAACTGTGAAGCTCATGGAAGCAGATGACAAGAGCTCAGGAAGCTGGGACCCTCTGGCAGGGTATTGGCAGAGACAAGTCTAGAGGCTGTATTCTAGGCGGGGGACAGCTGGGACAAAGACACAGGGCTTAAGAGATGGGGGTCTCTTTGGGGAACTTGGAGACTACTGGGGTGGTGGTAGTCTGGGAGATGAGGGCCTGGTTATGGTGTTCCCCTCCCCCACCCCAACAGAAAGCTTGTCCCAAGTCGCTATAGGGCTGAACAGTGCCGAGGCCCTTAGGTGAGCATGGCGTATATAGACATTATTTTAATCTTCCTCTTAGAGCGTAATTGCTTTCTGTCTCCTGGTGTTCCTGAAGAGACTTCCCTCCTGGCGAGATGGCTTTCTAGGCTCTTCTCTCTGCCAGGAGACAAGACAGCTGGCCAGCTCCATGCTGCATTAACACACTGCAAATGTGATTTCATGGCCTCAAATCAGATTAAGGCCAAAGGCTCTGCTCTCTGGTGGACACAGCAGGAGCAGCCAGGGCTGAGCAGGAGGTCTGAGAGAGAGCCGGTCCAGGCCCAGGCTGCCTGAATAAGCAGTTTCCTTTAACTGGATCTCCAGATCTTCTGGCTTATCCTGACTGCAGAGCCAGCCTTAAGACTTGTCCTGGGTGGGGGCTGCTCTGGTCTTTACTGTCCCTCTATTCCCAGGTTACCTATCGGCGTGTCAGTAAGGGAGGATACTGTGCCCAATACAAATTCTGCAGCATGACCTCAATGTTTCCTCTTCCTCCTCTTCCTTCTCCTCCTCCTTTTCTTCCTCCTCCTCATGTAACCCAGCCTAGACTCAAACATGTTATATAGCCAAGGTGACCTTGGCCTTCTTACCCTCCTTGGCTCTACCTCTTGAGCGCTGCTGAGATTACGGCATGTACCACCACGCCCAGTTTGATGCTGTGCTGGGGACAGAGCATTGTGTGTGCTAGGCCAGCACTCTAACAACTGAGCGATTCCTAGCCCTGGTTCTTTGTCTTCAAAATAAGAACTATAGGACCAGGCATGGTGGCACACACCTATAATCCCAACACTGAGGAAGCAGAGGCATTTGGAGTACCACAAGTTCAAGGGCAGTCTGGACTATGTGGTGAATCCAGTCAGGGCAACAAGAAAGGACTTGTCTCAAAGCAACAACAACAAATAAATAAATAAATAAATAAATAGGAAATATTGAGAGGATTAACTTATACAAAGTACATAGACCTATTCTGTGACACTCTAGGTGTCCACTAAATGTTAGCCACTCTTCTGAGATTTGCAGATACTATCCACCCTTGTGGGGAGAGAGGCACCCAGGAGTACCACACTAGAGAAACAGACACCACTATCCCAGGCTAAAGTAGAAGAGGGGAGGGAAGCATTCAATGCTAACGTCACGCCTCACTCACCAAGCATTGACCTGCTGTAAACTGTGCTGTGCTGGCCCAGGGGTCACAGCTTACCCAGGCATGGTCCCTGCCCTCGAGAAAGACAGACCCTGTCCTAGAGAAGTAAATAGAGGGTCATGAGCTCTGGTAGGGAGATGACTCTGGATTGTGTGTCTGGTGCCATTTTGTGGGAAAGGGAGTGGGATGGGGATTCTGGCAAGATTTGGCGGTGGTTAGCTGTCTATGACATCAGCTGGGGAAGGCCGTGGGGCAGATAGAGAAGCGTATATAAAGTCCCCAAGGCTGAAGAGACCATCGCCTGCTCAGGGGAGGTGGAGCGTGGGTGTGAACTGCGGGCGGACTGAGGAGAGGTGGACTTCCTAGGGCCTGCAGGCCAGACTGTTGGAAGAGTTGGGGCTGAAAGAGCACAGAAATATGTTAAGACTGGTTGATCCACAAAAGCCTCCCGCTTGGTAAATAGACACCCTCCAGCCTCGGCAGGGCACTTACCACCTCTGCCCCTCCTAATGGAAGGGGATAGCAGGTAGCTTCCTTTTGCCCACCCTTTTATTCAATCGCTTGTTAACGAGTTATCGATTCTTTTCAAAGAAAAATGTTCAAAAGCCACGCTGCATCTTTAGCAAAGTGATTTATGAGTTGACAGTGGGACCTGGGCTGCTCTGAGAGCTCTGGTTACTCAACGCGGAGAAGAATCTTCCAACAGGGCAATCAATCAGAGTGCCTGCTAAGCAGATGGAAACAGAGCTAGCCAGCAAGGATACTCCTCTCTTTAAGGCCACCCTGTCTGCTGGGGACAAAGCCAGGGCTATGGGTGCTCTCTATCACAGAAACTGGTAGAAACATGAGGGGAACCTTCTCTGACTGCCTAGTTCCCCTGCCTCCATTCTCTTGTCTAAAATCCTCAGTCTTTCTGTGAGGAGTCAGCTGCTTAGCTGATGAGGACACTGAGAGGGACTAACGTCGAAGTCACTACCGCAGAGCAGGGCTAAAGGTGGGCCCTACGGATGCCAGGCATCATGTGTTTTGTAGCTGAAGGCTCTCCTGCTTACTTGCTAGTGCTTGGCCTAACTGTGCCGGGGACTAGAGGCCACAAGAACAAGGGGACACAAGGCACAGCCACAGAGACTGTCTCAGAGATAACCTGAGACAAAACATGAACACACCCAGATTCAGCCCAGTAGCCACTTTCTGAGGCTCCCTTTGCATACTAAGGAACTGAGGGGGAACAGAAGCAGTCTCCTCCACTGTTAACTGTGGCCTACATAGACAATAGCGCCTTTCACTGCAGCCTACACCCCACAGGCTTGACCAAAACCGGACCAGGGCCACAATACCAAGCCACAGCTTTGATGTCTTGACCCTACCAGCTGGGAGCAGGGGCAGATGATCGATCAGTGCTGGGTAGCAGTGGCCTCCTCAGACGCTGTGGCACTCTGGTGAGCCTCTCACCAGCTTGCTCTTTTTTCGATGCCATCTCTACCTGCACAGTCACAGCCATGTGAGTGAGATGCCCTCATTCAAAAGGTTAGGTGTGGCTGAGGCACTGTCCAGTGGTAGAGGGCTTGTCTACCATGCCCAGGATCAATCCCCAGAACAAAACAGTAACAACAAAGCAACCCACACATGTTTGCATCTGGTCTTAACCCTAGCCACGTTACCCTGGTTCTGAAAGAGAAGCAAGGAGAATATAACTCCTTCCCACAAGTGAAAGGAAGAAGCCACAGGGCTTGCCGGCCACGCTCACAGACTTCCCATCCAGAAGGCCTGGATTCAGACCTCAGCTCTATCTTCAGAGCCGGTGACCTTAGGCAGTCCTCTCTCCTCAGAGCCTCTGCTGCTGTTTGACAAAGAGAGAGACAAAAGTTTCCTAGGGCTGTAATGTGATGCTTAACAGAGACAGTGGACAGAAAGCTGCTGGCAGGGTTCCCACTTGTAGTATATGCTCACTAAATGCTGGGATGTACAAAGGTGTCAGGGAGAGGTTGGTGGTGATTGTAAGGTGTCGGGTGATAGCACAGGCCACAAGAAGGGCTCACATAGCAGCTGCTTCAGGTTTAAGAGGAGCAAGACTAGAGTTGTATCAAGCACCCTTCAGACCCCAGGCTTGAAGGGCAAGAGTTAGAAACATGAATTCAGCCCAAAGGGCAGCTTTCTGAGACAGCAGCCTGGGTGGCCTTGGGTGGAGGATGCAACCCACAGCAGGGATGAAGTTTCCCAGGTCCCTATGGTCACCTCAAGGAAATCCAACCCAACTAGAACCAGTATGGTCGTCTGCCAAGGCACAGAGCCTGCTGGAAAAGAGGAAGAAAGGATCTGGGATTCAAATGGGAGGCACCTGCACCCTAAGTGACTCAAACTGCCTTCCAAGATGCTCACTTGCCCTCCCGCCAGAGCTGTTGTAGAGGAAGTGGTCCATTCTGTCCTCAGATTCTCTGGTGCAAAGCAACTGGGGACCCTACCAAGGAGCCCATCAGTCCTCCCCAGAGGCAGAGGGTGGGACAAGACAGGCTGGAGGTGCAGAGGCACTGATCCACCCCTTCAGCATCTTCCCAGCACAGTATGTCTGCAGCGACTTAAGCATAGACCCAGCCTGGCACTTTAGTAGAGTGTGGGCCAGTTTCACATGGCCCTGTTGGAGTCTCAGGAAGCAAAGGAAAGGTCCAAAATCTTCATAGACACTCAGCCTCGGATGTGGGTTCAGGGCAGCCCTGAGAGGCCTGGCCAGCTGGCTGTGGATTCAACACCATGTCGGAGCACAGGGTCTTTGCACGTTCTTACAGTCTTTCAGGGGAGCGTCTACCATATAAACCAGCAGGGCTGGGAGGAATTAATGCTGTAAGGAACTGCCTGAGTTGGCAACTGTCAAAATAAAAACCTAGAGAGGAATATCGACACGCCCAAGCCCCAAGCCCCCTCGCTTCACGGTGATTTAAACACAACGTAAGGTATAAGGGCCGCCCAGAGCAGCCCTTAGGCAGTTGTTACCATGCACAAGTGACTGCTTCATTCTGAACTTCCTGGGAGGAGGGTACCGAGCAAGACCCTCCAGATAAGGAAAGGGTGGTGCGGCTGTGGCCATGGAAACAGGCCTGCAAGTAGAACTGAATGGGCTAGACTATCTGGGGAGGGCATGATGGTTAAGCACTGGGTTAGAAGTGTATAGATGGCACCTGCAGACATTTGACACTTCTCTGGCTGGTGTCTGCTAGGGAAAACCAAGTCCAAGCTCAAGTGTGAGCACTTAAGAAGCACTTTCTATCTCTGTCTCACTCAGCCCCTTAGCAACTGATTCCTTGTTGTATGAGGAAGAGAACCAAAGCCCAGATAGGGCTAATATTTTACCCTCAGTCGTACAGCTATGAGTGGTCATTTGCTACAAAAAGCATGGCGCCTGTGTTTCCCGCCTCATCCAACCCTGCTGTTGGTAAAAGGGGAAAGAAATGGAGACAGTAGTGGAATTGAGTACTAAGGAGAAAAGGAAGACCTAGCTGGGGTCTCTAAGAGAGAGACACTTTCTCGGGACTTGTACAGGCAGATTGCCGCTCTGGGAGTCTAGCTGGTGTTGAGGCCTGGGGAGACACAGGAGGAAATGCACTTGACTTTGAACTACATCTGTCCGCTTCAGAACTCTTACCGGGCAGCGTAGCCAACGCTCTCTTCTGGCCTCTGCAAGCAGTCCACACAATGTGGTACACAGACAACTCAAGCAGACGAAACACCCTTACACAAATAATTTATCTCTCTCCCCATAGTTTTACCACCCTCTGAGTCGACCCCCTTGAATTTTGTAACAATGTTTGTGTGGTACATGTGTGTGAAGTGTTCGTGACCGGGGTGTGCATGAGGGGGAGGTGTGGGTGCACACTTGCGCATATGGAAGCCAGAGGTTGATGTCAGGTCTTTTTCTCTGGTGAGAGGTGGGTTCTCTCCCTGTCCCTGGGCCTCGCCCATCAGATAGGCTGTCGGGTGAATTCAGGATCTGCCTACCACTGCGCCCCAGGGCTGATTACAGGTGCATGCAACCACACCCTGATTTTTACATGGGTGCTAGGGGTCTGAACTCAGTCCTCACGCTTACAATGCAAGCACTTAACTGACTGAGCCGTCTCCCCAGCCTGGGCACTGCTAGACAGAAGGAAGACTCTAAGTAGAACTTTATTGCAGTTTTTCTGTGGGCAATGATGGGGTCTCCTAGGCTGCAATAAGAACAAGGGACTGAGCACACAGTGTGGTGGGGCAGTCATGGGCACCAGAAGTTCTGGGGAAAGAGAGGAGGGCTTCTGACTTCACCCTGCTGCACTGCATCTGTGTGACTGATTCTGTCCTGTGATGTCATACAGCGTTGCCTAGGTGACCTGGCTACATGGAAGACTCTGTACTTTCCCAGGACTGGGCAGAGAAGGATCACCCCACTTCACCTTCCTGAAGGTGCCAGGAATGATTCCCTAACCTCCTGCTTAGCTGGCTATGGCCCAAATACCCCAAGGCACCCCCACCCACAAAATCTCTCACTTCTGAGAAAGATCCAGACTCCATCCACCCACTCAGACTCCCCTACTCAGTCCAGACCCCAAAGCCATTGCGTGGCACCCATGAGACCACACTGATGGGCAAGGACTCAAGGGACCTTGGCCAGCTGTCTGTCAGAGCCAATGACTGATCACCAGCCCATACCCAGTGCTGACACTAACCCACAAGATTGTTAAGTGAACACTCCTGCCCCCAAGAGGATGGGACGACAAAAGACTAAGGTGAGGCCAAGGCAGAGTCTGTAACAGCTGCATGATCTCACCCTTGCTCTCTGATGGCAACAAAAGTGTTCCCGTCTGGGCTTCAGTCACAGTGGTGGTGATCAGATGTCCTGTTCACTGAGGTTCTCAGAGGTAAAATGCAGTGTACTCAGAGGTCCTTATTGACTTGACCTGCCCTTGCTCAGAGCCCACTGATGTCACCCATCAGCCACCATGCAGCCACCTTTACCTTGAACACAGATTCTGACCTTCTGCAAAGAAGGGTTTTAGGGGGAGTCTGTTTTTATCACTGCTGTATCCCCAGCACTCAGAACAGTGCATTGGACAGAGTAGGTGCTCAATAAAGAGCTGTGGAAGAGCAGCAAGAACCTACCAGGAGGGGATCAGAGCCACGAAACACCAACAGTTCAGCATAAGGGTCCTTTACATCCCACCTTCATTCAGTTTCAAAACCAAACCTGTTACTATATCGTTTACCTGTAAGGACAGACCAGAGGCAGGTGCTTGCTAGGGATGCCCTCTCTACAATATCGCATATTCACGCCTCTTTGATGCCTATGCATGTGTACATGCAGTGATGTGTGCGCCTATGCCTGTTTGGAAGCCAGAAGCAGACATCAGGTCTCTTTCCTCTGTCACTCCCCCTTGTATTTTTTTGAGTCAGGGTTTCTCACTGAACCTGGAGCTCACTGATTGGCTAGACTGGCTGGCCAGTAAGCTCCAAAGAGCTGGGACCTTCTACATCCCTGACCCCCACCCCTACCAGTGCTGGGGTCACAGAGTCAGGCTGCCATGTGTCTAGCCTGTACGTGGATCCTAGGGATCTGAACTCTGCTCCTTGTGTTTTGCTGTTTTTGCTCTTCTGTATTTTCTTGGGTGGATTATTACTGTATACCCAGTGCTCAGAACAATGCCTGGCATAGAGTAGGTACCTAATAAGGTGTGCTAGCAAGAATTTTACCCACTCAGCCATGCCCACCCCCTCGTTTGATTTCTCTTGCCATTCCTCAGCTCGTGACTTTTTTATTGGGGTAATATTTCAGCACTCTTTGGGCATTAGGAATATTAATCCTGCTTTACTTAGGCAGCCTTCATTTTTTTTCTTCTTCTTCTTCTTCTTCTTTTTTTCTCTTTGCTTTCTGAGATGGGATCTCACTATGTGGTCCTAGCTGGCCTAGAACTCAATAAGTAGACCAGGCAAACCTCAGATTTGTGGCGATACACTGTCCTCTGCCTCCTGAGTGATAGGATTACAGGCATGAGCCGCCAAGCCTGGTTATAATTTGCACTGTAAGGTGCCCCTCCCCATCTGGAAATTGAACTCAAGGGCCTTGTGCATGCCAGGCAGACTCTCTACCCAAAAGCTATCGGTTATTTTCCCTATGATTTCTGACTTTAAAAATGTGTGTTGTTGGTTTTCATGGTGCTGAGGATCCAACCTGGAGCCTTGAACATGCTAAGTATGTACTCTCCCACTGAACTGCACCTCAGCCTGGGTCATCTTGTGAAAAGGCACTCCTGCATCAGGCACTGCAACTTCTTGCTATTATCAGTAAATCCTGAGGCTCTAAGCCCTCGGGGTAGGCATAGCAACCCAGAAAGTGAGCCCAGGTAAAGAAATAGAAAAAAAGTGGAGAGGTCTCATATCCTGAGCTCTTTTCCTCACTGTAAAGAGGCCTTACCACCTATCCTAGTGCCCAGGCAAGGTCAGCCATCAAAACTAGAAGAGCTGTGGATTACTGTTATTGCTGTTGTTGTTGTTGGTGGTGGTGGTGGTGGTGGTGGTGATGTGTAGAGGTTAGAGAATAACTTTTGGGAACTGGTGCTCTCCTTCTATACCTTGTTCTGAAGCAAGATCTCTCTCACTCAATTCTGCCCACCACACGCCAGGCTAGGGACCTGTGTCTGGGCAGTTCTCTTGTCTCCATTTCCCATCTTGCCTTAATAGTGCTAAGATTACAGATGCATGTCACTCTTCGGTGTGACCAGGGGCAGAGACAGGCAGAGCACATTGGTCCTGATGCAAGGACACCAGGAGGAAGGACAGAGGCAAAGGTGAAGGTTGGCAGTCCTGGCTCACCACCTGCCCCCTCCACAGGCCCAGCATGTCTGTGGATACATGCCTGCAGGCCTCACCAGGAGGTGCCTGCCCAGTAGTTGGGCTCAAGCACACAAGAGAAGCACAGACAATTCATGCCCCACCCTCTGCACACTGTGTTTCCTGAAGGCTGTCCTGAGAGGGAGGTATGGAGGGGATTGGGAGGAAGACACCCAATCCCTAGAGCTGGCAGAGGCCTGGTGGCCTCCAAGATTGCCAAGGAGTCAGGGAAACCCTTAGGCAACTGTCATGCTGAGGGGCCTTCTCCTCTGTGGCCACAGGGTGACCATGGCAGGCTTGTGTCCTTAACAGCAGCAAACGTGTCCATCTGATAGTACAAGAAACATCAGTCATCTCTCCTAGCCTGACTCCAGGGAACCTTAGACACACCAAGCCCTGAAAAGCTGAATCACAAATCATTCTAGACATTCCCACTGCATGCAAGGAATCAGGCTCACAGAGAAAGGACAGAAGTGCTAAGACTTAGGTCTCTTGGCTTGTCAGCTGCTGTCAGCCCTGCATCAGAGCATAGGAAGGCAAGCTTGCTGGGTGAGCACTAGTCATGGCAGGGGACACAGAGGAAGGTAACACACTGGAAGGAAGGCCTCAGGCCTGGTGGAGGAGGGGCGGGACAGTGGTATGTGAATGCTTCCTCTCCTCTACCTAGCAGGGCTACCCTCCCTCCCACCCATCCTTGCCAGGCAGGGGGCGGGTAACTCTCATCAACACTTCTGCAGATGGTGACAGGCCCTGCTGGCTCCTATTGGGGGAGGGAGCAGGTTCACTCCTCAGTCAGAGGCAGAGGAGGAGTTTCTACAGAACTGGCATGCCTAAGGCTGGGAAGGCCTGTTCTCACCTCCTAATGAGACAACTTGTTAGGCAGGGACCACAGCCTGCAGTAAGTGAAGGATGGAGCAGGGGATGCAGGCCTGAGACCTCTGGAAAGAGCTGCCCAGGCAATAGGAATACCAGGACAAAGGCTGGGGGGGGGGGGGCGCCTGGAAGTGAGTTAGGTAGTTGTGGCTCCTGTTGAGATAACCTGTGCCTTGCCAGTGGCCCTGAGGATTGAATTAAGTAGCAGTCGTAAATGCCCTGGGGCTTAGCAGGGCTGCTTCCTCTTCCCTGTGCTAGGAGGCAGCAGGGTGTAGAGAGTGGTGGCTCTCGTCTGGCCCCAGAGCTCATTATCCCATAGGGTAGATATGAGGAGACACAGGTAGCCTGGGGTGACCGTATAGGAAGGAAGAAAGGTGGCAATCACTAGTACCTGAGGGGCAGGTGGCATTGAGGAGTTACAGACAGGGTACCTGCAGAAGCAGAAGCCTATCAGTTGCAAGCTGAGGTAGGCTGACTTCTGCAGCAGGAGGGGACACTTCCAAGGCTTGGGAAGAAGCAAGAGAGACCCAGAGGTATACGCAGTGTGTGAGACAGAGGTGGGGATAAAATGGCTTTATAGGCTACTGTTCTATAGTTCAGGAAGCAGGGTAATGTTATAGAAGTGAAAAGGTTCTGAGGAACAGTCAGGCCTATCCCACCTTCAGCTCACAGGCCAACCTCCTGTAGCTAAGACTGACTGTGAACACAGCTCAACACAAAATCATAGACTTATTTAAAACATAAAACGGGTCCTTTTCGGTTTTATTATTTTTGTTTTATCTACTATTATCACGTATGTGCGTGTGCCATAGCACGTGTGTGGACATCAGAGGAAAGCATTTTTTTAGAAGTCAGTTTTCTCTTTCCATCGTGGGCTCCCAGAATCCAACTCAGGCCATCAGGCTGACACAGGAAAGGCTGGGCCAACTCACTGACCCACTTGTTGTTTTGCAACAAGGTCTCTTGTCGTAACCCAGGCTGGCCTCAAACTGGAGTAGCCGAGGATGACCTTGAACTTCTGATCTTCTGATCTTCCTGACTCTATCTCTTGAGGGCTGGGATTATAAATGTGTACTACCATCACCATTTTTATGAAATTTTATTGTGATTTTTGTTTTGTTTTGTAATTAAATACATGGTATTAAGCCTGGTAGAGGTTATGGCTGAGTAGTGTCCCATCAGAAGATTCCACTTAGCCCTGGCTCTCCCCACAGGTTCCTGAAAAACCAGAGGACCCCCTGGATACCTCCAAGAACCCAGAATCTGACACCAACTACCTGGCTCCCTATAATAAGGAGATCATCATGGTCACTCTGCATGGAGCTACCAACCTTCCTGCCTGCAAGGACGGCTCTGATCCGCAGCCCTATGTGGTGGTGTAAGTAGCTGGGGAAGTTGGGGTAGGGGTGGGGATAGGCTGGTGAACAGAACCCACCTGATGAATATTTGGAAACTGAACTCCTAAAGGGACTATGGTAGCCAGAGATGTCATACTAGCTGTGCAGAGAGGCCATGCTGTGAAAAACTGCTGCCAGGGCTGAGCAGGGCCTGACCTCACAGGGGCGAGGCCCTTGTCTGTAGTGCATAGGCTAGGCTCAGTGTAGGGTGGGGATGGTCAGGAAAAATGTTTTACAGATCTGAGTTCCAGGGCACCTGAAGTTTGTCCCAGGGCAAAAAAATTAAACAAGGGACACTCTGTTAGAAATAGAAATAGCACTCCTAAGAGTGAGAGTGGGCTAGTGAGCTGGAAAGGCAAACATGGAAAAACTCAGCCTGGGCTGAGTTACAACCCACCTGTCCAGAGAGGGGCTTTTTTCCTGGAATGTTCTGTTCCATTACATGCAGCCTGGGTGGGAAAGGGCTCCCCATCTTTCTCTGCCAACTGGCTCTTTGCCTACTTTAATCTTTATACAGCTTTCTCGAGTTCTTACTCTCCTGTCACAGAAAGACTTGGAGTCTGCCTCCCCTGGTTTTTCGGGGGGCCCCAAGAGGTTGTGCTGCTTGCACCCACTATCCTGTTGGCCCTCACCTCTACCTAGTCATTTCTGTGATGGGGCTTCTAGTCCTTTAATGCAAAACACACACACACACACACACACCTGCTCTTGGTACATATTTGCTGTTCAGCCCAGTGGCCAGGGCTTGCCATACCATGTCTGCTACCACTTCCTGAGCCCCACCTCCCAGCAAAGAGCATTTGAGGCAACATGGTACCTGACCAGCTCTTTCCCTCTGGAGGTTGAACACTAGCATTGTGCTAGAATGGAAGCTCTCTGGCATCTTCAGCCTCCCACAGTTACACGCCCGCCTGCACCCTTGCCTGCCCCAGGCACTTCTGCCCCACTGCTCAGTACCTTTGGAGAATGCCAGCCCCAGCCCTTTGTGCACAACTGCTAAAACCTGGTGAAGCCTGAAGGTCTCAAAGCATTCCCCACACCTCTCCCTCCAGGCAGCCACCAGAGTAGATCCCCTAGCACTGTCAACACATGTATTTCTCTTCTGTCTCCAGAACTAAGGCTCTTTCAGATCCCAGGTCCATTCTCCATTTCCCCAACAGTGCACCCATCATAGGCACAGACTATTGGGCCAAGGAAGCAAAAGCCTGCCTAAGATGACAAGCATCCCTCTCACATCCCCTCTCCCCCAGAGGAAAGGGGGCATAGAGGCTGTGCTGGAGAACAACAGGTGAAGCTCTGGCCTAGTTTGCCTGGAAACCTCCCCCCAGCCCCAGCCCAGCTTTTGCCCTCCCCTCCCCCAGCTCTATTTCTGAACCGGGGAAGGACAGGTGGCTGAAAGCTGGCTTGGCGGGAGGCTGGTTTCTATTGGGGAGCGTTCCTCAGCTTCTCAGCTATTTCCATAAACCAATTATCACTGATCATCTCAGGAGATTGAGGCCCTGCTTGTCACCAATCCAGCCTGGGCTGTGGAGGGGAGGGTAGCTGGGTGGCTGTGTTGCTCCAAGACCCCTGCACCATCACCCTGTTGCCATGGGAACATGGAAGGGAGTAGGGCCTAGGGGACAGGAACATGGATGGGAGTGTGAAGAGCTGAGAACACCCATATCCCTCTGACCCAAAGGCACCGTATGCAGGGTAGAAAGTTGGAAGAGTGCATCCCTATTCCCCTTTTCGAGATGGGAGCAGGGCCTGTGCCAGGCTGCAGTCTGGTCCCAGAGCTCCGGGCTGAGCTGCCAGCAGCTCCAAGTGGTGCTAATGAGATGCAAATGAAAAGGAGGAGGGAGGACTTCTGGGAATGAAGGCCCAGCTGCCAGGACCCGAGATGGCTTTCCTGCTAACCCCCATCCCAGGTAGGAATCCCAGAGGGAGGACCAGGAACTCCCAAGGCCCTAGAACTGGGCCTTAGACCCCAGAAAGAATTTAATGTCTTCCCAGGTCTGATTACAATATAGAGCAACAAAGTTCAATAAGGGAGTCCACTAAAATCTTTTCTCTTATGAATATTTCAATGTCTTTTTTTTAATTACAAACATTCAAATGTAAAATCTGAAACTGTTAAGACCTAGAAGTAAACAGTTTTCCCTAGGATCCTTACATTGGTCTTGGCAACGGTTTTTTTTTTTTTTTTTTAACATCAAAAGTATAAGCAATGAAAGCAAAATAAACAAGTGGGTGACAAGAAGCTGAAAAGCTCTGCATAGCCAAGGAAAACCACCGCTGACATGGAGAAGCAGAATGGTCTAAGACACGTGCACATCTACTGAGAAGTCAATGTCCGGAGCATAGGGAGAGCTGACACACTCCAGTAGCAGAAAATCAGCTTGATTTTAAAAGGGGCCTGTTGTGGTAGCACAGGCCTTTGATCCTAGTTACAGGGAGGTAGAGGCAAACAGATCTCAGGGAGTTCAGGCCAGCCTGGTCTACAAAGGGAGTTCCAGGCCAGCTAGGGACACACACTGAGACTCTGTCTCAAAAAATAAAATAAAATAAAATATAATATAATAGGCAAAAGAGGCTGGGAGTATAGCTCAGTGGTAGAATGCTTGCCTAATATATATCAAGCCCAGCACCACTACTATCACACCACACACAGACACACACACGGACATGTACACATGGACAGACACACACATAGATACACACATATATGCATGAGGACACACAGATATACAAATGGACACATACAGACACAAACACACACACACACACGGACACATACGTATGAACAGATGCAAACACATGGACACACAAACACATGAAAACACACACACACACACACACGCACACGCACATATACACATACATACAAGCCAAAAGAACCTGAATAGTTACTTTCCCAAAAAAGTCACACAAGCAGCTGGGATGGTGGCTTCCTTGGCAGACCGCTTGCCCAGCGTGCATGCACAAAGCCGGGGTTTAATTACCAGCCCCAGGGAAACCCAGCACCATGGTGCACACCTGAAATGTCAGCACTTGGCTACTGAGGAAGATCAGAAATTTAAGGTCATCCTTGGCTACATAGTGAATTCAAGGCTAGCCAAGGCTGTATGAGACCCTATCACAAAAAAAAAGGCCTGTAACTGGGCAACAGGTGTAGGAAAAGTCGCTCAACACTACTAATCAGCACAGACATGCAACTCAGAACCACACCTGTGGAAAGACAAGATAAGAAATAGCCAGCACTAGGGCTCTCGAGCTGGCTCAGAAGGTATAGATGCTTGCCACCAAGCCCGACAACCTGAGTTCAATCCCTGGAACCCACATGTGGAAGGAGAGAACTGACTCCCACAAGTTCTCCGCTGACTTCCACATATACACCACGGCACATGCCCCCTCCACCCCATGAACACACAGGTACACAAAATTAATTAAATGCAATAAAATTACAAATATTGGTGAGGGTGTGGAAAGAAGGAAATCTTTCTACACTGTGGCTAGAGATGCAAATTCATACAGCGGAAAACACCATGGAGCGCCTCAAAGCATTAAAGTAGGATTAATATATGATCCACTAATCCTACTTTTGGATACACAGCCAAAGGAAATGAAGTCAGCTTCATCAAGCAATATCTTCATCTCTATATTGTTATAGCATCATTCACATGAGGCTATGGAATCAATTTAAGCATCTATCCATCAAAGAATGGGGAAATATATATATATGTGGAAGACATTATGCAAAGTGAAATAATCCAGACATAGAAGGGTTAATATCACATTAATTTGTTTAATGTGGGAGGAATCTTGCTGAACTCACAAGACAGAGAGTAAAAGGGTAGTGCTAGGGTCTAGGGACGGAGAAAATAGGGAGATGTTAGAGAGTCCAAACGTCCAGCTATAATGTGAATACAATTGGGAATCTACTATACAGTACGACAACTGTAGTTAATATCGGATCATAACTTGAAATGTGGTAAATCTTAAGCATTCCCACCGCGTGCACACAGAAGGGTAACTGTGAAGTGGTGGGTGTGTTAAATTGGTTACAGATTGGTGAGTATGTCAAATCATGATGTACACTTCAAATACATATTAATTTTATTTGCCAATTATACCTCAGTAAGGCCAGAATACGTATACATACAGGCATATAACTTCATACTGTAAGCATTTCTACCCTGGTTCTGGTGTCCTGAGCTTAGTCACCCAGCTTGGCTTAGTGTGCTCTGCCTGCCCATGCTGGTCCACCCTATCAGGGTGAGGATTCTGGGTCCTTGTCTCAGACTCCTTCTGTCCTCTTTGGCTTTATTGCCTTCCACTCAGGCAGGTCTGTACTTGGGGTTGTGGGTGGGGCATGAAGCTCAAACTACTCACTCATCTGATTGATTAGTGCGAGCTGCAAGGGTCCACCCATTTTACCCCTCTGTAGACACTAGCCATGGCCAGTCCAGTCAGAGCTATCTAGCCCAGTGGCCCAGTAGCTTGTTTTCTGGTTCTGCCATTCTCTACACAATCCGCCTTCCAACCACACCTCACTACTCCATGGCAACAGCTCTCTCTTGAGTCTCTCATGGTCACTGTGCCTCAGCTACATCCAAGGGGCATCTCATCTGTATAGTGTCCTAGTGCCATTCACTGTCTTTAGAGCCCTTTCTTCTCTTGGCTCCCAAGATACCCTAATCTCACTTCCTCTCTGGTCTCTCTCCTCAGGTCTCCTACTCAGCATTAAATGTTGGCTCACCTTAGTCCCTCCAAGGCCACACATTCCTAATATCCTCCAGGGCATCTTATGCCCATCCTGGCACCAGGAACCACATTTCGCCCCCAGCCAATCTACATCTAAGAGCAACAAAGCCTCCCTCTATTGAATTTGGCCATGTCTCTCTCCCACCTAGTAGGCCACTGTGCTTTCCCACCTGTTCTTGGTTGCCAACCTCCTTCGAAGGCAGGTTTCCCTTTGCCGCTGTGGCACCAAAGTAACAAAGCAATCCCACAGCCTTCTACTGCTAAGGATGAAGAAAACTCCAGGCTCAGCATGGTTGAGTTTTTCCTCACTGGCTCCTCCAGCTTCTCAGCAGCAAGACCCCCCTTTTCTATCTGTGCTCCAGCCGGAATGGGCATCCTTCAGTTCTTAAGGAAACACTGTACCCTCCTGCCCCAAGCCTTTGCATTCTTCTTCCAACCTCACCTCCTCAAAGAAGACCTCCCTGATCTCCCAGGCCAGCATCTCCCCATTGCATGTCTCCACAGGACTATAGACTTCCACAGTGATACAGCTCAGCCTTTGTGTGATTATTTACTTGCTCTTCGGGTCCCACTGATTCCAAGAGCAACCACCAGGCCTCTTTTGTTCACTGTTCTTTCCCTATTACAAAACATATGGAATGTAGGAAGGGGGAAACTAGTAATGGATGGATGGACACAACGGATGGATGCATGGATAAATGGATGGATGGAAGGATGTGATGCTGTTCTCACTTGCTATGTGACGCTGGGAAAACTGCTTCACCTTTCCATGCCTGGATGCCTCATTGGGGAACTTCTGAAGAGCCGTGAAGATGGTAGAGTCAGACAATGGGCAATGCTGGAGGATCTAATGCAAGACACGGGGTAAGGATCCTCAGCCAGCACTCTCAGCAGGCACATGAAGCCCACCGGAAGAAAGCCACAGGGCAGTGGAAAGAAGTCAAACTGGGGTCAGGAAGACCAAAGAGGCTGGCCCACTGACCCTGCCTTCCAATGTGGCTGCCAACCAGTCCTGGGCGTTCTAAGTCTCAGTCTTCCCATGGACAGGGTATGTGCCTCCATGTTGATACTGGTCTGGTAGGCAGGCTTGCTTGCTAGTCTGAGAAACTGTGTTTAGAGCCCCAGATGGATTGCACAAGACAGACTCCACACCCAGCTCTGCTGGGCCAGTGCCCAGGGCCCCACGTCTCCTCTAACTTGTCCAGGGTCCAGCACCTATCTCCCAGCCTGGCACAGACAGACCTGTCAGTCACAGCCCAGCAGGAACCAGGATGGCAGTGGTCGCGACAGGTGGGGGTACCCTAGTGGGCCGGATAGGGGAGCACCAGGAGATGGCCTGTGGATTCTGACCCTTAGCCAAAGTCTGGGGAAGGACTGCCAGTGCTGGCAGCTGCTGCCTTGGCTGCCTGCTGCCCCAAGCTAATGAGTGGGGACAGTGCCAGCCTGGGTGGTTCCTATGTGCATGTGGCCAGGCCTAGCTTAGCTGGGCTGAGGGTGAGGCACAGGTCAGGGACAGATAGTCATAGTTACGAGGGATCCCTGACCCTGGCCCTACACTAAGCCTGACCTGCCCCTGGTGACTAGTTAGAAAGAACATTGGAAGTAGATGTTGAAGGTTCTAGTAAAAGGAGAGTTAAAGAACTACCATGTTCATGACAAATGTGCCCAGAGATTATGTAGGTTTCAGACTCCATCTTACATGGGCTTCCTGCAGCTCAGAGCATTTCTATGATCCTTGAGGTCACACAGTGAATAGGTCCCCCAAGCAAGAATCCAAGATTCCAAAATCCAAAATCC
Organism: Cricetomys ansorgei; assembly: GCA_026225945.1. Classification (NCBI taxonomy): domain Eukaryota; kingdom Metazoa; phylum Chordata; class Mammalia; order Rodentia; family Nesomyidae; genus Cricetomys; species Cricetomys ansorgei. Next base: position 11,540,716 of record JAMJFZ010004023.1, on the reverse strand, counting down.
TTTCTACCTCCCTGCTGCACAGATATTTCATGTGGTAGCTGCCCCTCTCGGAAGAGAAATGTTGACATCAAGGTCCTAACTCAGCCTTCCAGAGAGATACAATGACCAGCCTGGAGACACAGCCTGTGCTCTGGACCTCTCTGCCGTACCTTTAGCCAAGGGGCCCCAGAGAGCAAGAATCTGAGCAGAGAAGGTGGAAGCCCAGGATGACTCATAGAGAGACCTCTGCTTCAGCAACCATATGGTTGAGCTTAGCAAAGCTAACAATAATAGTGACCACATGTGGGGGACAGTTTCAGGAAGAAAATGGCCCCCACGTGTGACTTCGTCCTGTTTTAAGCTCACCAGCAATCCAGTTCCCCATACACTCCTAATAGCAGGGATCTGAGGGGAAGTGAAATTGTCCCCTCCAGTAGCCAAGAAGGTTGGGGCCCTGGAGAGTGAAGAACCCAGACTAAGATGACCAGCTGGTAGTGGAGTGGAACAGATGAAGCTGACAGTTCCCACCTGACCACTGGCTCTAGCAGAGAACAAGGCTCTGTGTCTTCCAGAAGTACTCCCCTGGGAAAGGAGACAAGGCTGGGGAGCAGGTCCTGGGTGGGCCCTGGGACTCCAGCATCTTGTAAAGCCCCAGCCCTCTAGCCTGATTTCCTGCCAACACCTGCTCCATATGGCTTCACTTTCAAGGCTCAGAGCCTCCAAATTTTTGTTCAATGAGAACCTCCCAATGTCCCAGAGCTGTAAACACAGCTGGTGGCAATGGTTAAAGTAAGGCTGGCCTGAGACACCCCCACCCAAGCCCGACTGTAGTTACAAGCATTCCTTCCAGATGTTTCCCCATCAGCTCAGCACACAGCCACAGAAATGAACATTCAGCCCCAACATGTGAGCACTCTCCAGGCCATTCGACTCCCAAGAGACAGCCCACAGGGCAGTGCTTCCCAATAGAAGCAAGCATGCATGAGAAGAGGGCAAGCAGTAGCGTGGGAAGGGCTGTTTCCAGAGCATGGCACACAATGCACAAGTAAGCTCCACAGCTTCTTCCTGGGCATATGCAGAGCTCCTGCCAAATTTCTCCCTCCTCAGACACCATGGATACCTAGGAACTTGGGCTTCCCACTTAACTTTGCCTGGCTTCCCTCTGCCCCTGCTGGGCCCCTGTGGGCTTCAGGAGCAGGGGTCTCATGGTGTAGCACATAGCAAAGACAGAGGGAGGCCACCTGGAAGGGGCTGGCCTCTGGGTCCTCCCACTCAGCTCCACCTGCCCTTGCCTCCCCCCTGTGTCTGTCATCATCCACCCAGCCACACAGCTTCCACCAGAAGGGACTTCACTAACAATAACAAAGTCCGCCCTGCAGAGCTAGACCAGTAACACAATCCTGAGGTCATCAGTGGGTGACGTAGTCGGGTACAGAAGAGCCTGGCAAAGCCAAGGGCCCTGGCTCCTCCAGAGCACCCCATGCACAACTGTCCTACTGCTTTCTGACTTAGGGGAGTTGGGGTTTGGCTTGTCAACCCTCAGTGATGAAATCTAGATTTCTGTGTGAAATCCATCAGTGTTTGCAATGCAGGCCAAACAGCCCTGGTCAGCTACAATCTGCAGTGGTTCCCAGAGCTCTCCCCTCCACGCCCAGTTCAGACTCAATGCCACATCCCGTTCTGCTGGCTGGTCTCCTCCTCCCAGGAGAGTGACTTTCCCTGGCACTGTTCTCCCTCTTGTGTGAACAGGCATCCTCTCTTCTTGAGGCCTCCTCTCTTCTCATTTCCAGAATGGTTAGATTCCCTCGCCTGTCTCTTGCCATTTATCTAGTCTCCAAATATTAGCGCCTGCAAATATTGTTACTTCCAACTCCATCTTGGACTCTTCTATGTAGTCTCTCCTTGGAGTCTCCTCCACCCTAGGCACCCTCACACTGCACCCTGAAAGCCTCAGAACCCCTGGATCCTGTGTGTGCTTCCTCTCACCCCTGTGCATGGACAGGTATGTAGATCCATCTGTTTCCTCCTATCTGGTACCATTAGCTGCAGGGCACCATTGGTGCCTGGTGGAGCTAATGTTCAGGGAATCAGTCTAGCTCTGGGGGTTCCAGTGGAGCAAGGCGCCAATGCTCAGAACAACAACTCCTGAGCCTTAAATCCACCTCCTCTGGCCTTCAGTGCAACCAGCCTATAACATTCAGAAAGCTGTGGGGTTTATCTCTGGAGAGAACAGAGGGTAAAAATCCCACAAAAGGGAGACTTAGGGAATAGGAGAGGAGCTGGTAGGTGTGACCTGGTCTTCCAAGGCATTTCTAGACCTGGGTACTGTGAAGGTGTTGGAGGAATTTGGTCCAAGGACTAGCTCAGAGCTGTGGCTTGGGGCTCAGAGAATGGTCCATGTGTCTAGCAACACCAGAGCTAATATAAAGCTATGAGGCCCTGTGAGGATGGAGAGATCAGGATATGAGCAGGACCCCTGAGGAAGTTCAGTCTCCATAGCCAAGCTCTGTCTCCCCCATCTTTTTAGGACATTCTGCTGGGACAGCCCTTGAAGTCTGGACTTGTCTTTTGCTTCCAGGGAAGAGAAAAAGCTGCTGCAGTGCAGGCAGGGTCCCAGCATCTGAGCCAGGGACGTCCATCAGAGCTTCAGGGAAAGAGATGCTTCTTTCTTCGTTTCTCAATCATCCTTTGTCCTCATTCACATGCACTAAATTGGGGCCCACTTCCAGGCTGGGAGATAAGCTACAAGCACCTGAGGTGGCCAGTCAGGTCCCTGCCTCTGAAGTCAGCAGCGGGCATGGGATGAAAGAACTGGAAAGGTGGCACTGTCCCCGTTTTGTGCTCTGTCCATAGTCTCCCCAGAGGACACCTAAGCAGGCTCCAGGCTTCAGCACTCGAGCAAGAAGATATGGAGATACCCCAGACCTCAGAACTAGGATGTAAGCCAGGAATAATAAATCTGAACATTCAGGAAGAACCCTGAGGCTGAGAAGTTCACCTCTGTGTCTGGCCTGGGTTCTTCTCCTGTGCTAAGGGTGCTTACAGAGTCAAGCAGATGCTAGGAGAGTGGATGGCCACTGATCGATCTGTTAGTGGGTCTCAGGTTGTGAGACCTTCTAAGGTTGTCTCACCCAGGCCCACAGCTTGTCATAGGGACTGTCATTTCAGCCACGGGATTTTGGTGTCTCCCTACCCTAATAAAATGACTTCTGAGAAAGCCTCATCGATGATGATGTAGGATAGATGCCCCAAAGGCTTGCAGAGGAGGCAGGCACCAGCTCTTTGGCCCTACATTGTCCCTAGCCTCAGAGACAAAACCACTTTCCAGAAAAGAGAGACACCTCTGTATGTGACAATGTCCAACATACAGAGCTGTCTCTAATTTTACCCCAGACATTGTGCTCTGTGGGCCACAGTTCCCTCTTGGACCATATAGGAAGATCCCTAAAGGCAACTTGAAAAAGAAAGAGTTTATTACAGCATACAGGGTTAGGGTTAGGGAAGTCAAGTCAGGAACTCAAAGCAGGAGCGTAAGCAGAAACCAATGGAGGAATGCTTCTTACTGGCTTGCTTTCTCTGGCTTGCTCACCTACATTCCATATACAATCCAGGCCCATCTGCCCAACGATGACACTGCCCACACTGGACTGGGCCCTCTTATATCAGTTAACAATCAAGAAAGAGTTCCATAGACCAATATGATGGAGAAGATGCCTCAATTAAGAGTCTCTCCTCCCAGGTATGTCTAGGTTTATGTCAAGTTGACAAAACTTAACCAGCGCAGATGCCCACAGGTGCATTCGTTGTATGTAATATCATCAGCAATTAGTGATGGTTCATTAGACTGCAATTAATCAATGAGGCTCCGGATGAGAGCCCAGCACCGTGCAGAAGATAGGAGCTCCATTTATGTGCTAAGTGACAATCTCTGGTTAGCTGGAGCCCGCAAAGACTTGAGCAGCACTGGGGCCAGAGGAGGGATGCTGGAAGTGGAGGTACACTGTCGGGCTGAGTCTGAAATGGGGGAAGGGTGAAAGAGGCTTGGACTCTACCTGCCTCAGCAGAGCCCCTCTGCTCCTTAAGGACTCTCCAAACTCAGCTTCTTGCCCAGCAGTTCTGAGGGGCTTAGCCAAGGCCAAGGAGTCAGGGCTTTCCCTTCCTCTATGTGACCTCAGAGGACCCTGAAGATGGGCTTGGAATACAGAGAACTCCAGAAAGTACTCATTTAGGAGGCCCAATGTCTGAGCATCCATGCTTCCTCCTTCCATATCTTGACCCGAGTCAGCTTGATCTCGTCCAAGTCTGCTCGCCTTCCCTGTGGAAAGGATCCTCTTCCTGGGAACATCTCTGTGAGCCCTGCCTCCTCCCGATACCTCCTTCCCGTGCTAGGTAGCTAAGTTCAGAGGCAGGAATGCGGCCCTTGACCCTCTCTGCAGAGGTTAGCTCTGTAGCTCCTATCCGGCACATAAGGCTGACCTTGGGAAGAGGTCTTCAGGCAGCTAAGTGCCTTCCAGGAGGAAGGAAGGCTCGGGGCTACTTGCCTTCTAGAGGATGAAGAAGCTGGTATCCTTAGCTCAGGGGCTCACTTGGTGGATGCTGATGGGGAATTTGGGGGTGGGGATAATTGCTTGGTCTTCTCAAGGCAGTCAGGCTGAACCACACTGTCTTCCACCTCCCTCTAGGTTCTCCAGGCGAGCCACCACCAGAGCCATAGTGGACTATTTCGGAGGTCTTTTGTCTGCCATGTACCCATCTGTCATCATTTATCACATCTCAGTGCTCGCGTGAGGGCTTCCAGTGTTTGGGGGAACATTGCTTTTGTCCTATTCATCCTACTTAAGAGTTTTCCAGGACTCCAGAAATCAGAACCCTTCCCTTTGCTTTGCTCTCCTGGTGGATTGTCCTGGGATTGGCACTCAGGATAAGCCAGGCCCCCTGTGCAGTCTGTTTTGAAGTTCTAAAAGCCCAGAGTCAACTGGTCCCCCACTTCCATCTGTGGGGCAGATGGGAGAGACAGGTTCAGATGGGACTAGAAGACAGCAGAAGCAGCTGGAGGCTAGCAGGGAAGTAAGGATAGGGGTAGAGATGGTAAGGAGGCACCAGAGAGAGACACAGTCAGTAAAGTGCTAGCTGAGCAAGCATGAGACCTGAGTTCAGATCAATCCCAGTACCCATGTAAAAAGTTATGCTGCCTGTAACCCCAGGGCTGGGTGTGCAGAGACAGGAGGATGCCTCGACCTTATTGGCCAGCTAGTCTAGTCAAATCTTCTCTGAGAGATCCTGTATCAAAACAGATAGCTAGAGATAGAAAATACTCATAGTCAACTTCTAATGTCCACATACATATGCATAGTCACACACACACACACACACACACACACACTGGGGTTGTGGAGCAGAGAGAATGGGTATAGTGGGGCATACAAACTGAAACAAAGTGTACACACACACACACACACATACACTCCCTCAGTCACCATCTATGTCTGCTGATTTTCCACATCTCCAACCCCAAGCAGCAGCCCTGGGAAGCAGGCACTGCATTTTCCCTTAGTTGTGACCTTGAAGAAAAAAAAAGAACAAGAAGCTTCTCATTTCCTCCCACTCACAGCTGTGCTTGGACCTGGCCCCCCACACCATGCTGGGATGGGAGCCCCAGGTAATACAGGCTTGGAAGCCTGGAGTTTGTCAGACACACTTCTCTTGCACCCTGTGGGAGGTGGAGGCCTTGTGGGATTACATTTTCCTTCAGCTTGGGCCCCAAGGTAGCTGCATCCACCCCAGTTCCATCCTGCTGATACTGGACTTTGTCTGAACCCTGAGAAAAAAGGCACCAGTTGCTCTAGCTTCTGACTGCAGCTGCCACACTGTTAAGCAAGGGCAGGGCTTTGGAGATAGGGAAGGAGGAGCCTGTAGGTCTTAGAGGAGGCCCCTGGGCCCTGAAGTGTACTGGGAGCCCTGAGCTCCACCGATCACAATGCAGAATTGGGACTGGGAGCCAAGAGTCGACTGGTCCCCTACTTCCATTCTGGAAGGAATCAGAACACTCTCCCCACCCCCAACTCCAGTTCTAGATTCTCATCAAGGCCCAGAGGAGTCAGTCAGCTGTGCCAGGAAAAGCCATTACCCTGGCAGACTCCCCCACCTGCTAAAAGCTTCCTCTGTCTCCCTCCCCTTCCCCTGGGTTTCTCACCCCCTCCCCTTCATTGCTCTCACCTACCCTGACAACCTCTTGGCTAGGCTTGGGGAGAATTAACTCTTTCTGATCCTGAGGGAAAGCTCCACCTAACTTCCCACATCTTTTAACATCTGAGGTCCTGTAAAAGCCCCAGAGCTTGACCAGAGGAGGAGAGAGGACTGGGCTGGCAAGGACAGATCATGGGTTCCAATCTCAGTCCTGTCACTGGCATTTTCATCCCCTTGGTTTTATGTTTTCTATGCACATAGAGTCACTTGAAAATCCCTAAGAGACCCTCAGGATGAGCCTTGTGGGGGCAGGTCTGTGATGTGTAACTGTAGGAGGGCCTGCTTTCCTTCCTGTGTGTCCTTAGGGCACCCACATTTTCAGGGCCGCTGCCACTGCTGCTGTCTTCCTCTGCTTTTGTCAGAGATGCAGAGCCAAGCACAGGAAGCTGAGCTGTCTCTGCATTTACATCAACATGGTGGGCTGATGGCAAGGCCTGGGAGTTCTTATGTCTCTGGCTTTGCAGGTGCAGCTATTACAAGAGAGACTGGAAGTACAAAATGGCAGGAGGAGCTCATGTGGTACCCCTCAGTCAGCCATGGTCACAGAGATGGGACAAAGGGATGATGGGGTGGTGGTGCACCAGACCTCCCCTGCTGGGCGTGTAGTGTATATCCCTTCCAGCAGGCTTGGTCAGAGACTGCTCATCCATGATTGCTGCAGTCAATGTAGCAGCACCATGAACAGCCTGAAAATAACACAAGGATATTAACTCTTTCATCGACTGTCTAATGGCCCTGGATCTCAAGAATGTTCATCCCACACACCTATGGGCTATGTCTGAGCTGCAGAGAACCCAGGCTCCTGCCTCAACCACACAGCCTGCCCCTCAGAGCCTGACTGCTCAACGGTTAGGAAGCTCTCTCTCTCTCCTGCTCTATGCTCAGCTCCCAGTGTCCAGTCCTGGATCCTGAACACAGTGGGTACCACGGGAGGCAGGAAAATAGCCACACCCCGTTGAAAGGGTTCAGAACTGAGGCATCTAGGCCAGCCGGGGACTCTGGGCCACACAGTTAGAGAAATGAAAGCCAGGAGTGAGCAGCCTAGGTGGGGTGGCACACAGCCAGCTGTTACCCAAAAGCATTCTCCCACTGAGTAGACCCCAGAGAAGAGGGTCCAGATGGGTTTGTACAAATAGGCACCTGCCAGGAGCCCTCTTTGACAAGGGGCAGGAAATCAGATAGGTATGACATCTGTCCTGCTTTCATGTCGAGCATCTGGCTCTACACCTAAGCAAAAGTCTCAGAAGCAGCCAGCAAGATGGTGTGGTCACCAAACAGGACAGCTAAGGGGAGGATCCTGGCATCCACTGAGCCCAGGATGACATGAGTGTTTATGTGGGGAGAGATGTCCACTTTCCTGTCTACCCTTTCCACACAGTAGAGCCCAGGAAGGGGTCATAGCAGACAGGAGGAAGTTTCCCTCTAACTCAATTGCCCTTCCTCTCTAGAAAAACCACATCAGAGGAAGCCAACAATCAGAGCTCCAAAGCAGTGACCTCTGTGACCTCAGAGCCCACCAGAGCCCCCATCTGGGGGGACACAGTGAAAGTGGAGATCCAGGCTGAGAATGCAGGACAAGAAGGTGAGCTTGGGGGCTGGGCATTGGCATGTGGGAGGTACCGTGAACACAGCCCCCACCCCTGCCATGGAAGGCAAGAGCAGGCTCCTCTCAACACAGCTGGAGACCACCTGAACACCTCCCTGGGCTCCGATAGAAGCATTTAAAAAAAATCATAATCCCATCACGCCTCATCTCCCCAGCCTACTGGAAAAATGAGTTGTTCCACATAAATGAATTTTCCAGACAATGTGGGCTTATCGTTTTTTATGACGGTTGTTATTATTTTCATGGTGGTTATTACTGCCATGTCCCACTGAAACAGCACATTATAGTTCTGTGGCACGTCCCCACACATCCATCATTGGAGTCAGCACCTCCTAAGAGGAGCTATGCTTAGAAGAGAGCACTGGGGCTTAGGGAATTTAAATCACACAACTCCTGGTTAAACCTGGGCAGACTAGTGTCTTATGTCACTGGAACTCTGGGTTCTAGCTGAGTCTGGGTTGGTTTGATTGATGCCTCTAGCTAGAATTGCTCTTTATCCCTGGCTTTGTCCTCCCTTGGTCACAGACCAGGTACCATTATACACACAAGCAAATACTCCCTGTGTGTTTCTCACTGTGGGTCCATCTAATACCCATCCTTGAGTGAGGGGTTGGGATGGGCATATGGAAGTACTGAATGCTGATGTCAGAACTGTCTGGAAGCACTGGCATCAGGCACTCGCAACACAGAGCAAAGGTCCCCTGTCATGCCCCCGGACTCAGCTAGTCAGAACATCATCCTCACTTCTTGCAGGTAGCTCTAGAAGAAAGGGCAGGCTTTACTGCTCCCCTTGAAGTCTCTGTGGGGACTTATGCAGAGCTGCTCATTCATCTCTCAGAGCCAAAAACTGACTGTCAAAGAGACTGTGGGAGGAAAAGAGGTAACACAGAGGGGTTCCATGCATGGGGAGACAGCTAGCCATAGTTAGGCAAGAGGATAGCTTCCTTCCTGTGAAGGAAAAAAATGGAGCTGTGGGGATGGTTTGAGAAGACACAGAAGAGGAAGAATATTTAATCCAGGATTTCACACAGATACATGTGTGTGCTTGTACATTCATGCCTTCATGAGGGCCTGCGTGCTGGCTCATGTAGTTATATGAATGTCATTGTATAGTGGTGCTGTCTGTGCTATAGTCCCCTCCCCTGTGGGGTGTGTGTGTGTGTGTGTGTGTGTGTGTGTGTGTGTGTGTATGAAGTTAGTAGTTTGGTGAGTAGACCCTGCCTTCTGTCATGCACAACTGGGGTGAAATGAGAAAGGATGTGATAAGGTCTTTTGTATAACAGGAAGCAGAACTAACTGCAGAAGGGACAGGAGAGACAGGAGGGTGAGGCCACATGAGGCAGGGAATATTGGCAGGCACCTCTTTGCAGATTGAAGTTGCTTGTTGGAACCTAGTTGGAACTGGTTGCTGTGGTGATATCTACAGCGAGGGTAGGGAACTGGGGGCCAGGCCAGGAGGCTGGAGGAGGGTGAGAGGTAGCTCAAGGACATGTTAGTGAAAAGCAAAGGGGAGTTTTAGACCCTGGATCAAGGCCAAAGTAGGCAGGTATCCAAAATGACTTGTTGGCCACGCAAAAAGAGTAGTGGGGGGCAGAAGGGCTCAGTGCCTGAGCAGGAGGATGATTAGCCATGTTTGAGGTATGAAGATAAGATCATGGAAGGAATGGCTGTCCAGTCTACCCAGTTACACTTCAGGACTGACTTCCTACAAAAACGGTGTCCCAAGAGAGGCAGATGCAGGGTCTCATAACATCCCAGTCGGTTTGTGGGGCTCAGAGCCCATGGGGAGTGGATATGAGTTTTCAGCTTCCTTGGCTACTATGGTCTGAGCTCTGCTGGTAGTGCTGGGATGCCCCCGGAGAATCTTCTCAGGTCTGCTCAGGGATGGTGAGTGTGTGGAGAGCTGCAGATGGTAAACAAGGGGAAACTGAGAACTGGGAAGGGGTGGGGAGGTTCACTCATATGCATACATTCTTTCCTCAGCAATCTTAGAGACTGGATAAGATTCCCTTCTTTTCTGTTTGGTTGTTTAAAACATTAATGTTGCTGGGCAGTAGTGGTGCACACCTTTAAACCCAGAACTCGGGAGGCAGAGACAGGTGGATCTCTGTGAGTTTGAGGCCAGCCTGGTCTACAGAATGAGTTCTAGGACAGCCAGAGTTACAACAGAAAAACCCTGTCTTGAAAAACAAAACAAAACAAAACACAATAAATAAATTTAAAATAAACATTAATGTTATACAGAAACTCAGAGAGGCTAACTGATTTCCTAGAGGCCAGAAAGCAAATTAACATCTTAGTAGAAGAACACAGACTGCTGATTTCAAATCCTGGAGGTATTATACTTTCTTCTAGTCAACTGCAAGACCTTTTGGTGCCTTTCCTTCTAAGTATGGATCCCATGTTGCCCACTCTTGTCAAATGGCTCTCCCTCTCTGTGTGTTCAGGGTGGCTGTAAGGAAGACTGAGAAAGAAAGCACAACTCCTTTCCCTAATCATCCAGCTGCTGGTGGGAGGAGCACACAGGGCTGGGGCAGAAGCTGTCCGTGGTGCTGGAATATCCTCTGGGGAAGAGAACCCCTCAAGCGTACTCCTTCTCCCCTCTTGCCCATTTTCCTCTGGATCACTTCTAGATTCTCCTTCTTCCAACTCCATCCTCTCTCCAACATCCCTTTATCCTTCTCTTCTTATTCCCCATCTCTTCCTCCTTCTCAAATCACAGATTTCCAAGAATGGGAAATGCGTCAAGAGTCACCACCCATTTCCTAGCTGTGTGATGTTGATCTGGTTCTCTGACCCCTTATATTTTAGAGAGATAGATGGTGATGTGTGCCACACATTTTGTAGGAATAGCAGCTGAGTACTTGCCAGCACCATGCCTGGACCACAGCGGGCGCTCATGAGTAGGCACCATGGTCATTTCCAAGACATTGTTTTGTTTTGTTTTTTTCCTTAAGGTTTATCCTTATTTTATAAGACAATGTGGTCTCTGGGAAGTATTTACTAAATGGTGTGTTGATATTTATTTTAATTTCTTTGGAGTAGAGACTGGAGAGCTCAGCGGCTAAAAGCACTTGCTGTTACTCAGAGGACCTGGATTCTGTTCCCACTGCCCACATGGCAGCTCACATCTGTCTGTAACTCCAGTTCCAAGGAACTTGACAACCTCTTTTGGCCTCTGAAGGCACAAAGCCCTCACATGGTGCACATGTGAACATGTAGGCAAGCACTCACACATAGAAAAATAAAAATAAAATTTAACCTTCAAAAAAAAAAAAACGAATTTACTTTTAGAGTGGACTTTTAAAAAAGATTACTTATTTTCATTTTATGAGCATGGGTGTTTTGTCTTCACACATATCTGTGCACCACATGTATGCCATACCCATGGAGGCCAGAAGAGCACGTCAGAAATGGAACTGGAGTTACCAGTGCTGTTAGTTGCTATGTAGGAGCTAGAAATTGAGAGCAGGTACTCTGGAAGATCAGACAGTGCTCTTAACACTGAGCCGTCTCCCCAGCCCAGTGGAGTAGATTTCTACAGGTACTTATATCAAGAGTTTTCTTGGGTAGATCATTTTTCCTTGCTGAGTTTCTGTTTCTCTACCTGAAACATGTGGGAGACACTCCTTTCTGTGCCACATGAGGAGCCGATGGGAGTTCATATGACCAAGAGAATGGGTCTTATTCCTGCAGGCGACACTATTACTGCTTGCCTGTTCTCTGTGTGTTTATTGCCTTGTGGGACTGGGCTTGGTCCTACGTGTCCATTCCTGGACTCCAAGGTTCTTCACATTTGAGGGTCCTCACAGCACCCGATATGGAGCCTTGCCCTGGATAGAAGTGCAGATGATGCTTGGGGGCTTATACGCACACATGTGTTCCCCTACATGTACATGTGTCTGTGTGACTTTCCCTGGGGAAACAAATGTGTTCACACGGGTGGTGTACCGTGACAAACTAATGACTCTACTCAAGTCTAGCTTGATGGACCAGAAAGCTTACTTAGGTAACTTCAAGGAACATGAGTAAGGAGTTACTTTATTAGCTTTCTTCCCTGTTGCTGGATAAATAAACAACTTGCAGAGGAAAGGGTTTACTTGTCTTACAGGTTATAGTCCATCATCAGGGGAAGCTAAGGCAAGAATCCAAGGCAGGGGCTCTCGCTCCGCTGTTTTCCTTATATAGACCAGACCCATCTGCCTAATGATAGCACAGAGGGCTGGGTCCTTCCAGATCAATGAGCAGTTTTAAAATGCTGCAAAGACATGCCTAAAATTCAGTCTGATGGAGGCATTGCCTCAATCGGTGGTCCCTCTTCCCACATGACTCTGGTTTGTGGCGAGTTGACAAAAGCTGACCAACACTGTTATGGGAGCATGAGTGACTCAGAGGCAGCTGCATCACTGAGAAGCCTACCCTGAGCATGGCTGGCAACTCACAAAAGCGAATCCATGGAGCCATAGAACTGCAGGCGGCTTCACCAGACAGTCTCCTTTTACCAATAGTTGTTAACTCCTGTTATAATCTTAGGGAGGGACTTGTGAATCTTCTAATTTTCTGAGGCTTTTCATTTCATAGTTTTCCTGAGTTTCATGGGCTTCCCTACTCCCTCTTCCCTCCTCACTCCTCCCTCTTCCCTCTTCCCTCTTCCCTCCAGAAGGGAGTGCTTCAATTTTAAGAAAATAGCTCTAGGCAGTGGTGGTGCATGCCTTCAATTCCAGCACTGGAGAGGCAGAGGCAGGTGGATCTCTCTGAGTTTGAGGCCAGCCTGGTTTACAGAGCAAGTTCCAGAACAGTCAGGGATGCTACACAGAGAAATCCTATCTCAAAAAAAAAAAAGAAAGAAAGAAAGAAAGAAAGAAAGAAAGAAAGAAAGAAAGAAAGAAAGAAAGAAAGAAAGAAAGAAAGAAAAGAAAAGAAAGGAAGAAAAGAGAAGAAAAGAAGACAGCTGTACAAGGAAAGGCATGAATGAGTTTCTGTCTGGTCTCAGCAATTTCCCTTGCCTCTCACTGTCTCAGCTCACTGGGAAAGCTCTTTTCCCCTACTCCACTCTCTCCAGATGTGATCCTCAAGGTGATGGACACCAATAAGAAAGAGGAGCTGCTGTCCTACAAAATCCCCATTAAATACCTGCGTGTCTTCCACCCATACCACTTTGAGTTAAAAAAGGTAAGCCCAAGCAAGCTAGGCTCTGGGCCTGACCTCTGGCTGGGTAGGGGAGATCTGATCGGAAGTGCTTTGATATTCCCAGATGTTGTCTGAGAATAGAGTTGAGGGTGGATCCAGGTCTTGCTCCTCCAAAGCCAGACATATGGAGTATATATTTGGCAGGCAAAACATTTCACCGAATGAGTCGTGTCACGGGGACAACTGAGCACCAACCTGGGAGTAGGAATTCCAGCCTTTCAGCCTTGGACCAGTCTCCTTAGTGCTGATTGGTGAAAGGGAAGATTCACTCCCATTGCTCAAGTATTTTTTAAGCACTCACTGTGTGCCTGGTCCTGGGCCACAGAGGAACAGAAGCCTCACTTTGCTCTCTCCCCACAAGTACTCCAGACCCCTTACTTTCAAAGGAAAGAACAATGTAAAGTCAGATTATGTGGGTTCCTGACCAGGTCTGCCACTTACTAGCTATATGCCCATAGGAAGTCATTTTACCCTGGGCCTCTGTTGCTCCACAGCAAAGGTGAGACAAGGTACCTCTGGACGGGCTCCAGTCCGGTGATGGGTAAAGTGCCTGGCACATGGGAAGCTCTCAGCATGTGTAGCTCCCAGCCCCACTCCTCCCCCAGGCCCTGGCACTAACCTTCCTGCCAAACAACTCTTCAACTATAGTGCCAGAGATCATTATCTTCCCTGGACTCCAGGACTCAGGAAGAAGCACCAGGACAGGCTAGGAAGCAAAGACCCCAAGAGACCCTGGAGATAGCCCTGGATCTGTCTTCTAGGAGCATCTTCCAGGCCCCTAGCCCTCTGTCCACTTACAACCCAGGCCTCGTTATCACATCTTCACCAAGAGAGCAGGCGGGCAGTAGTTCCTGTGAGGGCAATGAAATATTCAAATGGAAAAGGGTAGATTTATTGGCTGATCTTCTTGGAAGGGCTCCCAGGGACCATGAGCTTTAATTACAGCTGGAGTCCCAGTGGAGCAATGATAAGCAAGTGTCCACACAGAGCTGGATTTATGACCAGGCTCTGCCCCTTAGACATTCTCCTTCCTGTGTATCTTCTATCCCCATCCTGTCTTCACCCCATGCAGTCTGAGAAAGCTGACGCAGACACTGCCAAGACCCACCTGTATGCCACTGTGGTTCGGAAGAGCAGCTTACTACCCCGCTACATTGGCTATGACCACACAGCTCTGGAGGTACCACCACTGGGGTACTGTGGGGACAGATGAAGCCCTTGGTTGCCTCTGAATGGCCTAAGAGCATAGGTGTCTAGGGAGGAAATCAAATGGGGAAAGCGATGAGACCTTTCCAAATTAGCCACAGCGGGGGCACAGTGGGCTGGGCTGGCTCAGTGGGTAAAGCATTTGCTATGTAAACCTGATGATCTGAATAGAGAGTCACATAGAGAACTGACTCCACAAGGTTGTCCTTTGACCTACACGTGCACGAACGCACTCACACACGCATGCACGCACCATGGCACAAGCACACCTCCCCCACACAAATGTACCATATGCAGGCAATAAGAATATATATATTTTTTTAAATTAAAAACATCAACAACAAAATAGAGCTTGTGAAGACAATCCCTGATTGGACAAAAGTGCCCTGGCCTCTCCTTCCCATATTGCCTTTGGGTGGAGGAAGAAGGGCCTGAGTAACAGCTGTGTTCCTCACATGCCTGTGTACTTCCGGGAGCAACAGAGCCTTCCATGGGTTTTGTACTCCTAGAAGCAAGGAAAGCCCATCTTCATACCTCGGTCCAGCCCCTGGCTGTGCTCGGTCCTGTTCTTCCCTTTCCTACAGCAGCACTTCTCCACCTTCCTAACGCCGCGACCCTTTCATACAGTCCCTCGTGCTGTGGTGACTCCCAACCACAAAACTATTCACTTCAACCTTAATTTTTCTACTGTTATGAGTCATAACGTAAATATCTGATATGCCGATGGTCTTAGGTGACGTCATTTGACCCCAAAAGGGGTCGTGACCCATTGGTTGAGAACTGTGGCCATAAGACTCTCAGACAAACCTGTCATCTCCTTGCCCCTTCCTAAGGTCTGAATGGTCTACTGCTTGAGTATTTGCAACCTCATTCACTTACTCATTCTCCTGACAGCATTTATACAGCCTCATCCGCTGGGCAGAGCAAGCATTGACCCAGACCATGATCTTTCACCTTTCAGCCCAAAGACAGCCTTAGGAGGGATGATTGATGCTCCAGGCAGACATGGCCCAGGGATCTGGGCTCCCTGCCCTTCCTTAGGCAACAGATTCACATCCACAGATGTTTGTGATCCACAGGACTCTGACCTTCTCTGATCCCTTGCCAGGCAGCTCCACCAGACTGGCAGGGCAATAGCTGTTCTCTAGTCCCGTGTCACATCTGGGGCCACTGAGACCAAAATGAGTCTGATATAAAAGCCCATCTCCGCTTCCTCCCACAGCTCCCCTGGATGCCAGCAGGTGTCTCTCCCCTCTCTTCCATCTGGCCCCTTTCTAGGACAGCCAGTCACTCACTAACATGGAAAAGTAAAAGCAAAAGCAAGATGCCCTTGCTGTCCCCAAGCTTCCTCCAGGGAAGGGGCCACATCTCCAGGACTGTGGACCTGTTCCACCCCTGTCTCAACCTTCTGGCTCCTCTAATAGAGTCTGAACTCCCCTGCCCCCAGCTGCCCACCCACCCATCCCCCTCTCCAGCACAGACCTTCCTCCCGACTACATCACAGGTACAGCCACAGAAGCAGCTATCTATTCCTGATGGAAGACCAGGGACATAGTGGGGAAAGAAATCGCTTCAGCTACTCACCAGGCTGTCATGAGCAGGTGTGCTGATCCAGCTGCCTGATTCACACCTGGACAGAGTCAGCACCCAGCAGGTGTAAATTACCCACCCCCTACAGACACACACCTTAGGTCATCACCTTCAGCTCTCCCTCATACCTGTGGAGTTCCTGTGAGCAACAGGGCCTGACAGCTCTCCAGTGACTTCAGAGACTCACTGGTAGGCCCCACCAAGAGCCAAAAGGCACTAAGAATGATTTAAGTGCCTATCAGATCACACCTGTGCAGAGTTAGCCACCAGCTGCCCAGCTGGTGGGTCCTGACAGAGGGCTTGGGGAAGTGTGATGTTGTGAGGAGGTATTCAGAGCAAGCCCCGCCACTGGGCTTCTTTTCCTACTGGAGGCCAGAGCCAGAAGACCCAAACTCTCAATGTACAGGTTGGGAAACTGAGGCCTAAAGAGGGTCTGTATCTGGCCAAGGTTTCCTAACTGGGGCAGATCCAGTGAGGGATCCCTTGGCTGTGTCCAGGGCCCCTGACCTTCCTGCCTTTTTTCCTTAGGAGACAGCCATTGTTTGAGGCCAGTTCAGCCCCCACCCCACCCCCAAGGCCATGGTTCTCAACCTTCCTAAAGCTATGATCCTTTAGTACTGTTCTTCATGTTGTGAAATCATAAAATGTTTTTGTTGCTACTTCATAACTATAATTTTTATACTGTTATAAATCATAATATAAATCTGATATGCAGATGGTCTTAGTTATGAAATGATCCCTATGAAAGGGTCATTTCACTCCCGATGAGGTCTCAACCCACAGGCGGAGAACCACTGCCCTAAGGCCACTGTGTCTCCAGGTCTCTCTGTTCCTCCAGCCTTCTTAACACCCAGAAGCACAGAGGCCTCTCTTCATCATTCTCCCTTCCCCTCTTATGCCTCAAATGTTGTTGACTCCTTCTCTGAGCCAGGCTCTGTTCTAAAAGCTGAATACAACAGTGAACAGGATGCATGTTTCTGCCCATGCCGATCATATCAAATAGAAAACAGACAAGAGCTGAGTTAGAAGCTCCAGTTCTGATGAGTGCTACAGAGGAGGGATGCAGAGGCCAACAGAATGGGCTGCTCTAGTAACAGTGACTAGAAGGGAAGCAGGGATGGTGCCACAGCCTAAAGGAGGAGAAGCAACTGTTAGGATGAATTGGCAGAGGATGGAGGTGGGGAGGCCTGGGGAGAGAAATTGGTGCGTGCTAAAGCAGAAGCAAGAGCATGTTAGGATAGGAGAGAAAAAAAGACTACAGCAAAAAGAGGGGTCTGGGGAGCTGGCAGGAGATGTAGGCAGAGGAGCAGACAGGCAAACACCTACAGGCTTTGGCAACATGGTAAGAGCTGTGAAACGTGGGCTGGCCAGGCAATGCCGATGCTGAAGATTGCCTTCCCAACCGTCCTTTGCTGGGAAAAGCCCTGCAGTGAACAGGCACCCGGGCTGATGAACACAAACCCAAAAGCACCCAGTATGACCTCTGACTTTGGATTGGGAAACAGATGGAGAAACCAGTCCTGGGCTTAGTGTCCTCAGTTTACAAAGTGTCCTCTCATCTCACAGTCTAATCAGAGAACCCCTCTTATAACCCAGGGGAGCCAGGATCAGAGTTTTGCCCCCAGAACACGTAATTGTCTGGACCTCATCCCAGGCCTGGACTCATGCTTGAGGGGCACTTTCCCAGCCAGACCTAGAGGGTGACTTCCTGAAGTAGAGAAGCCTTGAGCAAAGCAAGAAGCAAAGGGAGCAGAGTCAGGGAGGAGCAGGTCCCAGGGATGGGTATGATGATCATGTGATCATAGCAGGTGCAGGAGTGGGACAGGTGGCAGGGTGGGGGTGGGAGTGGGGCTGACCGTGCCTCTGGGAGGGCCACAAGCAGCAAGCCTTCACCTGCTTCCTCTTCTCTTCTCCAGGTGTTTCTTCGAGGAGTCAATGAGCCCCTAGTCAACAGCCCCAAATCCATGGTGGTGATTGCTCGGGTGGTTCCCAGCTATATTGAATTTAAGTGAGTAGGTGCTGGTTAGAAGCAGGGAAGGGCAGAGGGCTGGGATGGGGAAAATCTCCCCTTCCCCTAAGTCCCCTCTGAGCTCCCCACATACCTTGATCTGAGGCCCTAGTGAGCTTCCCAGAGCAGACGTCACCCCTCACCTTTCACTTCCAGCAGACCTTGGAAAGGGAAAGTGGGGATCTCTCCTGAGATTTCTAAGCATATAGGGGAGTCTGGCCTGAAGAGCAGGAAGGAGCCAGTATTGAGGAGGTCAAAAGAGGCTCCTTTCCTGCTCAGAGGCAGTTGCCTCTTCAAACAAGCTTGCCGTGCCAGGCCTACCACCCACGTCCCCTCTCACTGTCAGGTTCAGGGCTTCAGGATCCTGCGATTGTCTGCAAAGCAGATGACCCAAGGCCTGCTGTAGTGACACATACACCCAAACTGGAAGCACCATATGCACACAGGGACACACATGTGCACATCTCCACAGGCTCTCTTTACCTGTAAGCATAAGCCAGGGATTCCCACAGGTCAGAAAGAACAAAATCTTTCAAAGACAAAGTGGGGAATGTAAGGCCCATGTTCAAGATGGTAAAGCTGACTTGCTCTGATACAGCCAAGGTCACTGCAAGTCACTGAGAGCTAAGGCTGTGTGGCTGTCATCTCCTGACCAAGACAAGCCTTCCCAAGGCCTGGGCTGGAGATCACCAGCATGTACCATGGCTTAAATGAGGTGTGCTATTGCACTCTCCTCTTTACCTCAACCCAGGGTCCAAGTGCAAATCCCAGCTGTCAGGCTGGCCTCAGATCAAAGAGTGCCAACTCCTGTCTCCTTGCCTCTCCAGGGCCAGCCAGGCCAGGCAGGACCCTGCCTCTGTGGGGCTGCCTCTCACCCAGGTTTCCTTCCCTATCTCATCACCAATGAACTTTGATGTGCCTCGGGTCAACCAGAACGGGTGTCCTCAGGTATGGCTCCTTCGACTGTGGTCCTTCAGTAGAGCATATCCTAGTAACAGACGCATTCATTCATCATGACGTCAGCTAGCAGCTCAGCTGACTACTGAAAAGCATTTGCTACATCTCACTGCGGCCCAGGATCTGGTCCCGTGTGCTTCACAGAACCTGCCCTCAGGACTCCGGGAGATACTAAACATCCACCCAGCTCATGTCTAATCTAACAAGCCAGTAGGGACTCTCAGAGCTATAACAAGCAGAGAAGAGGAGACACAAAGAACAAACAGTATGGATTACACTTGTCATGGGGCACTTCAAATCAACAGTCATAGAGACAAAAATACAGCAGTGCTGCCAAGGGCTGGGGAGATGAGAGAGCAGGGGGCTACTGGTTGTGAGTGTGACACACTTAGGATGATGTGTGTGTGCGGCGTGTGTATGTGTGCACCCGTGAGTGAGTGTGTGTGTGAGTGTGTGAGTGTGTAGAACAGAGGTCAGTGTCTGGTGTTCTCTACCCTATTTTCATATTTTTAAATTTTGTGGGGGAGGTACACGCTTGCCACAGCACAGGTGTGAAGCTCGAGAGGTCAACTTACAGAACTCACTTCTCTCTTCCCACCATGTGGGTCCCAAAGACCAAACTCAGGTTACCAGGCTTGGCAGCAAGCACCTTTACCCACCGAGCTATCTTGCCTCCCCTCTTCACCTTACTTTTGAGACAGAGTTGCTCACTGAATCTAGAGCTCCCTGAGTCAGCTAGACTGGCTGGCCAGCCAGGGATCCTCCAGTCCCAGCCTCTCCGTGTTGGGGTCACATGTGCTCACCACCTTGCCTAGCTTTTTTGTATGTGTGCTGAGGACAAAACTCAGATCTTCAACAGAACTGGCCATTTTCTCAGCCTCTGTAATATTTTTAACCAGAGAAAAGGAATGTTGATGTCTGGATGGTTAGGGAAGGCAAGTCTTGACCCCTCACCTACTTTTTGAGACAGGATCTCCTTATATAGCTCAAGTTGGCGTTATATTCTCCATGTGCCCACCTTACCCTCCCAGCCCTGGGAAAATAGGCATGAGCCTATGCCAACTCAGTCATAAATTTTTATCTTTTCCCTTTTCAATTTATTACTACTGTATGTGTATGCATCCTGCAGAGGGGGTCATCCATCCACAGCACACATGTGGACATCAGAAGACAGCTTTGTGGAACTGGCTTTCCATAGGTTCCAGAGATCAAAGTCAGATGAGTAGCCTTGACAGCAAGCCTCTAGCACTGACCCAGTTCCCCAGCCCATTGGTCTTGGTGTTTTTACATGAAGGGTTGGTCCAAGGCAGTGAAAACAACTAGCTCACAGTAGAACCCAAGATGTAGTGCATGTTGGGAACAGGCAGGAAGACATATGTTTAAATATGCTGGAGAAGGGGTACACAGGCCATGGCTGGTCCCAGGAAGTGGACAGATTGATTTTGCACAATCTGAATACCACTGGGAACTTGCTGTACATGATGGAAAAGGCTTGGAAGACAGGGTGTTCTTGGGAGTCTTCCTGTCATCTGCCCACTAAAATTAGAACAAGACACTCTGTTGGGGCCTTGGCTTTCATTTAAAGGCAAAGGCATTTAAAGAAGGCTCAGACACAGGCAGGAGGGATGGTAGGCAGGGACGGGTAGGATAAAGGGGGATCATGGGGACAGCTTCAAACCCAAACCAATCCTCAGCCTGATTTCCCCAGAGCCACCTCACACATGGCCCTGCATTTGCACAGAAAATTATGAACCAATCAGCAGCTGTCCCAAGGGGCAGGAGGCACTGCCTGCTTTAATGAGAGAGCCCCTCCAGTTCTGACCACTGCTACCTCCACTGCCTAACTCCACACAAATGGGAGAGGTACCCTCACTACAAGTGTCCCCAGTGCTTTTCTCACATGTAGGACTCAAGACCAGAGTCCAGCAATAACAAGATTCTTGCTAAGGGTTACCCGGGACAGTGGCAGCTGGATGAAGTTTAAAGCTGGCATCGTAGACTGTGCGGAGATACCCAGGGACCAGCAGGGTGAACAGGAAAACAGGTTGGGAAGTAAAGAGGATCCAGCCAGTAACCCTAGGCCTAGAGAGCACACAGTTCCCTACCCTGTCGCTTCTGAGCTTCACTTCTCATCTTTGCAGTTGATGGGGTAGGACTGGACCATATCATTTCTAAGGCTGGTCCTCTCTGACATCTTGAAGCACTGAGTTTCCCACAACCCTCTGGGCAGGGGCTGCCAGACCCAGCAGACCTAGGTTGGAGTCTAGCTCTGTACCTAGCTGTGTGGCCTTCAACAAATAGTATGATTCCTCCAGACCTATTGACTCTTCCCTGACTAGGTTGCTAGGACAAAAAGACTAACCTCAGCTAAGAGTCCCTTCTGTCCCCTTCAGAGCTGCACACCTTTGTGATAAATAGTCCCCCTGAGGCCTTATTGCACCTGATGCCTGTGATAAGCCCCACAAAAACCCCAACTCAGATGGATCTGTCTACTGCTATACATCACAGGTAGTCTCAGCATTAGATGCTACCACAGTGTTTGCCCTTAAAGACATGAGCTCTAACACCTAGCAATGACCATTTGGGCAGCTAACCATTCCTGGGAGCAAAGAGTCCCAGGTTCCTGGCTAATAAAGATCTTGGTTTTTATCAGAAACTAGTAGCTGATCCCTGCCCTGAACTATAGGCTTCCCTTGGACCCTTCATCCCTATCACCCACAGGACCAAGCCCCATTTAGCTATGTGCAGTCCATCCAGCCCGAGTTCACCACTGAGTCTCAGGGAGGACTCAGCATTCTTGGCATCTGTCCTCTCTCACCTCCAGCCTTGACCTCAACCCTCAGCTATTCCCTGCCCTGTGTAAGAGGTGTAGCTTTCTCTTCACATATCCTAACTGCTACCACAATAACTTCTTCAGGCCTCTATGTGATCATGGGGGTAGGTGGGTGCTTATTTCATGCATGTATGTACCAATACTCTTGGAAGATGAG
Source organism: Cricetomys ansorgei (assembly GCA_026225945.1). Lineage (NCBI taxonomy): Eukaryota > Metazoa > Chordata > Mammalia > Rodentia > Nesomyidae > Cricetomys > Cricetomys ansorgei. The sequence continues at coordinate 11,518,944 of JAMJFZ010004023.1, read as the reverse complement.
CTATAGGAAGGGCGGAGCTTGTCTCTAGCTTTCCCATAGTCCCTGCAGTACCCTACAAGTGTCTGTCATCTGGTCCCAGACAACACTTGCTGTGTCTAGTCAAACTGAACTTTTGTCTACTGACAAATTGTCTATTGACTCCTTCAACCTTGCAAAAGGCATTTGTGGAGCACAGGGCATTTGACATGAAAACTAGGTCCCAGAGAGGGAAAGGACCTGCTGTGAGCCAAACAATAAGCTTAAAGTGGTCCCTAAGCCCAGAGCCAAGGGGTCCTAGCCTGCTGAAAGCCTCAGCCAGCACTGGCTGCCAGCAGCTCTGCCTCCCAGCATGACTCCACTGTGCCTGGGCAGAACAGACAACAGTGGGTGGGGGAGAGAATGAGGTGGGTCTGGAGAAAATTGGAGGAGGAGGAAGGGCTAGGGGCCCATGGAATGAAGGCTCTGTCCCCAGGGAAGTCAGGCCTGCCTCAGTGGCAGAGGGTTAATGGCTTTTCTGAAGATCACAGCTGAAGGTTAATCATATTCCTTAATTCCACAGCCCACCATAACCTTACCCATTAGCATCTTCAGACCATGTCTACCCCATACTCACTTCACCCCCTCACCCCTGCATAGCATACAGACCAGACACTAATACCTTCATCCTCACAAGACTCTGATAACAGATTATTTAACCTTGAGCCCTACACACATTCGTTTTTGTATGAGAGAGAAAGAGAGAGAGAGAGAGAGGAGAGGAGGAAGGGGAGGAGAGAGAATATGAGCATGACTTACCCTCCCCAATTCTAGGTATGAAGGGGTTCTTTCCTGGGGGACTTACCCTGGGAGCCCATTCAGGGAAAGGGCTGTCCCTTATTGGGCAGGCAGCCACTTACCACCTCTTACCATGTAGACTCCATTTAGATCTGTTAATAAGTCCCAAAGCAGACAGCTAGCATCCATTAGATAGCCCTTTCCCAGGGCCAGGGAAAAATGAGGCAGCAGGAAACAGAGTCACAGTCCCTCCTCCCTGAGGGCCCTAGGGCCTGGCAGCTGGCCCAGGCAATTTGGATACCCTTCTCTGACACCCAAGAGAAGGGAATGGCTCTGGGAGGGTCATGGTGTGGGAATCAATCCTGAGATCAACACCAAGCTCCACAGAACTCACAACTGGTTTCTGTGCCTAGCCTGGTGAGCTTCCAGCATGATGTCTCAGGGATGTGCCCATGACTCCAGTTGCTATCCTAGTGTTCAGGAACTCCTGACACTGGGTTGACCACAAACCATCTCCTTGGGGACAGAGAAAGACTCAGCTGAGCCTTGGGCAAGACTCGGGAGGACCAGAGCAGGCCCAGTAGTGTGATAGGCGTGAGGCTCCACCCTGTCAGGAGTAGGCCTATACTGATATTCCTCCATTTTGCATCAGTAACTCCTAGAGTGTGAATGCTGACCTTTCCCTGTGATTGCTAATCCCCCCAGGGAACCAAGAGGTAGGACTACTGCCACTGTGGCTGACAGCCCTGGCAGGGCAGAGGCGAGGTAGCCAACACTGAGACCACGCAGGGGTCATGCTGAGAGTTATAGGCTATCTTCCCACTTTCCTGCTTGTGTGGATTCTGGGTTTTTCCATGAGATTCCCCACTCCCTCCAGGAGTCCTTCACCCATCCTGAGGCGACTGCTACCTCCACACTTTGTTGTGCCATTTTCTCCCTCCCCCCAAAAGACCCCTGCCTCTTTTTTCACCTTGTCATGTCTGCCCTCAGAGCCTCCTCTGGTCTGATTCCTTTGAGGTTTTTGGCCCACCCAGAGCCTCCCTTATTTGGTCATCAGTCAGTGCTGTCACATTTCATCTTCCAAGCCATCCCCATGTGTGTGTTCCATCTGCTGCCTATAGTGCCTTCAAGACACCTTAGTCTCCAATGGCCTAAAGCCAAATAAACCAAGCTTCTGGGATCTGAAGATCTGTGCGGCCTTCTGAAAGGGGCTGGAGTGACTTAGAGGGGATAGAAAGGGCTGTGAACGCTGGTACAGCACTTTGGGAAAACACACACCTAGCAAGTACCATAGAGCATGGGACCCCATTGACTGAGCAATTACTTTAGGTATTTGTGCTGAGAGAAGAATCTGGGCTACAGAGGTACAGGGGATAAAGAGCATCCAGCACAGTGCTGTCCTAGAGAAAACAGATCAGAAAATAGGGCAGCAAGTGGCTCGGAGGGTTAAGGCATTTGCTGCCAAGTTTGACAATCTGAGTTTGATTACCCAAACCTTCCACATGGTGGAAGAAGAAAGCTGATTCAGGCAAGCTGTTGTTTGACCTGCACATATGTGTCATGGCACACACAGTACACACACACACACACACACACACACACACACACTAAAAACATTTTTAAAAGGAAAACTCAGAGCAGTTGAACATGACAAAGCACATTCTGGGGAATGCTCTGTCTTTTTTTAAGAGGGAGTCATATTTAACCCAGGCTGGTCTCAAACTTGCTATGTAACTGAGGTTGTCTTCCAACTCTTTACATAGCCCAAGTTGTCCTTGAACTTCCGATCCTCTCAAGTGCTGGGGTTATAGGTCTATGCCACCAAATGCAGGATATCTTGAAGTTACTAGCTTCATAAGTAATGAGTTTCTTGAAGCTCTGGGTATGCTTAGGTTTTTTCTTTGTAAATGGAAAAGGGCAGAGTGATAATTATACATGTAAAATATGCACAGAAAATTGGGAAAACAGTGGCCTTAATGTAAGGATATAGGAGTTGTCCTTTTTTTTTTTTTTACTTTTTATAATTGGGACAAACACTTGTGTCATGTAAGGGATACGCGTACAGCTAAATGTCTTGATCTGGAAGAAGGTATGACCCCACACCTGCTCCCACACTCTTCTAGCTGTCCAAGCCTGGGGGACCCCCAGAGCAGCCCTTATGGAACCAGTCCTTCCTCTTCCAAGGCCGAGATGGGGCCACCAGTTTCTCAGAAGATGCAGCCCTGGTGTTGGAGTATTATCCCTCCGACTCAAGTAAGTGTCCAGTGTCCCATGAGGGCAGAATTCATCCGGAGAGTTCTGTGAAGGGACATTTGGGCTACCTGCCTCTGCCTCCTGCGAGGACAGTCTAAGGTCCAGGAAGTCTTAGTGCAAGCATAAGAATAGAAGAAAGTCTAGTTTAAATCCATGTCCATAGGGAAGCTGCAGAGCACAGGCCAGGGCATGTGGGCCTGTCCCTACCTGGACACCATAAGCTTCCATCAGTGCGGAGAGGGTGTGCTAGAGAATGGTAGAGGAAACAGCTGAGCCTGAGTCCCAATCCATAATCTTAAACTGAGACCCCTACAGGATAAAGACAAGATAATCTAGAAAAGTACCCATGGATAGAGAATCTCAGAGTTGGCTCTGAGCTGATAAATCTCTGAAGAACCAAAGAAGCAGAGTGTGTATAAGGGAGAGCAGGAGGCAAGGAAGCAGGGGCACTGGGAGACCAGAGAGCTAGATGTCTATATCCAAGCATGCGGCCTGGGTGATACATATAGAGATCTGTCTAAGAAGCCAGGACAGTAGGAACAGTGAATCATTGGCAGGAGCCTCAACTGGTCCTTCCTCCCACAGTGAAAAGCAGTGAACCTTGGACCTTCAGCCAGCCCCTGGGTATCTCTGTGTTACCACTAAAGTCTCGACTTTACCACAAGATGCTGACAGGAAAAGGCTTGAAAGGGCTGCACGTAGAACAGCTCCCCATCATTGTAAGTCTCTACCATTAGGTGGTCCCCTACATGATCCCACCCCGCACTCACTCCATGGCCACATCTATAGAAAGGACTGTGGCTTCTTAACAGCTTCTCTCAGGGTACCTACCAGGAAAGCCTTCTGACTACTCCAGAAACTGAGGCAGGAGGATGGAAACTTTGAGGCTTGTCTAGGCTTCAGAGCAAGTTTGAAACCAGCCTGGGGACTGTGTCCCAAAATAAAAAGTTAAAAATAAGGAAAAACAAACAAACCAAATAAAAACAAGGCTTGGGATACAGCTTTAGTGGTAGCTTGCAAGAGGCCAAAGGTTCAATCCCCAGTAGGAGAATAATTTTATCACTATCATTTTTATCATTATCTTTTTTGTTTTGATTTTTTTTGGGGGGAGGGAAACAGGGTCTCAGGTATCCTAGGCTGTCTTCAAACTTGCTATGTAGCCAATGATGACCTTGAGTTCTTGGTCCTTCTGCCTCCATTTGCCAAGTGCTGGGATTACAGGCATGTGCCACCACACCCAGCACCGTTGTCTATTTCTGTGCCACCATGTCCCTAAATACTTCTGACATAACGGCAAGCAGGAACTTCTGCTCTGCCAGAAGATGAGCGTGGAGGTGCCAGTCAGGTGTTGGATGGAGTGAGAAGGGCAGTGTGGAGGCGGTGCGGGAACAGAGACAGGACAACTCTGGCATACCTCCCACACTCCTTGGCACCGTCCTCCTTCCCTGGGGAAGCCAGAACAAGAGGTGGAGCAGAGGCCTGCCTGCAGCTGGCCTGGCCGTGTGGACTCACTAACTCCTCTCCTCCCCAGAACACCAACCTGAAAACTATCCATGGAGAGGCCCCCACGGTGGATCTCTCCTTCCAGCTGCTTTCCTCTGAGGTAAGGGTGTGGCCTGGAAAGGTCAGACATGCATCAGCACCCATAACTCCCTAAGTGAGTGACAATGTCCTTCACAGGTGCTGACCCTCAGGGGCTTGGACCAGGGAGAAGGAGGGGTCTGCTGGTTTAGCTGGAAAGTCATGAGGGGTATTTGAGGCTCCAGAAAACCAGACAGAATGCTGAGATCAAGAAGAGAACAAAGGGCCACAGAGACCCAGGAGTCCACCTCTGCCCCAGTCTAACCCACGCCTGCTTTACTCCTCGGGGGTCAAAGTTCCATAAGGGTGACAGGAGATGTGTTGCATCACACATTTAGCAGCTTAAAACAACACCCCTTTCCTAGCCTCCATCTCTGTAAGTTGGTAGAGCATAGCATGGCTGAGATCAAGATGTAAATGAACAGGCCACATTCTTTTCTAGAATATGAGGACCAATGTAATCCCAAGTTCTTCAGGGGATGGGGGCAAGATCCACTTCCTTGCAGTGCAGGACTCATGGCCCAGATTCCTTGCTGGCTGCTAGCCAGGGTGCTCTCAGCTCCTGGAGACCGCCCACATGCCTTCTTACTGTGGTCCCTGTACTGTGATGCCAGCAGGCACAGCGAGTCCCCAGCACACTTTGAAATTTTCTGACTTTCTCTTCTGTCAGCAGCCAGGGAAGAGTCAGTGCTTTTAAAAGAACTGGATCATCATCTTGTCTCAAGGTCTGCTGTGTCATACAACCCCACAGAATCACAGAGTAATAGCTCACTATCCAACAATTCTAAAGATTAGGGTGTGGAGCCTTAGAGACCCACTTTGGGATCCTGCTTGCCACAACAGAGTTAGTTCAAGTAGAAAGTTACCAGGGCAACCCTACCTGGTGGATGGCTACTGCTCCTCTAACCAGCTCCACTTAGGCTGAGCCCAACTTTGTCACTGGTCATGGCTCCAGTGCACCTGACAGTCACCCACTGAAACGTCTCCAGTTCCCTCTCTGGTACTAGAGTGTGGGTAATTTGACCCTAAACCCAGGAAATGTTCAAAAGTAGAGCAAGTCTACTAAAAATCTCCACCCCTTCCCTACCAAGCTTCTCCTGACTGCAGAGTCCACCACCGCCCTCTCCAGATCGCTCTAATCCCTGCTCATGGCACCTACACCTATACTCAGCACTAAATCAAATGCAAGAACAGAAAACCCAGAGAGAGAGAGAGAGAGAGAGGGAGAGATATCACACAAAGCAAAAAACTCAGAGCCACGGAGACGGCTCAGTCCTGACGACCTAAACTGGATCCCCAGAACTCACATAAAGATGAAAGGAGAAAACTGACTCCACAAAGTTGTCCTCTGAGCTGTTCATGTGCACACACGTGCACGTGACAGTGTGTGCGTACACACACACACACACACACACACACACACACACACACACGCCATACCTGCATGAAAATAACTAAAAAAGATTAATTAAAAATAAAAAACAAAAATCCTAAGAGAATCGGGAAAATGTGACATCATTCCCAGTCTTCCAGGGCCTGCTCAGGGTCTAGGATCTGTCAATAGCCACTGCCAGTCTCTTACCACCTCCCTCTGCCCCCTACCTTGTCCCAGGACAAATGCACCCTGCAACCAGGAGGGAGAGCTAGGTGTACCTAGCTAGGAGACTGGTGGGGCCAGGCAGGCAACAGGCAGGTGGATAGGACATGTCCCTTGTTGCCCAGAGGCTGGGCACAAAGGTCTCCAGTGATGAATTATTCACTGGAACTGTGCTAAGTGCTGAATTAATCCCTTTCCTTCCAGCTGGCGGCCTCACTAAATTATCCCTCCAAGTCATGCGGGAAAACGCTGCCGAATTCATTTAGCTGCTGAGTGTTTTGATCTGGGCCTTGTGATTTTAGCTTCCCCTTTCCTTGGCCCCCTTCCCCTGGAGGTGGGGGGGGGGCTTTTAGTAATGGATTTCTAAGAAGAAAGAAAAAGAAAAGAGACCAAGATTGGGTGTGTACCAGAAAAAAATAGTAGGAGGACAAGGCAGACCCAGCCGACAAGAATTTGTACACAGAGGTTCTACACATGTCTACACACTCGTGTACCCACGCTGGGTGTTTACACAGGGACAGTCACATATGCAGAGATATGCACATGCACACACCTCTTCAATGTTGCATGCATTTAATGCATGTGCACACACATGCACGCACGCACAGGTGAAATGACGGACATTTTCACACCTGTGTCAACACACACACAATCTCTCTGTAGCTCAGCTGTTCCTTGGTGACTCCATCAGAGAACTGGCCAATAAGTGACTCACTTTGATTCTACAGTGTTGAAGACCAGTTTAGAAATGTGACTGTGGTGGTGCTGGTGCGAGCGGACTCATCCTCAGGTCTTGCAGCAGTGACTGCCATCTCTTTATCCCGCTGCGCTATGCGGATCTAAGGAGCGTCTCCGAAATGCCGGGCGCTGGGCACGTCAAAAATCTCACCACATGACCTTGTGGATTGAAGCAGGGCATGTCCTGTGACTATAAAGCCCATGTGCCTCAAGATACATCCATTAATTCAACTGACTTTGGACATGGCCCTCGCCTAGTGTAGACACTAGCTCTTCAGCCGTCTTCCCACTAAGGAGTTAAAGGAAGAGCATTGAGAATTAGTGAGGGAGCCAGGTAAATCTACAAGGGTCCTCTCCCCGTATCCCCATCACCTCCATGATAAAGCATCATTTTCCTCACACACTTGCAAGCATTGCTCATCGGCCCTTATGTGCTGGGGTTAAAGGATAGTTCACTAAACAAGACCTTCCCTTCACAGAGACCAGGAAATAGAATGATGAGCATGCAGGTTCATTCAGATACCAGATAGTGACGTACAGCCTGATGATACTTGAGATACCAGAGTCCCTGGAAAGCCTACTTGGCATCACTGGGTAAACAATCTGAGTGAAGTTGGAGCTTAGCTGCCGTGAAGGGCCAGGATCCTTCCACTGTGATGTTGCACCCAAGAGAAGGCTGTAGCTTTGGGGTCCATGCTATGCTTCTCCATATGCAGCCTATGAGCCAGTGATGGCAGAGCCAGAACAAGGACCACCCATTAATTCCTCACAGCAGAGCCTAAAAGCTCCAGGAGTCACCATCAGGAGCAAAGTGCCAGAGTCCTGTGCAAACGCCAGCTGCCCTAGAAGGGCTTCAGGTGGTAGGTGTCACGGGGCACCTGGCCTACACAGCTGACGAGTTCACCAGGAGGGGCATAGAAAGGAAGTGCTTCCAGCCTGAAGATAGGAGGTTCAGCACAGGCTGTTCCAGCTCCTTAGACACTTGGTAAGCTCAGTCTGGACCACCCACCCAGAGCTCAAGGACAAGAGTGTGGTGGGTTGTCCAAAAAGGAGGCAGCTGGGTTTGTCTCAACAAACCTAGCTGGACAGGAACGTTCTTGGCCACATCCACCACCACGGTTGGTCATCTTATCCTCTCCCTTGCTTGTCACGGCAGGAAGCTTACTCTCCCCTTAGCAGCAGCCCCTCCCTGTGACACAGCAGCGGACTCAGTAATAGAAATCCTCCCCTCACACTGAGATCCCCTGCCTCCTGGGTCTCCCATTGTGCCAAGCTCCTGGCTTTTCTCTCTGTGGCTGCAGCACATCCCAGCAAGCCTTCTGCATGGATGGCATCATCAGCCAGCAGGCATGCTGGCAGATTGATCAGCTAACATAGCCTGCTGGCTCAGTGATTGGCAAGCATCATTTCTAGTTTGGGATACTGTGCTTCAGAGGCGATTGTTGGTGGAAGGGATGTGGGGGTGTGGTTACCCTGGTGTATTATTTCTCTGTGGGTGCTTGCTGCCTCTGGTGATCTGACTAAAGCTGGGGTTGTATGTGCAAGAGAGTGCCTGAGCAAATGCATGCAGGTACATAAACTAGAACACATACCCAGCCCTCTCCTCCATGGAGTCAGCAAGGTAGACTTTGGAGGACCTGTGGGCACTAAGAATCTATGAGCCTATGGCCACTCCTCAGACAGGCAGGAATCAACCTTTGGTCTCCTGTTTATCTCCTCTGATCTCAGCCTTTCCTCTTTGAAGGGAAGAATGTTGTTCCCACAAGAGGCTTTGCTTCTCCAAGCAAGGCAGCCTGCCCTCTTTGAATAATCCCACCACATCCTGGTGCCCTCAAACTTGTAGGCAGCCTCTTTGAAGTGCAGCCCAAGATGAACAGATCTCCCTCAGCTGCCCTGGGTCATTTGGGTCCTGATATGCACACAGTAGGTGTTCACTAGGCACATTTTTGCCTCTGCCAGGAAATGCACACACACACACACACACACACACACACACACACACACACCCGTGAGGCAGGACAGAACCACATGACCACCTGAATCTTAGCGACATTTCCCTCTCTTAGGGTTGGGATTCAAGATTTAGTGGCTGACCAGGGTTGGGGAAGTCAGGCAAGCAGAGGTCAGGCTTCTCAGGTGTGTGGCCACCCCTCCTCAGTCTGCACCATCAAAGGACATGGGGAAGACTTGGAGCCCACCAGATGCCTGGAATCTGGAACAAGGAGGTGCATTTGAGGCCCTAGTCTCAAGATAGGTGACAGACACAGTCCAGTCTGCCCTCCACTAACCTTCCTCTCCCTGGGAGTGCAGTAGAGCAACTGCTGAGGCTACAAAAAGGGCTACCCTGGTGCCTTCATTACAAAGGATACCAGTCCAGAGTGAAGCCAGCCAGGTGGCTAGAGAGGAGGGTACAGGACAAGTATAACAGACAGGCTTTTGATGAATTTTTTTGAAAGCCTCATGTGATTGCTTTGGGTTGGTCCTTAGAGAAATCTTACCTCTATTTCCCCACCAAACACATCTGCCTGGACAGCCAGTGTCCAGGGTCACACAGCTCTGTCCTCTGTTAGCCTGTCCTTTAGGAAATTCTATTCTCACCCTCAAAGAGTCCAGCTCTGAAAACATGATCATAGGGGAAGGATGGGCCCAGAATGAGGCCCTGACCCTCTTGGCATTTCACAGTAACCCTGGCCGCTTCCCTGAAGTCCCCTATGCTGTCTGGCCTCACTCTTTCAGGTCAGATGGCAGGAGACAGAAGCTCTGATCCACCCCTTCTTCCCGCGCAGTACCCTTCCCTCAGCAGCTCAGGTCCAATCCGGAGGGTCTTCCGATCCAAGGTGAAGAAGAAAGGGAAGGTGTGGATGATAAAGAAAAATCCTTGGTTTTCTCAGGGCCACCCTGCCACTTGGGTCACAGGTACAAGGTGTGGAGCAGGTCTCATCACCCTGCCTTGCAAGGTTCCACTGCTTTTTACCACTCCTGAGTTGCCCTCATTGGTGCCACATGCTCTGAGGACAATATGGATAGCACAGTCTCTTGTCTACCATGTCACTCTTCCCATGAAACCTACCTCGGAGAGGAGGGAGACTAGTGCTTCTTCACACACACACACACACACACACACACACACACACACAGAGAGAGAGAGAGAGAGAGAGAGAGAGAATTCTATATATTCTACTGGCTTACTTCTTATGACAACAGCTCTATAGCTCCTTGTAAGCCTCTTCTTTCCTCTCTGTATGGTTTCCTCCCTCTGGCCTGTCTTCTTCTTCCTGAGCCCATCTCTAGGGGGCTCAGCTCCTGAGTTCATGTCAGGCCTCCTGGCATCTGCAAATTTTGTTGTTACTTTCCTTTGTTTTTCCTTTCCTTTGGTGTCTCAAGGCTGACCTCAAACTTACAATCTTACTGCTTCAGCCTTCTGAGTCTGGGATTACCAGTGTGCATCACCACACTACTTCATTTACCCTCCCCAACCTGAACCAGCCCTCCCTCTAGATGGACCCTTCACACACTTTGATTCTGGTTCCCAAACTTCAGTTTATCTCCTCTTGATCATTCTTCTCTTAAAATGTCCTCCAAGACAGTGAAACATTGGCACTACTGGGTAGCACAAGACCATCACTCCTTTTCTAAATGCATGTGCTCCCCTTTCATGCTGCCAGGGTCTGCTTGTTTGAATCCTTCCAAGGCAGTGAGGTCCACTGAGGTATGGAGTCCCGTCTATGGCACCTGAGTAGGACAGCCCATCCTTACCTGGTACTGCTGCTCTCTCAAACTTAGACAAGCTAAAATATGTTTCTCACTTTCATCTCAGCCTGTTTTTCTAGGTTTAAGGTTACTTCAGATGTTGCTTTTATAATACAATGAGAGTTCTACCAGTCTGCTACCTCCGGGTCCATGTCACCCATGATTATGGTCAAGATGCTCAGCCTGTGACACATCTTCAGACCTGGGTCTGGATCCTGGATCTTCTCCCAGCTTTTATTTCCTCATCTATAGAGGAAGTTGTAATCCTACATACTCAGGAAGGTAACACAGGTGTGAATGAGGGAGCCAGGGCCTCTGCTGGGCCCAGAACAGTGTCCTTACAAGCACTCAGGAGGAAGGGAGCTCTCAGCACTGTTCACCAGAGCTGCTGACAAGCATACTGAGTTCAGAGGTGGGGGCAGGGCATTGGAATAGGAAAATACCAGAACCCCACTAATCCATCACTCAGCACCTGCCCCTCATGACAGCTGCTCCACCAGCTTTCTGCTCATGCAGACATCAAAAGGCCTTGAGGAGTGCTGAAGATAAACACCACCTGCACCACATTTGTTTTCACAGAAGCTTCTGCCTTACATTTGGGGGGTGTGTGTGTGTATGCACGATTGTGTTCCATAATATGCTTGTGGAGGTCAGAGGACAACATGCAGGAGTCGACTCTCTCCTTTCTCTCCTTCCATTATGTGAGTCCTAGCGTCAAACTCAGATCTCTCAGCCCTCACAGAAAATTTTCGGAGAATGAAGAAATGAGAAAAGTGACTATCTAACTCTCCAGAGGTAAAGTTCACTGAGTTTCTCCATATACTCTGACTTGAGCTGGGGCTATGGAAGAAATGAATACATAAAGACCTGCTTCAGGGTCTGGAACCAAGATCCAGGCTGCTTCCAGGTACAAGCAATTCAAGAGCCTGATGCAGGCTCCTATCAAATTTATCACTAGCCTCAGCACCAGTGTTGCCTTGGGAACCTGAGCCTGCAATGCCCCTTAAGAAACAGTGCCCTAAGTTGGGGTGCTGGAAAGTTTGGGGAACCTGGAGGTTTGTAATTTCCTCTGTGCTGCTTTCCTTACATGCTTAATGCATAATTTGTTGGTTGAAAACATGAGAAGAAAGGAAGAAACAGAGGGAGTAGAAGTTTCTAGAAAAGATTCCAAGAAAGTAAGAGCTGGCCTAAGAATTCTCCCCAACTCAAAACCAGATCACTCTAGCCTAGCCTTCAGCCAAGCCAGATGGATTCCTAGCCCAGCCAAGATCACACATGTATGACTTCATTAGCTACTTACTTTGGCCCTAACATGTACCTGGCAATAAAGCACTCCAACAGATTATCACCTCCTGTGCTACTGAGCATCCAGTGTGAGATGCTACACTGAGAATACAAAGGATGTGTCACCTATGGGCATGGTTTGAGCTATGCTTCAGACAGTGGCTTGGAAATCGGGATAGCAGAGGTGTATTAGGAACCAGCATGTACAATAACATGGAGGCTTAAGTGCCTAGAGCCTGTGGAACATACAGATGCTGCCATGAGCAGTGATCCTGGAGTTTGTAAGTGAGGCCCAGATTGTGGAAAACTGGGTGCCGAGACACAAGGTTTGGACTTTTGCCATAAAGTGATAGGCAACTGTAGGAAATACAGCAGCAGGGTGTGGTTCTGTCCAGATGTGAACAGGGGCTGATGAAATATACAGATGATTTCTGGCCCACAAGAGTGAATGAGCCCACAGCCTATCCACTAAGCCACGGGTGGGGCTCTATTTAATCCTAACACCCCAACAGAATTAAAAAATAAAACCTTTATCATGCCACACACCCCCATTCCTAACCCTCTGTTTTTGGATTAACTCTCTGACACCATTTTCTGAGGTAGATATCATGATCCCATTGAGTATTAACACGTGGGCCCTTCTTAGCTGGGAGAGCTTGAGACTCAGGCTCAACCTGCCACAGGGCAACAGCCCTCAGGATGCCATAAATGAGGCTGGCCATATGCATAGAAGGCAAGCCCAGCCCTCTGGAAGGGGCCCGCAGCAGTCATCTGAGCCTTGCCTACAGCTGAAGAGATAAGAACCTACGACTGCAGCCACAGGAAATGACAAAGCAGTGACTGATCGGGGAGCCACTGCACAGGGCTCATTATGGTGCTTGCCAGCGGGCGAGCCACCCTTATCAGGGAGAAAATTGTATCAGGCCTCCTGAATTACTAGCGATTGGGAAGCAGATTTCTTGGGACGCACTTTGTTAGATACCTAATGAGCGGGATACAGGAGAGCAGAGCCCTAAGCCTGGCGGGGCGGGGGACAAATGTCTTTGTTAAACAGAATTTGTCAGTTTCCGCTCCAGGCTCCCTGGGGAGGGTTCAGGGCCAGCTAATTGAATTAAGAGCCTGTGTTCCCCACCAAGAAAGCTCAAGGCGGGGCGAGAGGCGGGGTGGCCGGAAGGCGGGCGCTTTCAGCACCACGGACAGCAGCTGCATCAAGGCTGCTTTGTGATTGCCAGGGCAAGCTGGAGCTGTTGCATTTTGCATGACCAGGGATCTAGAGGGTGGAGTAGGGAGGAAGGCAGCAGAGGTGTTGAGGGTAGGGAGGGAGAGGGAGGTGACCTAAGATGCTGCTAGCTTGGAATACCATTGGCCCGGCCTGTCTCTGCAGACCCCACTCTGCTGGTCAGAGTGCCTGCTAGACACACCACGATGTTTCTCACGTGGTGTGCAGCAGCTGGCACGGCACAGGGGCTGGGTTGGGTGCTGAGTCTGAGCCGGTGCATGGCCGTGCATCTCTTTGAGCTTTCAAAGTCAGTCTGCAATTACAGCCCTAATGAAGGGGGATCTGCTGCCACCACGGAGCTACAGGCTGAGGGGCCACTTGTCAGCCCCATGCTGCCCCAGCAGGCCTGCCAAACAGAAAAGCAAATAAACAAGCTTGTGGAGAGAACAGACAGAAAAGAATGAGGCGAGCAGGGCCAGGCAAGGCCTGAATAGGCAGTTTGTCCACAAGGTTTTGCTTCTCTCCTGCCCTCCAGCAGTCCTCCCCCTCCTACTCTGCCTGCCTTCCCTCCTCCTCAGGATACTCCCCTGCCTAGCAGAGACTGGTGGGATGAATTCACTGTTCTGGACTGAGTCTCGTTTTTATCTTTGTTATAAAATTAAAGCGATGTATACATAGTATCAGAATCTGCCTAAAGATATCTGGTGAGTGTGTAACTCCAACCCAAAACCATCAGCTCCGCCTCACTGAGCTGGCCTGGCTGGTCCTGGGACCGTACAGGATGGACAGCAGGGAGACAGGCAGTGGGGGAGGGGACTCCCTCGGCAGTTGTCCCTGCTTTCTGTAATGACTGGGGCACCTCTGGAGACCTCTTTTGATTTCATTACTCCCACTTCCTCCTCTAACTGGATTAGATGGCAGTCTATGAAATCCAGGACATTGAGATTGGCTTTCTGCCTGGAAATGAGGAGAAATGTCATTACAGGTCCTGAATCAGCATCTCGCTGACTTGGGGCCTACCTGGTCACTAGGGAGGTGGTCTTTGCCCCGCCTAGCTATTCCTTATTTTTCTACCATCCACCCATCATTTAATCCAAAAAAGCATTTCATAGCTATCCCTCTGCAGCCAATCTGATGTTCAGCATTTTTGTTAACATTTATTTTATTTTGCGTGTATGAGTATTTTGTCTGAATATGTTCCTGTGTATCATCATATCTAGTGTCCATAGAAGCTTGAAGAGGGCACCAGATCCCTGAAACCAGAATTATAGATGGCTGTGAGCCTACATGTGGTTACTGTGAATTGAGAATAGAACCCAGGTCCTCTGGAAGAACAGACAGTTCTCTTAACCTCTGAACCAACTTTCCATCCCCAAGTGTTCAAAAATTCTGAGTAGGAGACAGATGTAGTACTTTCCCTTATCCGAGTACTTAGAAAACCCCAAACTGTCTGACCTGGATGCACTGGGCACTTCCAGGGCACAGAAGACTCTGTGTCATTTGGGAAACCTGTAAGTAAATCCTGCCCCTCTTCAAACAGGATCAGAAAGCTGGGCTGGTGTTTACAGATTTAAAAACCCAGAAACTTTAGCTAGGACATGAAAATGATGACCTCCCAAAGTCAGCCCTGGGTCACCAAGTGCATCTCTCTTCCATTCCGAGAGCATTTAGAGACATGTCTCTTAGGAATTATCAATGTTATATGGACTCAATAGAGAAAGCATTGGGCCCTAGAATGTCCAAATGATTTCATGTGTGGGGCGTGACCCCTTAACTCTACTGACATAACTGTGTAAAAGCCCTCTGTTAATGCATTTCTGTACCCCAAATTTTATAGCACATAAAGAATCATTGTGAACACCTCAGTGTTCCAGTGCTGAGCCCTCATCTCAGTCTGTCTAGTCCAGGAGTGTCCATTTTCACACAGTGTCCATTTAGTGAGGTCCACCCACACCCTCCCCACTCAAGTTGTTTAGAGGTAGAAACTGGGGCACCTGGAGCCCTAAGCATGACCTTCTTTTTTGGCATTGTGCCCATGGCTTTTTTTGTTTCTAGCAAAATACCACACAGTAAAGTATTATGTCTGCAATGAGGCTGAGTGAGGATTCCAACAGGTAATGCAGGATGGGACTAGGTTACCTTTGAGGCCTCTGACACTGTGTGATGCTTCAAACGATGGTCAGATTGTAGAACTAACAATGTGTCACTGTAGCAGGATGTTTTGCAGATAAGGTTTTTGTCCTGTGTAGCCTTCCTTATAATTGGGTGTCACTTGGACTTCTGGGAACTTTGCTTAGACCATAAAGGATGTAGTGGCCAATTAGCTGTTAGCAGTTGGCAGGATGGTTTGAAAGACATTAGTTCAGTTCAGCTGGTTCTCTCTGCAGTTCCTGTTCTCCAAGCTAAGGACAGCCCAGAAGGGCAGTGAATTTCTTTCTCTCTTTCTTTAAAGGCTGCCTGTAAAAGTAGTGAAGATTTCTCCCTTTCCTTTCTATCTTTTTAGAGCTAGAGGGTAAAAAAGAAGGCACAGTGGGAACCTGTTACAAGGAAGGAATAAGTCACAAGACAGGAATCTGTCTCAGTAACAGTCGGGGCAAGAGAACGAGTTGCAGGTTCCAAACAAGTTTTCCTTAATTAAAAAATTATTACACTTTGATTTATTTTATTTTGGAGGGCTTCAAGACAGGGTTTCTCCGTGTAGCTCTGTACTGAGTCCTGGAACTCACTCTGCAGATTAGGTTGGCCTTGAACTCAGAGATTTACCTGCCTATGCCTCCTGAGTGCTGGGTATTAAAGGTGTGTGTCATCACCGCCTGGCTCGTTTTTATTTATTTTGTGTATATGTGTGCACAAACCCACATGTGCTATGGTGCTTGTGTGTAGGTCAAGGGACAAGTTGACTCTCCCTTTCTACCACATGGGTCCCAGAGTCAAACTCACATCTTCAGGCTTGGCAGCAACCATCTTTACCTACGGAGCCATTTCACCAGCCCCCAAACAAGTTTTAAAGTGACCTCCCCGAAAAAAAGACCATGGATACATGTCCCTAAGTCCAAGGAACATGAAGTGTTAAATTAAAGTTCGGGCGCTTAATGAGAATCCATCATTGAATTTTCAAATGCTCTTTATTAATCACAAATCATGTCAAATCTCAGGGAATTCATACCCAGGTCGCTAGGCAGAGAGCTCACTCCAATGTTTCCTCACCCCATGCTCTCCTCTTGGTTCTCCTCCTGCTCGCTAGCTTCTTCTTCCTTCTTCTCTGCTGTCTGTTTTTCGGCCCTTGCCCTAATTCTTTTTTATTCCAAATCCTCTCTGTCTCCACCCAGCCCTCCAATATACAAATCAATGGAGCCTAACCTTATCTGCCTTAAGGCTAAGGAATGTCCTATTCTTGTGGAGAGCCAGACAGCCACTCCTTTGTTTACTGGTAGGAAGTGAATCCTTTACGTGCTCCAAGGACAGCTTACTGGAACATTATCCATAACTAAAATCTCCCACAACAATGAAGTTTTACTAGGAGAAAGAAAAATAGCAAACAAGCTTAGAACCACAGAGCAATGTGAAGGACAGGTAGCCAGTGCTGGGTTTAAAAAAAAACCCAGAAAACCTTTGAGCAAGAGAGGACAGAGGCAAGGGTTTCCAGAGTGGGGAGAAGGAGGAGGAGAAGGAAGAGAGATGATCATGAAGAGTAAAGGTTCACCAAAGGGCACAGAGACACTGTAATGGGGAGATCAAACTGAGTGATGATAGAGGTAAGACGGAAAAGGGGGTCCAAAAAGTGGGGTGTTTTGGAGTTAATAGTATACTGGGTATGGAGACCATCAGTGGCATATTTATTGAGCACCTATAAACATTTCTTGAGCACCTACAGTGAGCAAGACACTAGGGACAACATGAAACTTCAATCTTGGTGTGAACTGGGGGAAGGCAGAGAGTAGTAAGTAAACCCACTGTTTGAAAGGTATTTTCACAGAACACTGTGAACACTGTAAAATGGAATGCTAAGAATAGTGGGGTTACTTTGGAGACAGGGGTGACGTCTGTGTCAAAGGGCAGAGCTTCTCCGAAAAGGCTGCACATAGATGAGACCCAAATGATGAGAAGGGGACGGTTGTATAAGGATCCCTAGGTAGAGAAAGAGGCAGAGGCAAAGATCCTGAGGCAGGGGATCGCTTGGCTTACTGGAGGAACTGCAGGACACTGCGGCTGGGACCCAGTGAACAAGGGGCAGGTGGCCAGAGTGTACAGGGGACTCCTGACCCATGCTGGAAAGTTCAGGTACAGAGGGCACCACGAAAGGGCTGGTTTCCAGTCTCTCTCATCTTTTTTAGAGGCCAGAAAACTTCTTGACGCCAAACAGCAGCAAGGTTCTGCCCACCCTGAACCCCAAGATCCTAGATGAGAATCTGGGTGACATTCGTGAGTCCTGGTCCTCGAGCTCATCAGACTCCTCTCAGGAAACAGAGGTGAGTGTCTCTCCCGATGGGAAGGAGGCACAAGAGTCACCCGAGGACCGGTCACACCCTGGTGGTCTGTGGACCACTCCTTTGGCATACTCTGCATGTGAATGATCCCAGAGACAAGTGAGTTAGCAGAAGGTGTGCCTCCCTTTCAGCTTCTTAGCCTTTTGGGTGGACTCTCATGGGATCTATGAGAAATTCCTGTAATGCCTGCTCAGGAAAGTCCAGCTCAGAGTCTGTTCCTTGTGCCATGAGAAACCCCCAGGAGACTAGCTGTAACTTATAAAAGGGGCACTTGAGATGAACGCTTAAAGAGAAAGACGCTATTTTCAGGCACAGAGTCAGCGTCTTTGATCTTGAGACCTGGCCTGAGGATGGGCTGCTTCTGAGTCTCGGCCTCTTGGTACAGACAGCAGAAGAGCATGCACCCAAAAGACAATCTAGCTGAAGTCCTGGTGGAGGCATCAACCCCCCACTCAATAACCACAAGTGATTTCATATGTGGCTTCCACAGCACATCCCATGAGGAAATGCTGCTCCAAAGCTCTCAAGGAAAGGCCCCAGGCAAAACCAGTCCGATGGGGACCTTGAGTCTCCTTCTGTGAGGACTTGCCCCCTCCACTGACACCTCACCCACCCTTGGCACTTGGCACTTTCCTGAAACATGTATCATCAGACAGTAGGAAAGGCTTCTGTCTGCTGGGTGTATCCAAGATGTCCCCACATGGAGCCCCTCCCCGGGAGCAGAGCCTTCCTGTCCAAGCAGCAGCTCTCAGAAACACTTCTGGCACGCAAGCTCCACTTCCACCCAGTGGAGAGCAGGACTCCAGCCACCTCCAGCCCAGCCATCAGTTGCATTGAAAATAAAGGTACAGGTCATGAGTGAACCAATTGTTGTCAAACTGCACAGCCTGGCCTAAGGCGGTATAGGGGAGAAACAAGGCTGGCTTTAAAACATCCAAGCAGCAAGAAAAAGTGAAGGGGCTACCACAGAAAGGGCAGATAGGAAGGAAGATGAAGGTGGTCCTCCCTGGTTACCACCAGAAGGCTGCAGTGAGCTCCTGCCCTCACCCTACGACTGGGGAGGAGCCAACCTAGCCTCAGCCCTCCCTACCAAACCCCAGAAGGCAGAGCTCACCCCTGAGCCACACTACCTCTGAGAGCAGAGATTCAGATGCTACCTGACTGGATGAGCCTCTCATGTCCACCACCAACATCCTGGACACAGTGTGAGCAAGGAGCAGTGCCAAGCCCCACCCCCAGCTGGGAATGGCAAGGTTCCCTGGTAAGGCCCGAGCTGCGGGCGGCGATCTGAGGGCCTGGGTCTTATGCAATAGTAAACACACATAACATAATGCTGCGAATGTGTCTGTATTGGGAGACATAGAAAGGAGAGGAATGGCCGGGCTGGAGGCTCACTGTACCTATTAAATTGAGTGAGGATGATAATGATGAGAGAGAGAGAGGGAGGAGAAAACAGCGTGGGAGGAAAAGAGCCTTTTGGGACTGGATGGCTCTGATGAGTGGACATTTGAGGCCCTGTCTTTAAATGTCAGGAAGGATGGTATAACATGGATAAACAGCCAGTTAGCCTTGACTTTCTCTTAAGGATTAAACCAGAAGGGAGAGACTAGGCTGCAGCCTGAAAAATTAGGATCAGCTGTTAGGAAATACTCCTTCTGAGCAAGAATAACCACCATGGGTGACCTGTTTTCATTTTCCCAATGGTAGCTATGACATGGTCCACAAGTAATATGATATCTGCCCAAGGCTTCCTGACCTTATCAATCATGTTATGTAGCATCCAGAGAATGCTGGGTATCTGCAGAGGCCTGTGCTTAGCTAACCATCCTAACCTTGAACCCTCCTTCCTGACTCTTGGCTTCAGCCCTTATCTTCCCATGACTGATTCAGCCCTCCGACACAGTATAAGGACATTCCCCCCTGACCCTGCTCTCTCCCCACCCCCTACATACCCTGCCATCACTTTATCCTAGCTGCTATCCCACAAACCTATTGGCAGAGCCCAGAAAGATGAGGGCAGGACTCCTTCCTGTGGCCAGTAGAGCCCAGTTGCAAGTAACAGAATGTGGCTGGGTAGCAGCAGTCTGCTTCCACGCCAATCACAGGCAGCTGTGCAGCCATGGGTCATCGTTCCATGGCAACCAAAGAAAATTACATAGCAATGGATGAACTCATGCAACCAAGAGGCACAGTGACAAGCAACAGAATACAACCATGGAGCCCAGGAGTGCGGCTGCATAGCAATAGACCCGGTTGTAGGATGATGTCACCCAGCACTCCAGGGCAGGGAGAGCCGGGCCACAGCACTGATGTACAAGGCACAGATTTACAGCAGCAGATACCCGAGGAGAGGAGCGCAGAGGCTCCTGAGCCACAGACACAGTCATGAGGCCTGTGACCCGGGACAGATGTCAGGGAGTGTCGGCAGCAGAGCCTGTGGAAGAGGCAGGGTGCCTTATGACACAGCAGTGGTTGGGTGAATGAGGGCCCCTCTGCTCTCTTCTGTGGCCTTGGCTGGGTTTCTTTGCATCACCTGACTTCCGTGGCGCCTCAGTCTTTGTCTAGTGTCGCCATGCGTTCCCTGGAGCCTCAGATCCATTTTATCTCTGGCTCCCTCCTGAGTCTGCTTGGGATCACTGAAAATAGAACCTTCTCTGGCAAAGATTCCTTGGGGACAAAGGAGCGGGTAGAAGTGATGTGGTCTGGGACTTTCTGTGCCACGCTCCCTGTCCCTCACAGCGCTCAGACCCAGCTGGGATTCCCACCAAGGTGCCCAGCCATTTCTTCTCACCCCCCAGACACCCAGCGCCAATGCATCATTTCAGGGACCACTTTTTTAGAGGTTCCACTCACAAAGACTCATGAGACATCTTCAACTAGTCAGCAGCCTGGGAAGATCAGCCTAAGGGCTTCCCAGCCCTGCATCCAGTGAGGCCATGGTAAGAGAGGGAACTGAGGCCTGAGAAGCTGGGATCCTCCTCAGAAAGGAACAGCCACAGACCATCAGATACACGGAGCAGACAGGCATGTGAGGGATGGACAAGGGGGGAGGGCGGTGGCGTGATCCAGACAAAGAGTGAGGGAAAAGGGAAGAGGACCTAGGAAGGCTTCCTGGAGGAGGAGGTCCAGGCTTTTAGGTGAGGTGTTCAATGTCTTTTCCACCCAGAGGTTTAAGCAAGGGTTGTTCCTCTCCATTGCCCTCCACCCTCACCTCTCTGTGTCTCTGTCTCTCTAGACACACACACACACACACACACACACACACACACACACACACACACGCATGCCATTGTCTGTAGATTCCCATTTCTTTTTGATATTACCCCCACTCTCTCCCTCTCGCCTCTCCACTTCACTCCCCCACTCTGCCCTGCTCACCACAGCTCTGCGGCCAACCCGAGGGCCCGCACACTAGAAAATGAATAATTGACAGGATTGTTAAAAGATTCAGTGGAGTTTTTCTAAGCTTCCCACACTGGAATAACTCATCTCTTTCATTCTCTCTTTGAAAACCTTCCCTCCCTCCCACAGTTCCTCCCTCTCTCCCACACTCCCTCCCTCCCTCCCTCCTCCCATCCCCAGGTCCCTGCCCTGCCCCAAGCCCAGGCTTTTCTTTTCCTTTACCCAGTCTGTGAGTCCCACAAGGCTCTGTCCTTGACCCCAAAGTCTCTATAAGTCATAGCTGTCCGTGGCCTGTTTAAACTGCTCTCAGGGATGGCAGGGTGATTCCCCTGAAAGGGCCCCCTGTGCACATGGAGAGAAAGGCCAGCTGGCTTCACCCGAGGGGGCACCAACTGAAGAAGTGCAGGCCCAGCCCAGGAGGTCAGACTCCTCAGGCCAAGGCCACCCTGCGCAGGCTGGCTGAGAAGGGTCTCTGCTGGGCCTGCCCAGTTCTGTCACTTCCTGTCCCTATGCCCTGATTGTCTGTCTGTAACAAGAGCGAACTGCACACTCAGGCTTTCCTGTCCCCTTGGGAGCAAAGGAGACCACCAAGAAGACCAGCAAGGCCTTGAGGCTGGTCTTGTAGCAAAGATCCTTGGGAACTGAAGCCTTTGTTCCTTCTTTGCATGGCCATAGGGTAACCAGTCTCCCTACTTGCTCTGGGCAAATCAAGCCTGGTCATCTCCATGACATGAAAATTCCTCTGCTCCAGACCTGCCTCATCCCAGCCCCTCACATTTCCTGCCTCCTTTAACAGCCCTTGTAGGGCCCCCCTCCCCGCTTTGCCCAGCCTAGCTCCATGCTGGGCCCTGCACTCACTCTCATTGCTCCTTGAAGTAACCTTGGACTCCATCCCCCTCTCTGGGCTCCAGTTCCTGCTTCTGTCAGCAGAAGACATTGAGCAGATGTGCCTTAGTTCCCTGAGAAATGCAGTGATGGCTTGGGCCTCCATCTTGCCCCAGGCCCCGCCCAGGTGAGAGGAGGCTCAAGAAGGCCTTGGCTCCCTCAGCACCACCTGGTGGCAAGCGATGCATCCTAAGCAGGATGTGGCCACCAGCAGTCAGCACCAGAGGGAGAGCGGGTGTTCCCCTAGACCCTATTTACACAGGTAGCCAGAAGCAGTTAGAACCTCTGTGGGGAGAAGGCATCAACCCAGCATGCCAAGGGCTGGCTGGGCATGCAGGGTCACTCTCATAGGGGCTGAGAGGAAGATTCCCTGGTCCCCAGAGGTAGATGAGAGGACATCTTCCATTGTTATCACCACCATCCCTGCCTGGGGACCCAGAGACTGCAGACCAATGAGGCAAAGAACAGAGGAGAGGGGCAGAAAGCCAAGCAACCAAGAGCATCCCCCATACCCCCATGCTCACTTCAGCACCAGCACCAGCACCTGGCTGGGTGCCCGTCAGATCACAACACCCAAGCTACTAGCCATCTTCTCCACAGAACTGTTACTCCATCTCTCCTACACCTCAGCCTCTACTGTCCTCAATTTCTCTGCCTCAAATTTCCTGGCCAGTCTGCTTTTGTCACCTATAGAGTATCCAGCTCTCTGCCCCTGACCCCAAGGAACATGTCTACCATGCACTTACTAAGGCCCCACCAGGCCCTGCTCCTCCAGGCTGGAGGTCCTCTCAGGGCCCTGCACTTCTGCACCTTCTAACCAGGGAGCCCTGTGTGCTGGCTCCAAGAGGAAGGGGTTCTAAAAATAAATGCAGCAAACGTGTAAAAGTCCCCAGCTGGTTGAGACCTCAGCGGCTTCTTCTCTTTCCTGTGCATCTCTTGCTTCCTTCTCAGTTTATACTGCAGGTGTGTGTGTGTGCGCGCGTGCGTGCGTGCGTGTGTGTGTGTGTGTGTGTGTGTTTGGTGCATGTATGTATGTGTGTGTGTGTGTGTGTTTGGTGTGTGTGTGTGTTTGGTGCATGTGTGTATGTGTATGTGTGTGTGTGGTGTGTGTGTGTTTGGTGTGTGTGTGTTTGGTGTGTGTGTGTATTTGGTACATGTGTGTATGTGTGTGTGTGTTTGATGTGTGTGTGTGGCACACATACAGAGAGATAAGGAGGGAGATAAAGAGAGACACACAGAGAAGAGAGAAAGAGGGAAGGGGGAGTCACACACAGAGAGGCAGGATGGAGGGGAGGGAGGGAGAGAAGCACATACAGAGAGAGGAGGAGAGGAGGAAGAGGAGAGAGAGAAAGGGGAGGGGGATTACCAAGCCTTTGAGGAATAAAGGGAGAGGCAGGCAGAGAGGGAAAGCTGAAAAGGAAGAAGTGAGCTGCATTCTGCACGGGGAGCTGGAGGGGGGGGGTGTTCTCTCCTGCAGACTCAAGCTCCTCCTGAGACCCACAGCTCTGACAGGTTGTCTCAGGTCTACCTCTAGAACTGTGTGAGGTTAGAGAAATCGTCCCACCTCTCTGATCCTGTCCCCGCATTGTTAAATGAAAGGATGTAGTCTCCTTGCTCCCTCTTGAGGCTGTGGGGAAGGTTAACAAGAGTGTGGGCAGTGGGGCAAGGAAACAGTCTCTGTGTTCTGTCTGCAGGACACAATCTCCAGGCTTCCCCTGTGACTCCATCTCCAGAAAACCTGTCCCCAGACCCATGCCCATTGTTTCCCCCTTCTCCCCCCTCCCTCCTCCTCTCCCCTCCCCTTCCACCCCTGCATCTCAAGCGGGCCATTCTCCTTCTCCATCCATCACCTGAGACTAAAGAGATTAATAAACGAGACTCATAACTCAGCTACCAGGATGCGCCAGATATTTACGGCTGCGTTTCAATTTGCAGAGAGATTAAGTGTTTGTCGATTTATTGTCTCTAGGTGGGTGTATGCTGGGAGCAAGCAGGCTGAGCAAGGCCCCCTGCTGGCCAGCTCCCCTCCCCCCACTCCCACTGCCTCCCAACCTCCATCCCTAGAGCTGGTGGAAACAGGCGCTGTCCAGTTTTGAAAGCTACTACCCACTGGAGGGGTTTGATCCAACTAACCAGGGAGACAAGAAGGTGAAAGCCCCACCCGCACCACTCGACCGTCTTCTGAATACCCAGCATCCTCCACCCTACAGTAGCAAGCAGTGCATGAAGTCACACATCTCTGGATGGGTGAATACCAAACAGCTTCAAGGATCACCCCTAAGCCCATTAATGGTTGTTTAGGACATTGTGGAACTGCCATTTATGCCCCCTCTTGGACCTAAAGACACTGGGAGTGGCCTGGAGAAGTCTCTGCAGAGGCCCAGAAAAGACAGTCAGCCTGGGAAAGGTGGGGGAAAGGCGGGACCAAGAGGGAAAGATAACTTGACCCCAGTATAAATGGGGCTCAAGGAGCCAAGAAGTGGCTTGAAGCATACTGGGGTGGACCCGGCTGCTTCTCACACACACCCCTTCCAGAGTCTGGCACGGGCATTCATTTGCTCAGCCAGCTTTTCCAGCATCTATTTTGTGCCAGGTCTTGTGACCTCACTGCATGGAACTTAGCACTAGCAAGGTCACTGTCCGGAGATGTGTGACTTTTGAGAAATCACTCCACCTCTCTGATGTTAAGTACAGAGATCAATCTTCCCTACTTACCTTTTGAGGTCTCTGAGAGCTGACAAGAGTGGGTTGTAGTGTACTGGGGACTCTACAGATGTGTCCACTGTTCAGGAAGCTTGCTGATGATGAGTGTTTATGGGATCTTTTAGACTGAGGGGGAAAGGGGAAACATCACCGCTCACCGAGCCCTCTCTCCAGAAGCTTCTCCTCAAATGACAGCCACATAAGGACACATAAGATGTCCATCCAAGGACACTTGTGCTCCAAAGCCCCGGGCCAGCAGAGACACACACAGGAAAGGGGAGGAGGGTATGACCAGGACCAGGACACAGTCTTCTCCCAGGATTGTATCTAGCCTTAACCCCATCAGCTCTGTCCCAGGAAGGCACATGTCATATACCCGGGGGTGGGAGAGGTCGCTGTGATGACTGAGAATGAGAACAGCAGCCAAGTGTGAATGGTGGCAGTACGGAAATCGTGATAGCTCTGCTCCACTGGTAGCAAGGAGAGGGTCAGTTTGTTCCTGTAAGAGAAAGAAATTGTGCGTGTGTATGTACGTGTGTGTGTGTGTGTGTGTGTGCTGTGTGTGTATGATGAGTGTATAGTGTGTGTGTGTGTTGTGAATGTGTGTTTGTGTGTGTGCTGTGTGTGTGTGTGTGTGGTATGTGTGGTGAGTGTGTGGTGTGTGTGTGTACATGCACACACATAGGCATCGCATTCACATCTCTTTCCTGAGCCTGGCCAAATCTCATAAAAGGAACCATTGGGCCTTCCAATCTTTTCCCTTCCCTTCTAGACCTGTTTCCTTATCCATCTGTGAAATAGGGAGAAAATAGCCCTCTAGGGAGGAGAAAGAAAGTCTTCCAGGTGTGGGGCAGAGAACAGAAAGACTGCTGGGGTGTGGATTGGCCAACTTAGGATCTAGCCCAAGTGCCTGTGAGATCTGGCTGAGAGATGCTAAGGAAGAGAAGCCCCCCCTCCCCAGAGCAAGGGTCCCCAGAGGCAGGAGAAATTGCCTTTAGAGAGAGCTCCAGGTGAGGAGGTTGAGAGACCCTGCATGGAAGTCATCCTACTGGTCTTCCCCTCTGGATCAGGTTGGGCTCCAATCTACAGGTGGGGTCCTGGATTCGATGGCATCCTCTTCATCACGGTTAATGAGGCTGAAGCAAGTGGATCAGCCTCTAGCTTCAGTCTCAGCAAGATGCCAGCACTGCCTGGTGCCCCAGTCCATGGTCCATCCTGCCTTGATTCACTGGTAGTGGACAGGCAAGGGTATGGCATCCATAGTAAATAAGGTAGAGAAGATGAGGTCATTAGTTCCTGAGGCTGAGTCATCAATTCTCAAAGAAGCACAAGCACCAGACCCAGGGAAAGCTGGGGGAGATCTGCTGACCTGGGCACTGGGACACGTTCCTTTCTGCAAGCTGCCAGCCCTCTTGTCCTACTTATGATACCAGGCATACAGTGCCAAACAGTGTTAATACAGACTGAATTTCAGCCCCCAGGCTTTTAGTCATAAGTCATTTAATTATTTCAACCCGATGTTGTGCAGGTAGGGTACCTACCCCCATCTTGTCACCTACTAGGGCCACCAACAGGCTTGGCAAGTTCCGATCTGGGGTTCTAGCTCAGAGCCTGATCCCATAGCAGCCTGAGCCACCCAGGCCCAGTGACTCAGAACACAAAAGTCTGGATCCTGACAAACATACCTCTCCTCCAGTCCATCTGGAGAGCAGCCTCAGTTTCCTAGTAAACATGGAGACAGATGTGCGCTCCTTTTCCCTCCCAGATCAGAGCATGTGAAAGTAGGAGAGAAGCCCCCACACTTCAGTGTTCAGTTACAAATGGGATAAAGCAACCAACTATAAAATGTGCTCTATCCTCTGCCTTCAATGCATCATATGCCAGCCCTCAAAGGATTCTTGGATTCCCCATCACAGACCCAAGCTGCTGGTCCTGGGAGGGGGACACAGCTCCCAGGCCCGCTTCTCCCTTGCCTGCCCCCTTTCCATCTCACCCCATTGGGTTTCTTTTGTGTGCACAAGGATGCACTGCCACCTTCAGGAATACAGGGCCAGAAGCAGGAGGGAATCTCCAGGGCTAAAAAGTCCTGAGTGTGCACATCGGGTGTTCCTCACTGCATGGGAACAGCTGTATCCGAGAAAGGCCAGAACATGACTGGAAGGGGGGGGGGCTGCCTAGAGCACAGAAGGCCCCATGCAGAAGCCCCTTCTGCCCGGGGCTAAGGACCCAACTGTCCCCTGCCCCTCCTGCTAGCTCTATGACTCTATTAGGGTGTACTCCTGTGTGCTCAGATTAAATGCTGCTCAGTACAATCCAATTTTCTTTTGATACAGACCAGAGAATCGTACACACACACACACACACACACACACACACACACACACACACACCAGTGCTAAATACCCAATCAAGCCTACAGATAATAGACAATAGCCAGTTCACTCCCAGTTTAATCAGATAAAATGCCCATTTATCGGCTCCTGCTGAAGCAGACATCCCGTAGTCAGCAGGCTGCAGGAGTTCGTGTGCAGGGTATATAGACTGCATCTTTAAATCTTGGGGGGGGGGGGGAGCTGCCCACAGGGGACTAATTATCCTTCCGCCCTTAGCCAGCTCTTACTCAAACAGACAAAAGGGGGCTCCAGCCTTAGTGGTGCTAAGCTGGCAGCAGAATTATTTTTGCTCTCAGATATGCAAATCTACTGCAGCACAGTGGGCTTGAGGGACGGCACTGAATAGTAGCTCAGGAACTGCAAGTGGCTGTTTTAGGGGGACTAGAGGCATCTCGGCTTCCACATCAGGCTCGGTGAAGGCCCCCATCTTGATCCCTATTTTGCTGGTGGTGGCCTGTGAGGCTGAAAATAAAAGCTTCCCCCCACTTTTCCTCCCATCTTCTTTATGGGGAACACTCAGGAATCCCTGGGAATTGAGTCCGGGTGAGCCCTCTCCTCGTTGGATGACTTCCTGCTTGAGACATAGCCTTGTCCGAAGCACAGATGTCCACCCTGCTTGCCATCGTCCCTGGTTCTCCACCGCCCTTAGCTCTGCCTGTTGAGTCCCTAAGGCTCTGAAATCTGGGCCTAAGCCCTCACCAGAACCCAGAATATTCTACTCACATCTAACACGCCTCTCTGCAACCCATCAAACATGCCAAATGCCCTGCCAGCAGTTTGCTGATCCAGGATACCTGCTACCTGCTCAGCCCCTAGCCAGAGCTCAGGGAAACCTCCATCTTTTTAACTGTTTAACTGGGATAATACCCCATAGGCTGGCTGTGTGAGTCTTGGGTGTCTGGAATGGGCTTTGTGAGCTATGAAAAGCCCCTTGTACTGGGTGCAGAGGAAAGTTGGGGAAGGGATCTGGAGGACCAGGCTCTGTCTCTCTCATCCTCCAAGACCCTGTATGACAGCTGTCAGCTGCTTCCTTGGAGAATTCATTCATCCCCACTCAGCACCCCCCACTCTTTGACCACCCAGCCTAAGGGAACCCACAGCTGGAGAGGAAGAGGATGGCATGGAGGCAGGACACCAAGCAAGTTTGATAAGATGACCTGGGTGTGAGATGGGCAAGGGCCATCCCAGCACCCCAAGAAGGGTAACCTCAGGCAAAGCAAGTGCCCCATTGTGCTGGCTCGGTTTTGGGCAATTTGACACAAACCTAGACATTCATCTTAATTGAGAAAATGCCTTCATGAGATGAGCCTTTTAGGCAAGTCTGAGGTGAATTTTCCTGATCGATATGGGAAGACTCATTCCACTGGGGCTGGTGCCACCCCTGGGTAGGAGGTCCCAGTTGTATAAGAAAGCAGGCTGAGCAAGCCATGGGGTATTGAGCCATAAGCAGTACTCCTCCATGGCCTCTATATCAGTTCCTGCCTTACGTTCTTGCCCTGATTTTCCTGGATGATATAAGCCGAAATAAACCCTTTCTCCCCAAGTTGCTTTTGGTCATGTTTTATCCCAGCAGTAGAAACCTAAGACACCGGTGAAGCTCCCTCCGTCACTGCCAGCTGCGTTCATAAGGGCCTTGGATTCTCACTCCTGGAGAAAACACCGGACCTACTAGTTACTTTTCTCAATGCTGTGGCCAAACACCTGCCGAAAGCAACCGTAGGAAGGAAGAGTTTAACCTAGGTCATAGTTTGAGGGTACAGTTTATGGACAGGAGCAGGAAGCAGCCAATCTTATGACATCCCTAGTGAGGAAGCAGAGAGAGACAGACGCTGTTGCTCGGCTCCCTTTCTTTTTTATTTGCCCAGGACCCCAGTTCACTGAATGGTGCCACCTACAATTAGGATGATTCTTCCTGCCTCAATTAACCTAATCTAGAAACTCCCTCACAGATGTGCCAGAGGTTTGTCTCCTAGGTGATTCAGCCCATTGAGTTGACCGGATCAAACTAGCCATTACACCTGGCAGGGATAACACTGGAAGGAATTCCTTCGGGAAGACTCTCCGGATAGGGAGGGGTAAGGCATGGTGGGGGTCGGTGAGCAGAAAAGGCTGGGTGACAGGCCAGGTGAGAGGGAGCTCTCAAGAGACCCTTGAGCCCTGGGCTGGAACTTCAACAGGCCAAGGTGGACACAAGATTTCTGGAAGCATTGCTCAGGACACTGACAACTAAAGCACTAATGTGAGGCTCGGATGGCCAGGATGAAACGAAAACTTGCAGCAGCACAGAGCCAAGAGAGAACCTGGGTCTGGCTGGAGGCAGGAAAGATGAGCTATGTGAGGATAGATGGGGGGTAGGCTCACAGAACTCAAGAGGCAGTCAAGGTGGAGCCTGGGAGGTGAGTAGGACATGCCCCATCCAGACAGGACACCTCAGGCAGTACCCCAAGGATCTCCCAGACATGCTAGCCTCTCTGAGAAGTCCCTGGAACAAGCATGTTCAACCTTTTAACACCATGATAGAAATGTGACCTACACAATTCAGACTCAAGAAGTAGAATCGTGTGTGTATGTGTGTGTGTGTGTGTGTGTGTGTGTGTGTGTGATATTTTGTGATTTACATCTACAAATACATATTTTTTATATATATCATATAATCTCATAACATTTTGAGTAAGTTTATGATTTGTGTCAGGTGGACATGCCTGCTCTGAGTCTATCTGTCTTGGCTCCCAGGCAGAGGGTGCCTCCTTTCACCTTACCTGTCCTGGACTAGCTAACAGAGCTCAGGGAAGCCAGGCCTCACTTTCATCTGCTGTACCACCAGCTGCCCATGATAGCTGAGCCCCTCTGTCACCCCAAGTCACCCACCACTCCACACACATACCCCACCAGGCTCAATGGGACCTTCAGATCTCTAAAAGGCCCAGATAAGCAGACAGGGCTCCTTCCCCCTAGGCCGAGACCAGGCACATACTTCCAGGACCCCTCCCATCCACAGATCCTGACCCAGGCTTTCTCTTCTAGCCAGATGCCTCCCTGGGGACAATGAATAGGAAGCCACGACCACACAGCTTCACAAGAATAATTCAAGGGTGGAGGGTAAAAATAGCCTCCAATTAAAGCCGGGACAGCATGCTCTCCTAAAGAGAACGTGCAAAGAAGCAAATGGTGGCTCTCCATCCCCACAGGAACACAGCTGTTATCCTCCAGGTCAGCTGACTGGCTGGTGTAGGGGGCTCCCGAGCAGCTTCGGGGCTCGTTGAGTGTGGTGGGAAAGACCAGGACTGTATTATTCCAGCCGGTGATGCTGTTGAATGGACAGACAGTTCTGTGGATATAATTGCCCTCTTGCTAATTCACACCTAGGAAGGCAGGAGGAAACGAGTGAGGCTACAGCTGTCACCGGTGAAGCTGCAGTGGTCGCTCATGCCCACCAGGAACGGGAGCAGTTGGACTATTGCTTTGTGGTTGGGACAATGTTCGTGCTTTGCCTGTATTCAGATTTGAATGGCCTGATATAGTGCTAGAATGTCCTGAGCAACTGAGGAGCCTCAGGGTCCCGCTGTGGCCAGACAGCGTTACCATCAGATTGTATGTGTTGGACACAGATCGACCTTGTCCCTTAATCTTCTTACAGCCCTCTCATTGTACAGGAGTAAACTGAGGCACAGAGAAGTGAGGTATTCACTGGAGTCAACAGTAACTGGACAAATTGGATCACAAGTCTAGAGCTCTCTGGCTTCAAAATCCCTTCCATACCCTGCCTTTAGCCTGGGAGGCTGAACCTCACAGCTCCTCTGGATACGTAGCTCCAAACTGTCCCAGGCATCGCAGCTGGGCACCTTTCATGGAAAGGCTCAGCAAGACTGTCATGGGTCAGCCACAGTGTTGTCAGCCACTCCTGTCCATGCTGGTCTCCATGAGCCTAGAGGTGTGAAGGGTAATGAGGGCCCGTAATTAAGGCTTCTGGAGACAAGGCTGGGAGATTTATAGACAGGCTTTGTCAATAGCTGTGCTCCGGGCTGTGGATCCAGCGAGACATCGATAAGTGCTCGTTAAGGCTTCTCCCTGCTCCCTGCCCTGTCCCCCACCAGCCCCTCCCTCCCATCAGCCGCCTGTTCACAGCGCCTGTGTACACAGGCTTTGCTCAATTAATTTGCACTTGTTGGCACCATCTGTGCTTTTCATGTGTCCTTATCGAGAGATTCCGAGCCCCGCCTCCCCCTCAGATGGCTCCAGAGCAGAGGCAAGCAGCCCTCCTGCACACCAGGACTCACAGGGAAGGTCAATCCAGGATCACCAAAGACAAAGGCATGGTTTCCTGTCCCTCTTCCTCCCTCCCCACTCCAGCTCCTCAACCTGGTAAGCCAAGCTTGGCCTGAGGTCCTTGTACCCTTTTCCTCCAACCTGACTGACCCCAGCAGGCTGGGTCCTAGCCCTGCAGAGGAAGCCCAGAGCACAGGTTTCCCAGGGGCCAAGAGACTGGATTTCCAGCCTACTTCCTGCTCTGCTCTCAAAACCCTGGATTTGACAGATCCTTGCTCTGAGAACAGGGAGACTTCTGGGTCACAGGACTGGAAAAGGCCAAAGAATCCACAGCCAGCTCTGTAGAGCAAAGGTAGCCCAGGGGCCTGGTCTTGCACAAGAACTCAGGGTAGGTGGGACAGGACAGGACATAGCCCGGTGGCCCCAGCACACTGCCCAGAGTACTGAGACTAGGTAGCATTGTTGACTGTTCTTTCTAAATAGACAGTGTTTCTGCCCTTGGCATAGCTTTGTGTTTTTAAAAGATAGAATCCCACTATATATTTCAAGCTGGCCTGAAACTCCGTGTAGTCCAGGCAGCCTCCACCTTTTACCCCGATGCCTTCTCTCCAGTGCTAGGACAGCAGGTATGCACCACACATCCTGCCTACATTACGCAGAGCCCTCTGACCTTGGAGTTTAGAGTGCTGAACTGGCTCTTGGGGGCACCTCCAGCATCTCTAATCTCCCTGCCTTTGGCTCCCCAGACTAATACCTGCCCTGCTTCCTGGGATCCTGGGATCCCGCTCATTAGGTCCACAAAAATAGAAACAACCCAGCCAGAGTCTTCATGTAACTGTCTGGCATCTTACTGTGCCAGAATGAGCTAGGGGTACTCTTCAGCATTCATTTTACTGACAAAACACCCCAAATCAGGCCAGTCTTCCTGCGGTCGGCCTGGGTTCCAAGGAGCCGGCCCAAGCTGCCAAGGGTGCGGTTGCCTCTCTCCTACACAGCAGCTGCACTTGTTCTGTATCCAGAGTAGGGCCCCCCAAGGGTGCACTCAGGGCCTCCCGGCTCCTGACAGAGCAGACTGGAAGACAGTCACGTCTGGGGCCTGGCTGCACCCTGTGGATGCCTCCACGTGGTACATTATTGATGGTGCTTCTAATTGTGCGTTTCCCAAAGTCTACAGGCTTTTGATGAAAAATTCATGGCACGCCTGAGGATGGCAGAACATTCGATCGATTGGCAATGTAGCAGACGAGGGGTCCGGGGCCCCTTGGGGACAACGGCTGAAGGCTGGCTGGAGAGGGAGTAGCCGTCAGTGGCACAGTGCCCTGGATTTGTGAGAGGGAGAGGTGCACAACAGGAGGCAGCAGCCAGGGAGAAGCCAAAGGGGAGGGTTGGGCGTGGTTTTGAGCCTGTATTTGGTATTTGGTGCCTACTGGGTGATTTGCTGTCATGGAGGCGCATGACCACACACCAAGCCTCGTATTCGCTTCCCTGTTAGGGAGTATTGGGCTCTCCAGAGCCCCCCATGAGTCACACTACGGAGACGTACTATTTCTGAAGTCACTCCTGTATGCAGTAGAGTGTATCCCAAGGACCTACACGTAGTCCCCTGATAGACCCATTTGATGAGTGCAGTGGTGTCCTCATACCACAGAATGGAAGTGAGGCCCAGAGGCACTGAGTGACCTGTCTGAGCGAATTAGTAGTGGGTCCACAGTCTTTCTACCTCACTAGGCCAGCTTGAATATGAGAGTGGGAGGGATCGTCCAACTACTTTTCCCATCCCCATTGCACTAAGAAAAATTAAGTGAAAAATGAAGCCAGCAAACCAGAAAAAAGCAAGTCTTCCCCATTCCAACCTATGCCAGCAATACTGACAGAGGCCACCCAGAGGTTCCAGAGAATACTAAATTCATTAAACTAGTACTACATCTTAATGAAGTCCTGTTCCTACCAGGGCATCTTGTTGCTTCTTGGGGGGCGCGGGGGAGTCCTATCCTGAAAAGCTTTAAGCCAGACATGCCAGGCTAACAAGTTAACACCACCACCACCACCTTGCCCCATGCTCTAGGAGGGGGTCTGTTCAGGCTCTGCCCCTGGGAGGAATCTGCAACCAGGCTCAGGAGGCTGCAGTAGATTGTCCTGCCTCTGTAACCCAAGCGTTTCTAGGTGATGGGTTGGCGTGTTTGGGTTTGTTTTCCTTGCTTCCCAGAGAGTTCCTTTCAAAAACATCCACCCATGTCTCTGCTGAACTAAAGGGAAAGGAATTTGTCCAGACCATCAAGAAAACAGGGTTAGAGGCCCTTGGGGCCATGGGTGGGTGTGGGGTCCTGTGCTTGTTGGGAGGAGGGTGAACCCAGCTTAGGCTTCTGGGGTCTGGCTGCAGCTAAGGGAAACTGAAGAGGCAAGGTACAGGGAGATTCAGGAAGATAAAGGGTAAGGCTGATGGGAGAAAAGAGGCAAGGGGACAGAAGTGGAGACAGAGAAAGGGGATGAGCAGATGGGGAAGACAGAAGAACTGAAGGGAAGATGTGGGGAGGGTTGCTAAGTAGTAGGACCAGAAGCCTAAGGCCCCTAACACCCTCTTCCCAGGCCTGTCATTTGTTGCAGTTCCCTGGTCCCGTGAGCCTCACCTCATTCTATCACCCTGTCCAGGTGTTCCCCAACCCCAGAACAAAAGAAAGAGGCCCATGGTTTGTCTCCTGCTTGCTTCAGGGCTGGACCCAGTCACCAAGCAGGCACTTGTTGTAGCAACAGTCCCTGAGGACCTGTCCTGGGAAGAATTATCGGCACAGATGGGGGAGCCGGGGTACCCAGCCCCACCAGCTCCTCCAGCCCCCAAGATTGCCCTGGGCTTAGTTGAAAGCCGCTCTGTAAGTGTACCCCATACCCACTGGTTCCCAGAGATGAGTCAGCTCCTCCAGGCTGCAGGTGTGTAGAGGTATGTTGCCAGGCAACCAGCAGAGGCATTCCCAGAGCCTGTGTGAGTAGGAGGTAAGGTGGGGGAGGGCCAGGACACCACTTCTAGATGGTCCTGGTCTCAAGAACCTTTGGTGGGGGTCCTCAGCCCCAGTCCAAGTCCCATTAGAGCCCACACTTAGAACCCAGAGAGGGAGGAAAACAGGGCTTTGGTGGAGAAATCCCTTTAAGCGACCATTGTCTCCAGTTAACTTGAACATTAGCTATGGTATCTTGAAGGTCTAGCCCCAGACCTCAGTCTGTGCCATCAGAGTCAGGCTTTGGGGAAAAGTGGAGACAGCAGAAGAGGCATCTAAAAGGAAGCCAACAAGCTGTAGGCCAAGGGTTGGCAAGGTGGAGTGGGGTTAATGATGGTGACTTTTGTCACTCTGACCCCAGTTACCAAAGCATGTGATAAGAATCCTGAGCTCCAGCCCAGAAGGCTATGTGAAATAGTGTGCAGATGAGGGAGCACAGAGGTACAGGGGCTTCTGGTAGCCAGAGGACAGCAGCAGGGAGAGACAGAGGGAAAGCTGGCTTCTGGCCCCATTCCATGACCATAATCTGAAAGCAGGGGAATAAGGAGGTGACCAACAGGGATTCCTTGTAGCAGGGTAATCAGAGTCACTTTGGGAAGAGCTCTATCTCTTCTGCAGCCCCCTAAGCACTGGTCCTAGACTTCCCTGGCTTGGGGACAAGGGCCAGGTCAGCTCCAAGTTGTTATCAGCAGAGACAGGACTCTGAGCCACATCCCAGAGGAAGACTGATACTGGCTTTCCTGTGGCCCAGGGTCTTCCTGGAGGAGCAGGGCCCAGAGTGGAGCCTTGAAAGCTGGGTAAGGTTGGAGGATGCCTGGGAACAGAGGGTGGGAACAGGAAGCTAGGTGGCATTTCCAGAAAGCTCTACACACTTCTGTGCCCATTCCAGCCCCAGCCCCATGGTCCTAGCCTAGCCCAATTAGCCATTCTGGCTCCTGCAGGGGCCAATTAGACAGGAGCTGGGGTCAGATGTAGGCCAAGGCCCTGTAGCCCCTTAGAGGCAAGCACAAAAGCTCTCTCTGCTGCCTGGGAAGGAAAAGAAAAGAAGAGGGAAAATGCGTTCCTTTTGTTTCTTTGCTGTAACCTTGGACTGAATAAAAAAAAGCCACTGTGTCCCTCTCCCCAGGAGGGCAACCTTTATAGAACAGGGGAAACTATGTGCAATAGCACTCTGCATGGATCTGTTGTGGTTCAGAAGCCCAGCTGTCAGTCGAGGGAAATTATTTAAGGAACAAGATTTCAGACAAGGAGGCCCTCTATTCTAGAACCTGCTGTGGTTCCCATCTGTTCTTGGTGCTGAAGCAGAACTCCTTGGGTTGGCACCCTGGACACACCCACCCTGGTTTGTTAGAGCTGCTCCAGCTCTCTGGCCAGGTCCACCTGTGTGCTCTGATGTCCTGGCCCTTGCAGCTGTGCTGGCCTCCAACCCATGATGCAGTTGTTCTCACACTTCAAATCCCATGTCATCAATTTCTGCCTCCAAGACCAGACTCTGACCCTGCAGTGGCCCAGGAGCTTCCTGGAGGAAGTGGGCCCAGAGAGAAACCTTAAAGACTGGGCAAAGCTGAGGGAGGTCTCAGGGCAGAGGATAAGATCAGAAGGAGCTCCAGCAAGCCTCACCCCTGTGCCCACACTAACCCTAGCTCCAGCTGGGCTGGAGCTGGCCTCCATTGTCCTGGCCTTTGCCTGGCCAGAGACAGCTCTCTTGCCTCTTGCTTCTTATTTGTACTTCCAGAAATGATTGGTGTCCTGGGCATGGCAAGTACCCACACTGTTACTGGCATCTCTCCAAAGATATGACCTCCTCCACCCCAACAGAGCTGAGCTTAGCCTTGGGAAGCTGGGGCCACTCCAGGTAGTAACAGGTAGAAAAGAGACCCACTGAACCTATTCCTCCTCAAGGTTTTTCTCACCTCCAGTCAAATGCTCACTGCAGAACTGGTCCTGCCCCAGCCCTCCCCAGCACTGCCCTTAGTTGTGGGTTCCAGTCCCCAAGGAGGTACTCAGTATCTATTGCCTGATCGATAGCTCTGGGCTTCAGTGCCCCCACCCAGCCTATGGGATGGTCAAGGTCCCTTGCCTGACCTCTGGTGGTAGAAAGGCCACTTGGTTCTATGATAATTGCCCCACGCATGGTGGGCAGGGAGGGTTTTTGGGTTTTGTTTTTGTTTTCTTTAATGGGTGGACAGAGGACCAGGACTCCAGCGGTACTAGATGTTCCTGTGAGCACAAGAGCTGCTTAGCCACACCGAACTTCAATTCCTGGAATGTCATTAGCTTCTTTCAGCAAATCCCAGGCCATCTTTCCCCCACACCAGTTCCTGAGAGTTGACTCCCAGTTCCTTGTTCTCAGGAACTGGGAAGGCCAGCACTGGTTTGTACAAGCTGAAGGTTCTTGTTTTATTTTAAAGAAATGGGATTCATTCCTTTTTTAAAGTACTACTACTACTACTACTACTAATAGTAATAATAATAATAATAATAATAATAATAATAATAGTAATAATAATAAGTTAGCAAGGAAGATCTCTGGCATCCCGAGGGACCATAGGAGCTCTAATTCATCAAAAGATGACAAGGGTGACAGAAGCAATGGCTACCCAAGAGAGGCAGAAAAACAAGGAAGTCTATCAGGCCTCTGAGTAACTGTTGGGGTTTGGGGGAGGGTCCCTGGTAGATGGCAGTGCCATGCTAGTATGGGCCAGGGATGGTCAGAGCAGGTGAAGCTTCAAATGTGACCTCAGTGGGAATGACTTGGAGGTCAGGCCAGAGCAGTGAGGCTGAGTTACCATGGCTCCTTCTCCCGCTGATTAGCTGGGAAAACAGTGGGCATTATGCGAGAGGAGGAGTTTGAGGAATTTTCCCTCCTAAGGGTCCGGGTGGGGAGGGGATGACAGAGGGCACACAGACTGCACTTCTCCATGAGGGGATAGTAAAGCATGTTCAGCCATCGTTGCTACTGCACCACAGAGGAAGGCCAAGAGAACCCAGCTGTGAGGGAGCAGAGGGCCAGGAGGGAGTGCCTAGATACTCAGCTTTCTCTGCAACACAAGCTGAGAGGCTTCTCGGGAAGCCTGGGCCTCTTCTGGGCCAATTCTCCCGCATTGGCAGGAGGCGGCTGCCCTCTGGCGGCAACAACGGCAAACCACGTACCAGCGTTGAAGCAGGCCTTGCCTGCTCCCCAATCCTCTGGGGAACCCGTATCCTTGGCTTGACCCCCCAACTCTTGCCATTCCTGGTCTTCTCTGGCAAGTCCCTTAGTCTTGGGAACTCCTCGCCACCCACCACCAACTCCTTGTTCCCCTCTCCCCCCATTCTCCACCTCTGAACTCCACCTTCCCGAGGCAGTCCTAGAGGACTGCCTTCTCCTGTCTCCCCTCCCTCTGCTGAGCCCTATGCTTTTAGCGCTTTTATCGTGCCTTCGCCTGGTCTCCGTGCCCACTGTCTCCACCAGGCCGGGTCCCACTGCTGCTCACCATCACTATGCTCTGTCTCTATAGCCATCTGTCCCTAGTAGTTAGGCACCCCGAGAGCCCTAATTATACCCCTCCATGTGGGCCCTTCAGTGTCCTGCAGCAGAGGTCAGGCTCTGGAATCCACTTCTCCAGCTTGCCCTGCTGCTTCCCCACTCCCTCCCCTCCTCACAATTCATCCTCTGCTGGGAAGCAGATCCCCAGATACCCTCTGCTCATATTCCAAGAGAAGCTTGGGTCCTCACCGCCTCCAGGAAGCTTTCCAGGCTTATTAAGCTGGGAACAGACCTCCTGGAAGCTCCTTCTGCCACAGACACAGGAAGTGTCTGCCACTCTCTCTGTGTAGAGGTGGACCACTGTGAGCAAAGACAGTCTAGTTTAGCTCTGCTCAAGGTCTCATGTGGCCCAGAACTGTACAGAGTGGCATTCAGCAAGTCTTGACTACCCAGGGGGTTATTGTGCTGCTTTGGGGATAGGCTTTGTGACAGACTCTGGGTCATACTACTTTCTGCCTCAGTTTTCCTGTCTGTATAGCAATGGTACAAGGGCCCTTCTGACTGCATGATTGGTGGTAGCCAGGGATGCGTTTGGAAGTTCCCATTGGGTGATATGTTTGAGACTTTACCATAAATATTGATGGGAGCTGAGCACTTCCTTCAGGTCCTTGTCTGAGAGTCCTCCGCCTCCCCCTCAGTAGAAATGGGCTTAGTCCAGTAAACTAGGACTGGTCAAACAAGCAGAATTTCTGGCCCGGTGCCCAGGACCATTCTGGAATAATGTTTTGAAAGCACCTTAAAGGGATTGAGGAAAGAGGTAACCATTTCCAGGAACCCTAGTGTCAGGGCCGGGGCTAACCTTCATATTGCCCTCATATCACACTAGTCCTTAGGGAGTGATTTCTCATCCCACAGATGAGGACACTGAGGTTTAAGGACAGATGCCCTGATTCCTAAGCCCACAAGATATTGTGGATGTGGCAAAGTCTGCCAGTACTCCTGTGTAGAGCGGAAAATAGAACCAGGAGCTCTGACATTTCTCACCTTGGCAGGCTCTGAAGGTCAGGACCCTAGTGGGGGGTGTGGGTAAAGAGAGTGCAGAGGGTCCTCGGGACAGGCACAGTGACATTTGAGTCAGGTCCTCAGGGGACATGACTGTCCCTCCCCCAGGAGGCAACTGGAGAGCAAGACACAAGGAGAATCTGGAACAAGGTGTCTTGTGTGTTCTCAAGGTTGGGATGTGACGCAGAATGTGGCCCTGAGAATAGCCTGGCTGTAGGCTGTGGCCAGGGATCAGGGCTTTCCAGCTTAGACCTTGTGGTCGCCCAGGCCAGCTGCTATGCCAAGGTCCCTGCTTGGCCATGCAAATGGGGGCAGCGAGGCTCCCACAGAAACAGAGCATTAGCCAGAGTAGAGAGTATGAGCCAGGGATTCCACACAGTCTTCCTATGGAGACCTTGCTCCTAAGGTGAACAGGCAGGACTGGGATAAGAGCCTGAGGTAGAATACAGGGCTACCCTTCAAAGATTGGAGTCCCCACAACCCACTGACCCTCCTCCAGAAGGATCTCCTGGCTGAGACAGAGGGCCACTTTACCTGAAGCCAACCTCTCCCTCTGCCCTTTCCTTCTTTGCTATGGTCTCTGTTTTCTTCACCTGTGGGGGAAGTGAACATGCTTATCCCCCCACATCCCAGGGCTGCAGAGATGGGAAGCAGTGGGGTCTTTAAAAGGACAGCCCCCTGCATGAGAAGTGGACTGACCAGACCCCATGGGATGAGCCAAGGGGCTGGCAACCTCTCGCCCAGACTTCCTTCCATGTTCCTGCACACATCACATCCCAGTTAAGGTTAGGATTGTTGACTTCTTATATGATCTCTTTATTTCACAAGAGAGTGTGGCTTTCTCTCTGTACCAGTACAATTTATTCTAGGACATTCCTTACAACCAGACCAGACACTGGAGAAGCCACAGTATAAGATTACAAACTGTGCTGCATGGAGCATCCTTGAACATGTTTTTCTTAACATGTATTTATGAACATAGGAATGTGTTTGTGTCAGAGTGATAACCCTAGAAGCCAACAACCCCATCTGGGGCTGCTGTAATCAGAGCAGCATGATAAGAGGTTGAAGTAGATTAGGAAAGAACAGGAGATGAATCCCCTCTGTTGAAATATCAGCAACTTCCCCTAGCCAATCTCTAGGCCCTAGATCCAGTCTTGTCATGGGATGTGCCATAAAATGAAGACTAACCAGCTGAGAGGGAGCCAGCAACCCCAGGGTAGTACTGAAAAAAGTCAAAGAGTGTTAATGGAACAGCCATGAAAGCAAAATGAGACAAACTGAGAGTGATGTCTCCCCTATACCTGCAAAGCCCAACCTGAGCTCACAACACCTGGGTCTCCAGGAGCTCCCAAGCTCCACACATGTGTCTGTTCCAAAGTAAGCTCTGTGTGTGTGTGTGTGTGGTCCCAGGTTCAGAGTCCCACTTAGCACCCTGCCTAAGGACACCAGATGGGCACAGATCTGGGGAAGCCACAGCAGATGCTAGGGAGACATAGCCAACACTGGCACCATTCAGAGGGACTATAGCCAAGACTAGTCAGCAGTGGCAGATGGCAAGTGGTGTCCGGTGAGCTCCTGCTAGCTAGAGACCCCTCCTCTAGAAGCTGTGCCCACCATGCAGCAGGTGGGAGACTTTAGCTGGGATATGACTGGATCACTCCTAGGCAGCAGGAGACCAGGAAGGAATTGGGTGTAGCGTTGTGCTTTCTGGGGTTTGGAAGCCATAAGAGCAAGACTTTCCACGGCCTGAAAGTCCACAGGCAACTCAGTGAGTCCACTTCTCTCCTAAGCCCTGCTCTGAGTCCTCCTCTTCCAAGACCTTCATGGTTTGTATCTTGAATCTCTTTTTAAAATATATTTTGTCTTAAGACACTGCATGCTTGAAACTTGTTACAACAGTACAGAATCTGATTGACAAAATGTAGAGCTCAGTAGGTAAAGTGCCTACATTGCATGTCCAGGAACTTGAGTTTGACTCCCAGCATCCATGCAGTGCCTGGCATGGTTGCAGTTTAGTAATCCCAGCACAAGGGAGTGAAAACAGAGGACCCTCAGGACTCGCTGGCCAATCAAGCCTAATGGATAAACTCCAGGCCAAGGTGAGGCATCTTATTTCAAAGGAATGGATCTCATTATTGAGGTTGACACCCAAGGCTGAGCACACACATTCACCCACACAGACACTCACACACATACACACACAGTTTATAAATTCAGCTCAGTTGCTGTACATATATGGGCAAACTTTGTTTTGTTTTGTTTTGTTTTGTTTTTCAAAGAAAACCCCAAACAAGTAACAAAAGCAGATTCAAGCATCAGCAGGCTGAATTTCAGATTCTGTTTTTCTATATATTACTCACATCATTGAGTAGGTTGCTTGCCTCTCTGGGGCTTGACTTTAGCTTCCTCCTCTGTAAAGCAGAGCTGGTAGCAGTACCTACCCCACAGGCTTGCTGAGGGCTGAAAGCAGGCAAGCACCTAAAGCATTTAGCAGGAGGCCCCAGGGCATGGGGGAACCCAGTGAACATCAACATTACCATTATTGCTCTTCCAGACCTGCTTCCTGCCCCTACTTCTGCTTCTCCTCATCTTGTATCTGGATCCTGACCTTGACCCTGAAATCTTACCCAAGTCTCCAGGGTCTACTTGGTGTCTCTTCTTGTATGCTTGGCTGCTTGGGAAGCAAAAGGGTTCGGTGGGCAGTCTACGAGGCTCTTCCTGGAAGGAGATGGGTTAGAAGAGGAAGCAGGAGAGAGAAGATGAAGAAGTGGATATGGTTTACCCAGAACCTGGAAATGTGGCCTTATCCTTTTGAGTCTGTTCCTGCAGGCTTCATTATGTGATCTCTGAACCCCTAGAGATTCTCTGGTGTCACGCAAGTTAGTGTGGTCCCTGAAAAGGTACATTAGTGTGGCTGTCCTAGTGCTACCTGGAGAGATAGGAACCAGCCCCAAGCACTCTCCTGGGCAGTTGCAAAGGCTTGGGGTACACCCTGAGGCTGACACTGCTCATTGACCTTGCTGTGGGTGCAGATGTCAAGTGGGGTCCTGGTGATTTGTGGAGGGGGCAAAAGGGAGTAAGCTGAGGATTCTGGATCATAGGAGATGAACAACTACCGGCGGGCCATGCAGAAGATGGCAGAGGACATCCTGGCACTGAAAAAGCAGATCAATACCCTGGAGGAGGAGAACCGCACACTGAGGAGTCACCTGACCCAGCAGAGCATGGAAGAAGAGCAAAGCAGAGCTGAGGAGGAGAACCTGGGTAAGTCTCTGGATATCTGCTGGGACCCTGGCTCTGGGTTACAGCATAGCCAGGGGCTCACACTGCTCACTGCCAGCGTGGTAGGGATGTTTCTCCAGATGTAGTAGATCACACAGCAGGAGTTCCCTTCTCCCGCCCACTCATCCCTACTGTAGACACACCCTACTGTGTACAACTTGCCCGGTTATAATGTCTTAGGAGGGGAAACAGAAAATACGATCCTGGGTCAAGCTGGCTTACCCTTGCCTCCATCCCAGCCGTATCCATGAAACAGAGGCTGCTGCTGAGTGAACTGGACATGAAGAGACTGCGAGACAGGGTGCAACACCTGCAGAACGAGCTGATTCGGGTGAGCTTGATGGGACAGTGCCACCGGGCAGAGTCCTGAGAAGTATCTGGAGCAGAAAGCAAGCACAGAGGGGAGAGTAACTGAGAAGTATCTGGAGCAGAAAGCAAGCACAGAGGGGAGAGGAACTGGCCAGTCCCAGGTCCAGCAGGATCCCACACATGGCTGGGGTAACTCCCAGGTACCCATTTGCCTCCACTCTGCAGAAAAATGATCGAGAGAAGGAGCTGCTGCTTCTGTACCAGGCCCAGCAGCCACAGGCTGCACTGCTGAGGCGGTACCAAGACAAGCTGCAGAAGATGAAGGCGCTGGAGGACACTGTGCGGCACCAGGAGAAGGCAGGTGCTAGGGTTGTCTGTGGAGAAGGGGCTGCAGCCTGGGACTTGCGGAGCACTCAGGCCAGCTCAGCCTTGCTCTCTGTCACCAGGTGATTGAGAAGATGGAGCAGGTATTGGAAGAAAGGCTCCGTGAGAGGAAGGAACCAGCACCATCAAACAAGCCACATGGGAAGCCCAACATAGGTAGGTCTGCTCCCCAAAGTAGATTGGAATAAATGACTTTTCAGCTTTTTGTCTTGCCCTGGAGCCCCACACCCACCTTCACAAGAACTTTCAGACAGGTAGTAGTTCTCTATTATGTCTGTGAGCTGAGAGAGACACCCAGGATAGTATTACTCCACTATTCTCTCAGGTACTGAGAGCTTCTGTGGTGCTCAGAGCCCTCCTTCAGCCAGAAAGGACACTGTATGAACCAGGTAGAAACAGATCAGACC
The DNA here is from genome assembly GCA_026225945.1 of Cricetomys ansorgei. Taxonomy (NCBI): domain Eukaryota; kingdom Metazoa; phylum Chordata; class Mammalia; order Rodentia; family Nesomyidae; genus Cricetomys; species Cricetomys ansorgei. The sequence continues at coordinate 11,475,727 of JAMJFZ010004023.1, read as the reverse complement.
TCTAGGGCTGAGGCCCCATAACCACAGGAGCAGAGAGAGACTTCCCCAGATGGAGAGCCTCCTAGGCAGCAGTCCCCAAGTCCTAAGCTCCCCCCTCTTGGCATCTTTTCTATTTTGCCTCCACAAAGCAAACAGACAAAACCACTCTGAAGAAATCAGTTTATTTTCCCTATTGATGTAAACCACAGCCAGCCACAGCTGTCAATCAAAGATGGCTCTGATAAGCAGGGAAGAATAAGATGACACCACATCGGGTAAGTCATCTCCCTGGCCATGTAGGGAGACTCCCCACCTATCTCTGTATACCTGGCCCTGGGCTCAGTCTTCATTAATGGCTAGGTACTGGGGGTCTGAAAGTCTTTAGAAAACAACAAAAGTCTCAGGGATCCTTCAGTTACCAGAGAGTGACCAGAGAGATAAATCCAAGGACAAATGAGAAGGGAGGGACACAGGGAAAACAATGGAGTGAGACCCTAAGTAGCCTGGGATATGGACCTGACTCCACTGGCATAAGGGAGCCATTGATAGCTTCGGAGCAGAATGGAGCAAGATGTTGGGGCAAATGGGGCCATAGAGGCAAGGAAGCCCCTCTCACAAGTGCCTGTGACCATGTTCACAGCCTTCCCCATGTTCACATCCTCTGGCATTCACCTGGGCCCCATTGGAGAGAACCAGTCTGTTGATCTTTACTCCATGCTGGTGGCAGAAAACACAAGGCTACGGGCAGAGTTGGAAAAGAATCGCCAGCAGTCAGCCCCCATCATCCTGCAGCAGCAGGCCCTGCCGGTAAGAGCTGCCAACACAGGCCTGACTGGAGCCTGCCGGCACTGGTCAGCCGGTACCCCACAATCATCCCAGCACAAACCAGGTTGAAGATCCAGACTAGAATCTGGGCTTCTCAGCACCCAGAGTTACTGGAAACATTCATACTCAGGCCTTGCGCTTGTGTTCGTTCCTAAGATGAACATCTCAACCTCATCTAGCATCCTGGGAGAGAGCAAGGCCCTGGCTCATCCTTGACCCCTGAACCCTGACTCCATCTGCCACCTGGCTTGCTCCCGCCCAAACATCCTCCTACCACGGGCCTCTCAGAACCGTCTGGGATTGGTGCAGCCTTGGAGAGCCCTTTTCCCCATCCCAGGTGGACCCCAGGGAGTTGGGAGCAGGTGGAGACTTGGCAGAGAGGCTACAAGACACAAATGGCCCAGGTCACTCCAAGTGCACAGAGACCTTGCCAGCACAGGTGGGTGTCCTGGGGGCACTGCCCACTGTCCACTGCCCAGGCTGCTTCATGTGGCCCTGCTGTACATAAACCCAAAGTTATGTTGGCAAGGGGACACAGGTGAGTGTTTCTCGTCATCCTAGGAGGTGAGTTCTGTTTGGAATGTCCCAATGCTTGGGCAGTTGGGTAAAGCATGAGAGATGAGCATCCTTTGTTTTGCTGACTCTGCAAAAGCACTCCCAGCTCAGACACCTTCTGGGCATGGAAGGGAGCTCATTAGTGCATTTAATAATGCACTAGGTGTGACTTGGGGGTGTAGCTCAATTGAGACAGTGCTTGTCTAGCATATATGAAGCCCTGTGTTTGATCTCCAGCACTGTGTACATCTACATAGGCCTGAATTCAGGAGCACTCAGGAGATGGAGGCAGGAGGGTCAGAAGTCAAGGTCACTCTCACTACGTTCAAGGCTAGCCTGGAATATGTGATCCCACCTAAAAAAAATTTAATGTTAAATTCCCCAAATCTGAGTCAGAAACAACATGGAGGGTGGGGTGCACACCAAGCCCTATGCAGACCTTAAGGAAGGGGCCCCTGGCCCAGGGTGAGCCCTGTACCTGTAGCTGAGTTTGAAACCCACACCTGGCTGGTTTTTCCTGCAGTACCCTGTGCTTCCTCAGCTCTCATGGCCTCAGCCCCCAGCTAGGACCTTACATGAGTGTCTGCTCCCCACAGGATCTCCTTGGTGGTACTTCAGACAAGCTTAACCTCCTGGCAAAGATAGAACAAGCTCAGAGCAGGATCTTGTCCCTGGAAAACCAGGTAGGTGATGTGCTGGCCTTGTTCAGGCTAGGCCAGGCTCACACTCACTGTTCAGCCTATGACCAGGGGCAAGGCTTAGTACACAAGTAAGGTCAAGGCTCAATATGGGACTACAGAATTAGGGCTCAGTATGTAACCAGGTCAGCCTTAATCTGTGACCAGAGTCAAAGTCCAGTGTGGACTCAGGTCAGAGTGTGGACTCCATATGGACTTTAGAGAAGGTCCATCTGTGTCTTAGGCTGCCTGTTTGGTCCCTCACCTCTGCTACTGCCAGGGCTTTGCCTTTTCCAAGAGGACAGCTCTGTTCTAGCTCTAGGGGAGGAGCCCTGTTGACTGCTGGCTTTCCAACTGCCCCTCTCCATGTCTGCAGCTGGAGGACTCAGCTCGCCGCTGGGCACGAGAGAAGCAAAACTTGGCCATAAGGCTTCAGGAACAACAACACGGCTTTGGACATCTGTCAAACACCACCATCATGGACCAGCCTGTGAGTGACCCTGACAGAGAAGTTCCTGGGGATCCAGGTGGTAGGCTAGAAGCCATCCCACCCCCAGGGCACTGGGCCCTAAGAAAAGCTTAGGGGATAGCTTGTAAGCTAAGTATCAGAAGTCTGGAGGTGAGGTCCTACTGTCAGTAAACTGGATGCTCAATTGGCCTCCATTTCCCCATTCATCTGAAGGGATAGGAATGCCTGCCAATATGTTCTCTTTCCCACTGGTTGTTGTGAAGCTCAAAGAGGAGATAACTGTAGGTGAGAAATGGCCTACACAGGCTTTCCAGAGTGCTCTGGCTCTACTCTGGCATCACCTGGGCAGAATAACTTGCACCTCTTCTCACCCAATTTCTAGTGCAATAGATGTTCTGTGTAGTTGCCTTCTTAGGTGAACTCAATACTGGGAATAGATTCACATTGCCTACTTCCCAGGAACAAACTTCCCACCCACAGCTGCCCCCACAGTCCCAGCCCTGGGGCCTTCCTGCCCTACAGCAAAAGATCATGATTCTCCTACTCTCAAGCTATTAGCATTTTGCTTACAGCCAAGACTCTGCTGCCCCCAGACAGAACCTGAAGGATGAGGAGCTTCCAGGCAGCACAGGACTAGCTCTGCAAGCTCACCTTGCAGAGGACCCTGAGGACCCAGAGAAATTAGGCATTATCACCTGCAGTGATAAAACGGATTCCAAATTATTCAGAAGTCACAGCCTACTGGGCTTTGGATCCTCAGAGGCATGACTTGCCAGGCAAGATGCCCTGAAGCGGTGTACCCTGGGACTGGGGATGTGTTCATTGGCCCTACTTTGTATGTCACAGAATGCTGGACTGGCCACGGATCCTCAGCAGCCCTCCAAACTGGAAGCTTCACTGCCCAGCTCAGACGTGAAGATCAACAGACCCTCAAACACCCAGATTGAGACCTCCAACCCCAAGAAGACCTGAGCCTGGAGCAGACCTCTTCTCCCTGTGCTGGGGAGTCACCCCCACCCCAAAGATGTCTTTAGTAAATGCTGTAACTCAATAAGTGTTTGTCTGTTTCCTGGAGCGGGACAGCCGGCAGTAGACCAACTGCTCTTTTACATCTGGCTTGGGTCCTGGCCCTCTGAGGCTGCCTCGTACCTGCTGCCTGACCTGGGAAGCCAAAGAAGGACCCTGGAGAGTGCTGAGAGGAACCATGGAGATCAGAAATATGGTGCCTAAGCCAAGCTCTGTGCAAGACAAGAGAGAGGCCATGTCTCCCCTCAGTCCCCAATACCTATCATGGCTGATATCTTTTTACTCAGGCTTAGGTCTTCCACGTCTCCTGGGAAGAGAAAGACCTGAAATCTTCCTATGACACCACTCGTGGATCCCATCACGGCTGGGTAGAACTGGTGATATGGTGTCCAAATGTAGTCAGAGGCAGGAAGTAGTGAGGGTTGGGGCCCCTGCTGGCCTGGGTTCTGGATATGAACATTCTGGGTGACTCTGGATGATTCAAAATCTCTCTGGACTCCATATTCTTCATCTAGCCCATACAGAGAAGTCTGTCTTTAGCAAGGAGGCCCATTCCAGCTCTGACATATCTGGGTCATCTTTGGGAGGAGAAAAAGGCAGCATGAAGAGCAGAGAGACATGGGAGAGGAGTTGTGGAGTCGGGAAGGGCAAAAAGGCTCGAGAGGGGAACCAGAACCTGCAGCCTTTCTAGAAAGCAGCAACCCTGCTGTTCTGAGCTGGCCTAGCCTTCACACCCACCTATGGAATTTATACTTGGGTAGCCAAGAGCCAGCAAGGATCTGGCCCCTGCTCATGGCAAGAGTACAGAACTAAGGGAACTTGATAGGTCTGGGCTGGGACAGGTGTCATATAAAACAAATTCTGAGCTAGACACCATCCTGTGCTCTCAGAATACATCCCTCTATAGCAAGAAAATAGACCCAGGGCATGCCCACGGGAAGGGCAGGCAGAGCATGAGAAGCCTGTTGGCCTTCTGTCTTCAGGCTCCATCCCCTCATCTGCCTCTTATCAGCATGTTTCACCCATGGGCCTCCACCATGGCCATGCCTGAGACAGAGGAGCTTAGAAGAAAGCCCTTACAACCCCACAAGGGGCTCCTATGTGATCAGCCAAACAAAATCCCACACCAGCCTCACTCTTCATGGAGTTCCACCCAGGAAGACAGGGATTACCCATATCTCTCAGGCCACCCTGACCTCACAGCAGAGTGCCCTGGGTCCTCTGTCCCTCCTGCTGCTTTGGTAACTCCTAGCCTGTTGGTACTAGCCTCCCCTGATAGGCCTCATTCAGATCCCCCAGGGAGCTTAGAGTAGATTCTGCTAGCTCCTGAACAGCTGGGAGTGGGGAGTCCCAGCTGGGCTGGATAACTGCTTCCACCTCCATGCATTGAATTGCTGACCAGGGATAAGGATGCATTTCTATGGGGGTAACGAAAGCCTTTGGAATCAGATAGAGATGAGAACACCCCCCAGAGTTCAATTGTTTATTAACCTTGTAGGTAAGTAAAGAGGGAGAGAGGATGAAGGAGAAGAGGGCCCAGCTAGGCCACTGAGAACTAAGAACTATCTGAAAGGAGCAGCTTTTACGGAGATGCAGAAACATTTCCCCAAAGGCTACCTCCCCCAGTGACTCCAGCCTGCAGTTCAGACAGTACCACTCTGTCTGATCATGGCTGCTCCCAGGTCCTGCTTGATAGGGTGGAAGTTGAAGAAGATGGGCTTCTCAGGCATCAGGATGAGGTTGAACTTGGTTCCCACATCACCGAGATTTTGGACTTCAACTCTGAAGTTCTCAAGCACCTGAAGGAGAATGAGGGGGGCTTAGTAGATAGAAAAGAGGCTTGGTCTCTCCTAGGTCTCTCACCCACTTGACATCTGTAGGTGCAGGATCAGCCTATTGATAAAAGCATGCCGCAAACTATTCAGCCTTTCAGCATGTCTAAATGGGCCCTGCATGCTCTATGCCCTGGATTAGGCTTTGATCTTAACTAGTCTGCAGCAACTTCTCTCACCTCACCTCCTGAGTGGGGACAAATAGATGCTCAGGGGATATCAATGGGTAATAAGTGGGTTAGCCCAAAGGAAGAGGCAGCTGAGTTGTGGGAGACTGATGAGCCCTAGCCCTGCACTTCCTGGATTCTGGGGTGGAAGGAGGAAAATCGGTGACTTCACCAGGGTCAGGAAATCCCAGAGTGCTGACATGTCCCCACTCACATTGATTAGGAAGATGGTCATCTCCAGCTCTGCAATCCGCCGGCCCAGGCACTGTCGAACACCCCAGCCAAAGCCCAAGTACCGGAAGTGGGTAGTATTTTTGCTTTTTTCCAGCCAACGAGTTGGGTCAAACTTGTTTGGGTTGGAGAAGAAGCTGTATTCTCGGCCCATGGCAAAGGTAGCCACCTGCACCAATGTCTAGAAGCAAGACAGCAAGGTTTGAGCAGCTCCAGCTCCCCCACAGTCCTCAGTACAACCCTAGCCCCAGCCTCCTTGGGCCCCTGCTTCCTAGTCTGGCTGCCCAGCTAGCCGAGGCAGAACAGGGCAGGACATTTTGCCTACTATGTAGCCTCAAACAAGGGCCCTTCCCTTCTGTGAGCCCTAATGGAGGCTGAAGACACAAGCTAGGAGTAACCCATGGTGTTCCCTATATTCTTCTCAACCCTTGCCTTATCCCCAACCTAGAAAGACCAGTCAGGTCAGCCTCCTAATCCCAGACTGTTCATTATCTACCATGCCCACCACCACTGCCCTTCATGCAAGCCCTTCATGCAAACCAAGACCACTGCAGTTGAGAGTGCTCCACCAATGCCCCAGCACCAGGAAAAAGGCTTGGATAGAAGCCTCCATCACCACCATCTGCCTGCAACTGAAACCTCTTACCTCCTCTCCTCCACCTACTGGCAGAGCCTCTGAGTCCTACCTTGGCAGGAATTCTGTAATTACGAAGCACCAGGTCATTTGCAAGATACCTCTGCAAGGTCACTGAGATGGGGTGGAGTCTGTGGAAAGAGGATCCTCAGAAATAGATCCTGAAACTAGCCCATACCTTCCACCCTGATTCCCACACAAGCCTGGCATTTCATCCCTGCCCACAGCACCCAAAAGGGGAACTAGGGCAGGACTTGGTTCTAGTTCTGTCTCAACATCCCTATTTGTCCCATGCAAACTTCCAACTTTCGGCTTCTCATCTTCTTCACTAGCCTGTCCTTGGAACCCTTCCCAGGGGGTAGGGGCTGGAAGGCATGGGTATATTGGGCTTGCCTCAGTGTCTCCTTGATGCTGGCTTTGAGGAGTGGGACCAGCTGCACCATCTTGGCCATGTCTCCCTGGGCCTGGCGCCGGGCAGCCAGAACCTCCGCCCGCAGCATATCCTGTATCTTCAAGTTTTGTGCCATCTCATAAAGGTTCCACTGCAGGGTCATGGATGTCTGGTAGGAACACAAGGATTGCAACAACAGCCAGGAAGACCTGTTACTTCAAGGCACCTCAGTGTCTATGACTCACATTAAAGACCTTCTCTCTCTTTTGCCCTCAACCCCATTTGCAAAATCTTGGAAGTCCAATGTCCAAGAAGGTTTTCTTAGTGTCCAAGGAATGGAGTTTGTGATGTACTCAATTAGTAGAGTGTTTGCATAACATGCACAAGACCTAGGGTTCAATTCCCAGCACCATATAAGCTGGGTGTGTTGATGCACTTGGGAGGCAGGAGGATTCAGAAGTTCAAGATCATCCTCAGCTACACAGCAAGTTCAAGGTCAGCCTGGCTACCTGATACACTGCCTCAAAAGATAATGTCCAGGAAGGGGTATTCAGGACAGGATTGTCTCTGCCTTCATCCTACATGTCACCAGCTCTCATTCATCTCCTAACCAGTAGAATGTCAGCTACATAGTCAATGTCCTCTTCCAGAGGGCTCCAGAGGCTTCCAGAAGCCACATCTGTAAGGTTTGTCCATCCATATCACTGGACATAGTGGCATATGCCTTTAGTCCCAGCACTGGGGAGACAGGCAGGTAGAGTTCTCTGAGTTCAAGGCCAGCCTGGTTTACAAAGACAGTTCCAGGACAGCCAAGCACTACAATAGAGAAACCCTGTCTTAAACTACCCCCCCCCAAAAAAAAAGAAAGAAAAGGAAAGAAGAAGGAAGGAGAGGGAAGGAGAGAGAGAGAGAAGGGCTTATCCACCCGAATGACTGTTATTCCTTCGGCATCTCTTATACAACCACCCCCCACTCACCTTAGCGATCTAAACCTCAGTATTTACCCCAGCGGCAGAGCTGAAAACAAACCCACCCCTACCAAAACCAGACCACAGATCTGTTCTGGATCTTTGCTGCCGTTGATATAAAAGATATACTAAGATTAACAAACTAATCTCAAAAGAGGCTGCAGTCCTTGATCCTCCGTTGGAGGCATTGGTGAACTTCCTCAAGTCCCAGAGTCCCAGGCTCACCCTAATCAGCAGACACAGCCCATTTGAGGACCTAGCCTGGAAGACCCTCCTTCCTGGGGCTGGGGACGTGGGTTACAGACACGTTATCTTATCAGGGATCATATTTCTGCCCAAGAGGCTTAAACATAGACACCTCTTTCTTCCTGGCAGAGATAAAAGTGGAAAAAAATGTCAAGTTACTCCTTGGCTTTAAGTCCTGACTCCTCAGAGCCTCCGGATGACGTGCAGGCCTCCAGTCTGATCCATGAACACCTGCCCGCTGCTGCTCTAGCAATCTCTCTAAAACATGCCCAGTGTCCTCGACACACAAAGCTGCAGGTGCTGGGGAATCTTGCCCAAGGCAGTTATTTCTCCTAGAATTCCTTTACCCACCCAGGAAGCAAATACAGACTTTGTTAAAAAAAAAAAAAAAAAAGCACTGGTCACATACGTGTGGATCTCAGAGCCTCCAAGGCCTGCTACAGAGCAGATACACAGAAACAGTTGTTAGACAAGGTAATCCATTTGGTTCTTAGCTGTGTGCCTTAGCCAAATTATTTAACCTCTCTGCATCACTGTTTCATCTAAAAAGAAAATCCTACCCACACCTTGATATTGGTTCCAGCCTCATACTGTGAAAAAATAAATTTCTGTTGTTGGCACCACTTATATGTGCTGTTCTGTTATTGTGGTGTAAACTCCTACAACTACCAGACTCCTGTCTCTGGGCTGAGGACACTGTAATTCCAGCACTTGGGACCCCAAGGCAGGAGGATCGATATGAGTTCAAGGCCAGCCTGAGCTATAGAGTGAATTTCAGGCACACCTACACTACAGAGTGAGACCTTGTCCAAAACAAAACAACACAGAGAGAGAGAGAGAGAGAGAGAGTCTAGAAATGCAGCTCAGTTGGCAGAATGCTTGCCTAGTATGCAGGAAGCCTTGGGTTTAGTCTTAGGACTGCATAAAATCAAACATGGTAGGGCTGGAGAGATGGCTCAGCAGTTAAGGACACTGGCTGCTCTTCCAGAGGACCTGGATTATTAGCATCTGTATGGTGACTCACAACTGTAATGCCAGCTCCAAGGGATCTGGCACCTTCTTCTGCCCTCCCTAGGCAGCAGGCACTCATGTTGTGCACAGACATACATGCAGGCAAAACACTCGTGCACATAAAAAAATAAATAAAAGCAAAATCTTCAAAGAATCAAACATAACACCCCTGAAATTCCCAAATTTGGGGAGTAGAAGCAGAAGGATGAAGAGTTCAAAGTCATCCTTGACTATATAGTGAGCTCAAAGCTGTCCTGGGCTACATGAGCCCCCATCTCTGACTGAACCTAAGTCACTCCCTTCTTTCTCACAGGTGAACCCATCTCAGATTCTGCCCTACAGGTGACGAGTGAGTCTGATTCACCGCAGGACTTTGACCTTACCCTTCTAGGAGACACTGTTAGGGCCTGGTACCAAGAGAGAGCGGTGTATCATACAGAGGTGGGCAGCCCTCACCCTGAAGAGCAGAGCTTCAAACAGCACAGCTGGTGGGAAAGGGAGGATGTGGGCACTAAGGAAGCTCACCCTGGGCCCCACCACACTCACCGTGTCCACCCCTCCATGCCAGCATCTCTGTAATGTTGGCCTGGACATTCTTGAAGGGCAACTTGTTGCTTCCCAGGAGGCTGTAGAGGACTCCAGGGAACTTGCTGAAGTCTCGCTTCTGCCTTAAGTCCCAGTAGAAGTTCTGAGTGTACTCATCAGCTGTGGGGCAGGAGGAAGAACAGAGTGAGGCTCCTTGTAGGTGGGAAGGCCGTCAACCTTCATGTGGGGAGGGGAATACCAAGGCACTGGGTATCCCAGAGTCCCTGCTTGGCAGGCAGCCATTTCATTAAATCTCTATTTTATATTAACCCTTTCGTATTTGTCTTGTCATTTATTTCTTTTTTAACAAATTTTCCTTTACTTTACTTTGTGTGTATTAATTTTTGCCTGCATGTATGTCTGTGCACCATGTGTGTGCAATATCCATGAAGGCCAGAGGAAGTTGTTGAATCCCCTGGGACTGGAGTTACAGAGAGTTATGAATCGTCATGAAGATTAAGAATCTAACTAGGGTCCTCAGGAAGAGCAGCAGTGCTCTCAGCAACTGAGCCAGCTCTCCAGCCCTTGCCATTTAATTCTTGATCATCTCCATTCTGTGTGTGTGTGTGTGTGTGCATGAGAGAGAGAGAAGGAGAGAGAGAATGTGTGCAGGTTCCCAATTTTATGTGAAGGCGAGGCACAACCTCAACTGCTATTCCTCAGGCACCACTCACCTTGTTTCTTTGAAACAGGGTCTCACCTTGGCCTGGAGCTCAGCACACAGTCTAGGCTAGCTGGCCAGTGTGCCCCGGGAGCCCGCATGTCTCTGCTTCCTCAGCACTGGACTACAAGCAAGCACCTCTATGACATACTCTTTTATTTTTATTTTATTCTTTTTATGTGCGTTCTGGGATTCAAACTCAGTTCCTCAAGCTTGCAAAGCAAGCACCTTATCTACTGAGCTGTCACTCCAAGTCTCACTTTTCAGAAAGAAAAATGGAGGCGCAGAAGTGGTTGCTTGCCCAAGCTTACATGGATACTAAGAGCAGAGGTGGCATTTGATTCCACCACATTCCAGGCAGCATTCTCCATCAACTTTCCCCTCTGCCCTCGTCCTCCCCAGGCCTCCTTTCACCCAGACAGCTATGGCTCAGACATTAGCCATCAGTTCCATAGATAATGCACACCTTTAAAAAATGGATTATTTTTAAAACCAGGTGTGTGTTTATTTGTGTGTGTGTGTAACTGAGTGTGTCTGTGTGTGTTTGTGAATGTGTGGGTGTGTATGCACGTGTGTGTGCTGTGTGTGAGTGTATGTGTGTGTGTGAGTGTATGTGTGTGTGGGAGTGAGTGAATGTGTGTGTGCTTTTGTGTGTGACTCTGTGTGTGTGTGTGTGTGTGAGTGTGTGTGTGTGTGTGCTAATATAGGTGCCTGTTGGGGCCAGAAGAGTACATCAAACCCCTGAAGCTAGAGTAGGCAGTTGTGAGTCTCCTGATGTAGGTCCTGGAATTCAAACCCTGGTCCTCTAAAAACATAAGTATTCTTAACTCTTCAGTCCCTAGTCATGAGCTTTTGTAAGAAACACCACAGACATCTTAATTCCCCCTTCTCCAGAAAAAGAAAGAAAGAAAGAAAGAAAGAAAGAAAGAAAGAAAGAAAGAAAGAAAGAAAAAGAAAGAAAGAAAGGAAGAAAGGAAAAACCCACTTTTAATCATCTCTAACAGACACTCATCCTTGCTCACCAGAGATTTTCCTCCATGGTAAGTTAGTGGCCATTGGCTAATCTTGGAACAAAGAGGCAGGCTGAGCCACAAGTTCCCAACTGCATGCATGCTTTCAGTTTGGTGAGCCCACCTTCTGAGTGCTGCCAGAGAAGTCCTCACCTTTATTGAAAATCACATCCCAGGCAGCCGCATGGTCCTTCCAGGTCTTCGTTCTGAAGAATCGAAAGAGGCTTGGAGGCAGGTTGAGCATGGGAACACTTGTGTGGAACATCTGGTAGACGGCATCGATGAATCGCTGGGACTCAGGGTCCACGATCTCCTCCAACATCCCCAGGCGTTCCCCAAATACAACGCTGGTGATGGCTGCAGTGGGAGGCCGAGGCTGAGGACTGACCCCTTTCCAACCTGGCTATCTAAGAGCCTCAGCTCCCAGAATCATCGCCGCCCATGCTCTCCCCACCTCCCCCCAGGAGCTGGCCTGCTCTCCTTCGTCCTTAGCTTCTTCCAGCAAAGAAACTGAGCTCCAAGGGATAGAAGGCTGCCCTTTTGACTGGCACTCAGGTCCCTCGGAGAGATGTAGGGGAGACCCCGAAAAGAATGTTTTGGTGGGAAGCGCAGACTCCACCTGAATCAGAATGGGACTGTCCAAGAGGGATTTCCCCTTATAATTGACTGGATTCGCTGTATCACACATCAGTTTTCAAGTCACCCAAGACTCAATTTAGCTGGAACTAAAAGATGACAACAACCTTCAAGTTTTCTCACCTACCAGGTGAAGAATTTGAATGCCCAGGGTACCCCAAATCTCCTGCAGGTGTCACTTGATCTCTACTAAGCCAAATGCATGCACTGCTCCTTGGCCTATGCTGCCTAACTTCTTTGCCCAGTCTGGATAACGTCTAGGTGTCCTTCAACACCCAACTCAGATCAACCACTCAGGACTCCCTCTCTCCTGTTCGACTTCAAAGGTCTGTTTCTAGGAGAAGGAGGCTTGCAGTATGAAGGCCCAGGCTAAGCTTTTGGAGGATGGTGGCAGACAGGACCTTTGTTTTGGGGAATCCCCACAACATGAATGTCTGATGGTAGAGACCTGGCTACCTCCCGAGTGTCTGACAGTACGAAGTGTATTCAAGAGGGCCTGGGTCTCAGGGTAAAATGTCTCAGAGTGCTGCCCCCCAAGCCCAACTGCTGCCAAGTGCAACTCTTACACTCAAAAGCAAAGCGGAACAGATCGTCACTGATGTCCCCTGAGAACTGTCCGGAGTTCTGCTGCCTGATGCGTCTGTGTAAGACCTTGACAAAGTCCTGAGCTACACCTTCCATCAGGGGCACGAAGTTCTTGATGGCTTCAGGCGCCATCACCTCCTGGTTTAAGACAATTCGGTCTTTCTTCCAGGCTTCTGAACTCCTGGAGAAACACAAGAAACATGGGTCCCACCTCATGGCCACAGACCCCAGGCTGGCACAGAGAGACTGGCCAGGCTCTCAAGATCCCAGAGCCTGCAGCATCGCCATCTCCCTGCCTCCCAATATCCACTGCTTTCCTATTCCCTCTCATCCCTGTCTGGCCCAGAAGAGAAGAATGGACGGAAGATGGTAACAGAGAACAAAACCCTGACTGCCCTCCACTTTGGTTGCTGCCACTATCACCTGCCACCAAGAGCCAGAAACCCTATCGCCCTTGAAGTAACTCTAAGCAGGGCCCCTCAGAGCCTACCTTCCACGAATTCCACTGCTCTCTGGTCTTCACCCAACTTTGCCGTGGAAGGCCCCTCTCCGTCTTCATTCTGACTTCCACATAGGGGAAGCTGACTGACCTTTCCTCCCCAAAGTGTCCTAGTAGTCGCTGTGTTGGGGATCCCAGCTACTCAGAATCACTTCATTAAAACCCTCAGTTTAGGAACAGTGAAAAGTCTCAGCAGGTAAAGGCATTTACCACTGAGCCTGAAGAGCTTGGTTCAAGCCC